>CM041791.1:28006300-28640402 GCA_023375725.1 Nephotettix cincticeps
TTATGAAATTCATGAAGCATGAATTTTATAAATACCTAATAAGAAAGCAAAATTCAAACGTTCAAAAGAAGAGGTTTATTTACATTCTAATAGTTTTCCACCAATTGTAGGACTGCATGTTCAAAGATTTTAAATTTATCTCGTGTAAATGTATATGAATCATAATTTATTTTACAATAAATATGCGTTTACTTAATTTTTGACATATTTGTACAAAAGCGACTATAAAATGAACAACGAATACCTAGATCTGTTCAGGCTGTTTACTACTATTGTCAGTAAAATAAATATTTATAATTGTGAAACTAGTTTCATGTTGTAGATTATACATCGAATTAAACCTTATTATTCCCACGATATTTTAATTATTTCTAACAATAATGATTATTGTTACAACTATACAATTATTATATTTCCACATATTGTGCTACATAAAGCACTACTGTATAACAAGCGGTTCATCTTGAACGGTAACCAATCATGTAGTGGTCTGCTGCACCATTGAGTGTGTTGGTCATTGAAGGCTCCACAACAGATTGATTACATGCTAGTAGCAGACAATCCATCGTGTGTTTAGCTTGGCATCTCCTACAGTATAACAAGCGGTTCCTTTTGACCAGTAACCAATCATGTAGTGGTCTGCTGCACCATTGATACATATATCCAACATATATTGATACATTGATATCATTATTGGATACATTTGGTAATTGAGGGCTCCACAACAGATTGATTGCATGCTAGTAGCAGACAATCCATCGTGTGTTTAGCTTGGCATCTCCTACAGTATAACAAGCGGTTCCTTTTGACCAGTAACCAATCATGTAGTGGTCTGCTGCACCATTGATACATATATCCAACATATATTGATACATTGATGTCATTATTGGATACATTTGGTAATTGAAGGCTCCACAACAGATTGATTGCATGCTAGTAGCAGACAATCCATCGTGTGTTTAGCTCGGCATCTCCTACAGTATAACAAGCGGTTCCTTCTGACCAGTAACCAATCATGTAGTGATCTGCTGCACCATTGATACATATATCCAACATATATTGATACATTGATATCATTATTGGATACATTTGGTAATTGAGGGCTCCACAACAGATTGATTGCATGCTAGTAGCAGACAATCCATCGTGTGTTTAGCTCTGCATCTCCTACAGTATAACAAGCGGTTCCTTTTGACCAGTAACCAATCATGTAGTGGTCTGCTGCACCATTGATACATATATCCAACATATATTGATACATTGATATCATTATTGGATACATTTGGTAATTGAGGGCTCCACAACAGATTGATTGCATGCTAGTAGCAGACAATCCATCGTGTGTTTAGCTCTGCATCTCCTACAGTATAACAAGCGGTTAATCTTGACCAGTAATCCATAATTCTTAGATTATTGAAATGGCGACCGTACAATAATGAGTGTAGGATGATTGTGGCGCAATATTATAGGTTTGTTACTGACTAAAACTGACATGTTCCTTAGACAGAACTTTTAATTAATAGACCAACAGTCAATTGAATATCTAAGTTACCCACTGTTTAACGTGGAACGAACCTCTGCCACTAAATTACAAACTGGTCTAATTATGAGGATGGTCTTTGTGGATTAACGTAGTATTCAATAGTGCGTTAATCCACACAAGAGAACCACCACACCTAAAGACTATCGCTCACACTATCCACAATTCGTGACCTCCAAGTAGCTGGATTACAGGACGACGCCACCGTACCAATTGTGATATAATTCACTTTTTCATACATGGATTTCACGAGGATTTGTGTAATCTTGAAGCCTTGATATCTTAAAATCGTGTTGTTTTTAAAACTGTGTGAAATCTTACCTCAATAGATTTATGAACATTTGAAATAAATAAGGTGAAGTTTTTAATTCGGTCTCCCAAACGTTTCGTTATAGTTCTTATTAGGATTTGGTATAAAATTATTCTGTCCTTAGCGTTTCTTTTAAATAAAAACTGTTATGATAACTTGATGTACATTTAAAAATGATTCTTTAGAAACTTGAAAACCCTAAGTTTTAAAGTTACATACGGAAATCTTAGTAATCAGCGAGGTCTTTAATATGGATCCATTCATCGTGTTGGTGATTTCGAAAGCTAATTAGGAGTTAAATAATTCTCTTTATGCTTAATCATAGTGTGGAAGTGTCTGTGGACTTAACTAGGTAATTTTGTGTCCTGACCTAATTAACGCTCATTATAGCCGATTAAAATTTTACAATAGGTGGTGCTGCCATATGCATCAGGTGGTTTGTAATTAGTGATATACCACGTTTTCCGATTTAAAAGAATAACTAAAGGTTTGAAGTATTAGGTTTTTATGTACATATTTATTCACAAGAATTAGGTAAGTAACGTTAATGTAATTATTATTGTTACGTTTCCTTGTATTGATGGGACATCCATACTATGGGATGTCCATACTTCATTTTTGGTCCCAGTTTTGACAAATTAATTCTTTGACTGGAGCTATTTCATACATGGTTAATAAACATCTGTTTACAACAGTAACGTTACCCATTCATCCCATCGTTATTTAACGATGAAATGAGTGGGTATACTTCACTATTTCTTGTATAGATTTCACAAGGAGCTGTGTAACCTTGAAACCTTGATATCTTGAAATTGTGATATTGTTAAATTGTGTGTAATAGTTGGTAAATACCCATTATAGAACTCCTACATAAAAAATATCCGATGTTATTTCGTTTTAATTAAAAATGTAAAATAATTAATAACTTTTATAACTCAATAAGGAAAACAATATATGTAGTTGTTGAGAATGAGTCATATTGAAATTTTATAATGTTGTCATCAATACAAGGCGTAGTCAGTTGTTTGAAACGATGTAGCAACAACGGACACTTGTATTTGTGGAAAAAAACATGAAGCCCTTTTATTTTTTTAGATTATTCAGAAGAAAATACAGTAGTTTTCACAAAGTGATGATGTTAATGGTTTTGAAATAACAAAGCAGTAGAAATAAGCAGAAAGGAGAAAAAGTAGAAATGATAAATGATCAAACTAATGTAAAAAATACAACAACACTGAAATTTGGAAATTATTCTTATAGAATCATTCTTAGTAATTATCATATAAAGGAGACTTTTAAGTGGAATATGGCTTTCAATAAACTATTATAAATACAGTGTATTCTAAAGGGATTAAACAGTATCGGTGTATTTACACATACTTTCTCCCTTAAGTAAATATAAAAAGGACAATGAGTAATGAAATACCAAATTCTAAAAAAAATTATCGAAACATCATTTAATAGTGTATTGTTTCATAATCATCTCATTACTGAAAAGAAAATAACTAAAAGAGAAACCAAGTAAAATTAATTGTTAAAATTTTATACAAGGAACGCCTCCCGAAAATACAAAGGTTGTTTGAGTGTTTTTTTTGGGTAATTTGATACCAAGTTTCATGGAAAAAGGTGGGGATATAAGGAGGAAATTAATTTGTTAATATTCTCTACAAGAATAACATTGCGCGATCTCAAAGTACTGCGTTTATCATGCATAGTAAATTTAAAATATTCGAAACTTTTTACGATAACAATACTTTCTACATATCCTATGTATGGGGGAGGCAGTAAAAATTGTTAATCTATATTTTTATGACAGTTTATTAATTTTATAGCTTTTATTTTTAATAAACTTGCTTTAAGAAAGTTATTGGCCAAATTCAACAATAATATATTTTCTTAATCCTGGTAAAGTGCAGATAAATTGTAATTATCATTTTGTGAGCTTTATTGAATAATCATGTTTTATGTAATATAAATTTAATACTTTTTGAAGTACTGTTCCTTTAAACAAATATTTTGCGGTTTATCTATATATAAAAGTCTTGGAATTAAAAGCATCTCTTTTGTAGTTTATAACAATAGAAACTAAAAGTTTGCATCCATGAAACTTAATACAGCCTTCCGACTGGACAACAAGGCATTATAATTATAATCTAAAATAAAAGTTATTGACACAAGGGAGTGAATATAACAGATGTCTACACAATGACAAAATTAATTTGTCCCTAAATATAAAATTTGGACAGTTGAAATAAGTGGTCGAGGATAATTGCAGTAATCATTTTACTTTCCTGTCGGTTTTGTATTGGTTAGTATTAGCTCTGCCATTCAGGCAAAGTCCACAACTTTAAGAAATAATAGTTAATTATATCGTCTCGAATTGTTGTAAATTCTGCACTCTCTTTTAGTGAGTAAATACTTGAAGATAACTTTTTACTAAAAACACATAAATAAGTTTTTGAAAATAAATTATTTTTGATATTTTCAATCGAAAACAGACAATAGACGTGAGGAATCTAACTTGTTAAATTATGCAACAAAAACTGTTCCATTCATTCTCCATATTATTCCTAACGATGTCAATAATTTAACATTCAATAGGACCGAAGTAATTGCTCCCTTTAATCAACCTCCCACCATGAACAGCAAACAGTGGCCAGCTTTGACATTGCATTTATTATCTGTGTTATAATGCCAATGCTAAACAACGAAACCGGCTAATGATCTCCGTGCGATGAATGTTGAGTTTCTCATTTATTTTGGTTTCACTAAAACGTTTCGTTGAAAAATATTATTGTATATTGAACACAAATCATCTCAAAAAAGCGTCTCAAGAATCGTGACATGCGTAAGAATTCTTATGGTATTTTTATAAAGATTTATAGAAATTATTTTTTGTTCCTTTTTAGAAGTAAATATAATTTCTATACATATTTACTTAGTTAATTGAGTCATTTTAAAATTAAATATTAAAATATTTGGGGATTTTTATGGTTAAAAATATTATAATTATGTATAAAATACATATTTTCATACATATTACTGTTTGTTGGGACACTGACTCGCTCTGGTGAGTATTTTAAAGTGAATATAAGTGAAGAGTGATTGTGATTGGTGTAACGGATTTGATACTAATGATTGTTACAGACAATTACCAGCTGATTTATTTTATGAGGATATTTTAGCCTAATGGACAAAAAAACAACTGCACCCTACACAACATCAAACCATAAAAATGATATATTGTTTTAATAGCGGTTTATAAGATGAGTGTAATAGGTATAGTTTTACAATACTGTAGTTCGAAATAGGTAATGTATTATTTAGAAATTTTCACTAAACTAACAAAATTCGATGATTAACTTTGAGCTATTAAAATAGGCTACTGCCAAGTAAAAAAATGATCGTAGCTATACTTCTTTACAATTGGCTTATAATTGTGTTTTATAATGAAAATTGTTTCACAAAAACATGTTTGTATTCACTTCCCTGTGGAAAATAGGTAAGAATGGTTAGATCATGTATATGTCTACAGATTTTTTTTCAGTTCATCTAAACAGCTGTTCTTGTAACCAAACTACGACGTCACTGTCCCCCGAGCCAGTAAACAAGTAATATGTAGTAAAAGTAAAATCTTGTAACTAAAATTAAATCACCATAATCTTAAATAAATTAAATTTTTGGTTTGTTTGGTGTTATCAGGAAAATATTTTCCTGATACTAGTAAAACCATGTTTCAGGGAAATAAAAATCCCAAATCGAAATACATCTTAAAATTAAAGAGGTACGTGATATCTCAACTATTACTGAATATCTAGTTATATTATCTATCCTCATATCTGATATTTATATAGTAATGCACCTTCTAATTTCTACAAAGAGTAAGTGACAGCCTTGTGTGATTCTGCGAGGCAAAGTGGATTACAAGCTCTGCAATGTGCAAGTTATGGCAAAGTGCAGACAACAAAAGTTTCCACTGATAGTAAACCACTCTTGCTCTAAACAGCTAACCTAAGTTAAGCAGCTGAAAAAACAAAAAGAACTTATGAAGTTCTTAAAAGGAAAACATTATGATGTTGGAATGGTATGATTTAATTTGATTGTTTTATATTTTATGTACAGTATTTGATTCAATTTTGTAATAAAAATTGTTTATACTTTTTGCTTTGTTTCTTGTTGTTTCACATATACCATTAATTTTGTTTTTGTTTCAAAGTCATTTTTGGTGATGAAAATTATGAAAAAAGATCCATTATAAAAATGTCCGCAATAATAATTTCAATGACATAATATCCGTTTGGTATAGAGTCTAATTTGAGCTAAACTCCAACTAATGGGAAATTATTAGTAGCATATACTATTTTTTAGATAGCAACCAACAATGAAACTTAATCACCGATGGTAATTTTAACTCAGACCAATATCAAATTGGTTATCAAAACGATTATCAAAATAATCGGAAATTCTAACAATCATTTTGATTTTAAGAAGAGAAACGGCTTAACAGCGTACAAAGCCAAGGTATAAGGTTAGCAAAAGCAAAGTTTCACAAGCGTAACTGAAGTGAGGATTTCAAAGTTGTCAAGGCAAAATGTCAAGATGGGTGTAGTAAGAAGTAAGTAAGCGTCAAAGAACGTCTGGACCATTCTCAGAGATACATCCACTGCCGTTTATCTCGTTTAACCTAATGGCAGTTGTGAAAGTGGTGTTTATAATAGTGACATCGTCCCATTAGCAATTAGTTTCCATACATTTTTTGTCTTTAATTTCTATTTTCTCTGATATTAAGTTTATTTCCATATCAGTGAACCATGAAACACGTAGTTCTGTCTCATAAACATAAACTTGTTTTATGAACAGTTTCATACTAATATTAACTGAAAACCCCGTTATATTAACAAAATTCAACAGTAAATGATAAATAATAAATTGATATAAGCAGAAACAGAATTTTATCAAAGAATAAAAATAATTTGTTAACAAACGATATGAAATTCAAGAATTTTTTTCATCGCATAGCCGATATTACCATTGTTTAAAATATTTTTCAATCACACACACACACACACCCCATACATTTTTCACCACCATTTTCCAAACCAAAACTGCTTTGGCAACCTGCGAGTGGCAACATGACTTGATACGTCTTAGTTAAGGTTTACTTCCATTAGGATAATGGACATTGGTGACAAAAGCTTCTCTGCAACTTTGTGAAACACTAAGCTGTTGACAGTATTTTCCCTACAAAGGAACATAAAAATTGCTATTCTGTGCAATAATTAATTTATAAAAGAGAATTTGAACCCTATTCAATGGACATGACATATAAGTCATACAAGTTTTAACAATGAACAATAAAATGGCTGGATTTTCTTTTACAAATTAGGTACAGAATAGTAATGTTAAAAATTGTGGATACGAATGTGAAATATACATCAGTTGCTTAGTGGTGTAGTTTAAAAGAAGTTTCATAAATAGCAATTCAAGTTTCATATAAGGTCATACCGTTTAACTGAAATGTAGGTAAGTAAGGGTGAAAACAAATACGAATCACACTATCACTTGTGATATAATGTACCAATATGCATATTATTGATGATAGGCCTACGGATGGTAAAATCTCCCACAAATATAATGATAGGTAGAACTTACTTTATAGGTCATTAGTTTCGTGTTATTTTTACCGCAATCATAAATGTAAGGAATTGAATTGAATGTAAAAGTACAACTTAAATGTGAAGGTCAACATTTCTCACTTCACCGAAGTAAAGAAGTTTTAAAGCCATGTTGAGGTTTGCGGAGTTTAGTGTTTGAGATCCTTGATGGCCAAAGTTGGCTTTGAACCGTCCGTCCGAAACAGCTGTTTGTTTTACTGCCCAGGCAGGAACCAAACATTCTTGAGCCCATTAAACTTTAACCGTTATAAGACAGTTGATAAGATATGCCTTAGTAACTGGCTCGTGATGTCTTAACTGTCTTAAGTGTAAGTTGTGATTTAATTAACTAATTAATACGGTGAAGTAAAGTAACTTAATACGGTACACACAATTTTATGTGAAGTACACATCTCCATCTTAGTTCACCGTAGAAAATATATGTAAATAGCTATACGATTATTATTTAATATGTTACTTCATACTATTAAATACATAATTTGTTATCTAAATTTTTTAACAATAATTTTTTTGGTATTACTAGCAAAAGTACCCGTTCTTAGCACGGGTAAAAATAGACTAAGAGGTTAATCAATTCTTTATTGTTTAGAAAATGACAAAATACGAGTGTCTACAACATGACAAAGTAACGTCTGTCAAATATTAGGAAAGGAGAAGGATTATCGTACTATACGCAGGCATCGGGAGAAAACTTAAAAAAACCATTGCACTATTTCGAACGAATAATTCGATCACTAATTTCAATCCAGCGGTTTATCTGTAAAAATTAACTTTTCTTCTTCCTCCCGAACTGTCAATATGTATTGTAAACAGCTGATGTTGACATTAGAATATGAAAAACATTGACACCTAGGACGGTCACGGCAGCTCTTTCTTCTTCTCCTTCTTCCCGAACTGTCATTGAAACTTCGGACGTTCAAGGGGAGTAGCCCGAAGGGATTTTAAGAAAATGAATATGACTATGTGTTGTATGAGTTTAAGATCTACCTTTGCGTAAAATTTCAAACGGGTCGGTTCAGTGTTTTTCGCATTTGCTTGCCACAACAATCAAACCCACAAACACACAGAAACTAATTTCTTTATAGTATAACAGATAAACAAACCCCAACTTTAGACATTTTGAAAAATGAAACTTGTAAATCCTGGTCATGTTGCTATTTAAATTGAACCCATTGTTAGATGTGGACCTCTTAGCTATATACCTCTTATCTATCTAGCTCTTATCTAGCTACCAACATCATCCAAAACAAAATCAGCCGGATCTAATAACAAATATAAAAGTAAATAATAATAGTAGACTACGTTGATTTTAGCATTTCAATAACATTAACACCGGATAGCCATCAGTGAAACTTTAAATGTTATTTTCATAAGGTCCGGAGCCAAGCGAGTAGAATAACACTTAAAACTATTGCTAAATAACTTACCATCAGTTATTATATCGGTTCAAAATATGTTAAACTACGCTTTCATTGAACCAGTGATAAGTAATGTTAATCCGGTTCATAGTAATTTACTATTCTTGTGTAATACAGAACTTTGCACTTTACAGACTTGGGTAATGAGGATAAAGTTTATTGTATTTCCTCCACCACAAACACAAGTGAACATTCAAACTATACCAACTTCAAGACAATGAAGACTCAGTGTACTTCAGATGTCTATCCAAAGTTGCACATTTGGACTATATGTGGTGGCTAACTCATTACAAATTGTATTTTAATATGGAGTGGCCAATTAGCTATGTAATACACTATCCAAATGTTAAAGCATATTAATATTCACAATATCATGAATTACAGATTATTTATGTTTGTAAATATTAAAAAAAAACAGAAGACTTAGTGAAACGTAAGTTTAATAAAACAAATTTGGAGTAGCGTTTGTAGGACTTGGAGCTGTAATATACTGAACTTGCCCTGAGAAGAGATAACTTGTCGCCTATTGGGCATAATCTGTTAAACACTCTTCCTCAGGAAGAGTGGCAACTCGAAGTTGGTGTTTTAACAAATAAAGTAAAATCAAGTCGGATTAGAAAATCGGATTCATACTCGAAAACGAAGTACTTTTATGCAATAGGGCACAAACCTGACCACATGACTCCAGCTCCCAACTTATAGGGAATCAACAACAAGAGACACAGTCTATGTGGTTTTCCCAGAGTCATATAGAGCTTTATTGTGGGCTGGTTTAAAGTTGAGAATGTTAGAGTTATTATCTATAATATTATAAAGACGAGGTGGTTTCTGTATGTTTGTAGAGGGAAGTAAACGCGAAAAATACTGAACCGACCGGTTTAAAATTGTACACAAAGGTATCTTGCAATACATGTAACTCATAGGCATATTCATTTCTTTAAAATTCCTTTGGGCTTCACCCCGTGCACGACCTAAGTTTCAATGTTTAAAAGATCAATGGATATCAACATAAAAGTACTTGAATATCAACAGCTATGGACATTAACACTTGACAGTTTGGGAAGAAGAAGAAAGAGCTGCCGTGTACATACTGGGTATCAATGTCCACAATTTCTAATGTCAACATCTATGGGCAGTAAAAATGATAAAATAAACTTATACCTTATTATTTAAGCTAGTAAAAAACCTAACAGACAAAATTGCATAGTTACTGCTGAACATTAAAAAAATGTACTGTATAACTGCAACAGCTGTTTCCTCAATCTTTTTACACGGATATGTTTAGCTCTGGGGGTGGGATATTGGCAGTTCTTCAAAATTTGAAACGGATAGTTATGAGCTGTTAAAAGGAACTGAAAACATCCCTTTCAAACATATACAGGTTCAAATCTATTTCTCACAGTATGTAAATACTGTACAATATGTTTTTGTGAAAACCAACTTTTTGAAATAATCCTTAGTTAAAAAATATTAAAAACTCCTGGTGCTATAAAGTATAGGTTTATAATTTGTTTTCGGGACAGAAAAATTATTATATTTTCCCGGGTTTTCCATCTTCTTAAATGAAAAACCCCAATATTTGAACCCAAAAAATTGCATATTGAAAGGATATTGAGGCTTTTGAAAAGAGGGATATATGGTTGGATCTATTTTTAAGGGATATTTTCCTTATTATATGTTTTTGCTGCACAAGAATGGTATCCGAACGTTTCTTTTTGTTGTTGAATTGACAAGTTTCAGTCTAGTAAAGGTGAACAATATACACCGTGGAGTCGAGGTATTGTGCCATTGTGCTGCAGTCTCAACCACTGTCGTCAACTCCCCACAGACATTCTGGACAACCGTTCTGCGCATTGTTCTACTCATGTCCAAGTTGAAATTACTATTGGAAGTAAAGAGTTATTCACAGGTACAAAATAGTATCTTCATAATATTTTAATGGAGTACCTAATATACACTGAAAAAGCATAGAAATTTTTTGAAATTATTTGAAAGAAAAATAAAGGATTTGACTAGTAATTACATACTAAATAAATATTTAGGAGCTCTTACTAAAAGTGACCTTTTGGAGATAACTGATGTCTGAAGTGGCTTTAGCCAATTGACGTGTACTTGACCAAAGGCAATACAATTAAGGAACCAGTCTACGTTTCAACATTAAATAAGGTGAGGATTAAACCTAAATAGAACAATCAACTCTATAAAACTATAAAGAAAGTATAACCTCATATGTTTAAGTGAAAATAGAATATTTCTTAATTCTAATAAAATTATTTTTTTGTTTTATTATTTAATTTTAGTTTGATTATTTTTTCATAACTTTAATTTGTTATTCTTTTCAATTCAATTATATTTAAAATGACGACTCAAAACTACAAATCAACATATTCAAATGTACAAACAATTAATTGACAAAGTATTTTATTAACTTTATTATTTATAAACACATTCTAACATTTTATTTAGAAACTTTTATCAATAAATAATCTAGTAATTCAAAGCTAACGTTAATAGAACTTTAACGATATACTTAAATATTTGTTGTTATGGTTTATAGTACTTTCATCATCGAAGAGTAATTTACAGGGGCGGTTGGTAAGGTTCAACCCTAAGAACCTAGACACTCATGTTTATACAATATGATATAGGCCTAAGAATATCACATGTACATGTACAAGAATATCGGTTTAATCAGTTTCAAAGCGTTATAATCATATCCAATCGATATTACGTTATGCTTGAAATATCTTTAAACGTAGATTATATCTATCTTGAAGCATACATTTTTTGAACCGTTTAAAAACGGTGGCCATATTAAACATTAAACTAAGTATTGAGTCATTTAAATAACACTGTTATATACTTAGAAATACCAGAAAACATACAACTCATCAACAAATAATAACCATTGCTCTTTCATTTTCTTTAATGGCTGCAATGCAAGAGAGGTAAAAGAATGTCACTTCTACATACGAGATTGGGTACGAGATTTCGCATGCGAGAAATGAAATGAATTGTACTGGATTGAATAAGTTAGTTTTTAATAACTTTTATATTTTGTACAAAATAATATTCCTGTAATAGGTAATACTTTACGATAGCATATAAACCTACTACAAAAATGTAATCTCAGTATAATGATATACTTTATTTTAACTAGGCACTTCAACAACGATCTTGTGAATAACAAAATTATGAAAAAGACAACACAAAGGTCAAATGAGTTTTTATCCATCAAAGCAAATCATAATGAAGGCCCGCTCTTTCATCGTTAAAGTTCCTCTTATAATAAGGTCGCTGTATCTCACTTTTTCTAATTTTTATCGGAAAAAAGTACGAAAAATGTATAAGTTTTTAATGGAATGTAAAACTTCATTTCGAGGTATTAAAATTTAGAGCTTAAGAAATAAGAGCTTGTGATTACAGGTTATTATTTTACGTTGAATAAATTTTTTTATTAGAAAATTACTTTGTCTGCATGTGCTTTACTTACAGGCCTTAGGTATGAAAAATATTCACTATAGTCCTCTTTACTAAGGGTTTGTAATGTACCGAATCATAAATATACCTTTATGGCTACTTAAATCTTAACCCATTGGGGAAGATACACAAGCTGCACTCGAGAAGCCGATCGCGGACTGAATGCCAGACCACGAGTCTAACACGTGATCGGTAACTACGCAATATTTCTCCACATAGTTCAAACTTTTACCGATAGATCGTGTTGCTATGTCCTTTAGAAAACATGTATAAATATTTTTTCCTCGGTTGGCCAACCTGTTTGGTTGTTATTTAGCATTTTTTTCAGTTGATGGTCACAGCCGGAAAATGCCGTTTCTTGAGGCGTACATTCGTTAATATAATTGCATGGTTTTTAAATCGTAAAAACGTAAAAATACTTAGAAGTTCAATGGGTGTTAAGTGTGGATTATAAATATAAACACATTTAGTCAATTTTTGTTTCTTATTAAATGTCTGACATTTTATTTTTGTAGATGTTGTACATATTAACTATTTATGACGTTCTTTTACTTATGACACGTATTGTATGAAGTAAAAGGTTTGGCACATTCTAATGTTTTTACACAATATGTATGCATATTCAATAAGAGGACTTAAAAGTACTTTATTTGGGGTTTAGATTAGAGGCAACACGTTAAATAATAAAAAAAATAATATTTATATCAATCATGAATTTGTTAATCGTAAATTTATACTATGTGTTTAATATTCACAGTTCAATTACATTTTATAAAAAATATTGTTATTGAATGATTCCAAATCCATTCCAATTTAATAAATATTACTAGTAATACATTTTATATACATTTGAAAATATCATTTACCTAAAAAGTAAGATTATACACTGTCCTCAGATAATGAGCTAGTAGGCCTATGTGATAACGGCACTACGGTAAGCATTGTCTTTAATTCCCTGCATACGCACTGGGCCCATAGTTGCGGACAGTTGTTTAAAAAAGTAATACTAAAATAATAATTATTTATTGTTTAAAAATTTGATTGAAATTGAGTGAATACTGCCTCGGTAACTAGTTAATGAAGACAGGCGACGACATTCTACATAACGCAAACTCTGGTAATGTAACTCTCGGGTTAAGTACGCTCGCACCTCCTTTTGCAAAATTAATGGATTTCCCTTTTCTTGTCATGTAATATTTTCTGATTCACAATAAACTAAACTCTACACCAAAATATAATAACTTCCGTGTTTATTCCTGGAGATATTATTTATACAGCAATGAATATCGTAAATATGAAATGAGCCCATGTCTCATCGAGGCCCACAATACCAGTGTTTTTAAATACTGATCATTTAAGGAAATCGTAACAAATTGTTATTGAAAGATACATTATTCGACTCAATTATGGAATATACAGTAATGTTGGATAACGTAATTCTAACGTAAAAACTGAAAAGTAAAATGAAACAAACGCCGTAATAGCCGAAGTATGTGTGCACCTAAAGTCATCTTAGAGAGATTCGTGATAATAAAAATTAGTATTAATGTAAAATTTTAATTTACTGTAAAACTATATGATTAACAATCCTTCGATCAAGTCCTTTAATTGCTTAGTCTATACTGAATGATTACAGCAAAAGTTTAACTACTTTGTTAAAAGTTGACTTAACGTTTACACGGGTGGACTTAAAAATGTTTTATAAAAAGTAACAATTTTTTAGTTTCAATGATATGATCCTATTACAGAAATATTTTAACTACGTCGTTTCCCCCAACTATGGGGTAAATTTACCTTCTGACCAGGTACAAAATGATTCCTTGCCTATAAAATAGTACTCAGTAAGTCCAAAGTGACATACAAAATGTATGATACTATGTCTGTAGTAAAAGACATTTAATGATTTCAATTTTCCTATAATATAGCTTTATACAATTTATGAGTATATCAATAAATATACTCATCGCGACGTCCTGTAATCCAGCTACTTGGTGGTCACGAATTGTGGATAGTTATGAGCGATGGTCGGTGGGTGTAGTATTCTCTTGTGTGAATTAACGTCCGCACTATTGAATACTACGTTAATCCGCAAATACCATCCTCATAATTAGACCAGTTCGTAATTCAGAGGCCGTGGTTCGGATTCCACGTTAAACTGTAGGTCCCTTAGTTGCCATCGGCTGTTGGGCTATTAATTTAAAGTCCTGTCTAAGGAACATGTCAGCCTTAGTCAGTAACAAGACTACAAGATCGCGCCACAATCATCCCACAATCATTTCTCATTCATACTTGGCTTAAAATCGCGACCTACCTTGGCGACCTACCTGGGTAGGTCGCCATTTCAAATGGTAAATGGTAATTGTATAATAGAATATCTATGCTATTCTGATTGTAAATACTTCTAAAAATAAATAATCTCTAAAATGATCCCGTATTTTGAGTCTAATTTAAATTAAATTATAAACAGTAAATGATTTTAAAGTTCCATATATGAAAGTAAATTATGATTATGTATATGTATATATGTACTAAATACAACAGGTTTTGAATAGAAATAATATTAATATAATGACCAGAACTTTAATGATGGTTAATTAATTAGTTCACCAATCATGGCGAATACAGTCTATTTGTAGAAATCAGCCTTCATATAATCAATAAACTAATTGAGTTCATAGATGTAAACTACTGAAAAATTCTCGTACATAATTTATTTCAGAAAATATAGTATTTTAGTATTGTATGTCGTCAAATATTTATGTCATGGAACTAAAAAGAACTGCATCAAAACGCACAATTGATAAAATCAAAGGTATATTGTTTAAAAATTTTATATTGGCTCAGTTTAAAGCCACAGGTTGATTGGAATTCAGCCGAAGCCAGAAGCAATAAAAGATAAATCAGGTAGGCCGTGCCGGGCGTAACCGCATCCCCTATATTCGGGAACAGGATTCTGAATTATTTAAGGCTACAGGAAGATGGTGATTTGAATAAACTTTCAGATCTTTCTGGCGAATATTCAGGACTAATATAAATTTTAATCTGCCGTGTTATCAACATGAAGCTATAATTTTTTAACATTTTAGTGTACGAAAGCAAATCGTAAAAAAACTAAAAGTTCTTAGAACATTGAAATAATATACATATCAAAATATTACCCCTACATTATTATTTTATCTATAATTATATTTACTCGTTTTAGATTTTAAGCCTTAAACTTTTAGACTTAAATCATTATACTGTATGATTGTACAGCTCACATATAGGGAATAATGTAATTAACAATATACAATATTCATATACAAAAGGCATATTATACCAAGTAAACATGAGATGTTTAGTTAAATATGAATAAAAAATAAATATGGACAATTTTAGTTTGAAAATTTATCCAACGTTTTCGTGTAGAACTTCATGTATCCTGGTAGATAGATGATTAAAAAAGTTTTTTTATGAAAGGGATAAAACATGCATAATGCTAAGTAGAATGTGATAATACTGGATAATTCCTATTATTAATTTATTTTCAAACAATATTAATACAACTTTAAAGGAAACATTATTGATTGAAGTCCATGATGCTTTACCAAGGTTTCCCTATCATAACCCCAAAACTAATATCGACTCCGGAAGTGATTAGATATAACCGAAGGAACCGAGTGCTTTTACCGCTTTGAGAGCCCGAGATGAGACAGTCTCCCAGACCATAACCGTTACAAACACTTGGGGGAATCGATGGAAACTCACGAGACTGCCATTATGGTTTGTGCTTACATAAGTTCTTTGATATGGAAACAGTATAATATTAACATTAAAATAAACTTATAACACAACGTATTATTGAGGAAAATCCTAATTACCTTACGGGAATAAATTATTTCAGGGTAACACAAAACCTTCGTAATTATTTGATGGTAATCCTTATTCCCTTCTAGTCCCATAATTTCTATAAAGTTAAATCACTCCATACCACAAAGGATACTAAAGGATCATGTGATCACTTAAGTGCTACAGATGACAAACGTTTTACGAAAAAAAAATATTAGACAATTTTTTTAGTCAAGTTCAGCCATTCTTACTGAACATCAAGCTCAAATACATGACAGTTATTAGCTTTATACATACAACATATTAACCTAAACCAAATTGCACGTTATAGATTCCAGTGAAAGTAAAACAATACATATGCCAGAAGAGAAAACGAGATCGACCAACAAAATTTCAATGGACTGTCTGACAGTGCTTGGCATGTTTATTGAAATTATTTTTAACTCATCTTGCGTGAGTGGTTCATTGCCAATTTAAATATAAAAGCTAACTAGTATGTAAATTTGATTCTACGTATTTCTGTTTTTAAAATGATAGCCATTAGCAATAAAAGTTTTCGATTATTGATTCTTACTCAAGATCATTGTTACCAAAGAGGATTAATGTATTTTATTGCACAGTTTGGCACGAGACCGGATGGTTAGGGGGGGAGGGGGCACTAATCACCTGGCCAGGCCAAACGGACACAGCTGTAGGGTAAATCATACTGGAACCACAATTCACTGCGTCTAGTAATCAGAACAGTGATAACGACAGTAGTTGGCGTCTAAATCACACCGAGCATACTGCGCTGTTCTCAACTGGTAAACTTCTGCGCTGGAATAGGTAATCATAAATTACTGAACGATACGCCTAGTTAAATGAGATATGTGATCTGGGTGCATTAGTTCCTCAGACATTTAGCTGCTCCCAGGGACCAATGTGTGCAATAATTTTATCACCCTTAAAAAACTAAAATAATCAAAACATATGACGATATGTTAACTGAAACAAAAATACTAGCAACTAAACAACTTGAGGACCTATCATAGAACTAGTTAAAATATACAGTAATGAATGATGAAAAATATGGTTAGTCATTTTTTGAGAATTATAACAACACCAATTATTGAAAAATTTCATGCATGTGTAAGAATACTATTTCGTATTCTGAGAATTCAGTAATGCAATCCGTGGAGCGAAATTTTAATGTGCAGTAACGGATCGAATATCCATTAAATAAATACAAATAATGGTTTGAATTTCAGTGGAATTCAATAATTTAGTTTAGTTATTAGATCTAGGTTTAATGTTTTAAAATACTATTTCGTATTATTTTGTTAATCAATTCAGTAATGCAATCCGTGGAGCGATAGTATTATATTGATAACTTGCAGTATCGGATCGAATATCTCGATATATTACGAGCAAAAATGAACGTTATTTTATGAATTTCAGTGGAATTCAATAATTTAGTTTAGTTATTAGATCTAGGTTTAATATTTCACCCTTTAATGTTTTAAAATAAAACTCATAAGAGTTTTATCGTATTATTTTGTTAATCAATTTCGTTAATGATAAATTCATATCTCGATATTGTTTTTATCGATATCGTCTAGATAGTATTATATTGATAACTTCATATCGATGTTTTCTCGATATCTCGATAGTATTACGAGCAAAAATGAACGTTATTTTATGTCAAACTACACAATTAATTAGGAATGCGATTTTATTATCTTGTGCTTTAATAAATAAATGGATTAGAATAACAATTTTTGAGTGTTTTGGTATTTATATATGATATTATTAACTTACGTACGTTAAAAAATATAAGAGAATTTCATTAACACATACTGTAGTTATTTTTATTTATCAAATGTATGAATTTAGTGAGTATTATATTATGATTTAATAAAATAAAGAAATACTGTATTGTCACATTATTGTTGTTGTTCTCCAAGAGGTTATGTTTTTATTGTGTAATTTGCCTATCCACAAAAACTAAAGATCTGAGCGTTAAGAGCAAATGTAAAAGTTTGCCGATAAGTAAGTAGGTACGTTTGACCGGGAAGAAATGTACTGTACAAAATTATAGTTACCACCGGGATTAGAATTAACGGCAACATGTGCGCATGTTCGGAGCAATCGTCGCTGCGCACTCAGCCCTCGGATTAATAAAGATAGATGAATATTTTACTATTTACATTTAAAACTATACGTGCATTATCATGATTATTACTGTTGGAAAAGGAAGGTTATAAAAGAAGCGTAACCGAGCTTAAGTTCTTCCCGCGTTCAGACTGCTTTATGCGACATTCTTACAACTTACCCATTCCTAATGTATCAGTGAATATAAGTGTACAATAACTAAAATAGTTATTTGTTTTGTGTGTCAGTTTAATAAATAATACCGTTTGTTATTAAATGATATGACAAGTTATCTTTTTACTCGACAAAATCTGTTTTATGTGGAATTTATTTTATAAAGATAAAATAATTATGTGAATATAAATATTACAATAAATAAATGATTTAAACACCTGCAATCAAATAATCCTTTATTATTGCATAGTAGTGCAACTAGTTTCGGCTTCGTAGAGCCGTTGTTAGGCAAGACAGAGATTTATTTTCTTTTTGATCTGTAAAGTTAATTTTGTACTGCAATTTTTCATGTATATTGAGAAGAATTTGTATTTGAATCAAAAATAATAATAATAAAATAAACAAATAAAGCTGTTAGACATATTTCGCCGGGTTTTCAGGTTTTTGCCGCGGCCATTTTGTTTCCGGTTCCGGTGGGACACGCCCACTCCTTTCTGTCTTTAAGTCTCCGTGACGAGTAGACGTGTTTGGTTTCTTATGTGGGTAATGGTTAGTGAATAGTTTGTTTGTAAGTTGTGTGCTTTAAACTTTTATGTTTTCAGCTTTATACCGGCTAAGTCCGGATTAAGTGTTAATTGAGTTATGTTTTACATAACACGATTAATTATGTTGTGTTTTATTAATTATGTTCACCTGAGGACGGAGATTCCAGATCCCGAAACGTCGTGAAACTTTGTTTTACATAAATTCGATTGGGAAAATATCTGCAATAAAAATCTAAATAACACAAATCTACCATCACCAATAATGAATTCCAAACAAAGAATGAATTTACTGTTAGGCGTTACGAAGTTCGTCGATTCAGCTAGTAAAGAATATACATTAATTATGCAAATAGACAGTATCTGGCGTATTTTTGAGTCTATATTGCTGGTCACTTTATCGCTTCTTATCATCTGGTGGTCACATTCATTTATTCTTCCTTTTCTAATATTTAATATAATGTCATACATATAATTTGACTGAAATTACAATTTGAAATTGAGGATGTATTTTGGTATGTTTTGACTAATTTATAAATTTCAAATTCTTCAAGGGCGTTTCCATGAAAATGTTGATTTGAAAAATGTAAAATATTCATATTGCTGTTTATATCAGAGTAACTATGGTTTTGTGTAACTAAACGTTTGGCAAAAACTGAGGTGTGAGTGGAAGTGGATTTTTTTATGTAAACGGTCTTTGTACAGTTTTTGGAAAGGGCGGGAAGTCTTTCCTATGAAATGTTTGGGGCAATCATTACATTTAAGTTTGTAGACTCCAGTTCTTTCTTGTTTGGGGGATAGGTTGTTCTTTGAACGATGAACAAAGTTTATTTGTTGTCTTAAAGGACACTGTTATTTTGATCTTCTTCATTAAATTATTAAATTATGACTGAGAATCAATCCGAATTTCGCAGAGATGAACGTACTGCTACTCATTTATTTGTGAATGGGAATTATTTTTATGTTTTGAAATTAGTTTGTCAGTAAGAACTGTTATAACCATTGGCTACTACTATATATTTTACAGTATTTATTTCCTCATTGTAATCATTCAAACTCATTGGAACTGTTAGTAATTTATTTACATGACTATTGTATGCAGCTATTTTTGTGAATATGGATGGAATGATGATGCGCGTATGGTTTGGTCTGTGCTTGTTGGTTTTCTGTGTTGATTTTTTTGAAAGAAAAACCAACATTGTTTTTTGTAATTGTCAGGTGTAAAAAATTCAAACTGTCATCTATTTCTTGTTCAAATGTAAATTTAATGTTGTGCACTTTGCATAGTGCCCCAAAGATCAAGTATTCAAGTAAGTAATTTAACATGAAAGTTGTCTGCTATTGCCATTAAGTACCCCCATCGCAGCTGACCTGCGTACTCAGAGATTTTCGAAATCACTAATATAATGATAAATAATAATATATGACAAGTTTTATAAATATCTGTCGATATCATTAAAAAGTACAATTGTGTTATTCACGTATCTGTACTAAAATAATATGTTGTTTCTATAGCGGTTTTCTGAAGAATATAAAAACTTGTTCTCTATACGGTTTTAAAATATTTATGCTAGTATACTGAAGAGGGGAATCCCATTGCCATTTTTTTAAAAGTAAAAACTATCCTAATATTTGAAATAATTTTGATTCAGCACTAAATGCGTCAGATCTATCGGTTCCCTTATGGCTTCAGTGGTTAAAATAAAATTAATTTTATGATTATCCTGTATAATCTATAAAGTCTCCAGTAAAGGTATGTTTGTGTACAAATTAACAATATCAAAAGATGATAATTTCTTCTATAAAAGAATGTAATTTTAATCGTTCTACTGTTTGTAAACTATTTTAACACTATGAATGATTTCCAAAACTATTTCCTTTCCAATTATTTTATCTAACCTTTTTGCAATCTTATATACAAGAGAAGGTATAAAGTTAACTAAAGGTCATATTGGAGTTGCTCTAAGAAGCCGAAACTAGGAATAATAAAGGGTTATTTAATAGCAGGTGTTTAAACCATTTATTCATTGTTAAATAATAATCTGGAGGCTTACCTTACCTTACCGCTGTGGCCATTCAAACCGAAGTAGGTTTTTGGCCTCCGCAACAATTCGTCTCCATTCTTCTCGGTCTTCGGCTTGCTCCCAAGTCACTCCCAGCCTCCTGAGGTCTTTTGCCACTTGGTCTTTCCACCTTAGTTTAGGTCTTCCTAGTGGTCTAGTGCCTGCAGGTCTCCCCTCAAATACTTCCTTGATCAGGGTGTTTTCGGGTCTCCTCACTACGTGACCTGCCCATCTTAATCTTCTACTTTTGATAATAGCTACTGTGTCCGGATGTTGGTAGAGGTTTCTTAATTCTTGATTATTTCTGATTCTCCATTCGCCATTATCATTTATTGGTCCATATATTTTTCGTAATACTTGATTTTCAAAAATTATAAATTTATTTTCTGATTTCTTGCTCATAGCTAAATTTTCTGTTCCATAAAGTAATACTGGTTGAATAAGTGTTTGATATATTCTTATATATCAAATATATAAGATAAATAATAATCTGGAGGCTAGTATATCAAAAATGAAAACATAAAGAAAACCTTCAAATGTTAGATGATCTTCCGAAACAATGTTTAAGCGATCTTATTTCACTGCTAATTTTTGAAAATGTTAGCCTAGATGTTTTTAAATTTATGATGTAAGTGCTTTATTATAAGTGTATAAGTTTTCATATTGGTTATGCAACATGTAATGCAACGTGTAAAATGTAAACATGTATTATACAAATTGACAGGTTAAAGCTGGAAAAGTATTTTTAAAAGTTTAAATTAACACTGCAGCTTATTTACATTCATTACACTAAGTTAGAAGAGAATACAAACTTTCACAGTAAAGATGCCAGGCCAGGAACTTTGTTGGCAGAATAACTTATGGCTTTGATCCAGGCAATATTTAAAATTTATAGTTAGAATGTTTTTGAAATAGTTTCCCACCTTAATATTAACAAACCTTTTTTTAAATTCACTACAACATGTGTGAAATACATTTGTGCATAATATTGGATAGCTAGTTTTTATTACTTGTGAAGAGAATTTTCGTTGTTTCTAAAAGCTCCCATTAATTTTTAAAATCATGCCATTAGCTTTAAGATTACATTAAAGATTAAAAGATAAAATAAATATTTAGTAATCAATCAAGTAATTAGACCTTCTGTGTACGGTGTGTATGGGGCTTAATAACGATTTACGTGTTCATATTTTTATTTATTACATTTCAAAGCATCCAATGTTATTGTTATATATTAAGTAAAATGCTAAAGTTTCTTGCTCCTTATCTCTCAATCGTTTTGCATTAAATTTGGTATGAAGTGTAAGGCGAAGATAAAGCCCACGCAAAAAGTTTGTTATTACTTTGGAGAGGGGGTTAAATGGTTTAAGTATTTTAACTTGAAGTAAGAACTTTTAAATGATAGGCTATCATAATAGGCCCTAAATAATTAGATCGTTTTATTAACGGTAAGTATTATTTAATTTTATTTTAAAGAGAGAAAGTTTGTTTCCACTCATTTATACAGTTTATTAAATTATTACATAAAAATAATTTTATTTCTGCTTGGTATTGTTACGTTAAGACCATACATGGATTTTTTTATGTCACACTAGTCATGTAGGAATACCATGCTATAATTATTTGAATTGTGTTTGAATGAATAGATTCGAGAAATCATTTTAAGAGTTATGGTATTTAAATATGATAAAATAAATTTATGTCCATGTGATATATGAACATGACAGAAGATTTCCACAAGATTTTGTGAGTACAATATTATTGATTAACAAATAAATACGGCGTTGACACATAAAAATATGTGATTTTAAATATGATGTCTAAACAAAATTCTGTGTTTCCTTAATTTAGTAAACTGCCAGTAGGTGTCTGTTGGTAGTAGAATGGACATTCTAAATGAAACCAGTGTCGATAAAGCAAATATTGGTGGGATAGAGCAGGCAAGTGTTGATTGTAAATATATCAAGGGTCAACTCATGCCTCGTCGACGACGTAATCGGCATGGTATTGGGGAGGGGTCACCGACACGTGTAGTTTTTAAATATATCAAGAAGGAACGATCCATGCCTAGCCGACAACGTAAACGGCAAGGTGTTGGGGAGGGGGCACCGACACGTGTTGATTGTAAATATATCAAGGGTCAATTTATGCCTGGACGACAACGTAATGCCCCGGCACGTGATTGGATATAATTTAATACCTTTGCATAATAAGGTATAACTTGACCCCAGATATTTGAAATCAACACGTGCCGGCAACGCTATAATATACTTAGTAGGCGAGGCAAGAGGTGGCCGCTTTTATGGTCCTAGCCAAGACAGTAAACGTGATGGCATTGGGGGAGGGGTTGCCGGCACGTGTTGATAGGATATGTATCAGGGGTCTACTCGCGTACACATATTAGACTGGATAATGATCATCTTATATATTCTGTTGCGCCACCATTTCGTCACATCTTTATCATAATTACGTTTGTAATTCATACAGTAATAATATTATGTTTAATTAAGAGCTATTAAAATTAAATAATGAATTTTAACCTAATTTATAATTAGAGATATAGGCTATACATCTCGTTACATACATACATTGTTACATAAATAGGGGTTTGGGCATTTTTATATTGCATTTGAACGGTATTCAAAACTTCTATTAGTATATACTTAAAACCTATGCCATTAAAACTGTTAAAGGTTATAAATTTTGTTTGCCTAAAAATGTAATACTCAAAATGTTCTTTTTACATTTTATCTATTTATACCCTCTAACTACGATAAAAATAATTTAATAATTGCAATAAACATTTGCAAGCTATCTCAAACCTAGATATGACACGGAAAATTGAATTCCAAATTGTTTAGATAAAACAGCCACTCCAGTTTCAAATCCCAAATGACCTTTATTGTTGAAAAACCGACCCCTTGACGTCAATGAAAAACAATCTCTGTTGCCGCTGAGATCCGGGACGAGAGTTGACATTGCATATTGCATGCGGCCAGCGTCAACCTGATAAAAATGTTTTGAAACTTACATGTTGTATCAGTGTAATTCGCCTTGATAAAGTTTTTCCGTAATGGAACGATGGTAAAAAACACTATAGTTTATTCAATACAGTTGTGTCGTTAAAATGCAAATTAGACTTCAATAATTATTTGAATAAATGGTGAAAGAATAAGGGTGTGGATGACGTTGCATAATAGAATGCGATTGATTCAAAAATACCGGTTCCCATAACAACATCGAAGATCGTAAAGCGTTTATTTTACATTCTGGAAAGTGTTGCACCCTCCCGGTCTACGAACAGGAAAGTTCGCTCTTAAAATATTCTTCCCTCGGGACTGTGGAGAAACTTTTACCTGTGGAATATAACTTGTAAAACATTTAAAAATGTTTTGCATTTGTATTCCGAGGAGCGTAAAGTTGTTCTGAGAATACAGTAGGTCCTAATACAATAAATATTTAGTTTATTTTAAATTTACTGTAAAAAAATATTGCAAATGTACTATCAAGTATAATTTCAACAAGTTAAAACATTTTAAAAGTTTTACCTGGTAAAAGGGTTTTAAGTGTTTGTTGTGATAAATGAATCGCTTGCAACTGCCTCCTTATTGAGCAAATGTTAAAAGAAAGTTCATGCGGAATGTTAAAAGCAACGTTGGCGCGGGATGTTTATTAATTCACCGTTTTCATAAAACTTGTCGTTGAAGTTTTATGTTACGTTCACACAAAAACTCATGTTAATACCTTGAATTCTTTATGTTTTTTTAATTAATCGTTTCCATTAAACTCATTGCTGAAGTATGTTTTGATTACGGTATAGGAAAATTTCTATAAAAAATATTTCTATTTTTCTATACTTATTAAAACATAAACGATATCAGTGGAATGACGACAATCTTTAATAAAACTATCATATTCTTTAACGTCTATCTAAATAAAATTTAATAATTTTTTGTTTCAAACATAATTATCCAATTTTTGAAAATAACAAGAGAAACAAAATTAAATTGATTGTTTGATCTTCATGCTTCATGCTTCGACTACCCCTACTACACTCCCTAATACCAAGCTTTTTTGAGTGATTTTGTTCGGTGAAGTGACCTTACGCTGTATACAAAGTTTCATGGAAAACGGTTGGAAAATAAGGAAGGAATTGATTTTTAAATATTCTCCATAAGAATAACATAAGGTGCTCTCAGTCAATGTACTGAGTTTACCACGGACATTAAATTTAACTTTTTATTGAAACCATAATTTGTGCTCATTTATTTAGTTTTTTAAGCTGTGTTCAATGGAGGTAGTCAAATTATACTCAAGCTATATTGTTTCTGCGGAAAAATTAAAAAAAAGATTTTGGGGGGAGGGGTTATGGGTTAAAAACCCGTTAAAACGTCAAACATTATTGTATACAATATTATATCACTCTCCTATATAATAATTTTGCTGAGTTTTTCCCATTTCTAAAATAACTAAATATAAATAATCATAAAAAGTGATTATAGCGATAAGTGCAATCGTGATGAGTGGCGCAGTATCGTCATTGTCCTGGCAGGATCGTCGCCACATTAGGCGAGCACAATGACAACGCACGCTTCACGGGCTCACGAGCTCACGAGCTCACGGCGGACGACATCTTTGTACCAGTACTTAGCATCATTGTTCCCGCCGGTGCATTGTTTGAAAAATTGTTTTCATACGTCTCTCGTAAGAAAAGGTATATAGTATATGTACATACAAAGGGGATAAAGCACATTTCCAAAAACAATACAAACAAGAAAAAACCGTAAAACTGTTGAAGAGATTGCAAGGTGAACCTTAATTAATGAACTATGATTAATTAACCGTGTAGTATTAGATTAATTGAATACGTTGGACCATATAAATTGATAGGTAGCATTAATATGAATTGTTGTAGTACAGTACTCATAATAAATGATACTGTTATTCTATTTATTCTATTTTTAAGTGATATCAACCACTTAAAAATTGATCACCGTGCAATCAATGATTGATAAGAAAGGTTTGAAAGACCAGAAAATTTATTTCCAGAAGGAATCATTAGGGAGTAGTAAATGGTAATATTATCAGCTAACAATTGACCTTTAACATTATACGCTAAAGAAATCTGAAAGAAAATGTCCAAACATCAATTGTTTTGCTGAAGAAATTGGTTTCTCGGTTCACGAGGTAATTGAATTACAGGCTAATAAATCTCAGTGGCGAATCGGTAATCTCAGAATTTCTCTAGAATAACAAATAGGCTAACATCAGTAATATTGCACAACCAGTTTGATTATATTTTGGAAGGAGGAGAAGTTGTGGAATACTCATAGTTTTACTTTATGCTGGAATAAATTGATTTTTTATTGATGGTCTAAATACTTTTCTCCAGAATGGCTCAAATAAACTGTATATTGTCAAATATAGTTGGATACATATAAAGATATTTAAATATGGTTGCCTTTTTCAATTTTAATGTATTTTAAATGTATTAATCTACGAGTTAATATGAATTTAAAGTATGATGAAAAGTATATCACTAATCCAAAATAAAAATTCAAGAATATTGATGTATAGTTTGTACAAGACAACTAATTTTCCATAAATAAAACTATGTTAATTGACACCGTCATATTTAAAAAACGTTTAAAGACTTGTGAGGTGGATGAGGTGGAAAACTTGAGTTTATCCAGCTGGAGTTCGCTACATTGTAGATGACGCATCCTGATGGGATGTAGGAGCGACTCGATTTATATTGACAAATCCCCGCTTCATACGATCCTGAATTCTTCTCGCTTTTGTGTTTTGAACCTGACACGTTTAGTTCAAGAAAGCTGAAAATCCGTTCCACCAAGTTACCCGGCAATGTTGTCAGTTTATTTTTGCAAGAACGGAAGTATTATGTTTATTTTTATTCAAAATAGGTTTTACGTACTTTTAACATATCATACTGGGAAATTTATGCTTTACTAAAACCCCTTTAGGTAACTTATATAAGTAAATAAATATAGTATTGTATTTTGATATAACCACAAAACATATAAATCTATTAAGACTTATTATTATTAGTTTCTTTAGATTGAATATACAGTATACTCAGCCACGCAAAACTGTGAAAACTATTAGATTTTTTAAAGTTCTATCATTAAAAATAATTGGTAGTCAATCTTACAGATGGTCAGGCTTTGTTTAACTTGTTTAAAATACAGTTTATATTTTAGGTATAGCTATTTATGTAACAAGAACACAAACGATGTCATATCGCACTAGATGTTCATATGGCAGACCTTCGGGGGCGGCCATGACAGTTTGCACCCGTATTACATACAAGATCCTCCTACAATAATAAAGTCATTTAGGCTATGTTCCATTTTCCCGTTCATTTAGTTTCATTGCGCAAAACCGGAAGTTAGTGTTGTAGGAACGGCGGCCGTCTATCAGCTGACTGAGCGCTTAGCTGCATGGTTAGTTTCATATAGATTAGAAGCGTTCCGCACATGTGATTGGCCGATTACATATCCGCCCTAGGGTTGATTTTAGATGTTATATCCACCATAGGACGGATATGTACTGCTTTTTCGTTCTGCCAACAGGGCGAAATGTGTGTTATCGCACGGTTATAGGAAAAATAATTATTATAGTCATACTTAATCCAGCCTAACTACGGCAGTCTGGGGGTGGAGCCCCTATCGTCAAAGTGATTATTGATACAGTGGAAAAAATTATCCGAGTTAAAGATATGTTTAAAGTAAACTGATACTACAACAGTTTTACTATTAATAGAAAAACTAGGTAAAATAAATTATATTATATTAAGTAAAAAGCTGAAAACTAATGGAGTAAAAACTGTTAAATTTCCTCAATAATAATAAATAAATTGATAAATTTATAATTGATAGATTAAATTTGATAAATTTTACTCAATTAGATAATAAAACGGCAACAGATAAATGGAACCAGTAGTGTGGAAGATGTTTTGTAGTCCCTTGGGATTAAACGAGTTGAGTAAATGAAGTTGACTAGAGGTCGGCTGGTTCCGCCATATATCCGCGTCACAGTACGGCAACACGTCGTGTGCTGATGGCTGGTGTTGTAATTGCTGAGGCGCTGCGTCGGCCGATACGTCACTGCGATATCACTCAGAGCTATTAATCACTACCGATCTCTAATATACGATCACGTGACCAACGGTTACATGTTACTTCTCAAAATATGTTACTTTGGAAAAAATGTTTAATTCATTGAGAAACGTGGAAAAATATTATATTTTATAACTTTTCACAAAAATAAGTTTCCAATTTTATTTCACATTTATATGGGTAAATTTTAAATATTTAAAATTAATCTTTGAAATTTATTTTAGTAAAAATGAAATTCAAAGATAATTTTACTTTTAAGACTGTGTATGATAAAGTTCGAATAAACCAATGGCATATATCGTATGTTTCTTATATTAAAAAATGTAATTATTTGAGGCTGATAATCGTTTTGAATAACAATCTTACTCTTCCAAGCTTTGTGTCCAGTCTTTTGAAATATTAAATTTTGAGTTTTGGAACGCGTAATACTCTTTCAAGTATTGTTTGATCCAACATTATTAAAAATGCTTTGAAGCGTAAATTAAACATTTTCATGAAGCCAATCTGTACCCAACATACTCTAGTGTAAAGGAGCTTTTTGATGAATTTAAATTAAACTGTTTTGAATACACTATAATATCGCGGAAATATATAAACACGTGCAGAAATATCATTAAAATGTTAAGTTGCCAAGAAGTTAATTAAAATTTCTTTAAATCTGATATATAATATTTTAATAACAATTAATTAGTCTAATTCCTCCTGCCTTAAACTTTGGTACGTGGAATAAGATCTTACGCAATAATAACTAAACATATAACCAAATATAACTCAATGGGTTTGGACCGTTTTCCTATAAAGCGTTTGGATACAATATCTCTCTGACTCGAATAAAAAGGCCTCTGGTGTATAAAATGTAAAGGATAAAATATTTTTATTGGTTTACCCACGTTTATCAATCATTAATTTATATTTTTATAAGAAATTACATGTGCCCATAGGTTAGACATTTCATTTCAACAGTATTAAATCACATATTTGTTCTCTCAATCTATTTCAGACTGGCGAATATTACCTGCAAGTTTCATTATTCTTCAAAATTCAACTAAAATAATAATTTGCGAGAATTTAATAAGGAAATCAATCTATAATCTATAATCACTTCAAAATTAGTTGGAATTTAGTATAAAACTGATGTTTTGGCCCTTTCACAAGTACAATTTCCAGATTTTATAGGTTTGAAAGGGAAAGGTAACAAAAGGATGTTTATGAGGTCGGATATCCTTGCCAACGAGGGGAGTGGGTCCGTGCCAATGTTTACGAAGCACACTAATAAAGCCTCTCCTTCCTTCCACCTATCGTTACCTTCGTCACACTGTAAAACATTTATGAATGCTAATTCAATGACTATTTAATCTCTAAAGTGTTCAAGTGTAATCATTCTCTCGTTGTGTCTTCAACACAAGTATTCTATATCAGTGGATAATAGTGGCTATGCAGTCGTCCAATAAATTCACAAGTGTAACGTTACACCTACGTTGTGTGGATTAACGTCCGCAGTATTGAATACTGCGTTAATCCACAAAGACCATCCTCATAATTAAACCAATTCGTAATTCAGAGGCCTTGGTTCAGATTCCACGTTAGACTGTAGGTCCATTAGTTGCCATCGGCTGTTGGGCTATTAATTAACAGTCCTGTCAACAATCATCCTACATTCATTTCTCATTCATACTTTGCTTGAAATACCTACCTGCATAGGTCGCCATTTCAGTTAAAAGTAAAAGTAAAGTATAAAGTACAGTATGAATGGATTAATTTAGGCTTCCATATAAGTTCGTAACGTATTTTAAAATTCTGTTGCTTTCTATAAAGAACCTTTTTTGATGGTGGAGAGGGAAGAACGAGTCAAAATTATAAGATAGCGTCTATGTTAGGAGTGACATTTAAAATAGTTGTTTGTTATTGCAACACCTCAGAACAAATATACGACTATTTAAAAATACACATGTTATAAAAATATTTATTACAATTATTCAAAAGGAAAATTATATTAACCTATTATTACTTTTGTGTATTATGGGGTAATTTTTGCCCAAAAATCCATTTGAGCAGGTTTAAAGGCTAGGAAAAATCTAGTTTTAATCATACAGCCCTTACAAGTCTCCAAGTTATCGTTAAGGACCTTTATGGGGCTGCAATTAACCAAAAAAGCTGATTCAGTGTGCTTTTAATTTTTAATAGTAACATTTGTAAAGAATGAATTTTTTATTTTTAGTTTACAAAGAAGCATTTTAAAACATTTGGTTTTGGTATAATTTCACAGAAAACTTTATAAAGTATAGTAAAATTTAGATAAATAATTTTTTGAAAATGTTTTTGTTGTTAACACTTTTAAAGAATAAATTATTATTTTACCCGAGCAAAGTTTGGTCTCCCGGTAGCTAATAGATTTAAACTTAAAAATATCATTTTTTAATAGACTGTAGGCTATACTTGACTCTTAAAATTGTTAGGATAATTTGTTACAGGATGAAGAAAATTAACAAAACTGTGTGAAAGAATACTTCATTGATGGGTAGGTTTCAAAGTTAAGGGATGAAAGTGTATGCAAATGAGCACACAAGCTTCCCACGCCATTGTCTCGAGACCTTTGTTGCTCTGACGACGATGGTACAGCTGGGTTTGGCTGCTTAAGATTGTTAGTAAGCACTATGTTAGAGATGAAATACGTGCTGGTGCAGTGACGCATATTGACTATCTATAACTATAACGCACTATTCCAAGTTAATTAATAAAACGTATTCGTAAAATCTAACTTACTAGCTGTTGACCTGGCCTTAGAATAACTCAAAATATATAAAAATATTGATTTAACGATTATACATTATTTGTTCCAATTTAAAAAAAATTATATTTCAATATGTAATAACAGTTTATATAGGTTATTAAGAACGTATTGAATTGTTTATAAAGGAATAGGACTTCGGTGAGTGGTTAGGTACATTAAAAGGAAGAAAAATGTTCCAATTGAGGTATGGCCTAAAACGCTTATTTTCTTAGATATCTGCCATTTTGTATTTTCACAAAATATTTTTTATGTCAAATATTCTCTAACGGATTATTTTACAATTTGGTATGCGTTTTACACTAGTAGACTATTATCAATAACAAAATAGCTAACATGATCCAAGCTCGAAATTAAAAATGGCGGTCATTTAAAATTTTAAAGCTAAAATACTTTGAAAACAGTAAAAAATACAATGGCCGCCGTTATTTGAAAAATACAAAATGGCGGATATCTGAGAAAATAATCATTTTAGGCCATACCTGCATTGGAACTTTCTTTTGCTTTTAATATACCTAATTACTCACCGAAGTCCTGAAACGTTTTTCATGGACACCCTGTATAAGGTGTTTGAGAAATTATCACATTATTTCAGATAGAGAAAGTAATAAATCGTGTCTACAACAATCTAATTTAGCACTATTTTTATGAGTATTTCTTACATGATGATGTCCAACGGCTTCTGTACTTTACATTGAAATACATTAAATAACATATAAGCTGAAAGTGTAAACAATATTCATATCTTGTCATGTCTTCAAATAAACATTCCATAGTTTTTACGTGTTAAATAAAATCTGTTGTTTCCTACATTTATTTTCTAAATTTATTTATTTAAAAAATAAATAACACATAAATAAAATTTAGAGAACTTCACTCATGAAATAAGTTGGTGTGTATGAACAATTGGTTTGATAAACGATTTTTTCAACTTAATTTTTTTATTTATCAAACAGTACAAATCAAGACTATTGATGCAATATTATGAAGTATTTGATGCAATATGGTATGGAAAGAAAATTTATTAAAATTTAAATAGTTAATTAAAATTTTAACTTTTTTTGTGTATTGGTCCTATAAATCACTGCGGAACTGTCAATAAAAGAACAATAATATATAGGTTTAGTAGAAAAATATTTTTAAGTAAAATGTAAATTAAATCGTTTAATTTGATTTCATAAATTAAAATTCCATATGCGTATCATTCCGTCCTTTGTGGGTACATCCAATTTAGATTGCGTTCATAGTTTCTAGAATTTAGTCCGACTCTTGACAAAGTTGAATTACATTTTCAAGTTAAAATGGATGTCATCACATTTGAGAATAACTCCACTCGTAATTTGAATGACAAACGGGCTTCATTAAGCTAAACGTGCTAGCTTTTTAAAACAGGAGAATAAATATTGCTTGATTATCAATGGATCAGAGTTCAACCTTTTTAAATATAAATAAAAGTGAATCGGCACATACTTCATAGTTCTATACTTAATATACTTTTCCATTTAAAGGTAAAAAATATTTACCTTTTTTAAAACAACCACTCTATTTAATGTTTATTGAAAACATTTCAAATAAACGGTACCAGTGGACTGACACATACTTTCTCCCTTAAGTAAATTGAAAAAAGACAATCTGTAATAAAACTATCATGTTCTACAAAGTCAACATATAATAATAAGTATAAGTAATTCTAAATAGCATTTAATAATTTATTGTTCAAATTGTATTCCCCCGGTAATACCAAGCTTTTTTGAGCTGGTTTTGTTCGGTGATTTGACCTCACACTTCATACCAAGTTTCATGGAAAACGGGTGGAAAGTAAGGAAGAAATTGATTTTTTTATATTTTCCATAAGAATAACATTGGGCGCTTTCAGACAACGTAATGCGTTTATCTTGGACACTAAATTTAACTTTTCTTTGGAACCGTTAGTCGTAGACAAATAATTCAGAATACTAATTTGTTTAGTTTTTTTAGCTGGTTTCAATGGTACCAGTCAAGTTATGCTTTACCGTTATTGTTTTCGCTGAATATTTAAAAATTTGATTTTTTTGACATTTAAAAGCCCATAACTTTTGAACCGTCATTTTTACATACATGCGGGTGATGTCAAATTATTTAGTGCTCTGTGCACTATAAACTATCAAATTTTAATCAAAATCGTTAGAGCCGTTTTTGAGAAAATGGATTTTTCACGTTTTTTAAGGGTTTTTAGGGGTGAACTACCCTTAAAAATCAAAAATTCAAAAAAATGAAAAAAACGCCTGGAGATACGGTGACTATATATATACATGCCAAATTTCATCTATATCGGACAAACGGGGTAGGCTGTGGCACTGTACACATCCAAACACACACAGACAGAGACACACGTCGAAACCCACTTTTTAGATTCAGGGGACCCCAAAACGGATATATCCACTCTCAACTCAAATTCGAAAATTTTGACGAAAACAATACTTTCTCCATATACTATGTATAAGGGGAGAAAGTAACTAGCCTTAAAAAGTCAAATTTCTGACAGCCAACCTCTTCTACAAGTTCAAATCGTTTACTAATAACTAAAACAGATTTTTTGACTTTTATTAAGTAATGTGACCTTACATGGCAAACCAAGTTCCACGAAAAAAGATAAAAAGAAAGATATTTATTATTTAATAATCTCCTTAAGCATAACAATAATTTTGATTTAAAAAATATTAATAAAACATTTAATCAGCAAAATAATTTTTATATAACTTATACTAGTTTCTATAGAAATAGTAAAATGTAAGATCTGAAATCTAGATTATTACGAGTTGGAGAATATCATGATTCGTATATGTCATGTATCTTATTCTTAAAAAAGGTCTTGAATCTCACAATAACAATTGCCAAATTTCATACAGTATAATTATAATATTATCATTATCTTGTTTGTAAATCTTGAACGTAGACATAGGCCTAATTATTGGGCGTATTCTTTGTTAAACTTTATTTCATGTAAAATACTGGACTTTAGTCAAAGGACTAAAAGTTTTTCCCCTTAATATTCTTCCCTTAGGACGTAATATGAACTTGTGCTACTATAAGTTTGTAAAATAGTGTCTTTCTTAATTAAAACAGCTAAGATCTAGATATAAGAAAGATTGTTTATGGAGATCCATATTCCTTTCAGTTTTAAGAGGTAAATATTTTGTAAGTTAAGCTGTAAGACAAATCTATATATTTTATAGATATAACGGGAGATCCAGTTAAAAGTTACAATATAAAAATAAATAATACACGTTATAGTTTACTTAATTCGTATATTTTTAACTACACATATCTTTTAGAGATTGATATTAAACGTGAACACGATATATAACAATATATAAACCACGTGCAGCTCCATTAAGATGAAAATGAACTTTAACAGAGAAGATGATTTTTTTTTTAAATTGTAATCATTAAGCTCAAACACTCAGGGATAAAAAATTTACAATATCTACCAGTTTCTGTATTTATGTGAATGCAGATTTTGAGTTAAATTACGTCACATTGTACCGTAGGATCGGTCCAGTTACTGGAAACGACGATGAAATGTTCTAGACGGATTTTCTCGCCCTTGTTCAATCGATATTTGCCACTAATTGGGCTCTCCCAGGGCGCAGACTACTGGTCTATTAACATCCAACATTAAACCCATTACATTAAATTAAATTCATCAATCAGCTTTTTAATCGTTACACGTGACGTATGATTTACTTTTACCAAATCGTTTCCCTGTGCTTAAAAATATACGCTCTTTATCTTACAGGATAAAATGTGGCTACCAACATACTTAACCTCTTATTAGATCAATCTTTATATATACAGGTTGTTTCAGAAGTCTCCTTAAACTTTTTGTTGGTGTTATACGTGGGTCGGTATAAAATCTAAATATCACGTTTAAATCGTCTGGAAATCCGCAGTTATTGAAATGTTATGTTTTCCTAATTTTTTTCTCAAAAGCTGTTAAACATATTTTACTTTCTCCCCTCATAATATGGAGAAAGTATTATTTTTGTCAAAATTTTCGAATTTGAGTTGAGAATGGAGACATCCGTTTTGGAGTTCCCTAAATCCAAAAAGTGGGTTTCGACGTCCGCCCGTTTGTCTGTCTGTGTGTGTGTGTGTGTGTGTGTGTGTGTGTGTGTGTGTGTGTGTGTGTGTGTGTGTGTGTGTGTGTGTGTGTGTGTGTGTGTGTGTGTGTGTGTGTGTGTGTGTGTGTGTGTGTGTGTCTGGATGTGTAAAAAGCCACAGCCTACCCCGTTGGTCCGATTTAAATGATATTTGGCATGTATGTATATATATACAACGTATATCCAGGCATTTTTCAATTTTTTTATTTTTAGTTAAAAGTATTAATGAGGGTTCACCCAAAGGTCAAAAACACATGAATTTATATAACTACTTCTTCGATTTAAGTGTGATATTTAGATTTTATAATGGTAGACAACCTCAAGAATAATACCTTAAAAGGTTGACACAGAGTTTTGAAAAACTCTGTATACGGAATGTGAACAACTAATAACTCGTATAGCACCATTAACTTACATCTCTTCATTTAGTTAGCTATCAATCATAATAATTGTGTGTAAACACTAACTTTAAAGAGTTAGTGTTCAAAGGTACCCTATTAGGCGTTTTTAAAAGAAGATCAGAATTTTTCATTTTATATATTTATATTTTTTATATTTATTATTTTCTAATTAATTCATCCATCATTTATCAACTTAATATATACATGCATGTGTTTAGAACGTAAAGCTATTTGCGTTAAATAAATTACAAAGTTTGGATCAGCATTAGTTTTGGTAAAATAGGAAGAAACCAATTTGATGATTTGACCTGTTTTGTTTGACCTTTGGGTGAACTCTCATTAACGAACTATTTATAATGCGTAATTATTTCTATACAATTATGCAAAATACACTTAGATCTGAAATATCTTTTCGTACTTAGTTACTAATTATCCTATGAAAGGTCTTCAGTATGAAAACGAATTCAGATGTATTTGCGAAATGTTTAATAACCAAACAATTCTAGAATAACTGTCATATCATAAAATAATATGACAAATAAGAATTTATATATAATATAAATTGTATCAAATTTGATAGATATTTTTTGAGTAAGCAATTCGTCTGTAGAGCCTTTGTATAAGGTAAGGAAAGTTTGCAAAAGCGACGGCATTGTCAAATGTCTTGAATTCACATCTTTGCTTTGTTTATATTCTTCCATGAAATGGCGTTCTCTTGTCTCTCAAGAAAATTTTAAATTATATGTCTCTATCTAACTTTATAGGATGAATCGAGATGAATATATAATACCACATTACTTTTGAAGGATTATTCTACACAACATTACTTGGAACTAAACTCGAATTGTTATGTTGTGCAATAAAAGATATTAGGATCATAGAATATGTATAATACAAAGTTTCAACAGCAGTAGTTTCAGTTTGCAATAAATTTATTGATAAAGGTACTTTTTAAATATTCCGATAGTGATTAGTGTAAATGCTAAATATATTTATATAAAAATACATATTAAACATTCCATAATAAAATAGGAATATTGAAACTTGTTACGAATTTCTATCCACTAAATGGATGGTATAATTATTAATTCTAATCCTTAAAAATGTATTCCTGTTGTTATATAATTTTTATTTAAACACTTCTGATACAAACAAAGTGGAACAGTAATTCTAAAACAGGAAAAAATACTTTTACGTGAATAAATTATAGCCAATCTTCTGGATTTTTTCAAAGAATATATTAATTTCAAGGTAATCTTATACAACACTAATAGATTGGATAGAATTTTAGTAAACAGTGAATGAGATAGCAGTTAGGTATTTTAATTCGGCAGACGGTAACATAATTGCAACGGCTATGATATTGAAGCTCCTATTCACGAGATGATTGAGTTAGCTCTCGTGCGACGTGAATGTGTGACATCGTTCGGATCGTTATTGGACCTATTGGAAATCCCTGGATTCAACGATGACTCTTTGGCTTAATGAAGCACGATATTTACACGAGCATTCTTAATTATACTGTTTACTCAATATTGGAAGGACATTTTACAAATATAAACTATAATTATTAAGTTTATTTCTACTCTTTAATTTTTTTCAAGCAGATAAATGCACATACAGAATTGTTTAAAAGTTCCTTCATCCATACCTTTTTTCTACAATTTATATTTTAAGTGATTTTCAGTTAAGGGATTCAACAGGTTACTACCCTAACTTTTGTAGTAGTTGAAAAAATAGGAATTCCATGAGGTCAAAGATACAGGAGTCAACTTTATAATATTTATGAGTAGATTGTCATACGACATATTAAATTATACTGTCTTTCTCTCCTGAAAACAGTGGTGCATTCGAGATTCAAAAAGGCTGTACCATTTTCATCACATTTTTATATGTGGATTCATAATTTGTTTAATTTGCATAAAATAAGAACAAACAGTTATAGACTATTTACCATTGGTTAAAAATTAACCAACTACCCTAACTACTACCTAACTACCCTAACTTTTGTAGTAGTTGAAAAAATAGAAATTCCCTGGGGTCAAAGATACATGAGACAAATTTATAATCTTTATGAGTAGTTTGTCATCCGACATAACAAATTACACTGTCTTCCCCCCCTTAAAACAGTGGTGCATTCGAGATTAAAAAAGGTTGTACCATTTTCATCACATTTTTATATGTGGATTCATAATTTGTTATAAAAAAAGTTATAAACTATTTACCATTGGTTAAAAATTAGAACAGTTTCCCTACCTTTACCAGGATTAACATTGGATTATACTAATTTAAACATGCGCTTAGAAATCTGCTACTTAGGTTGGGGAAAAATTAAACACTTAGACGTACTAGAAAACTTTGTTAATAACAATATTGCAGTGAAGAGGACGGCATTCAAGTACTTTCATAAGCTTAAGTACGCCTGATTACGTTTGAAACTTCTTGCACTATTAAATTTTGAAATTAATTGATAGACGATGTAAATTCAGTCAGCCAAAAATGTGTTTTTTATTAAAGTGTTTAAAGACATATTTAAGCCATCCTTTATGTTTTATACGTATTATTATTGGAGAAAATACTTCAAACTAGAATTTTACTACTTGGCAGTTATTACGATGGTGAGACAAAACTAATATTTCCCATTGAAATCCCTCCGAGGCGTTCCATTGAGGTAAATGCTTTTATAACGAAACACGAGGGAACCAGGTAATAATTTAATTACAAGCTGTGACTATTCATAATGTAAATTTGAATCTGAAAATTATATGCTGAAAGTACCAATGTTTAAAAATTTTGTTCAGTTATAAATAAACTTCGTTTAACACTTTATTAAAAGAAAAATCAAAAGTGACATGGCTTAGCAAAATCATACCTTATTTCTTACAATTAAATTTTCGCGGCAATTCAATATATTGAAAATGTATGTTTGATTTAAAATGGCTCAGTGAAATTATTCCTTGACTTAAAATCTAGTGTAGGATTTTTAATAAACTTGCAGAATAGACTTCATAAATTAGAATTGTTGATTTGACAAAGATACTACCCGAGAATCTGAAATGAGTCGACCGGAGTAGTTTAAAGTTGAACCACTCTCTAACTTTTGATTGAGCTCTTTAGCCAAATAGAAGATGTGTCTAAAACTCTTTCTTGATAAATTAACTTTTGGCTGTGAATAATATTGCTAGAACATTCAGTACATGTGAAATAAAAAGAATAAATAGGTATTTTTTAATTGCAATAGTATTTAGATAATGGCAGGTTTATTTGTAAATTTCTTTAATTCACGCGAAGCCGTTTTTTTTAAACCAACACTCCATATTCATATTGTAGCCAATACAAATTTTCAGGAATCATAAAACCTCATCGTGGTTTATAATTTTATAATAACGTTTTAAACTGTTAAATAACTTTTCTGATAGCCATAAGCCTCACTCAAAATCAATTTCTTCACATAATACGTGAAGAAATTGATCATCGTGAAAAAACATGATCGTAAACATGGTCTAAGAACAAGAAACATCGTAGATAAATTCTTTATTAGTATCATGTTTTTATGAAAATGCAGAAAATGTTTAAGCACGACTTCCTCTTTTACAACGCAAGACAAACCCCATGGGGTTGGCCACTAAAACCCTCCTCTCTCTCTTTCGGACTATCCTGGGGAGTGTTTGTCACTTTACTTCAAGCTAGGCCCTACTTTTATTTATGCACTCACGGCCAATTCTTGATTTTGCTCAAATACACCCTATTTCGCATATTGATATAAGTCAAATTTATTCGCTCTGAGTACACTCTGAACCATTTGTGATACACAATTTAGGGTCACATAACCCTTCTGTTGGTACACAGATAGAATAAGTCTTTGAAATACGTTGAGTTACGACGTATTTACACCTGAACTTCATCGTATACTTTGTTTCCCTAACATACCACACACATGTGCTTAGGACGTATGATGTGAATAAAGGTGTGATCTGACGAAGTACTATAGGAGGATAATTCCGGTAAAGCTGATTGGCTACTTCAAGATCAGCACAGCCTGGCCATAGCTGCCACTGGGGTGTAGTCTGGTACGCAGACAGCAATATGTACGAGGTGGTTTAGAGATGAATTTACACATTCAAACAGGTTCTGAATAGTATTTTGTAACTATACGATAACACATTTTCGAAACTTGGAATTTTTGTTTATTTATAGTGGTTGTTAGTGAGGTTTTCTTCAAACAAGTCGGTTTTATATTTTAAAACTAGCTGAAATTAACTACTTAATGATTCAATTTGAAGTTATATTACAATAAAATAAAACAGATTCGTTGATAATACCTGAAACCGGATGAAAGAGAGGTTTATGTTTGAATAACGTTTGGTTTTACTAGCGATGCATACTCAAAATAAATATGAACCATAGTTCAGTGAAACAGAGGGATACAGAGATACTGCGGTACCCTCTTATTTATTATCAGATCTACAAAGTTGTTAGAATACAAGTTTTTAATTGTGTTACGTAAAAGGTTTTGCTGCGCTATTCACCATTCTTGTCTCAATTGAAAATTTACATGGTCCATCTTAAATATTAATTTACTACCCTCTTTACATGCTACTTAATAATTGTCATCATAGTAGATTAAAATACAATAACTAAAAATTGTTTAGGAGCAATTTAATCTTATTTCAATTTGCTACATTCAAAATCTTTTGTAACCTAATTATTTGTACACACAAAACAATCTATTTTTACTAATTCTAATAATTTAATAGCTGTAATAACAAATTAAAAATGTATTTATTAGAATTTTTTAAATTTGGTCGTAGTAATGTTTATCAGTGTTTTCAAAATTTTCCTCCAGAATGAAAGCAACTTTAATGATGTCGCTACAGAAAAACAAACCTAATTTAATAAGTACTTGAAAGAGTAAAACTCTTTTCTCTCTGGTGGTACTCAAGATAATTACAACGTTTCTACTTTTCTGAAACTTTGAAGAGTCATTAACTAAACTATAAATATCGTTGTATTTACTGTATTATTTTTAAATCAAAGAATATTTAAAAAATTGTATCAATAGGTTGGATTTAACTATAAATTTAACTAAACCTATTCAATATCTCAGTAATAGATTTAGGAATGTGAAATTATTTTGTATTCCTAATAGCATTTAAATAATTTATTAAAAGAACCTTATATAATGAATCATTTGGCGATCTCTTGTGAAAGACCTTTTTGGCAGGAACATAATAAACTCACAAGAACGAAATGTTTTACGGATGGTGTAACGCAACATATTTATTTATATATTTTTGGCAGACGTCGCGTCGTCGCCATAGTAGCAGTATTTCAAAATCAGTGCACTGCAGCACCCACGAACCTTTTTCGAATTTTAAAACTAAGAATTTTATAAAATAACCGGGAGTACATTGAAATTAAAAAAAAAAGATTTTCAACAACACTCGTTGCAGTTTTTTAGCCATAGCTTTTTTCTAACATTAGTTCATTATTTAGCTAAGTGATTTTGATAAATTATTCAATTTCATAAATGTATATGTTGATACATTACTTATTTTAGGAGTTGTTAGGGTTTTAATTTAGAATTAATAAAATAAAATATATCACGCGTTTTTAAAACTAATCATTACTAACAACTAATAAATCATTTTTTATATAATTTTTACAACTTAACTTTTAAATAGACTTGGATGCAAAAGAATAGTGTAAAAACTAATTTTTAAACAGATGTTTTGGTAAATAGATTACAAAAAAATTATAAACTTAATTATGTTAACGGCCAAGTTAAGAGATACCGTGAAGAATGCCTAAAAGATTCATCAAGAAGGCCTAACAGGTTGTTTTAAACGAAGCTGACCTAAACAACTTCCTTTTCAAATAAAGGTTAACACCCCACAAAGCAACAGGTGTATCACCAACAGAACATTTCTGGGTAGAAAACTTAGAAATCAATCGGATCTATTAAAACCAGAAATGGACCAAATGACAAGAGATAACAAACCCAAAGGAATAAGGTTGCCAGTTCATGTTCACTTGAATGAGTTTTAAAATATAAAATTTAAAATCAGTGATTTAAAATGTACCCTATCAGCATCGGAAGCTACTAATTACTCGCTTTTTAAAGCGATAAAAGGATGAAACGACCAACAATTTTAATGTCACCAATTTTAAAATCTGATGGAAGGTGGGCAAAAAGCAATGAAGAGAATTCAGAAGCGTTTTCCCAATATTTTGCCAATGTTTTCAAACCAAATCAAAGCTTGGCTAATGATGAGGTGTATTGTACTGGCCAGCGGTGGCACTAGAAAAGAAAATTCATGTTAATGTTCCTTTTGTTATTATATTTACTTATTGTTTTGTATTTTAAAAAACATTATTAATAAAATTTAAAGTAGAGTTTAAAAACAAGACATTGACATAGCATTTGAATTAAAGAACAAAATAAATTAAAACAAATTAAATAGAATAAAAACATATAGTTTTTGAACCCTATGACAAACTACTTGTTTTTTAAACACATATTCAATGTTAGAACACCATAACTTATAAAACGACATGAACTAGAGAGTGTACGACTCTCCTGATAACTACGTCAACATCAAATAAAGAGGTTTTGTGGTATTTTAAAATCTATGATAATAATAATGCAATTATATGACATTATTCAATATTTAATAAAATAAAACACTTTAGAAAATAAACTTTTAATTACTTTTTACTGTAAATTGTGTCTTATCAGAGGATTTTAGTACATTTGCATTTTAGTATATTCGCAGCCCAAGGAAGATTGGAACCTTATATCATTCTCAATATTATGGTTATTCGCTCACACAATCTCATCACTGAACCGTCTCTCACAGTTGTGTGGTCATGTTTTTTAAGAAATGCATATTTTTCAAATCTAATTTTCTTAGACTATGATTACAGTTTGAAGAAACTAAAACACCCGCTTGCTTTAAATTTATAGTTAAAATCAAAAATCATCACCACCTAACCCGGTGGTCAAATAACTTAAGACTGAAATTTTAATGAAATCAGTGCTTCAACGATAAATAGAAAGTTCATCGTATCTAAGCACAAAAGTATTATTGCATTTAAATTCTAACCAAGCAGTTTAATATCATCAATTAACTAGAAACCGCTTTTATAATGGATTTACTGTAAATTGTGTCTTATCAGAGGATTTTAGTACATTTGCATTTTAGTATATTCGCAGCCCAAGGAAGATTGGAACCTTATTCATTCTGAATATTATGGTTATTCGCTCACACAATCTCATCACTGAACCGTCTCTCACAGTTGTGTGGTCATGTTTTTTAAGAAATACATATTTTTCAAATCTAATTTTCTTAGACTATGATTACAGTTTGAAGAAACTAAAACACCCGCTTGCTTTAAATTTGTAAATTGTGTCTTATCAGAGGATTTTAGTACATTTTCATTTTAGTATATTGGCAGCCCAAGGAAGATTGGAACCTTATATCATTCTCAATATTATGGTTATTCGCTCACACAATCTCATCACTGAACCGTCTCTCACAGTTGTGTGGTCATGTTTTTTAAGAAATGCATATTTTTCAAATCTAATTTTCTTAGACTATGATTACAGTTTGAAGAAACTAAAACACCCGCTTGCTTTAAATTTATAGTTAAAATCAAAAATCATCACCACCTAACCCGGTGGTCAAATAACTTAAGACTGAAATTTGAATGAAATCAGTGCTTCAACGATAAATAGAAAGTTCATCGTATTTAAGCACAAAAGTATTATTGCATTTAAATTCTAACTAAGCAGTTTAATATCATCAATTAACTAGAAACCGCTTTTATAATGGAAAAGCCACTACCAAGCTATCACAACTAACTGTCGTTGGTAGTGATTTCTGTTAACTCACCACCACTATTATTAAAAATTAAAATGACCTTTTTCATAAAAAAATCATTTTAATAGAATTAAACTCATAACGAACGGTCAATTTAATAATTGGAGAAATTGAAACCCAAATTAAAACACCATTTGATATCATTTATAATACTAAGTATTTAATAGAATTACTACCAAGTATAATTCATATAATTAATGTAAGGTACAGGGAAACTAAAACTAGGGAAACTAGGGAAACAGGGAAACTAAAAGGAGGACTGAAACAGTCCTCCTTCATTGAGGTGGTATAATTTGCGAGATATGTTCCACATTTTGTTGAATTTTAGACCAATTATTATAATTCGTGATCAAACTGATTGCTTGGCCCGTGATCTTCCAAATTGTATCACAAAGGTAACTATTTAACATTAGCCCATTTATATGTACACTTTCCAACACCTCAATTCAATATAGAAAAGTTAAATATTTAATAAAATAAAAATTTACTTTGGATTCATACTTAGTAAATTTAGGTAAATATTTTGCTAGTGAATTTGATCTTTCAACTGTAAAGATACAATGAAAGAAAATATTAAAGCTAGTTTGGAATGGAATCAGCCAAGAGCATTTCAACGATGAACAAAGTGATTCTTTGTAACTTTTTTGAACGAATATTACAAAAGAGTTGATAGGAAATATATCAGTATCATCTTCAGACATAAAATATTTCTTTGATATAACAATAAAAAGCCATAAACAATTTCATTTACTCTAAAAACAGTTTAATACTAAATAAAGTATATTACGTTACTAGCCTGAGTTTTTCTCGGACGAGTGTGGCACGTTCCGTTCGAGACGAATGTGTTTACCGGACGAGTGTGGCACGTTCCGTTCGAGACGAATGTGTTTACCGGACGAGTGTGGCACGTTCCGTTCGAGACGAATGTGTTTACCGGACGAGTGTGGCACGTTCCGTTCGAGACGAATGTGTTTACCGGACGAGTGTGGCACGTTCCGTTCGAGACGAATGTGTTTACCGGACGAGTGTGGCACGTTCCGTTCGAGGGCGCGATTACAATGTGAGTTCGGTAATTACATTTCGGACGAGTGACGAACGTTATTCTTCATAGAAGTCATACTTTCCTTACTTAATAAAACTAACAAATACTGTCAAACATCTGTCATATGTTCTTACTGATTTTGTTCCTGGCTTAAAGGTTTGGATGATATCTTTATGTTTACACGATTAAACAATAACTGTTAGTAGAATAGTTCTCCGATCAATTCTCAGTTCGGAGAAGAAATTGAGAAAGATAGTTCCAATAAATACCTGTTTCTATGACAAAATACCTGCAAAGAAAGTTCATTAAAAGAGAGTAGTACAGCACAAAATATATTTATAATGTAATATACTATATTTTATAATATGTATTAAGAAAAAATAACACTCATTATCACGACAAAATATAAACCTGGAATCTTAAACAAAAAAAATACAAAGAAAAAATAAAATCACAGCTTAATTAATTAAATTGGTTAACAATTAAATAAATTAGATGAAATTTGTATCATTATTAAAATTAATTATACGTCAAGATACATTTAAATATAGTATTGTAGTTTTAAAATAGATTTGAAATCCATCAATCTAATCCTAATCTCCATCAATACAAACAAACTAAATATTGAATTTAATTTGACAGCCCTTGGTTATTTCTTTTGATTAAATCCATTGTTATGATAAGTACCTGGTGACCGAGCTTTGCTCGTATAGAATAAGACATTTATTATAAATATTAATTAGAAAAATTAAAACACATTTATTACTCAATGAAAACATTTATGTGGATGGAACTCGCGGCCTATAGTTCTTGAGGCCGATACGCTACAACTCGGCTACGACGTTAGTCAATTGAGCGATGTCGTTTAACGTCTTTTAGCCAAAGCCGATCATTTACTGTTTAATTGTTGTAATACGTTAGCAATACGTTTTCTATCAAAACACGGAAGATTTTGAAAATACTTTTTTCTGCTTTTATTTCGCACAGCTATGTTATCTTTAAGTTTTTACAAATTTTTTAGTAACCTGATAATTTTGCATTTATTTAATTCATAAAATAAATATTAATGCATAACCTCTATATTGTTCCCTGCAGTCTTCAATCAAGAACTGTCAAATGGTTATAAACATGGTAGGATATCTAGATAGCATATAATCTAGTATTATTTTGAAACAGAGTTAAAACCAATAGCTAGTGTACACGAGCAAATATTGATCTTGGATTCCAAATATCTGTTAGTTGTTTCCTTTTTATGAAACCACTTATATAGATCACATGTTCTGTAAAACTCAGAAAAGAATTTATCTAATATTGCTAAAAACTGGGCTTTTAGAGCTTATTATTTTATCTTCATAGTGCATGGGTTAGTTTAAAGTAGATAAAAACCTTTTTCATAGGGTATTGAATAAGGAAACTTAGCTTCATAACTAAAATTATGGGTGCTTTCGTTTTAACGAACACACAAGGCTTGTTTACCGTTACACATAGCCAGACAGACAAGCAGACAAAACTTTTAATAAGACATATTTCGGCTTTTCTGGGTATGAAACGTAAAAATAACAAAAAATATCATAAATACAAGCAATACACAGAAAAAAATCTAATTTTATTTATATAGGTAAAATATTAACCAGAAAACACAATGAGTGAAATGTAAACACAAAGCCAAAATTACACTAGGTATAAAACTAGGTTTAAACTAGGTATTGTTTGCATGTTTGTTAGTTGCACTTTTCTCTGTTATCTGTTATATCTGTTATCAGACAACAGTTGATTAGAAAGCTCGTTAACAAATTCCATGCAGTTGCGAATACCCAGACAGGATGTTGGCTCATGTACCCACTATAAAACCTTCAAGCTACTGCATACTTGGGCAGATCATCACACTTCGCATTATGAAAATTGTGGTATGTTCTCGCTTAGATATCAATTTTTACTAACGTAGAAGATTATAGTTATGTTTAAACTCCACGGGGGTGGTTGGCTTTTGACTACGCGGGTGTTTTAGTAATCACGGGTTATCTGATCCAATTTCGAGGCTGTCTGTCCAGCTCACAGTTTTATGGAGTAACGGATTTCATTTTCTGGGCTTTAGCTCAAAATCTATTTTCTTTTATGCGCTAATCTTGCCTAACCTCCTACTTCTTTACTCCGCATTATGTTGTCTTTTCGTCTTCTTTCAACTAGCGCGCTCTCGGGAGCCGCTGCTTTGTTGCAGGCATGTGCTTGCCCTGCCGAGTTCACACCTTGATAACGTCAGGAACCAGTTCCTTGCTCCTTATTGTTGTAAGTTGTAACACAATTTTAGCAAATAGAATTTGAAACAGGTTATTCAGTTTTGCTTTTAGGGCAAACACCTCAAAGGTGTAACACAAAATTTTATTTTGTGTAACAGCGGAGATGTAATTTTGATACAGTTTGTGTAGGAGTTGATGAAAATATCTTGATAAATTTTTGTATAAAGTTTCTTAAGATAACATAAATAAACGGTACCAGTGGACTGACACATACTTTCTCCCTTTATAGTATATATTAAATTTAAAAAAGACAATCTGTAATAAAACTATCATGTTCTACAAAGTAATTCTAAATATCATTTAATAATTTATTGTTCAAATTATATGGGGGGAACCCCCCCCCCCCACCGGTAATACCAAGATTTTTTGAGCTGGTTTTGTTCGGTGATTTGACCTTACACTTCATACCAAGTTTCATGGAAAACGGGTGGAAAATAAGGAAGAAATTGATTTTTTTTATTTTCCATAAGAATAACATTGGGCGCTTTCAGACAACGTACTGCATTTATCTTGGACACTAAATTTAACTTTTCTCTGGAACCGTTAGTCGTAGACAAATAATTCAAAATACTAATTTGTTTAGTTTTTTAAGCTGGTTTCAATGGTACCAGTCAAGATATACTTTACTTTTATTGTTTTCGCTGAAAATTTAAAAAATTGATTTTTTTGACATTTAAAAGCCCATAACTTTTGAACCGTCATTTTTACAGACATGCGGGTGGTGTCAAATTATTTAGTGTTCTGTGCACTATAAACTATCAAATTTTAATCAAAATCGTTAGAGCCGTTTTTGAGAAAATTGGATTTTTCACGTTTTTTAAGGGTTTTTGAGGGTGAACTACCCTTAAAAATCAAAAATTCAAAAAAAATGAAAAAAACGCCTGGAGATACGGTGACTATATATATACATGCCAAATTTCATCCAAATCGGACAAACGGGGTAGGCTGTGGCACTGTACACATCCAGACACACACACACACACACACACACACGGACGGACAGACATCACGCCAAAACCCACTTTTTTGGATTCAGGGGACCCTAAAACGGATATATCCACCCTCAACTCAAATTCGAAAATTTTGACGAAAACAATACTTTCTCCATATACTATGTATAAGGGGAGAAAGTAAAATGCGTTTTCAATTTACATAGGTGTATTTTGGACTTTTTAATTCGATAGTTTTAAAGTATTGTAGTATTTATCTTAACGTATTTTACGTAGACTTATTGAGTACCGTAAAAAATGCAGCAGGATTTTTATTGACTTCCTCTGATGTTTTATAGTGTATTTGTGGTTTGTCTATTGGCCAAAAACTCAAAAATCACCACCCCGAGACCTGTTTGGCTAAGTTATCACGTTGTTAGGAGAACAATAACACTTTCGCCTGATATACGAGTATGTCTCCACTTTCTAAAGTAGATGATAAACAGTGTTATCTTACAACATTTATCTACACATTAAACTATGTAAATAATTCACATACTCGTATCTTAAGCTGTGCGAGAAATATAACAAAAAAAGGCTGCATCCGAATTTCAAACATAAATAAACGGTACCAGTGGTCTGACACATACTTTCTTCCTCATGTAAATTTAAAAAAGACAATCTGTAATAAAACTATCATGTTCTTTAAAATTTATCTAAATATCGTATCATAATTTATTCTTTACAAAAATAATCATCCCATTTCTGAAAATAAAAACAAGAGAGACGAAGTTAAATTAATTGTTCGAAATTTACGGGGGACCCCCCCGGTAATACCAAGCTTTTTTGAGTTGGCTTTATTAGGTGATTTGACCTAAATCTTCATACCAAGTTTCATGGAAAACGGATAGAAAATAAAAAAGAAATTGATTTTTTAATATTCTCCATAAGAATAACGTTGGGCGCTTTTAGACAACGTACTGCGTTTATCATGGACTGTTAATTTAACTTTTCTCTGGAACCGTTAGTCGTAGACGAATAATCCAAAATACTAATTTGTTAATATCAATAATATCGCAATAATAAAAATAACATAAGACATCATGGAAGTAAATTTTCTTATTTTTAAAACAAGTTGGTGATATATCAAATCCTTTTAATTACTGATCTATCATTAATTTTTCCCTACTGGAAGGTAATCTAAAACTTCACAATGCAATCAAAAGAGAAAAACTAACCTCACAAGATGCTCCCTGAAGGTTCAGTTACTGAAACAGAAACATAAATAAATTAATAGCAATAGACGTATCAATTACATAACCACGACTGCATAAATACATTTTTACGTATTTAGAAAAATATACAGCATAAGTAGGAACGTTGTATTTCGTACCTTTTAATCTTAACATAACCTTATGTACATTTATTTAGCTTTAACAATAAAATTCACTCACTACGATGTACTTGGTCAATTTATGGTAGTTTGTGATGAATACCCAAGGATAAAAAATAAATGCATTAATAATTATTAAAATACATAGAAAAAGGACACTAGACAATTTTACATTTAATTAGTTACCAAAGCCTTTCTGGTAGAAAGAATTATATTGCACTACATTAAATCATATAAGCGCTTTCTCACACCTGGTTTTTAATTTATTGTTTATAGCAATGCATAAGCAATGTACAGACTTCAAAACAGCGTCGATGCTACAATGAAGCCTAGAGAAAAACGAACGATTGATAATAAGTTTGGCTCAAACTTCAACTGTACTGAAAATGTTGAACTTACACTTGTAGGTGTTGAAAGAGAAACAAATGTAACAAACTGTTAAATTAAAATTTGTTTGCAATAATCTGCGAAACGCGCTGTTTGATATTGACGAGTCTGTATTGGACCCCATCATTGAATGTTTGAGTTTCATCAGATGGCAAATACCAGAGCAAGCCATTTACTTTTGAGCTCATTCAAAATTCAATGTAAATATTGGTAATACTGGGTGTTGACAACGAGTCACTTCGGCATGAGCATTTAGGCATTTGCAACTGGTCAAAGAATAACGGGTACACTTTTGTTTATTTACCTCCCCTAAATAACTGCACTTAGTCATAAAACACATTAATTCACCATAACACGTTTATAAAGTCGTTTCATGCGGCCAATTTTCTCAAGAACTCTTAACTTATATACAGAAGGAAATTAAAAAAATATATATTTTATATATTCTGTATTGCTCGCGTTTTAGGGAAGAGGCATATTCAATCTTTTACGTCACTATGGTAGCTTGAATGTTGTGTAGAAATATTTATTTATTACAGCATTTTATTGCGGGGAGGCCATATTTTAAGATAAAACCCAGCGTGAAATCAACAAAATAATTTTACGCCATAATTTTAACCGTTTATTTATTTATTTTTTAATCTGAACATGGAAAACTTAAATAAAGTAATAGATTAAATTAATTCCCCGAATGCAGCTCCGACTGGCCACAATAGTCGCACAGCCTCGCCGACGACGACGGCTTATACTCATTAGCATTTGCATTTTTAATTAATATTTTCTATCATTGCATTAGTTTATATTTAAGTTATTTTATATTTTCAATTGAATCATAATTAAATTGAATTTTAGGACTCTTCAAACTACAAATTACTACTACTATTATTACTCAAAATCCACGGGAGTTTTATTTGGCGGGGGTAGGTGATAACTCTATATGAGTACCCCCGCTCCTGCGAGGGTTATGTGGAGACTCCACCGTTAAGTGGTGTATATCCAATCTAACCCCACCTTCCCCCATCCGTCCAGGTATGAGCAACTTTCATACGGGCTGACTTCATTTGGGCGAATCACAGTATTACCTTTTCATCTGTAGCTTCTAGATTACCTCTTGGAGTGGCTAGAGCTATTAAATCAGAACAGGACCGGAGGAAGTGAAATAACAGATGTTAATCAAAATATATTAAACATAAACTTAGGTAAGAAGTGTCAATACATTGCTGTGGCAGGCTGGACAGGTCACGCTGTTCACCTACGGTGGATCATCCAGGCGGGAGTTATAGTTCCTATAGCTTACTAGAACCTCCCCCACCAGCGGAGGTCACTCCAACTTTACCGCCTAGGTAGTCGCAACCCCCACCTCTCAAGTCGTCCTACTTCCGCCTTACTTTGAACCTTCACTTCATAAATCGTCCCGCCTCTACCTTCACAGGTGGTTCCACCTTCACCTCCCAGGTCGTCTCACTCCCACCTTTAATGCCATAATATGTGCATAACTTTATGAGCTTACGTTGTTTTATACTCACATTTAGTTCCGCAGTTGCTGTATTTTTAAGTTCTAGTTTTCATTCAATTGGTCGTTTTACGATCTATCGTTGACCTGTTGTTAAACAGGCAATTAACTATTGATTTTCATTATTTTAAGTATTTTGCCAACTACGTTATAGTGTCACGCAAAACTCTATTCGTAAAAAATAACAATAAAAGAAACAGACGACACTTTAGTGTTTACATTTAATTTTAACGTGTGTCAAAACTTCTCTATTTATACATTTTCTCCAACTACGAAAGATAGAATTAAATAGGTACGGCAGGATTAGAAATTAAGCCAACGAATTGTTATTCGAGATCTTAAAAAGTGACTTTTTTAGTTCAAGGTATGGAGTTTTTGAACTTTATAATAATTAGAGTAAAAATAAAAAAGTAATACTTTTAACAAATCTTGATCTTCCTCGTATATCATTAGTATTTTCTACACAAACTACTTAATTCTTCTTCGGTGGATGTTCAAAATGCATTTTTGTTCTGTTTGTATCTCGTTAACGTTTCCAAGTACGTTTCCTCTCCAGCCTGAAGCTATTCTAAATAAGCTGCACTGAGGAGGTTGTCAACGAACTAATGTAATGCGCTACACAGAGAATATTGCTGGCTTTCTACCAAAGTCTAACAAGTACATGGTACATTCGTTATCATCATAAGTTATGAAATAATTACTTCACCAGTACATACTACATTTGTCATAATTTTATCTTTTAAATATAAACATAGTAAAAAGTGGTTTTCTATGTTAGCGATGTTATGTTGTTCTAGGTTAATAAGTGAAATAATAATTTGTTCTTATCCTCCATAAGATTAACATTAGAGCCTCAAAATACAACGTACTGTATTCTGATTTTTCCATATCTCGGTAATCAATGGACATAGAGTCAAACTTTAATTTACCAAATTGTGTAGTTTTTTGAGCTCATTCTAACGGCAAAGAAAAATGTAAACTATTTTATGACTTCACATAAAATAATGCTCGTTCAAGTAAATGTAGGAAAACACATATCTACCAAATTTTGTTTCAATTGGACAATTTTTTGGTCTATATGCACCTCAAAACAAAAAAAATAACACGGTCCCGGGCTTAGGTCTTGCCACGAGACCTACGTTAATAGCTTTCTCCCTATGTGAAGTTCACTAACACATGAAACCAATTAAATCCCTCTTATTTGTGTGTGAACAGACTGCATGTCGCGGCATCTGTCAAAGACAGGCGCTAATAGTCCATGAAAAACTCCTTATAGTTGAGAGGTAGAGCTCTGCAATACACAGTTTGATTCGATCTTTCTACGCTAGAGGCATTTTAACAGTTAGAGTGATTTACACTTAATCTTACACTTAATCCTCATTCATATTTGGCCTAAAATGCCTACCTTGTAGTATGAACGCCATTTCAATAATCTAATCTACAGAAAAACGAAAAATTAATGTAAACAAAATATTATTTTAGGATATCAAATTTTATTTTATTTTACTGAATCAATGATTCCTGTCACCGTTGTCTTTTTGATTCACAATCACCTTAATTTTTATGTTGCTAAGAGTCTGATTAGTAGAAAATTAGACTAAATAATCTAGAAAATAAAAATTGTCATTTTATATCAGTTGCTAGGAAACAAAATTTAACTAAATATTTGAACGAAAGCTAATGAACTGTCACATAACTTGGGTTATGAAGAATAAATATGATAAACTTTACGATTCTATAGCAATGATGGATGGTCGTCGAGAACTGCGCCGAGGTTCGAACCCGCGTCTGACCACCTCTGTCCGTGATGCCAGCGATGCGGCGCCTCTTCTACGGCTGAGTCACGGTCCAGTGCTGAGGTTAAGTAAAATGTTAGCAAAGTAATAATAGAGGTCATTCCGCAGTTCTGACTCTTAACAACGAACGGAGAGTTTTGACTGCGGATGTCCTTCGGGTAAAATTCCCGAAAGGTAGAAGAAACGGTGCAGGGAGTATCCAACTCAAAATTACGATCAATGAAAATCTCCCAAATCCATTTAAATATGAACAAATTAAAACAATAAACGAGAAAGAAATCTTAGTAGATTGAAATACGTCACATTCTCATTCTTTATATATAAAATACATTATCAATAGTTTAATATAAATTTGTTCACAACAAGTTATAATGTTAGTTCAGATTTTATTTTAACGACTAATTAATTAACATGTTTTTTAATATTGAAGAACTCGGTTACCATATTTGAATATAAGCTAACAAGTTTTATTATTTACCAACAGAGATCGCCACCATTGATTATATGTTCCGTTGAAAACTTACTGTGTATCTGATCTGGGCGAAAAATAGAAATCTCAAATTATAATGGCGTTTCCCTATGACGATTCCATGGGAGATAATTTTGAATTTTTACAACGTGCCCTGAAATTACTAAAATTGAGCATTCGTTTGATTTTGGGTAGTGGTAGGAAATACCAAATATTTAACACTTGAGTTGTTTATTTCATTGTTTGTTTCATGCTTATTGACAACTACTGCGACGCCGTTAACACTGGACATGCGGAGAAACGTCAAGGGACTGAGACTTCATAGCCACATGCAAGACTGAAGACTTAAAGAAATAAAATAGATAAATTCATTATTAGAAGGAATCAAATAATTACCGTATTGAGAACAAAAAAATATATTTGTAAACTACTTATTCTTGGTTACCTTCTCAATATAGCTTTAAGACATTGGGGTAGCCAAAATGAAAACACAAACAATAATATATAGTTATTGAAATTTAAATAATAAAATAAAAACAGATAACCGGAGCTTTGGTTTAATCTAGTCATAGTAGCCTAAGTCAATTTCGTGAAATATTTTAGTTTATTTGCCCTTTAAACTTGTACGTGTCTTTTAATACTATAAATAAATATTTATCCATTTTTTTAAACTGTTACACTTTTTACACTATAACTCAAATAAAAACATGAAAACGCTTATAAATTAGATGAATAACTATTTTAAAATCCTGAAATTCAAAGTTGTGGGCAGCATGTTAACGAGCTTAACATTTAGATGTTATACTACCTAACAATCGATGCATTTCAATGGGCTTCACAAATTTATAATAACTTCTGAGTGATTGTGATGCGAGATAATTATGAAGTGTATAAGAAATATTAAAATCAAAACAAAGGCGTAATAAACATTTTCATTGAGTTTCAAAGTGAAAAACATCAAACGACTTTTTGTCTTTGAGAATGTTTGTTATGAACGTGTTTTATGTCTCAAATAATCTTCTTGTAATGAGTTTAATTTCCTAATCAATATCTAGTGTAAAAGTTTTTCTGAATAAAAAAAATCATATTTCTACATGTAATTTTACTTAAAGAGTTAGATGGTTTATCCTTAAACTGTTAAACCAATCTTTTTTAAACTATACAAATAAGTTTTACATTTAAAATTATTAATTAGGACATTATTTAAACCCCTATTTCAATTAAAATGTTCTAATAAAACTATAAAACTAGTTATAGTATTATTCTAATAAATATATTGGTACAATATTTTATTTGGTGTAGATTGAGCTGAAATTTGACAGAAATAGGTGGCAAAAAACTTACAAGATATATTAGTTAACAATATATACTATAACATTTCCAACCTCTTAAAGAAAACGTATTCATGATATTGGTTGAAGCCACTGTAACATACCAATTAACTGGTGTAAATTAATTTGTTTTGCTTTTCAATCCTCATTCCTTTTCTAACAAAATCAGTTGATCACAGGCTAATAATAACTGTATGGATAATGGAATAGTTTATGATCAGCTAAAACAATTGAGGTTGGCCAAACAGTGCAAACGTGTCCGACGCCGTGGCATAGTGGCTAGCTCTCAGGTTCCACATGGCGGAGAATCTGAGATCGATCCCCACTTGGAAACTCTATTTTTGTTCAGTGTTTATGCAATATTAATTAAGATGTACGAAATCGTTTTTATTTAAACCACATAAATGTTCTCAATTTGTTTTAATTTTGCTAATTAACTTGTATAATACATATCTTATTCCATCCGAGCAAAGCTCGGTCACCAGGTACTAGCGGTGCCTTGCATATTGCTGTATTTAGGATAACTGTTCCAGAGAACACTCCTTTTTCTTTATGCTTTAACTTAGGCTCCTGGTTGAACCTGATGCAACGGACTTAAAAGCTATTCAAAACCTGAAAGTATAAAAATTGTTCTCTGTTCGGTTAAATAATTGGAGAATAATTTGTTTTCGTATACATTTCCCATATATTCAAAATGTGCACCGTAATGATGTGGTATAAATATTGATTTTTATATTTTAATGCAGTTTAGTAAGAAACAGTTATTGTTTGTGTACAAATAATAATTTTTAAGTTAAATAGGGCCTTTAGGTATTCATATAATGTGTTATATTATTTTTCTTTAACTAAGTTTAAGTAGGCCTTACCTTATTCCAAGAAAAATCTCTTTGAAATAACACTGTCCACTTTCATTCATACCGTAAGGTGTAACTCTCAAAAGCTGTAGCATGTCTAGGATTTGAGGTCATATTTAATGTGTATATATATTATAAATGACAAATATTTCCTTTCGAAGTTCTATTTTAAGACTTACGAGTCAGTAGTTATAATAGGTGATACAAAATATTGTTCTAAGTAAAAAATCCAGATAAAATAAAAAGACATTATCTCAGTTCAGTTCAATCTTATTGTAAGATAAAATGTACTGTAAGACTATTCAATTTAGTTTTATTATCCATATTTTAAGCTATACGCAATGTTACGAAGCAAATGCCATGTTAATAGGTAATGGTATTAGTGACATTAATATTGATATGGGGAGACTGATTATCCATCATGTAAACAGACCGATAGGAGCCATGATATTAGTTTACCTATACTAGCTTTGAGCTTCAATATTAATTTGCCTTCAGGTTATTTAATCTCATGAGTGGAAACAATACGTTAATCATACTCAATTAAAAATGCTCACTCTTTTGTGTTAATCTGGAACTTTATTAATGTAGCTTATACATTTGGTCAAAATAGTTACATGACATTAAACCTATCATTCATATATCATCATAATTTTTAAGCTAATACATATATACACATATACCACAAATAGTAGAATCAATCAATTACGAAGAAGTTTAAATTTTCATATTACAATTAAAGGAAATATTGACTGTAAACTATGAAATTCATTATTACAAATCATTGTTTGAAAATAAACATTTTTATTTAATTACGAATACAGGGGTTTTACCTTCAATTCAAACATTCTTTTAATTTATTATATACAGAATTTCCTTTGGGGAAGAAACTATTACCACTTTCATGTTGCTAAAGAGAAAAGTCTATGATTTTCAAATATTAGTCATCTATGTTCTAAAAATACAGATAACAACTGTATCGAGAAATTGGAAATAAATTCTAAAATAGTATTATTCAGGCGGTGGAGACTTATATACAGATTAATAGGAATCCATCGAATATTCAACAATCAACTTCCGCTTCCGTTTGTTACTGGACTCACTGCAAAGTTTTTCGGTTAGTCCGACAATTAACTAAAGTGGATGTTACTTGTTTGATATTCAAAGATTTATTTATAGCCTTTATGTTGGTGACCAGTGTTACTGGTTAGTGCGGCTGATTATAACCAACGTAACGATTATTTAGACAATTACTATAAAATCAAAACGAACAATGGCAGCTGCTTTTATACTCAATCTGTCATATATTGCTTATTGCAAATAACACACAGGCAATTCCAACCAAAGTTGGGTATCTGGCACAATATTAATGTCCTTGGCCTATCAGTGTGACATGGACCATATTCATAGTAGACTTTGAATTCTTATCCTTCTTGAGCCTTGATTTCCGGCTGAGAATGAACAAAATATACAACCCATTTCCTATTTGGGTTGAGGGGGTTGTACATACTTACTCGTCTATCTTGTAGGTATAACCAACTGGAATAATGTTTATTTGGTGTGTTTGAGGGAGTTTTATGCTGGGTGCTTGGTGTACTTTACAGCACACTTGAGGGTTACCTTGGTGGACCTCTGGCACAGGCTCATGGACTCAGGATGTCGTTGGGTTTGGGTATAAATTCTCTTCCGAGTGTTCTATAGCCAAAGCAAGGACTTTGTTGGGGTTGGAGTTTCATCATTTACTCTAAAAACTGGTACACTGTCCATACCCTTCTTTTTGTCATTCTTATGATCCCCTCTTTCAAATCGTTCCCAATACTCCACCCCAAAAGCAAAACGCAGAACAGAATAGGCGTGTCCTAGCCTGTTTTGCTGGAACTTCAAATTCTTTAATGTGCAACATGTAACAAAAAAAACTATTTTATTTTGTTTTAGTCATATGCTATGGTAAAATAATATTAAGGTAAAAATAATTGTAGCAGTCATAGCTGAGTAGATATAGTACTGGCCTTCCATCAAAAAGACCCGGGCTTGATTCTCGGTCATGAAAATATGAAATTCAATTTCTTAGACTGCCATCGTGCTTCGGAAGGCACGTTAAGCCGTTGGTCCCGGCCCGTTGGTAGTCGTTTGGTTATGTTAGAGGCACTAGTGCTCCCTGAAAACTCTAACACTAGAAGTTGACCAGAGAGTTACATGAATATAATTATTATTTGTGGTAAAATCGAAATATTATTAAACTAAAATATTTTGTAAGACTGTAATACTTAGATAATGAATAGCTCAAAATAGCGTTCAATATTTAGACTATGTGTTGGTGTTAAAAAGCCTTCGTCAGCTTCAGGTAATTGTGAAGTTGTTTAGTTGGATACATCATCAGTAATATTCTTTTAATACACACAAGCAATAAAATGTTGAGGAAAACGAAAACAATATTTACGTATTGAACTCTATGTGAGCTGATGGAGTTTTACATAGGTAAAAAAGTCTTAAATGAGTCCAACATGGGACTAAATAGAATATCATAATTATAAAATTACATTTGATCAAAAACCATTTGATCTTTGAAACGAGAAATAAACTGTAGTACCAATTAAAATTAAATTAAATTTTACAATTGGAAGTAAAGTAAAAAACCTTGAATAGCTCACCACTTCCCAGAGATAAATAAAGAGTTTCTCCCAACAAACATCCCTACAAACGAAAACTCAAAGAGTTTTAAATTTTTCAGAAATCTTGAGATTAAAAATACATTTAGTACGTTTTTACAGAGCCAAAGAAATTTTAAAATACGTATATAAATAAAACATTATTAGTTATAGTCATACTTAATTGTTTTATTTATCTCATACCAAAAAAAATAAATTTAGTATAAAGTATTATATTTCTAAAGTTAAACAAATTACCCTTCAATTATTTATCTACAAACTAAAATCTGTTACGCCCGATGTCAGGTGGAACACCGAAGTGGTTTATCCAAACACGATATGTATTTAACGGACGATTATATATCAGTCCCATCATAAATGTTCGGTTTGCAGTGACAATCCACGTCACTTCAGAATCACATTCACCGGTTTACCAGGTATTTAATCAAATCCATCTCGTGTAATCGTGATGTGATAGCCGCGAGCATTTGGTTTACATGATAAATCACCAGTAAATAAACATAGGCTGATTGAGTTTGGTAATTACAAAATTTATTGAGGTTTCAATAAATATTTATATATAAACTATGCAGATTGTTTTATTGTTATTAATCCTATTAAAAAAAACTAAAATTTTAAGCCCCCAAAAATTACGTAAATGATATCCCTTATATAGAATTTGCAACCTTATTTAGATACATAAATGACTATTTCAAAACAGATACACGAATCCTAAAGGTGATTTTTTGTATAAATTCTTGTTGAATAAAATAATTAGGTAGCCTAACCCAGCTTATGAATCTCACAACTTACATTAATGTTAGTTTTGAGATTAAAGATTCGTGGAAGAATATTAAATTTAAATAAAATATCTGTGGGCGAGGTAACGTATAAGTAATTCAGTTACTAGGGTAATAACAAAATCAATTTACCTTGAAGCTGCAGTATTTCCCCATGGACTGCTCGGATAGAGCTACAATAGTTCTATAATTGTATCAATTTATTGAGTTTAATATTGTTAACACAACAACTCATAGCGTTTTTTATGAATGAGGAACAACCATTTCAGCTAGGTTGAAATAGTAAATGGACAAATAAATAAGAAAATCACTGTTAATGGAAATAAAACAGTTAATTTAGTACTTCAAAAATAAACGTAAATAATCAAAACAAGGGTTTTAACCTCGTTTTTTATATATTTGGCCAAGTATGTGCTTCTGCACCTGAGACTTTGGGACATCCCCTAGCAGAGGTAAGTTTAAGACGACACAACGCAGGGTGAACAGCAATAGAAGGAATAATAGGCGTTCGACCTAACATTCAGGATCCGAACCCGGGACGTCGCCCTCACATTCAGGATCTGAACCCGGGACGTCACCCTCACATTCAGGATCTGAACCCGGGACGTCGCCCTCACATTCAGGATCCGAACCCGGGACGTCGTCCTCACATTCAGGATCCGAACCCGGGACATCGTCCTCACATTCAGGATCCGAACCCGGGACGTCGCCCTCACATTCAGGATCCGAACCCGGGACGTCGTTCTCACATTCAGGATCCGAACCCGGGACATCATCGTCCTCACATTCAGGACACGAACCCGGGACATCGTCCTCACATTCAGGATCCGAACCCGGGACGTCGCCCTCACATTCAGGATCCGAACCCGGGACATCGTCCTCACATTCAGGATCCGAACCCGGGACATCGTCCTCACATTCAGGATCCGAACCCGGGACATCGTCCTCACATTCAGGATCCGAACCCGGGACATCGTCCTCACATTCAGGATCCGAACCCGGGACGTCGTCCTCACATTCAGGATCCGAACCCGGGACATCGTCCTCACATTCAGGACACGAACCCGGGACATCGTCCTCACATTCAGGATCCGAACCCGGGACGTCGTTCTCACATTCAGGATCCGAACCCGGGAGATTGTCCTCACATTCAGGATCCGAACCCGGGACGTCGTCCTCACATTCAGGGTCACGAGACAGCAAGAAGATATTTAACTTATTGTTAGCGAATTTCCCATAGGGAAGAAGCTATTACCGTAGGTCTCATGGTGAGACTTAAGCCCAGGACCATGTTATTTTTTCTTCTTTAGGTGCCCAGAGTCCAAAAACAATAGTCGTTAAAATTTATATATATATATATATTTGTGTGTGTGTGTGTGTGTGTGTGTGTGTGTCTGTTAGCACGATAACTCTCGTAAAAATGGTCCGATCGAGACCAAATTTGGTAGAGACGTGTATTCCTACAAATGCGGACAGTCGTAAACCACATTCGGATCAATGGAACCGGGTAAATTGGGGGGGGGGGGTTTGTACCCCAAAATGGGGTTTTTTGCGTTTTTCACATGTAGTTTTTAAAAATTTCTAATTTTATATTTCACGATTATAATCAGCTTAAAAAACTACAGAATTAAGTTCCTTAAAGTTTTTCTCTATCTCCAACGGTTACCGAGATGTTAAAAAATCTAAACACAGTACGTTGTATTGTGGGGCTCCAATGTTAATCTTATGGAGGATAGGGAAAAATTAATATTTCCCATATTAATCAATATTTTAGGATAAAACTTGATATTAAGCTTCATGTGGTTGAATTGGATCTATCCATTTATACTTAAAAATCATAGTTTATGTGTTTATCATGGCAGTAAACCTGCATACTCTTTTCCCATAATAATCATATAGGGAATAGACAAACTCCTCTATTTATGGACAGATGTTGATGAAAGTTGGTATAAATGTTAAGATAAAAATTATTTATGGTAGAAATTCCTAATTTCAGTGTTCCTCACAGCAGCAAACCTGCACACTCTTTCCCATGTTAATCTTATGGAGAATAGGCAAATAATTCTCATGTTTATGGACAGATTTTTATAAAACTTGTCATATATTATTATTATTATATTATTGATTTGGAAATTCACTGAGTACGCAGGTCTGCTGCGACGGGGGTATTTTATTTTTGCTAAAATAAATATTTGATAATTTTGGGATCAGAAAGAATTTTTGACTCGCATTATAAGACCAATAAGAATAGATATTATGCGAGTTTTCTATCAATATTCGACTATGGTCTATTATTACAAAGTAATGAAAAATTAGCCATGAAAAATTAGCATTTTGATAGTGGAAACCGGCCGGCAAACACATTACCTAAGTAGTTAAATTTTAAAGTTTAAATGTTTTAAATGTACTGTTTGTCTAAATGTGTGTTTGTTGATGTATTGAAGAGAATAGAACGACCTCCAATGGAGTGAACAATGACATTAGTTTGAAAATGAACCTGTGAGTTCGAAACCTGGGTCACAGACAATAGTGACAAGTTGAATTGGATCGACGGATATTAAGGTTAGTAACCTGTTATTTATTATCCACCAATTCAGGAGGCTTACAAATAAAATGAATAAAAATTAGCCGCCTTGATATTAAGCTATTTACATTCTCCACCACTTTTTATAAGAGCCTATTATCCCGGGAGATTGTTTGAACGTGTAAAACTGTAGTTCTCTTTAAAATATATAGCTTTAAAATACTTTTGTAATACAATAAAATTGATACAATTATTAACCTAAAAAAATAATCGAGTTAATATTTTACTGAATATGGAATTATAATAATCCACTTATTAAAAAAGGATATGTAAGTTAAGTGAAGTGTTATGAAGTGAGTAATGAGCAATAAATGAAAATATATTTCTAAATTTAACCAAATTTAGTTTTTATACAGAATCATAATTTTTATACAGTAATAAACTGATAATTAACAAACTGACACCTCCACCGTGAATTTATTTATTTTATAACATTTTATTTTAAAGTTATAACTAAAATGAAAGCCAAAAAACTACTTATAATAGAGAGATATGTACAAATAATAAAACATATTTCGTATCTTAACTAGCCAGTAACTCATATTGAATCTCGTAATATTGAAAGTTGTATTTTGTTTTTGTTTTTAGGTTTAGCGAAATTAGGAAAGATTTCTGATACAGCTTTGGCCTCATTAACGGGAATGAGAGCCTCGTCATACTTTAGCGCTTCCAGATAAGATAACGTCTACCTGGCTCGGCTGGAATTTTAAGCCTTTAATATAGAGCTAATCTTTTGCGAAGGTCTTTGAGTTTCATAAAAATAGAAAAATAACGCTATAAAAATGTCAGATTGCTACAAGTATTAAAGGTTTATACAGGGTGGTTATAAAGTCCCTTCCCACCTATTCTTTTTTTTATTTTTTGTTAGAAGTTTTGTTTTTTGGCCTTTGGGAAACCATACAAACTTAACGCGAAGTATCTTTTGAAGTTATTAAATATCATAAGTGTCCCCAAAATGGGGGATTTTGGTGGAAACTTAAAATTTTTAAATGAAAAGTCCCATCGAGATGTACCTCATCTTAAAGGTTTTGGAATTCAAATACGATTGGCGAAAATTGGGGGTCTCTACCCTTTTAGGTAAACCCAGTACTAAATGACGGCATTTTGAAAATTATGACCCTGAGTTTAAGAGTTAAGTCCCTTCCCCCCTTGGATTTTGCTACAACTTACATTTAAAGTGATTTTCAATGGCAGAATTCATTTTAATAGGTATATATTCTAACTTTTATGGTAATAAAAATGCTGGAAGGTACCTAAGGTCTAATATGTAGGAGTCATCTTCTGAATTCCTTATGAGTGCTATTTGACATGTTGCATGACTAGATGCTCATCAAATAGAAAAACATCCATTAAAAATCGTTCACACAACATTTTATAACTTACTGTATTATCATACTTGTATTAATATACTGTATAATTAGATTTTAATATAGTTCTAGATTATTATTTCATCATGTTTCTAGCCCAAACACTCTGTATTCATTAATTTTAGTGTATGATCGGCTTAACTATAAGCAGTTAATTAATATTTCTATGTCTACCCACTGAAATAATAATGCAACATATTAAAAATTTACATCATTAAAACTATGTCACATTCAATTACTCATAATTATTAAAAGTATTTTCACACTTAGAGTAGGTATGCTATTTAACAGAAGAAGTAAAATATTTTACAGGTTCTCTTAGATGTTATATGTGATAGAAACATAAGATGATCTATAACGTATTTATATAAAATATTGAACATCATTTGTTTCCATATGAGCTGCTTGATCTATTGTACAAACCTGGAAACAAAATTATTATTATATTACGCCTATTTCTATTCAATAATGAAATATGGAATACTAATATACGGTGACACTGGGCTTGTCAAAGACGTGCTCAAAGTGCAAAACATATTCTAAGGTTAATGTCATCTAAACCACGTAGGTATTCGTGCGAAGGAGTTTTTATTAGTTTGGGCATTCTCAAAGCAAGTAGCCACTACATATTTGAAGTGCTCTGTCATGTGAAATACAATTTAAGTCGGTATTTGCATGCAAAACTGGCTATCATCAACTGAAACATTACCAGAAACAAAAATCTCCTCATATTATATCCTCACAGTTTAGTATCTGCTTTGGCAAGAGAGATTCATTTTATGGGGATAAAGTTCTACAACAAATTGCCTGATCACCTGACGGAGGACTCAGCATTTTATCAAAAGAGGTTTAGAGTTAAGCGCTTGTTGTTAGGTAATGCCTATTATTGGGTTTGTGATTATTTGGATCAGAACAATATTTAAGATAATAATTGAAGTCATAAAAACATAAATGTAAAATACTTAAGCTTTAAACCTAAATGTCATAAACTTTTTAGAATGTAAAATAACAAAATAACAAACTATTTTGTGTTTGCATACATTTTTGTAAATTAACGCTCTATTTTATTCATCTTTAGTTTAGTGCTTGAATATATGTGTATTTATCATATTTGAAACTTAAATTGTTATTTTAATATATTATTAATATTATTTTTAGACTTAGACTATTATTAGGTCTACTTTACTTCTGTGAAGAAACCCCTGGCTATGTACACTGTACATTTATAAAAAAGTGTTGATTGAATAAAGAATTTGAATTTAATGCAAATTTTAATACGAATTCATGATATTTTTACTATACTCTACATATTTAAATATTTTTCAAACTTTTATCATAATATATGATTTTTAAATAAACTATTGGATAGCATTAGAGGTGAAATTAGGAGAGTATGAATAATGCTGTGTGAGTATTGCTGGGATGTATAGTGCAGCTTTGTTACTGTCGAAAACCAGCTGACTCATGAGTCATGATCATTAATGAACCCAACTAACACGGCAACATGATTAATTGAGCGAACAATATTAATTCTTCATTTTTATCAGTGGTGGACGAGCAATCTCCAGATTGTAACTAGTCAAACACCTTCCATTATTAAAAAATTATGTTTATTGTGTAAGATTTCATTTTCATAGTTATGATTTTCTTTTACTCAGTGAAATAGTTGACCGTATTCTCAAACGAAAAATAGTCAAAGGCTTGCTCAAATAACTGACGATCTATGAAATCTTTTTTCATGATTACGTTTTTAGTTGAGAAGTCATTCTAATTATAGAAATTTAAATTTTCTTTGTCTGATTAGGTTACTAACAAGTGGTTAGTGTCTTGAATTTTTAATCGTGATATGTTTATTTTTTTATTTTCCTGTAACGCTAAACAATGCATTTTTGTTTGTCCTATTCACGAAAATGAAATCACTCACAATGATGAAACTTATTTCCATTATTAGCGAATTTCCCATAGGGAAGAAGCTATTACCGTAGGTCTCATGGTGAGACTTAAGCCCGGGACCATGTTATTTTTTCTTCTTTAGATGCCCAGAGTCCAAAAACAATAGTCGTTAAAATTTATATATATAATATTGAAATAATCCAACCAAGTACCCTTAGAAAACATTTTTATAAATATATATATATGTGTCTGTGAACACGATAACTCTCGTAAAAATGGTCCGATCGAGACTAAATTTGGTAGAGACGTGTATTCTTACAAGTGCTTGGACGAGTTCGTAAACCAGAATATCGGTCAAAACGGATAGTTTTTTTGTACCCCAAAATGGGGTTTTTTGCGTTTTTCACATGTAATTTTAAAAAATTTCTAATTTTATATTTCACCATTGGAATCAGCTTAAAAAACTACACAATTTAGTTTCTTAAAGTTTTTCTCTATCTCCAACGGTTACCGAGATATTAAAAAATCTAAACACAGTACGTTGTATTGTGGGGCTCCAATGTTAATCTTATGGAGGATAGGGAAAAATTAATATTTCCCATATTAATGAATATTTTAGGATAAAACTTGATATTAAGCTTCATGTGGTTGAGATCTATCCATTTATGCTTAAAAATCATAGTTTATGCGTTTATCATGGCAGCAAACCTGCATACTCTTTTCCCATAATAATCATATAGGGAATAGGCAAACTCCTTAATTTATGGACAGATGTTGATGAAAGTTGGTATAAATGTTAAGATAAAAATTATTTATGGTAGAAATGCCTAATTTCAGTGTTCCTCACAGCAGCAAACCTGCACTCTTTCCCATATTAATCTTATGGAGAATAGGCAAAAAATTCTCATGTTTATGGACAGATTTTTATAAAACTTCTCATACATTATTATTATTATATTATTGATTTGGAAATTCGCTAAGTACGCAGGTCTGCTGCGACGGGGGTATTGTATACTGTTTGGAGAAGGCTTAGGTAAACTTAATTTGACCCACAACCTATGAAAAAAATGTAATGAGTTCACAAAAACCATGCTTTGAGTAGTATCAGGAACATGTTCAATTTTTTTATTTATGTAATTTACTAACGTTAAAAATTAATAGAAATCAATAAGCCGCTGTGTGATAAAATACAAATATTAGTTTTCTTTCCATGGATAATTAATTTATAATAAATTAAAAAAACATACAAAATTCTAATTTTATTTTTTGTTAAATAAATTTTACTACTAATAAAAAATTCTAATGCAACAATAATACTACTCAATTGAATTTTAATAATAATAATAAACTAATTCTTGTAATAAACTTATTATCACAAGAGTAAACATAATAAATAGATATTTTCCGTTATACGTATACCACTTTTTCAATAGCGGTTTAATTGTTTTCTGGTGTAACAGAACCATTGATTTAGTGGTTTTTTGGTGTAACAGAACCAGTGGTTTAGTGGTTTCTGGTGTAACAGAGCCAGTGGTTTAGTGGTTTTCTGGTTGTTGAGTACTGTACTTAAGTTCTAATAACGATATAAAAATATCAATAACCAAGAAATAATTTAAGTCCGCAGAGCGTTGTTTTACGTCAATTTACGTCGCCTAAATATCATAATCCACGCGATATTACCGATCATACAGCGCTTGGAGGAGTTTAGTTAGGTTAGTTTTTGATATTTGAATAAAGTTAAAAATATACTGTCAATAACCTCTAGAAAACCACAGGTTTTCTTTATGTGTATGAATAAATAAATTCACATAAATTGACCTCTTGTGATGCACATAAATACACATAAATATACGTATGAATACATATGTTTTTTCATGAAAATACACATTAACTATGCTCATGTTAAATGACTATTCATGAAGCATATGATGTTTTTCCCATAATATAATAATTGTTTAATCTTGCAGGAAAATGTTTAATCCATTAATCTACATACCAGTACAATGATAACTTCATTTCCCCTCCCTTATACGGAAATACGTGTCATTAAATATCAGTATTCCATCCCGCAAGTATTCTGCGCACGCACGGACTCCAACGGCAGATGAATATTTATCAGAGAACACAAATACAGGATCGACGTAAACCTCAAAGCGCTATAGATTAAGATGGAACATGATTCAATTTGCGATATGCGTTGATTTAAATAATGTTATCGTTGTATGTATACGTGTTGCATATGGTTTATGATAATTTAAAACATCTGGTAGCCATCTATTGCCACGTCCCTTCTCGTCTCTTCTCTATTGTTACTTTTTAACGGATAAGTAATTATTTCAAAATATTGTAAAACATAAACATAAAAATCATATCCATGTTAGCTAGCATATAATTCCCCCTCTGGAAGTAACTTAAAAATTATTAAAATAAAAAAATCATTATCCTTTATATTAATTTGCTCAAATGTATAGACTATTACTTGTCTACAAATTTAAAGATTTGTCGTGGTTCCCGAATTTCCACGCCAGGTTAAAGACTAAATTTTTGATTAGTTTTTATTTTGTACAATATAACCACAAGTGACATAATACGTTCAAAATGAAACAGTTGAGATATTTCTCCACCGTTCTTTAAATATAGAATAATATAAATTTCGTTGGGACATAATTTCCAAAGGACAGCTTGCACCAAATTCCATAAAAATATGACAATTGGTTTGAACTAAAATTGGAGACACATAAAATCCAATTAATATTTTTCTATATACACGGAAGTTCAAAACAGATATTTCCACTTCCAAATTAGAAAAAAATTCAAACTAGAAAATTTGTTTGAAAAAATACTTTCCCTATACAGTATACATAGGTCTATAAAATCTCTTATTATTTTTTATATAGTCGGGGGAAGGGTAAGGTAAAAAGGTTAATCCACCAGGAAATGTAAGGATGTCTGAATATCATTTACTATCATAATAAATAACATAGCCGCATGCGAAGAATTTTTTAAGTAAACAGGAAACAGTTTAGAAAATTTTTTCAAGATGTTAAGATATTTAAAAGGCGACATCCATTCATTCCTGTTTTCGGCGATAACCGTCAGATTAGTTTTGACTCTTCATTCGTAACTTTAAAATATTGAATTTAAAAATTGATGAATAAAAAAATTAATCTTTTATTTCTAAAAATTAAATTATACATTTTTTATTTTTTCAAAAATGTAATAGTAGTCCAATTTGAATAGGCATGTCTTTTGGTTGATCACAATATAACTGTCTATAATTTTTTTAAGAGGTCATTAAAGTAGGAAACTTTAAATGGGAGTTTTGTTTAAATTCATGTTAATTAAATTTTAAAAAGGGCCATGGTTGAATAAATGTGATCGAATTTAAGAAAATATCTGTCGATGTTTGACTTTTCAATTAACGTTTCAAGGAAATAGTTGAAGAGCAAAAAATATTATCTCAAATATATTTAGATTGGATTGGATTTCTTCAGATATCGGGAATAAACAGAGAAGACGAAACGGAACAGTGACGGATTTATACGATTGGAAACAACAAAGCTTCGATTCAGTTGGGGCAAATCCAACGCTGACGCATTTAACAAGCTCATTCTACTCTGTGTTCATGTTAACTATCCATGTGGACACGAACTTTAATTGGCCAATAATTTGTCTTAGTTGACAGTTTTGATTTCCTTGAAAATCGTATATAAATACAGGGTTAAGAAAATTACATTTAAAAAATAGCTAAAAAAGTTTGGTAAGTTTATAAACTTATGAGTTAGGATAAACTTACCTTTAAATTTAAACCCAGTAATAAAACTTCACTCTTAAAACCAAATATTAAAGCGGTAAGTAGCTGACTATAAGTTGTAAATATCTTATTATGTTAAATGTATTACGTAATTAATGAAGAAGAATTAGTGAATAAAATAATTGCTTTCAAATGAAAATAAAAAATTAAAAAATTTGGTTGAAAAATAGTTAAGATATGCTACTGTTCAATATTTTAAATAATTGTTCAATGTAGAGGCAGGTAATTGCACGATTAGAACCTTACTGAAAAACGTCTTCTATATTGGAAGACTCGACCAAAATATAAATAGCTCATGTTTTGTTCATTGCAGGAACCAAAATCCAATCATGATTGTATTGAATTTGTTTGACCCTTATTGTGTGCTCTTTGTGTCGCGATAGAGGTAGCCTGCAATGAAAAGGAACACATAACAACAACGTTCGGAACAACGGAGAGTTTCCTCGCCGTCCTTTCATTGGAGATATTTCCACTTCATTAATTATTGAAACCAGATTGTTTTGTTTGAGTTAAACTAACTTCATTTTCAAATTGGAATTATTAAACATTTTAATAATTTCATGGTCATTCATTCATATTATTCATCATCATTCATTATCATTCACTAAATCATTTATGATTATATTTAATTTGTTTAATTAATTCATCAGTCCATTTTCATAATTAGTTTACCGAAAACCCGATGCAATATAAAACAAATTATGAATAGTTTTCAGGTTATTTACACACACTTTAAAGTTATTCCTTTGAATTTGTTTACGTTTATTATATTATTATTACACCTATAAAAAATAGAGTTATGTGTGTACATTGGTAATTTATTTTATATACTGTATATAGTTATTTATACGTTTTATATACCTGGACAGAAAAACACGTTATATTGGGTCTTACGTCAATTTCTGTTTTCGTCTTTCTATAACTCTAAACAAGGTATTTTTGCGATTCTTCTCCATGAAGCACCCGCTATGGTAAAACTTATTTTCATTCCTCTATATAAATTTTGGGAAAAGTTTTTGTGTCTTTTTAAATAATCTATATCCCATTAAAAAAACTAATGAACTCAAAAACCAAATAATGATTAATATTATACACCTTTTTAAAGTCTTTCTCATTCAAAACTTTTTATTTACTGAAGTGATTTAAGATAAATTATTAAATTGTGCTGATTTTAAATGGCATAAAAATAGAAATAACTGTTCGTTAAGAATGTGAAGTTTTCAACATAATAGAATTATTGTTTAATATTACAGGAAAATAATTCATATTTAATCTATTCATGTACATTCAACAGGACTTCTCTTCCGATGGATTAAAACTATGGAAAAGTCTTCTCTCTCGTTAATGTAGTTATAATGAGAGGAGTTGAAAGGTTGCGTGTGTGGATTCCCTGGATGATGTTGTTTCTTACCTTGTTGTGGTGATGTTCTTGTAACAACCCTCCCTGAAGGTTTCGAGGAAGTCTTCATTAGTATGTAAACCGCAACCACAACTTAGCCACAGTGTTAGGTCTGCCTCCGCTTCAAGCTACAAGCTACAAGCTACGAGACACAGTGCCTCGTTAAAGTAACAACAACAAGAGTTATAAAATAAAGATGTTAACAGGTACACTTTCATCATAAATTGGGGAATTTTGTATGTGTTTTATGTTACGAAGTTCAAAAGGTTTATATTTTATTCGAGTTTTAAGTAAAATTATATTTAATTTTATATCGGTTTTCGTTAACAAATGCAGTGCCATTAAATTAGGTATTAAATAAGTCATTATTGTGGAGTGCAATAGAGTAATTTTATTTATCGTGATGACTTATAATACCGGGTGTTCCTAAAGACTTGGAAACATTTGAAAAGCTGGTTGTCGGTAGAATCGGTGAGGATATGCATGTTTTACATACAGTATGTTGTTTAACAGCTGATATAATCAAGTTTTGTGTGAACATTGTGGTAACATAAATTTTCTGTATTCAATGTGATACCACACAAAAGTTACAATAATTTATTTAAGTTTCGTTGGAATTGACAGACACAAAGGAATAAAAAAGCTCAATGTGTGTTATACTCGTAGTTTCTCAAATATAATTCACCTATACTGGGTGTCCCATATGTAAAGTTCCAAACTATATTTAATGGTTTTATGGGTGAAATAAAAATAAAATCAGGAATAACATTTTTTCGAAAAAAAACGCTTCGTTTACCAAATATTCACCATTTTAAATCTAAAAAAAATAATTTATATCAAGAACGGTTTGACCGATTGGGTTCAAACTTGGTAGGATTTATAATTTGGTCAATACCTAAATAATAAAAAAGTAACCAGCTTAGTTTCATCGAACATCTCAAAATGGCGGTCATTTTAAAATTTTAAATAAAAATTACTAGAAATCTGCAAGTTTCGTCAAAATCGTTTAGAAAGCTTTATTGTAGCTCTTTGCATTACAAATCAAATGTTGTAACTATCAAAACAATCAGACGATGGATACCATAACAGAATCGATCAGTAGGTTGAAAAACATGGAATTAGTGGTCATAAAATTAGACTAGAAGGGACATATTTTACAAAACAAAATGATGATGTAATGGTATCCATCATCCGATTGTTTTGACAGCTACACCATTCGATTTTCAATGAAAAGGGCTCCAGTAAAACTCTCCGAAAACTTTTTGTTGAAACTTACAGTTTTCTAGAAACTTGTATTTAAAATTTTAAAATGTACGATCAAACTAAGCTGGTTATTTTTTACGAATTAGGTGTTGTTAAAATTAAGAACCATACCAAGTATGAACCCAATCGGTCAAACTGTTCCTGAGATATAAATTATTTTGTAAAAAATACAAAATGGCGGATATCTGGTAAACGAAGCGTTTTTGGAAAAAATTGTATGCTTGATTTTCTTTTCATTTTGACCTATAAAATCATTTAACAGAGAGAAGGGCACTTTACATATGGGACACCTGTATATGTTGGAAGACATTTTACATTTTACAATAAATTACTGCAGGTAAAATACAAGTTATAGCTTTATAATGGTTTGATAAAATACTTTCACGAGTGCTGGAAGTGATGTAGGTTCAGGCAGACCAAACATTTTAGACGAAACAGCTCTTATACAACGTTCCACACATACTTTACTAGGCTTTACTCTGATCTACCACCTACTATTATAAATATTTACGTAATAGTATATTTCATTACTAGTCCGGAAAAGCCGGACCAGTGTACCAGTGCGAGATCATATTTACGTGAGAGACGAAGCACTGGTGAAAAGCTTTTTGGACGAGTATTGAACGATATTTTTCGTCATACTACAAAAAATTCATTTGCAGGATTTACAAAACAAATTGATCTAGAACTTGGTATACTTTAATAAAATTTTTCGCTATTTAGACAAGTAAAATTTCATCACTTACTTTGTTTATTGTGACGTTTTCTTTGGTGTACCAGTTAACAAATGTAATGTACTGATCGTCATATATCTCAATTCTATTTCAATTTATTTTGAATTTCCACTTGATTATGTCATTTATTTATAAAAAAATGCAATGCCCTAATATAGGAACGATTCTCACGTTTAAAAACACTGAGGTTAACTTTGGCCAATGTTTTCACAACAATGCCTGTCAGTTGTTGCAACTGCTCGGTAAAAAGCTGTCCAGTAAAAATACGAAAAATACTCGTATGTCTGTATTGACTTCCCTGTGAGAAATAGGTTAGTTCATGGATATGTCTGAAGGAAATGTTTTCAGTTCATCTAAACAGCTGTTGCTATAACCAAACCATGACGGCACTTACCAAAATACATCACTGTTTCAAATTTTGGTCTCGCAAATTGCAGACCCCCCTCTCACAGAGCTTAGACATAACCATGTCAATAGGATATTGCCTTAAGGTTAACATGTAGCTAATTTAAGTGCTCGGTAAAGTAGTCATAATTATGTTTAAGATTATGTAATTTAGACATTAGCAGGTTGAAGAGTAGGATCAAAGAAGCAATTTCATCATTTACTCGAGAGAAGTTGGAGTGTACTTGGGAGAGGTATATCTACTTGCTTTTTCTTTGGGACATGCACGGTAAACTTGTAATGGTGTATTAACAGTATATAAAACTTATCATCATATAATATATAATCACTTATATAATATTACATATAATATAATTATACTGGGTGTTTCAGAATTACCTACCAATACTCTAGGGCATTGTTTCTGGGTAAGAAACATATTTAAATATCATATTTAAATTGTCCAGAAGTCCTTAGTTACTTACACAGCCTCCATTTTGTTTTTTCACTTATAATTTTTTTCCTGAATAATGGTTAAACGTACGGAATTGAAACTTTCCAAAAACATTTATGACAACTAGACAAAACTACGGAAAAAGTCATGACAATTTTTCAGATTCATAAAACAAAATGGCGGCCATTTAAAATTTTGTTTCTGAAATAACTCGTAAACCGTTGATTTAACAGAAAGTTTTCAAGAATAACCTTTTTTAGGTAATGTAAGTACAAATCGATTGACACCAAATTGTTTTAAATTTGGAGACTGTTGCATTGTTGTGGCAGACTTTAGTCGCATGCCTTGACATACACTGCAACTAAGCTCTAGCTAAAGCTGCCATATCTCAGTTAATATTTGTCTAATTTAAAACAATTTGGTGTCAATCGATTTTTAATTACATTACCTAAAAAAGGTTATTCTTGAAACTTTTCTGTTAAATCAACAGTTCACGAGTTATTTCAGAAACAAAATTTTAAATGGCCTCCATTTTGTTTTATGAATCTGAAAAATTGTCATGATTTTTTCTAAGTGTCTAGTTGTCATAAATGTTTTTGGAAAGTTTCAATTCCGTACGTTTAACCATTATTCAGAAAAAAATATAAGTGAAAAAACAAAATGGAGGCTGTGTAAGTAACTAAGGACTTCCGGACAATTTAAATATGATATTTAGATATGTTTCTTACCCAGAAACAATGCCTTAGAGTATTGGTAGGGAATTCTGAAACACCCTGTATATTATAGCATTATTTTTGAGTCTCTTTTAGTTTTAATTTTAATAAGCAATAAATTGTTTCCAAGAATTTAGGAACACTAGTACATACTTCGTAAAACAATATTGAATATTAAATTAATAAAAATATTATTCTATTTCGTAAACTTCTATTTTATTTATTTTAACTGAATCAAATTAGTAGAGTTTGTCAATACCATAATTTAACACAGTAATCTTAGGCATATATCGACAACACTAGAGAAAATTAAAAAATTTAAAGAAAGAGTTTGGTAAATTAAGCAAAATTTCACTTAGATGGGGTTTGGTCATACCGATTACCAATAGTGTTTACGAAAGGCAAAATTAAAAAGAGTATATTAGTACGCAATGAAAATTTAAATTTTATAATTGTAATAGCTTAATTACTTTGAAGAATGCAAACGTTTAGAGACATGAGCAGCGTTTGAGTGTTTACTATGTTAACTAGGTTTGGACAGACAGCTTAGATAAACAACCTTCATCAAAGCTTAATGGTACTGTAGTATTTAAATGAGCAACTGTTTGTGTATACTAATTAAATCTCGACGACTTCTTACACCGGTGTCCATTCTATTGCACCTTACATAAAATTATATCAGACTCTAGAGTTTTATTGAAGGATTGCATTGATGGAAAAGTGTTAAAATATTATCTTTAAGTAGAAAGTTATTGTTTTTGTATTAAATCTACCGGAATAATGTTTGTATATACTTCTCTGTGGGAAATAGGTTAGATCATGGATATGTCTGAAGGGAATGTTTTCAGTTAATCTTAATAGCTGTTCTTATTCTTCAATATTAAAATTCAATACAATGGCTCTGCTTTCTATGGAAACCTGTTTAAAATTTTCATCTTACAATTTGCCAACACCCCAAACCCCTAGAGCCTAGATATGTCCATTTCGAAAATGATTAATTTTGTTATACTTATTTTATGTATTAGTAAAATAAACATTGGCAAATAATACTAAATGTAATTTTGCATACTAAATCTTAATGGATTTGTGAATTATCGTTTCCATTTAATTTCAAGGAATGTTTTGAAATGTAGTAATTAGACAGCTGTCTTAATAAACACACATGAGGTTACCGTTTCAAAAGTTGGTCTGATGGATTCTCAGTCCCCCTTCAGAGCTAAGACATATTTTCATGTCAAAAATGCCATGTATAATCTAAAACTCTGAGTAATAGCATACACTATTTAATAGTTTTATGCAACTATACCGTTTTTATTTTAATTTTATTTGATTTTTCTTTATTGCTACTTTATTGTAAAGTTAGACTATTTTGTATTCTGTTTTCACTTTTAGCATTTAGCTTTTCTCATCATTTGAATAGTATTTTTAATGATTAAAAACTCGCACACAAAGTACAGTTATTATTGCTTGTTAAATAAATTAAATCCTATAAGTGTAATATTTCGAAGCTAGATGATTGATATCAGGTACTTAGTGGTGTGTCAATAAAGGTTTAGGTAAGAGACAATGGTTGTTAGCTATTGGCACTGTCACGTTGACTTGATGGATACTAATGGAGCTATATAACCATGGTGGAGTAGGAGAGCGCCAATGGAAGTGACGTCATTCAATGGTTAATCGCCACTCAGGCCAAAAATATTACCTCTGCTCAATCAATAGCCTACAGATAACCCAGACTCCGTGGTACAATTCATGACAATAAACTAGACATTTGGCCCTTTCACAGATTGGAATAATTAATTATATTTTGGTGGTCAAATATTAAAGTTAGTATTAAATATTAAAATATTAAATTATGATAACATTTTTATTCACCTAAATACTCTGAATTAGGGTAAAATATAGTTTAGTGATGTATTATAAAAATTATGTATTCATTTTAAATTGTTATGATACGAAACAGTTATAAAGTAATTACAAAAGGTGAGGTGAAGAATTTTGTTTCAGATAATAATATATGCAACAGGAAAAAAATATTCAGTTTTTTCTATTCTCTGATCTCATTGATGATAATACTATACAATTATTGACATGTTAGTTTACATGATATGCATCATTCACCCAATATCTACATCGATACTCTTCAGTTGATTTATCATTCCGATGCGATAGTCAAAATATATTTAAGTATAGTTTTGTTTAACATTGCAGGATAGATTATGTTTTAGTAAAGAAATGCATGCCTGGCCTAGTGACATTTTTATAACTTAGGCAAAAAGATTTCATCATTACCACCAAAATTTACTTCCCGACTTGGATCAATTAAAAGTTTATAAAGTCCATAAAAATAAATATTTACAATTCAAAACTGTTGTTATTAATTACTAAAACTCAACAAACAAATTGAACTAGCATTTATTAACCTCAACATATATTTTTACTTTGAAAAGCACTTGTTGTTTCAAGCACTATACTTTTCTAATTTACTTGTTATTATTAAAACTCGGAAAAGTTAAATAAATAAATTATTTAAAGTAATTTACACGGTTAAAAATTAGTATTTTATGTACTACTAGAAGTAAGCCTGTCCTTTGTACGGGTTGTAGGATTCAGTTTAAAGAAGAAAGATTATAATACCAAAATGTAAACCTGAAATCCTAAACAAACCAGTACAAAGAAAATAAATCAATACCCAGCTTTATTATTTACTACTACTTGACAATTAAACCATCATTATAATTATTTATACGTTAAAGTAGCTTTTTTAATATAGTATGATTTCGAAATGGGTTTAAAATCAATGACCAAATATTGATTTGACAGCTATTTGTTTTTACTTCTTAAAAAACTTCTGTTTAAACTAAAAAGACAGCTGATCAGTAGGTTATTCATTGAAAACTGAATAAAAATGCGAGTAATATCGCGTAAAAGTGTGTTTTTTATTTACTGTGTGCTCGTTATTTTCTTTTCAAGGGGCGGCGGGTGATTTCAAGCATTTAAAACCTTTTCTGGAATGTAGAGAATACATGAAATAAGTTTAATTGTAATCAGTTCTCCCGTTATTTTCTGAGAAGACGGCGTAAAATGCCTCCTGGAGTGTCACAGACAAACAGACAAAAATTGAGATAAGACCAGTTTCAGCTTCTCTAACGCACGAAAAGTAAAAATAGCTAGAAAATTAAGAATTCTGAGCAATGTACAGACAAAACTCTAATTTTATTTATATAGATTACAAATATTTTTACTTTTGATAATAGAATATCAGTGTGTGCTTATAACAATTCTCTCAAATCTCACTATTTGAAAAAGCCTGCGACACACAAACAACAGCAGCCACAAGTATGCAACGTCGCTTTGTCGAGATACTTTGTTGTCATTCCATCTTGTGAGAGCCTTCAGCGTGAATTCCCTTCCGAGAACATCAATATTAGGCCAACTAGTCTTGCTGTGACGGTGGAAATTACTAAACCATCACGTTCGGTGTAATCAAACAAACAATGACTATATAAACAATTTAATAATGTCTGTTTAATTAAAATTTACTCTCTATGTTTTTACTTTCTCCCCTTAATACAAAAAAATATAAATAAATAAATAACATGTTATTATCGTTAGGCTTAGAAAAAGCAATAGACAACGTCAAAATACAAAGTATGTACTAATATGTTTGTACAGTATTTACTTCCCTGTGGGAAATATGATATATTATGAAGATGTCTAAAGAGAATGTTATGGTCATCTAAACAGCGTTCTTATTCTTATATACTAAAAATTCAATACTCTAGCTCTAGTAGTTTCCATGGAAACCTGCTTTGGTCATCTCCAAACAATTTTTTTATATATTTTTAATTTTCGGGTAGTTTACCCCTAAAACTTCTAAACAAAAGTGAAAAATACATATTTCTCAAAATTTTTTCTTACGATTTAGATTAAAATTTCGTTATGGTTTAGTAAGGTCCCAAATACTATAACGCAACTGTTATGACTCCTCTAAGACTGTTTAATATTCCTTTTATATCTAATTTTACTGTCATATGTTTTATATTGTTTTTATATTAATTATTTGATCATTAATTAGAGTCATTTTAACAACCCGCATATCTGTACTACTAATGGTTTAAGAGGTATGGACTGTTTAAATGTAAAAAACATTTTTAAATTTTCTGCAAACACAATTGTTTTATAGAATAATTTGAATAACACCATTAAAATAAGCATAAAAAATAATCTAAGCATAAAAAATTTTATCGTAAATCATTTGTCTACGACTAACGGTTCCAGAGACAAAAATAGATTTACTATCCTTGATAAAAGTACTACGTTGTTGTAAGAACGCTCAATTTTATTCGTGTGGAGAATATTAAAAACAATTTTCTTCCTTATGTATCAACCGTTTGCCATGAAACTTGGTATGCAGTGCGAGTTCACATTAATCAACAAAACCCACTTATCAAGTTTTGTGTTGCCTGGTGAAGGGGGGTTATGCCTATGTCCTCAAAAGTTTTAAGTTATTCGCTCTTGTTGTTAGTTTATGAAATTTGATGATTTTTTTAGACAATAAACTAATTGTTAACTGATATTTGAGTAAACTTCAAAGAATATGATAGTACTCCTCTAACCCGACCTTAGATGGTCCGACACTCCGGTTAGTCCGACCAGTGCCAGGCGCGTGAGCCTGCCAACTTGTCACGGACGGAACATCTTTCGAGTCGTTTTTTTCGGTTTGTTATCGCTTCCTTGCTTTTGCTTTTTTGCCTTATTACTCACATATCGTGCGGTGGATATCACTGTGAGTGATATCGTATGATAACGTACCTATCGTAACAGGTACGTTATTGTAGATACAGAACAAGTCAACTACTTATTCCAGTAACCCACGAAGTTCAACAAGTTATTGAATTTTAAAACACTAACCATATCGTCATTCTGAATTAATGTTCCTATTTCTAGATATTGATTTTAACTAATTAAATAGGAATATTTTTACCTATTTCAATATCCTCTTTAGCAGCAATGTTGACTACCGGTTTAGTGACGTCACATCATCACGACATCCTCGTCTAGCGATTCGTCTTTCTTAATACTGATACATTATACTTGAGACACTCAAAACATTTACACTTATTACGTTAAATTAAATTTTTGGACCAAAAAACAAACTGTTTAGAGGTCCAAAAAAGGTGTGTCGCGGTACATGCACGCATTATCTTCCACCGGCAGCGATTGGTTTTGTTTATCTGGTTTTGGTATTGTACAAGCTACTAAAGAGAATATTTAGAAAGGTAAAAATATTCCTATTAATTATATCGTCATTGATAGTTGCACCGAGTATCAAATTGTGGTTTGTTATTATTCCGCACAAAATATGATATCGGCAAAGAAGATTCTTGAAGTGGTTATCTGATATTTGTTAACAAAACTCAATAAAATTATTAATCATATGACTGTAATCATAATCATAATAACATTAAGTTATCATGGGTATTGATCATAAAAACAGGTTTTGCAACGATATTTGCAGGTAATTGGTTTAATTTTTTTGACTTAACGGAAATGTTTTCTTTATTGTATTAAAAATTCAATGCAAACGCATAATTTGAGAAATTATATAATTGAATAAAGTGTTTCCGAATTCACATTTGGCGTTCCGGTGTTCGCACAGCTAACAAACTTACATAACATAATTTGTTTGTACTCTTTCCTTTAGAACTAATACATGTACACGGACCGTACATGTTTACATTTAAATAGTAAATGATCATGTCATTGTGCGTGTACATGATGTGTCTAGTGTTTGTATAATTGTTTTAGTTTATATGTTCTTTAACTCTGTGTAAAAAATAAATTTTATATTTCTTTATTTTAAAATTTTTAGATAATTCGATCTTTTTTCCGATTATGGTCTCGGTCTTGGATGTTATGGATTGTGATGTATTAGATAAGTTCTACTGCAGTTCTATTAATGGTTGTCGCTTTTTGACATGGATATGTCTTAGCTCTGGGGTGATGGGTGTTGGCAATTCGTAAGATGAAAATTTGAAATATATTTCCATTTCCATAGAAACTACCAGAGCTATTACATTGAATTTTTAAGATATAAGAATAAGAACAGCTGTTTAGAAGAACTGAAAACATTCCCTTTAGACATATCCATGATCTAACCTATTTCCCATCGAGAAGTAAATTCAAACGTTTTTATTTACTTCAGGGTGAAACATTGTTATTACTATTATTATATCATCATTAACATCCCTAGTGTTATAAATTATGAAAGTTATTTGTAAAATTGCATTGGTAAATGTGCTTAGCCTTAAAGTGAAGAACTAAATTTCAAAAATAAATAGGTTGACTACTTTTACATTTCCAAGTCGAAGAAAAAAAGGCCTAAAGAAAGCATTTATTTTGGCTTTATATTACATCATTTGTATACATTAAAAATATAAATTAAACTCTGTGGGAGCTACCGTAGAAAATAATACCATATTTAGAAGAAGATTGAAATAAAGAGCATATAGGCATATATTTCTAGAAGTATGTATAGATACAGTTACTGCATTTACTATTAGGTCTTAATGAGTTTAAATCAGGATTGATAATATCAGTCACACATTATGTGTCATGCAAATTTTGTAGCATAATAAATTTATTTTTAACTATTCACAAACCTTATTTATAGCCTATGTCACCAGTTAATTCTATATTTGAGACAGGTTTTCATATTAGGTACAGTGTTTAAAAATTTTCAATTGGTAAATAAAAAGGTATTCGCCAGATGAATTCATGAATGAATAAATAACCAGCAGCGTGAATTCTGCAGGCACTTTAATATTCGCAAGTTGTCAGCAGAGAGGTGGATTTAGTGTTACTGCTAAACAGCTTGCATGTTCCCATGGCACCCTCGTTTTAACTTTTGACAATCATGTTTTTAACTTCTTAGAAACTACGAAGCACAACTGCGTTGTGTTCGACACGAATACATTACTTTTTATGGTTTAATTTACGAACTCCACAATATATAGTTTTACATAAAATACATTTTAGCTAAATTTTATAGTTAGAAAGTTGTATAAATAAACATTTAAGTGCGTATAAAATTGTGTAAATAATTAAAAATGTCATGTTGTATATATTCTCTACAGCTAACTTAAAAATTCACTAAGTAACTCTACAAAAAGTACTAAAACAAATTAATTCCTAGAATTATTTAAAAAGTGGTAAATACAATTTTCCCCTAAAAGGTTGTTTGTGAACTCTTAATTAGTGACCTGAGATTCAGTTTAGGTATTAACTCATTGAAATGACTTTACATGGCAGTGCTCATACACATACTATCCCATTTTACTTTTTAAGATTTCAAAAAATTTCATTATTCATTTTAATTAAATTAAATGGTTATAACGTAAAACTTACTTGTTTGTATGGATAAATTGACACTGATTGAAATTCGATTGTAGTTCGGAACAAAGTTTGAGTTTGATTAAATACCAACTACCCAATAGACACGATGTGGTGGAGTGAGGCTTGCACCTTAATTTGAGGCAAGTATGCCAATACTATGCGGCATCGACTAGGTTATTGTGATAGGTCTATTTGGCGTTATATTACTAAGCTACTTAGTTTGATTTGACGCTTTGAAGTTTTATCTATTTTCAATTTTGTTGTTTTGTGTATATTTTCTGATTGAATTAGAACATAACGAAGTGTGTAATATGTAAATAATACAATGTTTTTGTGATATTGACACGTAATAGATTTCAACATGACATGGATAACATTAGCTCTGAGGGATGGGGTATTGGGGTACATATTTTGGAAGCTCTGAATATGCACAAAGACGTATAATTAATTATTAATATATGTTTTTACTTATAATTCGTGTACACGAATATCTTGTTATAGGTATGTATAAATCAATCATTTTCATGTGCATTGGTCATATTTAGTATGCATATGTGAAAAACTATTAGTGATAGTTGTGTAAATCTCACGTTATATATAGTAAAGTATAAATGACGATAGTAATTTATTCATTCTAAAACAAGTTTTAATAATTTAGAAATGACTCAGTGGAAACGAAATATGAAATAACAAAAAGGAAGTGAGAGATTAATTCTGTAGGAGATGAAAGAGAACCCTTAATAGTTGACTCCTCTTAGTAAAAATAAATTCAAGCTATTCCTGTAAATAAAATACTATATCAAGTCTAATAAACCAATTGCGCAGTTTATTCAGTGTTTGTCTTAAGAATTTTTTTTAATTACGAAAAATAACTATACAAAGAAAATTATATGAGGTTTAATGTACTTCGAAGCTCATCAAGACACCAAAGACTGAAAGAAGACAGTTGAAATCTATGTTTGAAGATGAACTGAATCAAAGTTTACAGAGTGTTTTGATGAGTGATTTGTAGCACACTACCGGCGCAAATTCTTTATAGTTTAAGTAAGCTCTACTTGTAACAAAATATGTATTTAATAAATAGTGAATATATCAGTATAACTATAAACATATAAGTAGTATACTTGAGAATACGGTATCATAATTTCGTATTTAATTAAACTAGAAAAATACCATAATAAAATTAAGACCTATGTCATTCTCGGAATTTTATATCGTTTGAATATGAAACTCTGATATTTTGCAAGTCAGATTGTAAAATTAAAGTACATAGAAACGACTCCTTTAAATGCTGACAGTGCTTTACAAAACAAACATGAGTGCTGCCGGTTACGAGGTTTGTTTTAGGTTTCGCAGTCATTGTACCTTAAAGAACATAAGCTTGTTTCAACATTCAGTCATGATTTAAATTTAAGTTCAGTTATTTAAAAAAAACCTTTTATCTTATTGAGAATTATATGAAATTAGGTTTTTTTAGTTCACTTGACATCTCATACATAATTTCCCTTAAGTGATATTTGATTGAAAATGAAGGATAGTTTTTGACAGATAAGATACATTGTTATACGACAAGGATAAGGCTGTAATGTATGTATTTCACTTAGTTATTTAATAAACCCGGAATGGCTGTAGACTAATTGTTTTGCAATTAGATCAAACTAAATATATATCCAAAAATAAACTAAAAAGAGAACTGAGAAAAGAAAAGAAAAAATAGAATTATTGTTTATGTTGTTAAAGTATGAATACATTTGAAATAATTTAAATTTATGTTATTTATGAAACAAAGAAAGACTGGTACGTCCTTCTTTCCAAATTCAGGTATAGCATGAATCCGCACATGATGCTTTGGTTTGGTACATGAAGTTTAGGCTTCACGCCAGCGCAACTAAACTTTGGAAGATAAGATTAATCAAATGACGACGCTACCACAAGATAGGTATTTTAAGCAAAGTAGGGACTTGAGTGTGAGATGATTGTGCGCAATCTTGTAGTTGTAGTTGATCTGATTATTCCTGGCTAATGCTGACATGTTGCTTAAACAGAGCTGTTAATTAATAGCCTGACCACCGATGGCATCTAAGGGACCTACAGTTTAACTTGGAGTTCGAACTACTGCCTCTGAGCTACGAACTGGTCTAATTATAAGGATGGTCTTTGTGGATTAACGTAGTATTCATTAGTGCGGACGTTAATACACAGAAAAGAACACTACATCCCTCACATCACTCACAACTAACCACAATTTGTGACCTTCAAGCAGCTGGATTACAGGACAGCTCCAGTCTGAGAACTCAAGCTGTCTGCAGTCCGACGCGGACCAGTGACGGCCGAGTGCAGCTATCCGTTAGTCCTGACAAAACGGCAGTACAAGAAAGGATTATGACGAGACGTAAAATGTATACGAGCTGTCAAGAAACCCTGGAGGAGGCCAACTGAAACCAGGTGAAATATTACAATCTGCGGAGGAGAGAGTCCAGGTTCATAGTTATTGATTTAGTTATGCAGCGTCAGCACCGCAAAGAATGATTTTGCAGCCAAACACACAGGTATAGCGCGCTCTTAGTTTACTAACTACCTAAGTAACAGAAAACAATGTGTTAAGATAAACAGTATTGTTAGTAATATGGAACCAATCGGACATGGTGTTAGCAAATCTAATCGTAAATAAGAAAATATAAATCTTCTCAGAGTGGTGATATATATGAACGAGTCAACATTAGACACTAGACATTAGTTTCATAGTATGGCAACATCACACACACACACACAATAGCAGGCATTAAATTTATTAAGCTAGCAAAACTGGATGATGTTCTTGAATATGATGTTTCCACCAATTATCATAATAAGGTTGAATGATTGAATTTGGAGGATTGGTATATCATCCTAGTCCACAAGAAATTTTCCAGCGCGCTACCCGAAGCTTAACGGGTTAATCACCGGAGGGAATTGATAGCACTCTAGACATGCATGCTTCAGTGCGCGTGTAGGAATGTTATGGCAAGAAAATTACCGAACAGGTGGGTGAGGGGGGTTTCGATTGGCTGACGACACCAAGTCTAAGGTAAGATCCCCAAGGGAGTCTATGATCTTCTAGCCCAGCCCAGGTGAGCTTCTAGCCCGACCAAATCAAACTTTGCATTCCTGTACAAATATCCCCTGGTGGGAGAAAATAATATATACACTTTGACAAGAGCTATGCTGTATAGCTGCTTATTGTGACAACATTCTTTATTGGACCAGGTTGTGGCATGCTGTCGAATCTAGCTAGAACTCCACTGGATTAACTAACAATCAGGTTAGGATATCAAGGACCATTAAAACATTCAGTTAAACTAATGTTTGGGAATAATATTTCAATTTCATATCTCATCTAAACGGGCTGTTGTTTAAAATTAATTTTCAATTAGTAATTTTTTGAAATAAATTACATTACAATCCTGATTGAAATTTAATATAAAAACACCGTCTGCAATCTGCATAAACAGCCGGCAAGTTTAATTAAGACCTCACTAAATTCTACCGTTCCCTCCTGGAAACACCAAGATAGCGTTTGTAAGTTACCAAATTTTAATATCGTTCTAACAGGGTCCTTACGAGTAAATTTATTATTATTATGTCTGGCATGCTACGGAAGCTATACAGTTTTGTTCTAATGTAGATTGACACAAAATTTATCGTAGATTGATTCTTTGTCTAAACAACCTGTAATCTCGTATTGATATTAATGCCACTGGTGCCATTTATTTTAAGTTATAACAAGATATAACAATATCGTTCTATGTTTAAGGATTTATAAGTAAACCTCGCCTACCGATTCGTCTGAAATTACCGATCCCTTTGCACCGTTAATTAACAATCAGCTGTGATTGGATGCCTAATGGACATCGTCTCCACCAATTAAAGTCCTTCTATGAGTCTATTAATAATTTGTAGTTTTACAATAATGTATTTGATTTGTAGACATTGCACTGTGTTTTTAAGATTTCCGACTTTTATATAATTTTTATTACTTTTTTATTTATAAAATAATATATTGAATCGCTGTAAAATTTTCAATGACCTATTTAAACTACTTAATAATCTGTGTAACCGTTAATATAAAAATCCTATTCAAAAAATTCCCTGCTTGTGCTCCTCTTTTAAACCAATTTATTTATTAGGTTTAAGCAATTAGTGTTAATATAAAAACATGACCTGCTAGCATATTGATTATGAATCAATATTTTAAATTTTCAGCAACAAAAGAAACTTAATCTTGTTCTCTTACTTTGCATTGTATTTAAGGTTTAATCAAAGTGAAACAAAAATCCGAGTTTCCATCGGGAGTTTCATTTTGTTAGACCTATTTTATGTTTTAATACAATAACCGTTGGAAAATAATTAATAATAATAAAAATTGGTTATTGTGATTAATAATGAAATGGTAAATCATTTTTCCCATTTAATTATAAGGAATATTTTGAAATATAGTTATAAATAATTAAAAATAAATGTACTTACTCCCCTATGGGAAATGTCTTAGATTATTCATTTCACTAAAGGGACAGTTTTTAGTTCTTCTAAACAGCTGTAACTTAATAACTGAATTACTTACTACACTTACGTTTCAAATTTCGGTGGGACAGATTACCTATACCCCCCAGAGCTAAGACATGTCCATGACAACTTTAATATTTAATTTACGGTCTAAAATAATATATTTTAACTCGTAATTAGCCGAGCTGTTCGAGTTATATGACTCAGTATGTAGGGTAAGATAGGATACTTATTATCATAACTCAATATTTACCTAAAAGGAAAAAAAGGAAAAAATAGTGTATCAGCTCAACATTATGGATTTGATTTTAAATTAGATAAATAATGTGTATAGTTAGTGCAATAATTTGGTGTACATTAAGATACCATTGTAATGTATCATTTAAATAACGGGTTAAAATTTTGATGAATGTAAACAATCTAATATTTTATTTAAATTTAATATCGTAGGTCACATGTTTAGTAAAACTTTGAAGAAATGTTGCTAATATCGCTTTTAAGTGAGCATTATTTTATTTTAATAGTTTGTGGGTCAGTTTAAAGTGAACACAAACCCTCTCTAACAGGCATTGAGCTATGATAATAATTTACATCATACCAGGTGACCCACAGTTCACGGAGAAGTGTTACAAAAGAACCCTGCAAAGCGTTGCATAAAGACAGACAGACAATTCAGATAAGATCCAAAAACGCCAAACATATCATATTTCCAAGTAATTTTTAAGACAAAAGATATATTTACATAGAATTACTCTAACTAAATAGTATTATGAAATGTAATTAATTATGGTTTAAAAGCTCTTTGAAAAGCTTTGAATGATGTGAATCTGAATGGAAGCAAAAGGAGTAAGTTGTATACACATATTTCCAGTTTTATCAGGTGAAATTGTATAATCATGAGGAAAATCTGTCCTAATTTATGGTTTATAAGGCTTTAATTGTTCCACGTTACGATTACTGTTTGAATGTATTACTTAGAATTACTACTGGTTCCCAGCTGTAGGGACGTGCTGTTACACAATTATAGTTTGGGAATCTTTGAAAGGGAGAAGAAGAATATTTTACAGTTATTAAATCTAATATAAAACATGGGACACACAGTAACTGGGTTATTCTATTTACAAAGTATGAAATATGAATGATTTCTCACATTCGTTCAAAAATTTCTGAAATAATGATTTCGCTACAAAATTTAATTTTACTTCATTGAAGACCATTACTAAAAAGTGGTTAAACTAACCTTCCAGAACAATTTTTTGCACAACTGGTAACGATATAATAATAAAGTTAAACAAAAATACAAAATCCCATTTAAAACTTTTTTTTAATTTAGCAAACAACCAGAGGAGATTGACAAACCTGTAATCTGTAATCTTATCAACGGAAGCAGACGGTGTTTTGTTACAAGAATAAGTTTCATTAAGTCTTATTCGCATCAAGTTCAGTCGTGTTCCCTTGATTACATAATTTGAGCCCAAATCATCTCAAGATAATAAAAGTGGGTGAATTTAATTTTGTTTTTCTTCCAGAAAAAATATCGAAAAAAGAAAATATAACTTGTTATTAAAATAAATTTCTTTGGGATTTGAAATAAATGGCCAGGAGTTTGTTTTGTCTTAGAAACATTTTAGTTAACTATAACAAATAATATTTTAATCACAAAAAATGAGGGTAAACTTCAAACCAAAATTAAAATTAATTTGACTATAGTAAATTTGAGAATATTTAGTTTTGACAGGATCTTTTGATTATTCACATTTGGCTTGGTTAAAGCAAATAATTTAATTGAATATTATTGAACATTCAATCTTGAATAAAATTGTTTGCTATATGTTAGTTAGGGTTTGAAGGTTTCAAACATAATTTAGCACTGTTATTTGCCACGAATAAGGTTGCGTGGCATTTTGTGCGAAGCGGAGTTCCTGTGTGCTAGCAAGCTTAGTATGGTGTACATAGCAGCTGGTTCACTCGTTTATACCACTTGTAATTAGGCTACGTTAGAACACTTTAGCCTTAGCTAAGCTGTTTAGCATCTTTGATTCAAATATCCTGAGCTTTAATCAGAATAACCTCATTCTTTATCATATATAGAGTTATTATTTCATACGGAACCTTCTGTACGTTACCTTGCAACCGATTTACACTATCGCAGTTTCAAACCACGAGGTTGAATAAAGGTATTTAAACCATTTATTTATTTAATATTATTAAATTTTCATCCACTCTCTCAAGGAATGCAGTGCATGGTATTTTAAACGTAATGTTACGAGCGTGTCTCTGTGAAATATATTATTTTCTTTAAATTTTATGATTCTAAATATAAATCTGTGTTAATAATTTTAATTTTATTTTATCTTACGTATAATTAAATTAAAAACCTATTGTTAATGATACTGTTTATTCTAATCTGGTGGATAAGGTAAATATACATAAGCGTGTGTGTGATGAGTGTAATGGATTAAAGATATTTTATAGCTTTGCAACTGACAAATACCAACGGATTAATTTGTCAGTGCCATTAATAAACAGCTCAACAGCCTCAGGCAGCTGGTTCCAGAGACATATCACCAATTTTATACGAATTTTGGTTAGGATAAAACCACGGATGTTTAGATAACCAAGCGGATATCCACTACGGATATAACTTCTAAACTTTGCAACCATTTTGTAGTTAATAGCTCAAGTGTAAAAGCATCAAATTTGATGACATTTAGCGTTGTTACTGTAAAAGACCAACTGATTCTGTAACACATTAATTTACAATAAGTATTACTATAATCTACTATCATAAACTCGCTTCCCTTTTACTTTCACCCCTTATACATATTATATGGAGAAAGTATTGTTTTCGTCAAAATTTTTGAATTTGAGTTGAGAGTGGATATATCTGTTTTGGGGTCCCCTGAATCCAAAAAAGGGGGTTTCGACTTGTATCTGTCCGCCCGTGTGTGTGTCTGGATGTGTACAGAGCCACAGTCTAAACTGTTGGTCTGATTTAGATAAAATTTGGCTCGTATATACATTATCACCGTCTCTTCAGTGGTTTTTTCATTTTTTTGAATTTTAAGGGTAGTTCACCCCTAAAACCACTTAAAAACGTGAAAAATTGAAGACTCCATAAAGACTCAAAGGGTTTTGATTGAAATTTGCAAAATAGTGCACACATGACTAAATAATATGACACCACCCGCATGTCTGTAAAAGTGACGGTTCAAAAGTTATGGGCTTCTAAACGTCAAAAAATATTTTTTTTTAATATTTAGCAAAAAATTAAGGTACAGTATGATTTGACTATCACCATTGAAGCCAGCTTAAAAAAACTAAACAAATTATTATAATTATTTTCTGACGACTAACAGGTCCAGAGAAAAGTTAATATTAGTGTTATTGATAAACGCAGTACGTTGTCTGAGAGTGCCCAATGTTATTCTTGTAGAAAAATATAAAAAATCAATTCTTCCCTTATTTTCCAACCGTTTTCCATGGTCTTTATGAAACAAAACCAACAAAAAAACTTTATTACTGGTGGTGTTATTTTCATATGTAAAAATTTTTAAATGTTTTCTTTGTTGTAATTTAGAAATTGGATGATTTTAACAATAAATTTATTAAAAATTGAATATTAAAAAAAATTTGTAAAATTGTATGATATTAATTTATTACGTGTAAAAAGAAAATTTTAAATATAAATAGAACATTTATAAATTTTAAAATAAATAAATGAGTATGATTATTTTTATTTTTTGTAACCCCTAATTCAAATCAAAACAAGTTGAAAAATTTTACAGGTCGATCTTTATCTTGATCTTTTATGAAATTAATAAATAAAAATAATGCTAAAGGTACGATATTAAATTATTTCTGTAAGATATTTAAATAAACGAATACCAGCATAGGGAACAGCCAATTGTCAAATAAAACACTTATAACTAACTAATGTGTAATATTTTGTAGGTTATCACAATAAAATGCTGTTTATCTAATCGATATTCTAAACATTACATTTATTCTGCGAGTTCTAATATTTTTTATTGGACAGTTTTCTATACTCTGTGCTATTAACTATATCTATACTCTAGTTTCTAGCTACTAAGTATTTTTTTGTAAAGCGACCGACCCTAATATACATTTTAAATCGTATTTTTGGCAAGGATACTAATAATTTTTTATCCGTGTCCGTGAAAATTGTAACGTAAGTGATGTCATATGGTTAAAAGTGCAGCTGTTTTTAGAAGAAATAAGGTATTATGTGTGCTATGTCCAGGGTGAATTAAATATATTTTTTAGCTAGTTGGGTAATTTTTCTCATGTTGATTTCAAACTTACCGCAAACATTCAGTGATACACCACCATGTCGATGCAGATGTGCCCTTGTTGAGCAACTACAGTCCAGTGTTATTATACATTGCTAAATCGCTGAATGTTAACTAAACACATCACGTCCTGCCGTACCCTTGCGCGCATTTCGCATGTTGGCCCACCTGTGACGCGAATGACCAAATGTACATTTTGTATTCGTTCACCATTTATTAAACATATGCTCAGTGTGGTTTGTGATAAATAGAGTATTGGAAAATGTATTGTTTTTCCAATGTTACGTAAAGAGATGAATACCGAATTACTCAAGGAAGTACAGATCTTTATTTATCAGATTACGAAACACATTAATTGTCTAATAATAGAATGGTCTTTTGATCTGAGACACTTAACTATTAGTACAATTGCGTAGAATCAAAAGTAGAAATCTAATATTATGAGTATAATATATGAAATACAAAGATCTTCAACAGTCTCTTAAATATTGTTCCGTATTAAAAAAACTATACAAAAATGGTCATTTAAGTTGTAAGGAGTTTTAAATAAGCCGGTTAAGACAGCCAAGTAGGTTGGTTCAAACTTGTTGTAGGATAGTACAATGAAACAATATTGTTAACCCTAAAAAAGAACGATTCTGATTGGTCGGTGGGTTCACAGAGTCCAAGAAGACTGGACCCTGGCCCAGTGGTGAAATGATGTTAGAAAAGTAAAGTTGCAATGCAAAGTTAGTAAATTTTCGAGTGCCCCGAAAATTTTAGGTAAGTCAAAATTATTATCATTGTTCTTTTGCAAAAATCTTTCTGAAGGGCATTCTTTTAAAACAAAAATCAAAATTATTAATAATTAACTGAATTTATATTTTTTTCATATGCCTTGTGTAACTTGTGTAAATGTAAATGTAAAGTCCTAACTGGCATTAAGGGATTATCAAATGAAAGAATACAACTGATACAATATAAAATATTATTGCTGGTACAGTTTTTGATCTTTTATTCGTTTTTGAAAAAAAATACCACATTCGTTTACAGTCAGAAAAATAATAATATTACAAATTGATATTTTTACCGAAAATAAATTTAATTGGAAACGATTCAAAACTTATCATTAAACAAAATTACAGTATTCCATATTTTGATTACTCGTTCAATTAATTTCATTTCTTAAGAATAATCCTAAAATTCCTCATAAAATAATTGCCCTGCAATAAAAGATAAACGCGTAACATTACTTTGAATCTGACTCATTTTTATGTCATTATTTAAAAGTACTATTGAAATATTATTATTTACTATGACAATAAAAAAATATAGACTATAAATATTTAACGCTTAAAACTTGTATTTCATTATCTTTATTGAAAATGAATAAGGCAATAAACCATTCACGTTTTGCTTATTTTAAAGCAAAAACATTTTGATTTATTAAAACATTTTGGACCTCAAGGAAACATTGTGAGAAAACGGAAACAGTTTTATGGAATGGCTTAGCATTCAAGAAAAGAGAGCAATCCAGGGAGGTTGGTTTAGTGCTTAAAATGAATACTGATATCTTGTTGAAATTGCTTCTTACTCCATTGTGTATAGAATTTAATTTCCTGTTTTTATTAGCTTCAATTCTTTACCTGATACCAATTTAATAGCTACTCAACATCTTTGGTCTCATTTTTATTTTTATCGCACAAACTGTACGATATTTCAAATGAAACTGTAACACCAACATATGCATGACGAGTATTAACCTTCTAAAGTCAAACACAAGATAATCAAACAGATTAATAAATTACATCTGAAACTAAAGTAAAATTGTTTTATTACAATTTGTTGTATAAAACTCAACTTTTTTTCTCGTTTTTAGAGATAATCGCGATTGAGGTTCTGTTATATCTTATATAGACACAGGCTACCTTTGTCGTATGCTATTCACAAAATTGCTAATGTTTTAAAACAGATTTTCCAATATTTTTTTTATTTCAAACGCTTTTTGTTTTCTACACGTAACCTATCGATTTTCGTCCAGATAAGAATTATCACATACACACTTTAAAAAATGTGGATTAGAAGATACTTGTTTATTATTTATTCCGAAACCTAAGATCAAACGTATTGCATCTTATGAACCTTTATAAAATAATCAACTCTTATAAGTCAAAAAGCTAAGTTACGCTGATTTGAATTACCCAGTTTTATTAACATTATCACAAATATCAGTTTCAAACGTGTCACATCCTCACAATTACATTTGTGTATTTTCTCTATAAAATATAGTTTACTGCTCCATTTTCCATTGTTCTAACAAAACGTACGAAATCTTTAAAACCTTCAGCAACACTTGTGTTGCCTGACTTAACAATGTTATGTCACGGCGTCGATTCGGGTTTTCCACGAGTCTCTACGCATTGCGACGCCATTTATTATGCAGTTTTCTATATTCTTCCAATGCTCAAACTTGTTTGTTAAATAATACAAAAGGTTTAACTGAAACAGTTTAAAAAGCTAAATATAAAAGTACATGGATATAAACAAACGTAAAAATGAAACACGTTAAAATATAATTACCTAATAGTTGTAACTGTAGTTTGGTTATAAAGGATCATGTGAAGAATTGAATTATCGAATAAGAAACAGCACGCGTCAGCGCCATTTATTGAGCCGCAGGTGCTTCACATGGGGCCTATCCCTCCACTCTCCTAATGCACTGCTGTCGTTGTCTGACGAAGTAGCTATTTACTTTTACGTTTGTGTCTTGGATAACTGCTATAAAAATATTAATATTAGCTTTGCTCAATAATTCCTAGTTTAGCGAGGTGGACGTTCTTGTCATTCACTACCTGTATTTGTTTCTACAGTAGTAAGTACGGGAGCATCCAATTTATAACCACACTAATCATAAAACCAAAATCCTAATAATCAAAATATGGCTCTAACAGTTTTGATTACGATTTCATTTTTTTGAATGTGTCCCAAACAAACCTATCGATTTTCGTCCAGATAAGAATTATCACATACACACCATTAAAATGTGGATTAAAAGATACTTGTTTATTATTTATTCCGAAACCTAAGATCAAACGTATTGCATCTTATGAACCTTTATAAAATAATCAACTCTTATAAGTCAAAAAGCTAAGTTACGCTGATTTGAATTACCCAGTTTTATTAACATTATCACAAATATCAGTTTCAAACGTGTCACATCCTCACAATTACATTTGTGTATTTTCTCTATAAAATATAGTTTACTGCTCCATTTTCCATTGTTCTAACAAAACGTACGAAATCTTTAAAACCTTCAGCAACACTTGTGTTGCCTGACTTAATAATGTTATGTCACGGCGTCGATTCGGGTTTTCCACGAGTCTCTACGCATTGCGACGCCATTTATTATGCAGTTTTCTATATTCTTCCAATGCTCAAACTTGTTTGTTAAATAATACAAAAGGTTTAACTAAAACAGTTTAAAAAGCTAAATATAAAAGTACATGGATATAAATGAACGTAAAAATGAAACACGTTAAAATATAATTACCTAATAGTTGTAACTGTAGTTTGGTTATAAAGGATCATGTGAAGAATTGAATTATCGAATAAGAAACAGCACGCGTCAGCGCCATTTATTGAGCCGCAGGTGCTTCACATGGGGCCTATCCCTCCACTCTCCTAATGCACTGCTGTCGTTGTCTGACGAAGGACCTATTTACTTTTACGTTTGTGTCTTGGATAACTGATATGAAAATATTAATATTAGCTTCGCTCAACAATTCCTAGTTTAGCGAGGTCGACGTTCTTGTCACTACCTGTATTTTTTCTACAGTAGTCAGTACGGGAGTATCCACTTTATAACCACAATAAAATCCTAATAATCAAAATACGGCAGTTACTAACAGTTACGGCAAAATACTAACAGTTTTGATTACGATTTCATGTTTTTGAATGTGTCCCAAACAATATGACCCACCTGCATGTCTGTATATATTATTGTTCAAATTTGTAGGCAGACGTTTAAATAAACAGTATCAGTCGACTGACACATACTTTCCCTTAATTAACTTACAAAAAATTACATTCTTTAACAAAACTGTCATATTATTCAAAGATTATCTAAATACCATTTAAGGTTTATTGTTTCAAAAATAAAAATCCAATTACTTATACTAACGTTTTTTATTACCCATTTTAACTAAAAAAATTAAATATTCACAACTTGTAGTAAAAAAGGTCTGAAACAAATTGTGTGACTAAGTTTTAAACGCTATGTAGCTATTTTATTTTAATAAGCATTGAAAAGTGTGATAATTTTATTGATAAGTTTCTTCAACTAAATTTTTAAGGGAGAAAGTATGTTTCAGTTCACTGATACCGTTTATTATTGTAGAGTGTAGCAAACTAAAGAGTGTTGCCTACTGCGCCTTAATTATTGGATAATTGTAACTGTTAGTCATTAAAACAAACTTTGTAAATACTGAATTATAACAGGTATACACAAACTCATCTAGTACATAATGCCAGACCATTACTCATACAATTACGTATGTTAGTTGGCAACAAATATAATTGTCACTATTACACATGAAATGATGGGATGTTCAGCCGAGTGTACAATCGAGTTTCCTCAGTTATAATGATGTGTTCCTGTTTGAACCTGCACAAGCACAACGCAACAGCTTTACTTTGGAAGTTAATCAAATCCTGTTAAACCACTGCCGCACCGAGCGCCTGACTGAATTTGTCATCAATAGTGGAGATTTATTACCTTTATTATTTTATTCAAACATAATTGCAATATATATGTAAGTTGTTGCATATAAGTTAGTGAAGCTTTATAAGTCAAAAGGATCTTCTTCTTTCCAATTTAAAGTTATATTTGTATTTTCAAAGTATTTTATTAATTTTCCTATCAAGTTATCAATAAATATAAAACATAAGAAAAATACTGTTCGTGTTTATTTTACACTATAAATATCACTGATACACAGTGAACTCAATTTCATGATTAGATTAGATCATTGAAATGGCAACCATACTACAATGTAGGTATTTTAATCCAAGTATGAATGAGGATTGAGTGTAAGATGATTGTGGCGCGATCTCGTAGTCTTGTTACTGACTAAGGCTAACACGTTCCTTAGAAAGGACTGTTAATTAATAGCCCAACAGCCGATGGCAACTAAGGGACCTACAGTTTAACGTGGAATCCGAACCACGACCTCTGAATTACGAATTGGTCTAATTATGAGGATTAACGTAGTAACGTAGTGACAGTTTAACGTAATATTCAATAGTATTCATGAAACAATATATATAAAGTAATACTGCAAAGTGGATTAGAATAGGCGAAATGGATTAGAAGAGGGAAAATAATTAGAAGAAATAAAATGTATTAGACGAGACAAAGTGGAAGAAGCAATGTGGATTAGAAGAGTAAAGTGAATTAGTAGATGCAAAGTGGATTAGTATAGGCAAAATGGAATAGTAGAGGCAAAATAATTAGAAGAAGCATATTGGATTAGAAGATGCAAAGTGGATTAGAAGATCAAAGTGAATTAGTAGATGCAAAGTAGATTAGAAGAGGCAAATTGGGTTGAAGAGAGGACTTTCGTCAGCGGGTGGGTGTATATGAGGACTTTTATAGACAATGAAAACCTGACCACACGCTCAACCACATTAGTCAAATTTCGACGGCATGAGTTTCATAGTTTCATATTCACGTGTTAGTACAATCATGTTCTTAGTAAAATATCCAAGGAATGAATGTAATCAATTGTGATTATAGTTCCATATCCATGGATTGAGTAAGTAAGTGATCAGAACTGTGGTCCCACGGCCATCGTCTTATAGCCTACACCGTTCAATATACTCAACACTTGTGTATTGTAGCACAATATACGTTATGAATATTATATTAACTCAAAGTTTAGTGAAAATCTCACACCATATACATGAATGTACGAGAAATTTTAATGGAAATGAAGATAAGGAAACCTTAACAAGTAAAGGAGATTGTATCTTATCGGAGGTTAACTAATAAATATAAATGCCAACAACTGAAAATTAACTATTGTCACACGATTCTAATAGATTTAATTTTGTATGGTGGTGTTTGATACGTAAGCAGTAACTAGCAAAGTTTGTCCGGGTAGTTAGAGACGGTAAACTTCACCAGGCTGCTAACTCAAAGTCCGCGCTACCTTTGATGAATCTATTAAAGTTTTGTCGGATTCCCTCAGTAACCTTACCACCTTCTATGTAAATATCAGGTGATAAAACTGTGAAGTTTCATTCGGTTATGTTAAATCAATGCTGGAAAACTCAAAGCTGTATTATGCCTACAGGTTTTATACATTCTCGGCTGAATCAATATAAATAGTAATACAGTATCATAAATCACGGTCCGAATAAGGAGATGAGAAATAACACTTCCTCTGATTGACTTGCTCTGAAATTGGACTTGCTTATGAGGGTCACATTAGTTTGACCTAAATTTATATTATAAAGAAAAACTGTAGTAAACACTTGACGCAATGCGAATATTGCTTTTAAATGTATTGTATTAATTTATTGGTGAGTTTTAAAAATAATTTGATCAATACAGAATAAATCAAAAACAGTAATAAAATTTATATTATAAATAGTCTTTAAAGCTATTGAAGCAGGGGTTCCCCAAGGTGCAATCCTGTCTCCTGTTCTCCAAAACATCTTTACGTCAGACTTGCCATTATCACCAGACACCTTGACAGCCACGTACGCAGACGACACTGTTATACTTACTTCATCTGACTCCTCATTAATCACTTCACGCAATATACAGAAACACATTCATCTCATTAAAGACTGGCTAAAAAATTAGACAAAGTTAATTCAATTAAATCCCCTCAAACTACACCTCGAATGGAAACTTGACCTTCAGTCCACCTTAAAAATACAGACATTCCACAAAATGACACTGTACAATACTAGCTAGGGTCTTCACTTCGACCGGCTCACCGAATCAAGCGCAAGAGACTACAACTTAACTCACGTCTTAAACTACTTCACCGACTCCTAAACTTCAAATTTCTAATTACTACAAAACACAAACTTACACAAACTCCTTCTAAGACCGATTTGGACGTATGGAATTCAATGATTAGGCACAGAAAAAAATAACCTCAACAAAATTTAAGATTTCCAATCAAAATTGCTCCCACTCATCATCACTGGCGCTCCTGAATATGTCAACAACAGAACACTACACAACGACCTGAGCATTCCATTCATCGATGAAGTCGCCAAGACATTATACGGAAACTTTCACGGTAGAACGTTCCACTACCTTAATCGAACAACTTCCAAGACCATACGACGACACGAATACTACGACGTAGATGGAGCAGAGACTTGCAAGACTGATTTGTGAATAATATATGAATATATTACCAAACCCTTTACTGCAGCAATCCTGCATACTCAGTACAATTCGATTACTGTGATGGGAATAACATAAGGTCTATGAAATTTTCTCTACTCTAACCCGCGAGCTGCGTGCTGCGAGCGATTTCGTTTATATGATATTTAATAGATCTTTGTAAAAGAATAGGCTTCGTACGAACTGGTAAAAAACAGTTTTGTGAGTCCGTAGACTCGCCAGGCCCCCCCGTCCCGCCTCCCCGGCAGGCCACGTCGCCGACGCCAACCAACCTCATTACATTTCGTTACTCTAATCGCATTCCGCTCTACAAATGTAATTCGTCTTTTCCCCTTCCTGACAACACTTACAATGACAAGCTTTGAATTCAATTTCGCATCAAATTCAACTCCGAATGCTCACATTTTAAGCCTTAAAACACCAGAGTCCCGGTAATCCGAACTACTTGAGACCGAACCCTGTTCGGATTACCAAGTTGTTCGGTTTATCTGAAAGTGCACTATAAAGTTCATAAAAAGTACTAACAGAGTACATTATTTTAGACCCGAACGATATATTTAGAGCAATTGACTTACGTCTAATCACAGTTCACATATAGATTTGTTCGCTATATGTTTTACCTAAACGGCATCAAGTGTTCCTGCAGGGACGTTCTATCCATTATGGACCCGTCATTATTAAACACGAAACACACATTGACACATAAAAACGAAACAAACAATGGCACTGTGTTTTGTGATCAACAAACAGTGCTGTCTGTAGGCATAACTTTTTACGTGATCGCGGTTATTGCTGGAGATGAACTCAAATGTTCGAAAAGTAGTTCGAATCTATTGTGAAGTACTGTGAGTGTACAGTAACTAGACATCGCCCTATGCTATCTCGAGCAACGGTGTACTGCTACATTCCAATGGTTGATGTTTATGTTATGAGACGATAGTGCAACTTGGCTAAGAGAATGTCTCTGTTACGCCAGAAGACGATAATTGAATTCTTATGTTCCAAAAAGTAAGTTAAAGTAAGTCATTGGTTTTGTTGTTATTTAAATTAAAAGATTTTTAACCACTGCCATTTTGAAAACATAAAAGCAAACTAAATGATTCTTTAAGATTATTTTTCTTTTTGGCCAATAAAAATGTGCGCAAAGTTTGGTTTCTGTAGCTTAAATAGTTCTTGACGTATATAAAGATTTTTGTAACAAATACAAAATGGCGGCTAGCGGCTAAACGAAGGATTTTCGACATAATTTTATGGGTAATTTTTTGTTTATTTTGATGCGTACTACCACCCCTCGAAGTTTGTTTCCGACTTTAATGAGTACCCTGTATATATCAGATTCCAGATCCCTAAAGGTCATGAAACCTATGTCCGATACCTATAACAAGTTGATTTAATATGGTTCCTATACAATATGTTCATAAAATAGTATATGAGCAATGATTATGTTATGATTTTTCAAAATGAAGAAAAATAGTGAACAAATCGTTTATGTCAATTGTTTTTGTAGACGCTTTCTAAGATTAAATTTATTTTAGTACAAAGCTACTTTTAATGACTTAAAGAAACTGTGATTAATAGGGTTAATGGAATTATCATTAGAGGGATGTCAGCAGCATGCCGATAAGTGGTGTTTGGGGTTGAAGGAGGAAATGGTATTATGGAAATAGTGGCAGCAGCGATTTTGATAAATCTGCTTAAGCCAAGGTGACAGTCGAGATTACTGAAGTCGACTGCAATATCGAAACTGAATAATCGAGTTCGAGATAGATTTGAATTAACATTAAATTGAAATCTACTCCAAGAATTAATTCTCAAATAAAAAATGTACCTAAATATTTGTTATAGTATGTAGTTGGATGTACTTAAAAGTATTTTAGTTTCAAACTTCTTCGGTAGTTTATTTATTTCGTTATCTTGCATTTTAACAGTAATATATGGATATGAGAAACGACTTGTAAATAAAAATAATCAAATTAAGTAAATAAGTAAAAATAGTAGATACTAATCCTCAAATACAATAATTTTCATTAAAACGACTATAAAAAACATTAAATCAGCATCTATATCAAACCTTCAATCAATTATTAGGTCAATAATTTGAAGTATCGTTGTGTATCTATTATAGGGTTCAGGATTAAAAAAGTTCCTATTAAAATTGAAAGTGTACTGTAATTAATGGCATTAGTTTAGTGATAATTTAATAATGAAATTAAGTAAAATTTTATTACATCTATTTATAAAATTGGAATTAAGATGAAGAAGGAAACATTTAACTGATGGAGGAGTATGTCAACAGAGTTGTTGCAAACAATACATCACTGCCGGGCAACCAACGTCCCTCCAAGTACAGAGTGGGAGGGGGAGGGGGGATTCAGTGACGGAAACTAGGTTTTGTCGGAGCCGACCGGTGAAAATGTGATCACCTCCCTTTTGTTATCTGGGTCAAATAAATCAAATTCTTCCGGTTTGCTTTCATCGTCCAGTTTGTACAGGAATTAGGTTTCTCACGAAATCGTTAGCGTTAAATTCTCTTTACTCATTACATTTTAAATTAGATCTATCGTAAATGCATAATCTCCGTATTAAATGCAGCAATGGCGGTCATTAATTGATAAACTGAGAAAGGATATATTAAATTATATACCTGTAGTAACTTTTTGATTCACTAATACTGTATTACATCTTTTATTTAGCTTCAATTATTTTTGGGAAAAATGTGTAAATAGCACACTGCTCCCATTGAGATGAATACATTTTCTGATTTGACATTTGGAATTAACTATGTGCCAATGTATTTTAAACAGCTATTTGTCTTGTTTACTAGTTTTTATGAGCAATAAAATTAAATACCCCGTCACAGCAGACCTGCGTACTCAGCGAATTTACAAATCAATAATATAATAATAATAATATATGACAAGTTTTATCAATGATAATATATGACAAGTTTTTTCAATACCTGTCGATAAATATTAGTGTTATTTGCCTATTCTCCATTAAATTAACATGGGAAAGAGTATGCAGGTTAGCTGCATCCAAACAAGGGCTCAAGTCTTTCTATGAGATCTACGGTAATAGCATCTTCCCTATGGAAAATTTGCTAAAAGGTAACTTAACTAAAATAAATAAGTTTGTATAGGTATATCTTATAACCAAGTAATTATAGCTTATAAATCTTTAGATGCATATAATTTTCGATATAAATTTCCATTATCATATCTTTACACACATATGTGTATATTTAAAAAAAATATTTTAAAAATATTTGAATAAAAAACCGTTATATTGATAGGAAACATAGAATACGTATAGGTCAGTTTTTCATTTATGTACTTTTTAGGTGACTTTTAGAGGGAGAAAATATCCTATTAGTTAGTTCACCACGCCGTTTCTTTCACTCGAATCAAATCAGTAGTTAATACTATTTGAGATTTTTTATAATGAACCTGTAACATGGATACATATCGGATTGACGATAAGATATAGTGGCCTAAATTATAGCTAATATAAAATTCATGTCGCAATTAATTATGCTAAGATAGCTTCAATTATCTTATACTTAATTTTACGTACGACAATGAAAGTACTGACCAATTATAACTTTACCCATTGCTTAAAATAAACAGCTGGTAGTAATTATAGACTTAATTATAATAATCAACGCAAATTTTTAACTAGAAATTTGGTAATTAACAAATAAACCATTTACAAATGTGTTTTTATAAATTCAATACTACGGAAATCTCATTGATTATCTGTAGGTAAGATATAGTTATATAATATGTTTAAAATAAAATTCAACTTAAATAGTTTTACTTTTAACGTTAAACACTAGAAAACAAAAGAATCTTTAAGCCTAAAATCGTTCATTAATTGCTAGCTTAGTAAGGATTATTTAAGACGCTTTAATCTCTGAAACTAATTATCTCACAAAAACAAAGGGTTGACGACGGTTGATGTTTTACTATTGTAGATCGGACCAGAATTTCTCAAAGTGTGGTCTGCGGACTCCTACGGGCCCGCGAGCAGTGTGCAAAAACATTCTAATAAAATTTACTTTTAATTACTCACATTAAAAGCCCATTCTTCTAAAATTAAAGTTTTGTTTTTGTGTTACAACATCCATACGTAAAAAGATCAGCAGATGCCTATAGGCAGAAAAATATTGTTTTCCTTTGTTTTTGTAAGGGGTCATCAGATGATGGGGGTAGGGGGGTTAAGTTAAATTTAGGGGTCTCCAGAACATACATAATTAATAACGGAGGTCCTTGAATATATTTTCATAACCCCCGAGGGATCATTAAGTATCTAAGAGTTGAGTTTATATGTATGAGACCAGTAATTTTAGTGGTATATTGTATATTAAATCTAGCCTTGACTTTTTTTAGACTAAACATCTAAAAAACATGTAAAAGGGTTTACTTCTCAAATGCCCCCTTTAATCTCCCTCTCCCAATTCTCAAAAAAGGTTTTTTAATGAGTCTCATCAAGTGATAGAACAAAAAACAACACGCTGACATGAAAAATAGTTAAGAAATAGGGAATAATTTGATGTTTTAACACTCCTCATGTAAGGATATTTTTGGCGTTCTTAGCAAATATACTGTGTTCATCGCAGACAGTAAATTGAATTTTGATCTGTAACCTTACGGCTTAGATTAATTGTTCAGGATTTTTTTAGTTTTAGAGGTGTTTTCAATAATATTGCTAAAACTATTTTTATGAATTTATTCTGTTTTCCAGAAAAAACTATTTATAATAGTTTTTGAACCACCAATTTCACCCAGTGATGTGAGTAGTACCATACTAATTAGACCTTAAGCAATATAAACTATTAAATCAAAACCGTAGGAGCAGTTTTTAGAAATTGTAGTTTTTCTTTTATAAATACGGGTGTGAACTACTCTTAAAAGTTCTTAACCAAAAAAATAATTCCTTAGGTCATGCATGATATTTACTAAATTTCATAAATGCGTGGAATCACATATATTTTTCATGTAGCACCTCTATTATTTGAGTAAATAAAAGAGTATAGAATAAAAGATTGTGAAAAGGCTTTAAAGTAACGAGTAGTCGAATGTCAAGAGACAGGGATTTATTTATTTGACTTCAGCTTTACAATAAAATTACGTCTTATTGAATCAATCGTTTCGAAGAATTCTTCAGCTTTATTTGTATAAAATAAATACACTTCAATTTTTAGTTTACAGCAATACGTTTAACACACAAATACGCCAGCACAAATAATTAAGTATTTATAATTCAGAGTGATCAAAAAGATAACACGGAGAAAAATATCAGACCCCATACTGTCTTACTATATTTGTTATTATACATTTTTAAATATGTAATAGTGTGTATAAATGTATATTTATTGGATTCGTAAAACTAATTTTTAAATATGTAATAGTGTGTATAAATGTATATTTATTGGATTCGTAAAACTAATTTTTAAATATGTAATAGCTAGTGTGTATAAATGTATATTTATTGGATTCGTAAAACTACTTATCATTCGGTGCTGGAGAAACTGTGTTAGAGTATGTATATATATTTAGTATTAAAGGTCATGAAAATAGAAAATTTACTATCGTAATGACCAATATTACCAAAGTACGAAAACCTAATAGTTTGCTACATTTATTTACATTTATTTTTTCGGATGAAACAGCAATTCAAATAGAAAACAATGTTTTTTATTAGGATACTAATGCAAGAAAAAACAGTCTTAGAAAAAAATTGTTCAAAAAACTTAAAAGTAAAGAAGATTGGCCTAAAGATGACTAAAGAATTCTGATATCTTTGTAACTTAGGTTGTTATTTCTCTAACATGAAATAATATATTGCCATAACTTCTTTCCTGCCTTATATTAAAGCCGTTGCTTAGAATATTTTACTGCTAAACGCTTTCTTCAGATTACTTATTAAATTAAATATTTTCTCCTACACTATTGAATATTTCAATTTATGAATAATTCTAACATTCCAACCTGTAGAAAAAATAATGTGGATCTATTTCAAGTATAAATTCTGTATTTGTATATCCTTTACGTGTGTGGGAAATAAGTTTTGGGCTTTTAGCCATAAAGGTTGTTGTTATTGTTGTTGTTGTGTGCGTGTATGTGTTTTAAGTGTGTTTCAGAAAACTTTTTTAATAATATGACTTTTGGTATCTTTCTAAATATTGCATTGGTTATTGTGAAATCATGGGACATTAAAAAATAAACATAAAATATTTTAACTAACCATATATGTAAAACACTTTGCGTTATATCTACTGTATTAATTAGAACCACCATTTTTATTCGACCACTTTTATGTGCGATGAAATTAAGATTTTCATAAAATAATAATAATAACAATAATTATAAATGTATAATAAAATAAATACTTATGAAAAATATTAATAAAACTACTATCGGTGTGTTATTAGTCTCTTATAGTTTATTGAAATTAATTAAAAACGTCTTACCTAAAATGACTTAAAAACCATCCTAGAACCAACTGCATTAAATTGTAAATTGGAATAATTAGAACGAGTTAATTTGCCAGAAAGTTAGCTGACATCACAGAACACTTGGTTGAAGAGCCTTTAATGGAATTTAATTAAAACATTTGCATTTTAAGCAAATTTCTTACTCTAAGAAAGTAATAATTTAGAGAGTTATTAGAATTATTTAGGCTAAAGTTTATCTTGTCCGTTTTTATTTGAACCAGTTTGAATTTTGGTCTGTATTTTAACAATCAATTGAACTTCTATTTAAGCTTAGAATATGAAGGTTTAAAACCTGATATATCAACCTAAAACACACATTCACTTAAGGTGTATTTTTTAAGTTCGGTATCCGTGGTACCGTGGTATCAACGTGGTATCCGAACCACGGCCTCTGAATTACGAGTTGGTCTAATTATGAGGATAGTCTTTGTGGATTAACGTAGTATTCAATCGTGCGGACGTTAATCCACACAAGAGAACACTACATCCACCGACCATTTATCACAACTATCCACAATTCGTGACCTCCAAGTAGCTGGATTACAGAACGTCGCCACCAATGAACTTATACTTAAGATGAATATACCTCGCATAAATCTATTAGTATTAAATTACGCAGGCCGTAATGTATTTAAAACTTCATAAAGCTGTGTGATAGTCGATAGTTAAATTAATTAATTAAAACATTAGGCTTTATAGTTTTGTGAAGGTCATTTGACCATATACCTTACCTTTAACTTTCATAAATATTTATTAAAATTCTATGAGTGTGAATTCATATATAAATTGAATATTTAAAATAATACAGTGTTTTAAATCAAAATGAAAAGAATTACGAAATAGTATGGAAGGTAAACTTTATTTAATTGTAGACCTGTGTTTTAGATTTCCATCGCTAAGAGTTTCATTTACAGCAAAGACCGACGCAAATAAGTTTAGTGAAGCCTTAATTGAACTTGTAATCTCCTGGAGCAGGCACAGGGATTTCTATCGCAACAGGTTAACGAGATTTATTATGTTGGTGTAAGGTCAGGTTTCATGTCGAACCCTTTCATTATTTTCATAAAACCTCTGAAATTTAGATAAGTTCACTTTAATATGTTCTCTTTTTTCTTACAACCAAATATTTCATCTAATTAAGATAAAAATAAAATAAATATACCCTAGGTATTGGTAAAGCCTAAAAAATTGAACAGAATATTTATTGGATTGAGAAAGAACTTACTCTTAGGTTTTGGAAGTGAGCCCATTCCAAAGTTGTGCGAGCTGTGACAAGAGTGTGCATTCTATCTAAAGGTTCTTTAAAGTGTAAAAGTTTTCTTCTTTGAGAGGGTTTACCTTAAAGGAATGGATCTGGACGGTTAGGATCTGGTGATGTAATAAATGTATAGATACAAGTAATAAACGATTGTGGGGGTTTCCTAATCATTATCTTTATGTTTTTTTCGGATGAAAAGGTGGTTCAGGGTTTATTGTTTTATAATTGACAGTTTTGTTTCAAGAAACGTTTATACTGTTGCATATATGTTGAAAAATACATGATACGTTGATATACATCAAATCAATTCTATTATACTTTTTTTAATTTATTTTGTTTATATTAGATTAAATATTTGTTTACCCTTACTTATTATGCCTGTAATACACTGTACATATTGCGACATATAACATAATATCAGACTGGTTATATGTTACACCTAACATCTCTCGGTACAGTATTATATACAGCCATAGTTAGTTATAAACTTATCGAAGTTGCCTAACGGGGTCAAGACGACAAGTTAAACTAGAGTCAAGGTAGGTAAACTCTGGTCCTAGTTATAGGTTACATCTAAAATTATGTACAGGTATTGGTTATAGTGTTATAAATGGCATTTCATCCCTTAACCGTTCAATGCACCTTGCAGATGGTCTATTTAGCATATGAAACTATGCTCAATTTCAAAGTGGAATATGAATGTAGAGTAAGGATCACGGAAGACATACAGGATATTTTAACTAATGAGATATGGTACATTTACATCTGAAATTATTCTATTAGGTTTGAAATCCAGAAAAACCACTCTATCCAAAAAAGGGTTTAAGGGGGGGTTGTACCACAAGATAGAGGTTTTGGGGGCTTTATTAAAAAATACATTTTTATTAGCACCTTTAGATAACCTACAAACAGTTCAGCACTTTGCATCTTTGCTCTATGTCAATCGGCTATTGAGATAAACTGATAAACAAACTACGTTGTTTTTTGGACATTCAATGTATCTTATGGGAACAATTTTAAAAATTGATATCCCACTTATTATTTCAAATATTGTGATCAAACAAGCTTTATCTAGTTCAGGTCTACCTTTGTATATGGAATAATCTAAATATTTTGTTCCTCGTGGCGGGAAACCTACTTACTCTTTTCCCATGTCATTTTATAGAGAATCCCTTCAATAAAATCATCCTCCCCTTTAATTCATTTTCCCTTCAAGGACATAAATATTAGTTACTGAGGAATTCAGGTTATTTTCGCACAAATACTTTATGAAGCTCATCTACTAACATGTTTCTGAGGTAAGATTTAATTCTTCATTGAGAAATCCGTTGATGTTCGAGCTAAGGAGTTGTTATTTATTCACCACGCGTCTCTTATCTCTCCGACGAAATGAGGGTGCGGATTCAATTTCCCACCTCTGACCCTAAAACTTTCAACGCTACTTCTATGTTAATCAGCTGATTTCCACGTCATTGAAGATGCTCTATAGGTCTCTATAGGTCAACTGCTATGCAGTTGTAATTCCTATGAACTAAAATGTAAAACACTTTTAGCTCATTTAGAAAGAAAACAGTTATTTGCATGTTCGTAAATGTTATGTAGGTCTTTTTCTTTTTCAGGCTGTGTATTTTAGTTTATTTTAAAGTCTATTACACATAAATTTCCGAAATAGTGCAATAATCGAAGATCAAGTAATTTAAAAAAAATTGTTCGGTTTCGTTAAATTAGCCCTAAACAAAGATTCTAACATAACTGATGCAAAAATTACCTTTTAAAGGTGATGAAGCCATTACAAGGAAATATTTGTCAGAATTTCCTCGTAGAGATGTATAGCTTAACGAGGTTTATTACAGATGGTGCGATACGATACAACTGGCAACCAGGCTGCCAGATGCTGGCTTATCGCTTGTACAGGAAACGATTTCTGAGGTAGCGAACCAACTGGTAAAACATTTTGAGGAACACAACAATAAGCAAAGAAATAAAACATGTTTGTTACGTGATTAAAGTGGATCATCTCTCTCGAGGAAATTATTGACATTTCCCTCAGGAGGAAAATGAACACTACTGCCATTACACACGCAGGATTTTTCTCAACTGCACTATAAAAAATAAGCAATTCGTAAAAACATCTTTCGTAAAAGAGAGCATCCAGTTAAACATTATAACCGCTATTGCGGCTCAGTATCAGTGGAGCGTTATTTTCCGGTTCTGTAACTGCAGAAGTTTACTAACGAATAACATCGTTCCTCATACATTTTCTGCTATTTTTCTTAAAGCCCATATGTTTAATATGTTTAGAATCGATTGAAAAAAGGTTGTGTTAGTCAAAACAAAGAATCACTCATGATAAGATTTTTCAATATTACTTCTGACATAAAAGCCAATTAACCCCAGAAACGCTAACGTAAATTAGGAGTTAAAGAATTTTTGTCAATCACATTCATTGTTACATGTTAGCAATGCTTAGTAAAAGTGATTTGGTAGAGGAGAGAAAATCACACTTGATGGTATGGTACGGTCTGATTAGTCTAGAGAGATATACTTTAAAATACTAGGTCACAACCGAAGAAAAGGAGGTTACCTATTTGTTTTAACTTGTATACCTAACTCAACTTTTCATTGAAAAATTTCCTATCCTATATTAAATGGCGTTAACTGCAAATTGCCCAATGCCCTTAAAACGTGACGTCCCGCCTTTCACGCTTGTGGAGTTGGAGACGGCTGTGCTCTCCCTAAAGATCAACAAGCCTCCTGGCCCAGATGGGATTCCCTTGGCCTTAAAGAAGATCTTTTCTTTTTTTCTTTTCTTAAAATATAGATTCAACACGTAACGTTCCTCACTTAGTATGTTACTATCGGCGAGTCAAGAGAAGACTCCTGAGCCCAAAAAACACCCTATATGCTGTATCGGTATCGTGCATGTTGATGGTACAGTAGTAACATTCATTTTTTAGAAAAATGTGGCATAAAAGTGTCTGCGGTTCTTAGCTATGCGAATTCAGGGGTCTCGTCAATTGTGGACAGTTTTCCTTAGCTCTAGGCAGATTTTTCTGAGCGGGAGATGCTGTTTGCAGTTAGTGTCGTCTGAGCGCTGTTCCGTTTCTTTTGTTTCACTGACTAAACTGAAAGTTTATACCGATTAGTTAGTATAAACTCAATAAGTATAGTCGGTTGACTATTTTGTGTAGAGCTATTTAATTAAGAAAAACGTTAAGATGGGAAATGTAGCATTTAGAAATTGAGCATTAGTAGTTCTCTGATCAAAGAAGAAACCTGTTTGAAGTTTGCAAAACTATTTGCATATACAATAGGTGCTTAAACTAGTATAATAGTTAAAGCTACAAATCAACATCGAATACTGGAATAACACAAATGTTTTAACTTGAAAACAAAAGGACCTTTTGGCTTCCAAGTTCGATATCCAATATTATTACAGTAAACAGTGAAGAAGCATTGTAGGGCTTGCTACATTTAGGTTGCCGTAGGCTGCTTCCTGTATGTGTTTTAGTTATTTTTATACCCTCATGACACAGTAATAATAAAAAGGGAAATTTCTCTTAAGTTAGTAATTTTTCTTTTATGTTCTAAAATAACTTACATTAAATTTGATAGGTATTCATAATTTATATTTCGTTCATAATTAATAAAAATAAACGTATAATAACGTATAAATAATAATTTATTATAACGTTTATATTGACATTTGTTCTGATCAAGGGTTTTGACATGGATATGCTTAGCTCAAGGGGGGGGTGTAGCGATTTTTAAGATGAAAATTTGTAACGTTACTTTATAACGAAATTATAAGGTTACGGTTATAACGGAAACTGTTTAGAGGAACTAAATCATTCATTTTGATATATCCATGATCTAACCTATTTCCCACAGGGAAATAAATACATTTTTTATTTTCTTACATGTATATACATCATGTATCTTTTAAGTAATTTGTTGCATTTCAAGTTTATTTTTTTATTTTTTTCATATGTAAAGCGATGTTTTAGTTTTAGGAATCAGATAAGATTTTTATGATTTGCTATTGTGTGTGTTAAACCCAAGACTAATTTTGGACTCGATCCCCACCAATTATCATTATTTTGCATTTATTTTTGTGTATTGTTTTGTTATATTTCTACATTATTTCTGATATATTAATGAATTTTTTAATTGAATTGTATGTATTGAGTGACATTCAATGACTACTCCCAGAAGAAATTCTATTGATTAATTATCTTACAAAAGTTAACTGATCAGTAAACTGAAAATTTAACTGAAGAAGTAGTTAAAATGTCGTCTTTAGACGCTCATATACTATTTTCTACATTACTATTTATTTAAGACAAAATATTCCCAAACTACTTTTCCTTTTTAATAAATAGATGAATATTTTTGAGCTCTTGGGGGTGGTGTTGACAATTTTCGAGACCAAAATTGCAAACAGTGGCGTCATTTGTTAGTGGTGTCATATGGTTAGTAATGTCATAGTTTGGTTATACCAACAGCTGTTTAGATGGCATGGAAACATTCCCTTTGGAAATATCCATGATTTAACCTGTTTCCCAAAGGAAAGTAAATACAAACTTTATTTTTAGAAAAATTATGATTCACACAGTGTATCCTTGCGAAATTACACTGGCATTTATGACTTTTTCCATAAATCAAGTTAATACTGTAAAGAGAAAAATATTTTTATTTACTATAATATTGGATTCCTATTAATAAAAATATTGCTGTTGGGACTCTTGAAGAAACTTTATGGTTTCACAATGTCCATCGGGGAGGTTCTAAAGTATAGAAGGAGAAATTGAGACCCATTTCTGAGGTTCGAAGCCGCCATGACAAAGTTGGTGTATGAGTTGATCCTGCAATAGATCTCAGTATATACTATAGTATATGTATGAGTTTTGAACATTTAAGCTATGTTAAAGATAGAATTTAATGGGTTTAGTGGCCGAAAATTATTGAAGAAATAATCGTTACCGTACCATATTATATTTTATTTTATTAGTAATAAATAGGATTCACATAAGAATATGTAGCTTATTTACAAATTAAACATGTGTATGAAAATATTCTCTTCATCAATAGTAACAGGAAAACAGCACCGACAATATCCGAGATACAGTACAATACCGATTACAATACAAATACCGAGAAACAGTTGTGGCAAGCATCGGCGGATTGGTTAGATGGTCAAGTCCACTTCGTGTTGTATACCGTTATTAGTATATCGGCAATATACATTCCGACATTCGGTGCTCTGCAAAGTTAGGTTATTATATTATTAATAGCAATACTTCTCAATATATCTTCACATCAATGACCAACCTTAATAAATTCCACAAAGTGCCAAATATCTTCAATAAAGTACCAAAATAAATCCACAATGAACCAAAAGTGCATATATGAAATTCATAAAAAGACTTAAACAAGTACCGATAAATCAAATAAAATGAAAATCATAATGTCTTTTTAAAGATATGGAACTTTGAATAATTTTTGAAAAAACTAACTCACTGTTTTTAAAAAATAAAATAAAACAAATCTTAGATATGAAGCATATTGGATAAAATCGATAACAACTTTAAATTTTTAAAACATAAATTAAAAATTTATTAAACATAATCACATATAAAAAACATACAAGATTAAACATAACATCATATCATAAACATTAGCATTAATATTTCACACTACATAAAATCCATGTAATTCAACATCAATAAATACATAAGCAAATACAACAAAATAACATCTACTGTAAAACTCATCTATAACTAACATCTAATATGACAATACATATCACTAAAGTATATTTTTAGTAGAAAATATATTTTCTGACACTTAAGTATTCCTTTGACATTTAATTGCACAACTACTACTTTAAATATGGGTAGTTGTTTACAATAACTGTCTTAACTGCAATATCTTCCATACTTATACTACTATTTGGGACCTAAATATGAATAAACAATCAATATTAATACATGCTCAGCCTAAACTGTATATTGCACTGTGAAGTTTAAATTACTTATGTGCAACGTGCATTGAGTAAGTTAGGTTGTTTATTTATATTTTTATACTATCAATAAATATAAGCTTAATTAACGTAACTACACAGAGCACTGTTTGTCGGCGACAACGAACCTTGCGTTACCGTTACATAGAAATCCCGTCTAGCTATGGAATTGTGGATCTGGACGAGGAAAAATAACTCGCACAAGTAGCAGGAATCACACCACCGTGATCACTTTGAACTTTGCCCAATATCTTATCAGAGACGTTAATTCCCCTTGAAAAAGGTCGTGCTGGCTTTATTTTACTTGATTATTCATACTAAGGTCCCAAATATTAAGTAACAGACATATGGAAGATATTGGAGTTGAGGCAGTTATTGTAACAATTACCCAAATTTGACTTATTTTGGTACTTTCTAAATGAATCTGCTTGCAAAGGATCGTAACCATAGTAAAAATATCAAACCGTCCGCCATTTTGAATTAGTTTTTTTCAACCAATCCATCTATTTTAAAGGAATTGTAACTTTTTGTTGGAAATAAATCGTAGCTTTATATTTTGTTTCAACTTTTAATTCCTTTAAATACCAAGTTCAGCCAATTAAGCAAAATTACTCTGTCGTTACTTAGAAATCCGTGTGGTGAATGGGAGCAAGAGTCCTGATTGGCTGATCTGACCAGACAGGTCATGAGGCCAATATGGAGACATCTATGAACTGACGAATAACGAACCAAATCATTGTTTCTATGATAATATTATACGCTTCTTAGTATGCTTGTAGAGTATATTATAATTATTTTAGCCAAGTTCCATGGTCCAAGGATCTATAAATATTTATAAATCCTGATCAGTAAATCAGTTGATAATATGTTTTATATAAAATATTTATTTTGAGTAGTCAACATTTTAGGTGTTACGTGTTACATATTTTCACGTTTAGATCTTTATTCCACAAATAACAAGGATATTGAGATACGAATATCGAAATATGCTATGTTATTATGATGGCCGTCAACCTCTACAATAAGGGTTTTCACAAATCAAACAGCGGATCACTCTTTACTCTCATATGTTATTACATCTTGAGGAAATAAAGAGGAGTTGATGCGTAAAGAAAATATGAACAATTTCTGTGTTGATTGCTGCCTTTATGAAACCCGACATACGAGAATGAAACTACAGAATTGGTTGTAAAATCTCGTAAACATTCAAAGAATGCTTCACATTGGTAAACACTGTCCAGCATCTTCAAGCTAGTGTGCCGATGCTCACTGTTGTTCCTGTTAGGAACATTCTAGGAAGTAACCTATAAGTCTAGTATAAGTTCAAAAGGTGCAAAGAAATCGCTGAAAATTAATTTTAATTTTATTTACATACAATTTATTAAAAATTCTACATTTTATTCGTATGAGGGTCATTTAATAACTAACGAGACAAATTACTATAACTGAAAATGGTTTATTCAATCAGTATAAAAGATTGATAATTTTTAATACACTTCAGTCCTCTGAAATACTTATACTAATCTGTTCCTGATTTATTTTAAATGCTCTTGGCAAATAATTCCTTTATTTGATCTCAAAGCCAATTTAACACATGATTTTTGACCTCTTCTTTGGATCAAAATTTTCCCATTCTAGATCCCCTCTAAAGGGTCCAAAGATTAAGTGGGTTGATGGAGCAAAGTCAGGGCTCTAGGGGGTGTGGAGGACCTTCCCTACTCAGTTTATAGTTTTCCCTCACCTGTTCCGTAAGTGAAAGATCGTTTACATCAAACAAAATTCAGTATTCAGTCAAGAGACCACAAGAATCTCTTATTTTGTTTTAAAGCATGTCACTGTAGTTATGACTAATGAATACCCAAAAATATTTCATCCTGCAGTAAATGGGTATCTAAAATTTGAAAACTATTTTTTATACATCTTCAAAATCATTAAATAGTTTTATATTTTTACTAAACGTATATTTTATTAACTTACAATATACTACTTAAGGTAGAAAATCAGTTAACTGATAACGTTAATTTATTAATATTTTAGTGCCATTGTTTTAATTTATTTAGATTTAATTAGAAAGCTAAATATGGTATAAATTGCATCCTATATAAAATCGTATCGTAATATTAAAACATAATTTAATAATCATTTCCAGTTATCCATATTATTAAAAATGTAAACATTAATTATTGCAGCAAACATAACACAGTTTACGCGTCGTTACGACTGCCTCATGGGTATACTCTAAATGCTAAAATATAATTAATTTAAAAATATTTAAAACCCTTCCACAATAGTTCGGTTGTGATGATTTGTTTTCATTGTTGAAATTAGTGAAACCACAATGGGGATCAAAGGTGGCTGGGAGAGTCGACACAATAATGATTGGATTACAGTTTCCCTGGGAACAATACACCAGATATTTCGATTCTAGTTTTCCATCCTGCCATTCAATTATTGAAAATCAATAGCCTACTGCCTCAGGTGAACTGTTCATGCCAAGGAACGACGTCGTTATCTCATCATTTTACATAAAATATGTATTTATTCCATTTTTGAATTTATTCGCTTGAATGTCTTTGGCGTTCTAAAATACAGTATTTTAAAAACTTTAACTTATAATTTGATAGCTTTATAATTTTTCGATCCTTACAACTTGTATTAAAGCTTAACAGCCTGATGTACTTCATAAATGGGGTTTCCTTGTTATTATTTAAAGTTTTCATAAAACTACTACTGTACTATTAATACTGTACTGTTATTTTACCTGTTTTATCTAATGTTTTAAAGCTAACAATTTAAGTTTTTTTGTAATATGCTGAATTTTTGAATCAATTTATCAAATAATTTTAAAGAAACAGCAAAATATTGTATTTATATACAGTAAGATAAAAAATATAAATATAAAATATTTACTAACTATTTATTTAACCAAGCATGCAAACCATCTGTGCGAACAGTAATATAAGTATTAACCCTAATTTTTTTAGCTATTTAATTTTATTTTATTACCTTCTCATCACAATACATCCTAACTAAATTAAAATAAAACCAATATATTAGTTTTGACATGGATTGGATATGTCTTAGCTATGGGGGGAGGTAATGGTGACTTTTAAGATGAAACGTATGTAACAGGTTTCCATAGAAACTACCAGAGCTATCGTATTGAATTTTTAATATAAAAAAATAAGAACATCTATTTAGATTAACTGAAAACATTCCCTTCAGACATATCCACGATCTAACCTATTTCCCACAGGGAAATAAATACAAACGTTTTTTATAGTAAATTACTTTTAATGTTAAATTATTTAAAATCTAACATTTAATATAAATAAGACTTTTCAAAATTTGCAGTCTCGTTTAAATGAAATGTTTGAATACTATACATTATATACATACAATTTATAATATTTAAATGTTATATTGATTAATTAAAATATTTGACAAAATTAAAAATGTTAATATGGAACGATCCCACTTATCTTACAATGCAGGTTTGTAGTTAGTGTAAAAGTGTTGGACCAGTTATGGCTGCTATATATTACGCAACTGTCAGCATAACTTGTAGTGACATCGACATCTCTTTGCTGTCTCTATTACCATAATATGATTTCACCCACCGACCCTAAACATCACTTACTGTCAAGTTGTTGACTTCAAGAGGAAAATACTTCTGCGATTAGTTGATGCAGTAATACTGCGACATTTTGAAGATTAACTGCCATGAAACACATGTTTTAAAATGACAAGAAATACCTTATCTGACGTTTCATTCAAAATTTCCTACCAAAAGAGTAAATAATGTGTGAAGGAATTTGTCTTTCAATTAGATTAACCCTCTCATGAACTCCGTAGATTTATTTCTTGTATGTATTATTGATAAAGCATATAATCCGACATTCTATAGAATGTTTAGGCCATAATAAATGTCTAAACCTGGGTAGGAAAATTATGAAATAATATACATTTTTGACTAGTTAAGCTTTGTCATTCTAAAGAATGTTCGCAAGAACTTCAGGCAAAGTATGAAATACTATTTCCACAGTTCCAAAGTTTAATCCAGCCACTAAAGGAACACTGTTTGAGTTCCAATCCCAATGTTTGTAGAGGAAAAGAGGGGTTAAAAATATTTTAATCACAGTTATATAGGTTGAAGAAGATTTTTCTGTTTCTATAAGTTGGATACTTAAAATGAAATTTGGAAACAGTTACTCTCAATATCTACCACAAGTTACCACGCTATGAGACAGATTCGTGCAACTGACTCAGGTCTCAACGTGACAACCACCATGTACTGTGGCACTTTGTCATATTCACGTTGCTAGATTTTTAATTATTAAACTAATTAACAAATTATTGAGCTATTTAACTAGTGCAGTTATTGAGCGTTGATTACCTCATGAGGTACTATACTTAAAAGATTTGCTAATTGTAATCTGAACTTACATTTTACTAAGGTAAGCTTTTGAGCTTCATCTATAGAAAATATATTTCTTTTGAAAATAAAATAACTGTGTTTTTAATTTGTATACAGTAATATTTTTTATTTGGTTGAATTTGTTTGAAACAATTTAAACTAATTTAAATAGAATACAAATTTTCGAATTTCAAATTAATTTTTTTTAATATCCATCAAGCATTAAGAAAGAAATAAACTTGTTATAAAAGAGATGAAATAAAGATTATTCGAGTAACGGGTTTTAAACTTAAATTAAAATAAAGTCTATATTGGTTCGCAGTGCACGTTTGTGTACAGAAATTCGTCTTTACTCAATAAAAATGCCTCAGTAAATACTCCAAAAAATAAATAAAAAGTTAGTGAACAATAACTGATTTTTAATTAACTAATGTATGCATCGAGCTAAGTAAACACTCGTCTTTATATTGTTTTTGCATATTGTTACCTAAGTTATTGTTATAAGTTGTTGTTGTATTGAGTTATTGTAACCTTCAGTATCATAATATATGACGTATACTGTAGTAATCACTTCAATGTATCTTACTGCGTCTCTTAGTATAAATGTTTCCAAGAGATTTGTTCGTAGCTACTTGCAGAGGGAAGTATCGGTCTTTGTATCGATCGCCTGGTCCACTGGCTTTATTACAGAGTGGTTGTCCGAGACAAATCGTGTTTGAACTTACGTCAATTTCCCGCTCGGGAGACGTTCATCTGCTTCAATCAATCGGGATCATCTTGACGCTATCTCCGTCCTTCTGGAGGTCAAAGGAAACTAAGCTGTGATTGAGCTCCACACACAGTCCACGTCTCATCTCACTTGCTTTCAATTTGGTTTATCTCCGATTTACTTGCCTTCAAACTCTCACAATACTAATTCTCGTACAATGTGTATTATATACATATATATACAGTATTTATTTCCAACTGTAGTTATATATTTTAAACGCAATACAAACGAAGCATTTCTTCTGTTAGTTTAGAATAAGGTATTGATATTGAAAATACTTTTTTATTTTGTGGCGAATTTAGGATCACATGGTCATCTCTTACAATTAACCTCAATTAATATAATAATAACATTATGTTAATATAAACATGAAATATAAAATAAAATAACATTAGGTTCAAAGTATACTAAAAGAAAATATTATCTATAAACTTTAAATAAAAACTAAAATATTAACAGAAACTAAAATATTAATAACACACACTCACACAATCATCCTTTGCCTTTGCCTTTGCTACACCTAGGCCTAACGCACGCCCTCCCGCCACGCCTCGGTCATCCGGTTGAGATAGTACTGTTTCATTCAGGTACATAATTTGAAAGGCTTAAACATCCACAGTATTGAAGAAAATTTATTTATACTTATAAAATTCAATTTTTACCCTGAATCATAACAAGTTTAGTAATAAGATACTATAGGTTGTTAACTTTATTGTAATTATCTTTATACAGGTATTTACTGTATTTTAAGCCAAGTCTGAATGAGAAATGAGAGTATGATGATTGTGGCGCGACCTTGTTATTGTTGTTATCTTGTTACTGACTACGGCTGACATGTTCCTTAGACACGGCTGTTAATTAATAGCCCAGCAGCCAATGTCATCTATGACACCTACAGTTTAACATGGGATCCGAACCACCTTTGCCTCTGAATTACGAACTTGTCTATTTATGAGGATGGTATTTTTGGATCAACGCAGTACTGAATAGTTCGGACGTTAATCCACAAGAGCGAATATAATATTCACCGACCATCGCTCATCCACAATTCGTGACCACCTAGTAACTTGATTGCAGAACACACTACCATTTGAGTCATTATTGTCTAATTATTGCCTGTAGTTGTCTGAAAAGTAGTTTGTGGTTTTTGTTGATGTAAAAAGAAATTATGTTTACAAACTAGAATATTATTGTTTTTAGGTCAACAGGTTTTTTACAAGTAAAGATTAATTTCTTATAAGATGACAGGAGTGACTCTAGTCACACGGCTACTATTCATATTGCTTTGTATAGTCTATAAGTAAATAAACCCCATTCCTTTGATAAGACGCGCCGCGTGGCGCTAGTGGTCCAAGAGACACGGCTCCAGCAGTACGAATGTCCTTCGTAGTGCTATTTACGACAACTGCTACAAGTGCTAGCTTGATCAGTTTAGTCGTAATAGCCGCAACGACCTAGTGCTAGTATTTTTGTGACTATTTCCACAGTAAATAATGTATGACACTAAACTTATTGAACTATTATATTACATTATATTACTATTATATTACCCATGTGTTTTAAACTCTAAACACCCACTGTACAAAGATGCTAACGTCCAAAGGTATGTACGGAAAAAAATTAGTTAAATTCAAAAAAATTAGATTAACTGAAATGTTTTGGAAACCCTCTTCACATCTCGATAGATACAATAAATGTGGCTTTTAATTTTTCTTTAACCTGGCCAGAACTATATTTTCTTCCTGCTCTTCTTGTAATATCAATTATATGGCCAATACTGACCAATATGACCAATACGTCAGCTAAGACGTCCAAAGACGAAACTGCTGGAGTCGCTCTTAGGAATGTGCCTGTTGGCTGTAGTCGTCACGGTTGTATTTGTGCTAGAGCCGTACTGCTGTAGTCACTTCAGTATCGCTTAGGAATTAATGATTATTATTACTTAGGAGTTAAGTAAAATGATTATTTATTCCAATTAAAATAATAGTAATTTTAATTACTATTATTATTGGATTGATATCTGTTACAACCCTAACTATTAAACTATTGGATCAAATCAAATATAGACGACTCTCTAATAATGTTTATGTTAGATACCCAATTAATTATTAAGATAAGTTAAGTTTAAACTTATTTATAACATTTTAGCAGTAAAATAAACAAATCATCTCGGAATAACTTGTGGTTGATATCGTTTGACATCAGCCGCCTAAGGACATGGTCATAGACCTTCGAATGTCAACCCTTGTCTGTACAGAGTCGTGGTTGGAATATATCAGTCTTCAATTTCCCATTTACTTGACTTGGCTTTATTCCACGTCAAACAACATTGACCCAGACATTTTTGGACCATATAAGCTAATGCCACAACTTATAGCGTAATTAAAATTGTGACTAGTTGTTTAAACTTGATTAAACACTAGTATATATGTATCATAACCTAGCATTACTCATAGCATATTATATACCATTTTCACAGCATTTTTTTTAATTTGTTCATTACTTCCTAATATATTGTCTTTGACCTATAATAGACATGTTGTATATTATATCCACACTATCACTGCTGGTATTAATTAGTCAGTTAAGTGATGAAACCTTCCTATTCAAATTCACTTTAATCTTTGCTAATCGATATTTTGGTTGGAGGTGGCAAGATTTCTGAGAACACCAAACAAAACATTGATAGGTTCATCAAAGGCAGCGCGGAGCTATCGTACCAATGACTGTCTCTATCTGCTGAGAGAAATTGTAGTAATTATTCATTACATATGACTCATTAAATATCTAGTATTTAACTATAATAGGATAATTATTGTTATTTAGTCACACATCAGTATATCAGGAAAGTAAAAAGATTTTTTTACCCTCTATATCCTAGGTATAGCTTTAATATTGGTTAAAGTAAAGAAATTTGTTAAGGATATTTGCAATTCACAACAGTTGTCGTAACCTTTACAGCACCTTGGAAATAAACCTACCAAAATTTTGTTTCTAAAGCGAAAATGATAAATAGTAAAAATCTAAAACTAACACTTTATTTTTTTCACGCAAGAAAACTTGACTTTTTTATATAAATAAATTGAAATTACACTTAATATTGGACTCATACCTACCTTTTAATAAAAAAATTAATTTTTATGCATTTATACAGGGTAAATCATTAAAACTAAAATGTATTCTTTTTAAATAAAATTACATTAAAATATAAAATAGTCACATGGATTTCATTCTGGAAAACAATCCAAACTTAAACTATGTTTAATGTACAATAATACTGTATTTGAATAAAAGTTAAATAGAAGTGTATTTAGTTGAAATATATACATTTTACAATAATTAATGTTTATATTGGTATTCTTACAATTAATTGTATTAACAAAATTGCCAAAGCAGACATGTAACTTACTAGAATGAAAGTGTAAGTATAAAAGGGCAAGAATTGAGAAAAAAATCTGAGGCAATTTTCGTAAAAGGGTCCAATGTCACAAAAGAAATGAAGAAGAATGACCACTTCATTTCCTGAAGTTTTACATATAGAAAGGGCACGTAGAAATTCTATATGTATTGACTTTTGCCTTAGATATCATCTCGCGTGATGTATAGGTCTTGAATTTATAGATACTGTTCTAAGGAGATATAAGATAGAAGAAGATAGAGATAGATGCTGAAGCTAAGGTAGTTAAAAGTATAATAGTTATGAATTCACTATTACCTGCATCCTGATATGAATTTTGAAAATTATAAAAATATATACAATCAGTATTTTCTTTTGTTTTGCAATTAATTGTTTGGCCTTTTTTCATTACTATAGAATAAGTATAATGAAATGAAGGATACCATGTCGCATTTACTACAACCTGTTGATATTTTTACATGATTATAGAGCGTTCTACTACTCATTAACAATTAGTTCAACCATATTTTTGTACGAGTGTAATTCAAATCATTCTTTTTTATATAAAAACACATTATATCAAGTTTTATTAAGCTTATTATTCTCATTGTAGCTCAAGGGCAATGCTCTGGTACGACGCTCAAATAGCTCTAGTCCAGCAAGTCAAAGGTTGCTGGATCGAAACCAGTGACCGGTAACTATATGTGAACGGTCGGTCGCCTCTATAGTAGCTAGCCCATCTGACAAATTTCGCTACGGTTCCACAGTCATACACAGGCCCTATGGCCTATATTGATGGGCAGTTAAAAATATTAAAATCTACACACTCAGTTCATAAAATTAGACGATAAAAAAATTAAAGATTTTCAGTAAAAACTAACTAGTCTTTAATAATACAAAAGCATTATGGTGTTTTGCACATAACCATTAATATGTTTAAAATATTTCAATATTTTACTTTCATTAGTGATTTTAAAATTTTTACTAAATTTGGGAGTAAAAGTAAATCAATGAAAATCATATCATATTATATTCAAATTGAGAAGAGTTTTCACTAACAAGGCTTAACAAATCTGATAAACATTATATTGTATCAAAACAGCTTATTATTTGGTTGACAAAATTACCTCTTAAGCGAAAAACGTATAAAACTCTCTTGAAACCAATATGGACCTAAGGAATTTACATATTTTCCTCAACAAAATTAAACTATTTGAAGAAAATCCAAATTTTTTTAGTCAAAAAGTCTCCATTTGATTTCCAGTGCTTGTTGTCGAAGAAGGAAAATAACATTATTTTAAATCCCCTGAGTTTAAGATCTTTTTGCATTTTATATGTCAAGCGTCATCGCAGAAGACTGACTAAAGATAATCTCGAGCCAGGATCTCCTTAACTGACGTTATCAAACAGAAACATAAGGAAAACTAATGAGCCTACTTTTCACCCCTCTTGTACTGATGTAAATGTAAAAAAATTGTTGATTCCGATAGCAAATTTTCTAATTGTAATTGTATTTTTCAGATTGCAAATAAAATAAAGTCGAAAAATTACCAATGATCATGTAGAGTTGACATAATAATATGGGTTTTAAAGTATAGGATGAAGTAAAAACTCACGTCTTCCAACACTACTTGATATATTTACACTTATATTGTAATTATATAAAACGGTAAATACAGACAAAAGTTGTTAAATTGGCGATCAATTTCCTCCAGTTACACCGAACATTATCAGGCCCAAATGGAGACTAAAAGAAACAAGATGGCGTCCCTGCTTAAATACTACTGGCTACCGGAGGTTCTTGTCATGGCGTCATAGGTAGCATTTATTGGCTGGCTGAGTTCCGGAAATAGATTTTTATACGTTCTTGCAGAATCAAAATGTATTCGTTCATTTATTAATTTTGATTTATCATTACATTTTTCTTTATAAATAAATTACACTTCCCATGCATTCATTCTATTTCCTTTTTTACATGTTTTGATGATCTTGAGGTCGATTGTTCTTAGGTTATGTCCTTTTTCTAGTAAGTGTTTTGCGATGTTTGATCTCTCCGGTTTCTCATTCTTCCATTCTGATATATGATTTTTATATCTTTTTATAAATGTATATTTTGATACACAAATTACTCTAATTATTATTTAAATTAACATGTTTACAAAATACAAACACTGCAATATAAATCTAAACATACAAAGTAAATATGTCAAATATTGAGAGGATAAAATTTTTCGTAATAGAGGCAGGCATCAGAAAATTAAAAACTACCATTCCATATTTCGAACTAATAATTCACTAATTTCGATCCAGCAGTTTATGTGTAAATTTTTATTTCTTTTTCTTGACTGTCAAAATGTAAAGTAAACGGATGTTGACATTCTGTAAACATGCCCAGGTTTTACAGCAACCATTTACTGCTTCTCGAACTGTCAAATTTTAGTGTTCACAGCTGTTGACATTCAGGTTATTTTATGTTTTCATTTTCTAAAAATGTAAACTTGAAACTTAGGACGTTCCCGGGTAGTGGAGGATTTTAAGGAAATGAGTATGCCTATGTGTTGCATGAGTTTAAGATCTGTCATTGTGTAAAATTTCAAACTGTTTGATAGGATTTGCGTTATTGAAACAAAAAAAAATATAAAATATATTTTTCTTTAATAATATTTTATTATAAATTTATATTGGTCACAAATTAATTAATAATTTTAATGAACATAGTACATTCCCTTACAACCTTACATAAAATACCTGCAAATCAATAAATACAACATACTGAAAGTAAATTTTTGATAGGTAGACCACAGATAAAGGAATAAAATAAATTTTTTAATTTCACCAGTCTGTTAATTTATTTTTATTTTTGCATTGTATAATATTAAACTACAATCTTAATTGTTAGAATAGCTACTAGTGACAATGAACATTCGAATTGGTCGATAGGAATGCAAGCCATTGAAGTTGACCAATCAAACATGCTGCACATTCCGTCCTGTTTGATAGGATGTTACTGGAGTTGTACAATGAAATAATTTCTTGGAGCTTAATTTTAGTTAATATGTATGGATTTTTTGTAAATATTAATATTGATACGTATACGTATAAATTTGATACGTGTAGTCTCTTTGGAATGATTAATTCAATGGTTTTATACAGTTTTTCTTTTATAAAAATTTGCCTATGAATACATCTCGGAAACATATGGAACGTCATAATACAGTTTATAGTCAAGCGTTTGGTGTAAACAATAATGTTATTAGCGAAAAATGTATTTAGATTTTTTAATTTAGCCTTCCCGTCATTGATTAATGTATTTTAAGAGAGTTAGTATTAAGCTAAAATCGAATGTTGGTCGAAGGCCAGGATGACAGGTCGCGACAATTGGCCAATTATAAGAGGATTAAATTGGCTTGGAAATTCTCACTTGAGGCTTAAAGGCTTTTGACTTTAACAGCTTTAACAACAAAACTATCATTTTAATCTACTTTAAGATTTTAATCAACATTTCAATTAATCCCTTATAATAATCTTTTTCTCGTAAGGTTTATCTTAATATTGTAATATAATAATCTTAATATAATATTATTTATCTTAAATAATAGTAAAAAATAATTTGTAAATTAGTCAATATATGTGCAAGAACTTTAAAATGTGGTCATAAATAATGTTGATGTAGATACTTAATAATAGCCTCTTATAGTTATAGACTTCTGTCTCATAATATCAATACAATAGATATTTATTGAAAGCTATATTTAGAAAGCTATATTGTATAAATGATTAAAAATGAGTCATTAGCAGGTTAGTTTTTAATTTGGTATATTGCCTCCCATGATGTTATTTCGCACCGGTCATCTGTATTAACCTTATCTTCACAGTAAGTATAATAAAGAATACGTTCTGATATGAACGATTAAATTTGTGTGAATAATAATTAACTAATATTATTAGTTAATTAGTTACCTATGTGGCAATTATGTTATACAGTGGAATTTTATCTAAATCGGACCAATGGTCTTTTACAAACACACACACAATTACAAACGCATGCTCGCAGACACGCAGCCATTTATACAGACAGACATCACATCAAAAACCAATTTATAGGGGGGGTCCTACATATCGTATATATATGCACTGAAAACACAAATTTGAACATGTTGATAAAAAAAATACTCTATCCTATTAAAAGCTGTAAAAGGGACGGAAAACCCCTGGTTTGTATTATATATAAAACTATTAGCACATAAAGGACAAACTGAATACAACTGACATTAGTTTTTACAAAACTGGTTTTGGTTAAGAGGGACTGTAAAATTTGTAAATATTACACGAAGAGACCAAATAAAACGGAAACAAACGAGTGTTAGGCAGAGAAGAGCTAAGCAAACACGTGGAACGGTTTCCTGAATGTTTTCAACATTTATACATGGAAATTGAACATTTCTGTGTTTTATTATTTAACTTTTATTGTTTAAAAACGTTAGAAGTTGGCTGTTATTTACCACGGACCCGATGATACGATCTCTGATTGCAGGTTGGCATAAGTAACATATGGTTAACTAAAGAACATTTTGCAAGCTGTAAGGGAATTCCAGATCTAGATTTAGAAAACCTTTCAGTTATAAGCAGTCATTTTGCATATGGACAGACTACCACATAATTAATATTAGATATTAGGTATATCAAAGAAATTTAGTTATTCCTATTAATTTAGAGGTTATAAGGCACATTAATGTTGTTTTCTTATTTTACTCTCACAAATCGTGGCAAATATAAAATTTTTAACCCATTATAAATACATTAATGCAATAATTATAAATGAATAAATTAGGGTATGTCTGTTTTTTTAATTAGAAAAAACATGGTTGCCTTATCTGAACTAAGTTGAATAAAGTAACTTCCGTGGTGAAAGTTTTGATTCAAGCATATTTATTGGCGGAGTTTGGATTCCCTTCCTGTTGAGAGAACATTAATATGATTTTAGTCATTATTAGCAGTTAGCCCGTCTGTGGAACGGGTGTTATGATTTGATGTTAAGAAGGCAGATGGTCCATAATTATTATTATGACTAAATAATTTCTTAAAACTAAAAAAATAAAAAAATGTTTAGCTGAATAATTTCATATCATTTTTATATTAGATAAATAATGTTAAATTAGCTTAATCATTAGTGAAATACATTACAAGTTAAGATAACATTTTAACATACAGTAGAATAGTTTTTAAATTGGTTTAAAATTAATGATAATCGTAAACAAACTTATATTTAACTTATAATAATTTGGTTGAACAGCTACTATTTCTAGCTATTTCTGTCTGTTAAATCACCTTAATTTTCAGTAAAACTTAAAATTTAAAATTTTGCTTATATTTCTAAAAACAGAGTTTTTGAGAGCTCTTTACTTTATTTTAATTTTACTTTATTTTTTTGGCTCAGTAAAGTAAGAAAGTTAACCAAATTATTTTCAGAAAGGTAAAGAATACTAATAATAAGTTTCATGATGGTAGGTGCCTCGTTTTCCCAAAGAATCTTTACAAAAATACCTTGTTTAGCGTTAAAAAATAGAAAGATAGCATTAACAAAAAGTATCATAATGTTTTAACATTTATACCTACAATTTTACTTAAATTAGAAGCATATTCTGGGTCGTAATAGATTTTAATACAATATTAAGCTAAGACATCACTGTGATATTAAGATAAAAATACACATTACAAAGCTAAGATAAGCTATCAATATAAGAGATATTATAAGACAGAAAGTTATATTGTATCAATGATTAAAAACGAGTTATTCGCAGATTGGTTTTAGATTTGGTATGTTGCCTCCCATGTCGCTATTTCGCACCGGTCATCTGTATTAGGCTTATTTTCCCAGTAAGTATACTAAAATACTTTCTGATATATCTACGCACCATTAAAGTTGCGTGCTGATGACGTTCACGCAACGTAAGGTGAACGTTTGTGCTTATCATCTCAATGCAAATTACTTTAATCATTCCTTTTCCCTATTTCAAGACCTCAATATTCTATCATTAAGCTTTCATGACTTAATTTTGTTTTTTAGATACGGTTTTAACTAAATTTTACATCGGGTTAAGGATACTGTAATATGAATAAACTTAATATATTTTTAATTTTTTGACCCACTCAAAAGTGCTCAGATCTAAAATTATAAATTTCAAAATTAAAAGTAGTTATATATGTAATGGGTTACTTGGACATATTTAATTCATATTAATTCTTAGTGTTACTGAGTAAAATTATACTAGTAAAATGTATAATACAATTTTGACATGAATATGTCTTAGCTCTAGGATGTGTTGGTGATTTTTAAGATGAAAAATATGTAACAGGTTTCCCTAGAAACCATCAGAGCTATTGAATTTTTAATATAAAAGAATAAGAACAGGTGTTTAGATGAAGTAAAAACATTCCCTTTAGAAATATCTATGATCTAACCTATTTCCCACAGGGAAGTAAATAATGTCAGACGCATGACTGTAAACTCTTTACAATAAAAAATCCCTTTTTTATAAAAAATATATTCTTGAAATATAAGTTTTATATTATGACGCCGAAGCCAGCCATAATCTCCGAAGAGAACTGGACCATCTATCCATGGTAGATTTCAAATGCCTAATAAGCTACTATCGAAATACTTGTCTTCTATTAAAATTTATGAGGTTAGACTAAAACTGAATATAAATTAAAGCTATTTAATCCATAATTGCGAATTGCTTACTATTTGCTTGAGCACTCCAATTAATCATGGCTGTGATATCCTAATCAACAGTCTCTCATTATTAGAATTAGAAGGAGGAGCGCAACTAAATTGCTTGTCTGCTAAAGTTAGATGGCTTCTCAAAATCTTAGGACGGCAGCACGTGTTGGATTCAATTGTAAAATGTGAAATTTGGTTGTCAGTCACAAAAATACTTTTAGTTGCAGGGTCAATAATTAGTACCAATCGTGTGGAAATCAAACTCTGAAATAAAAACTCTATCAAAGTCAATTAAATCAAGTATACGCATAATTGCAATATAATTTGAAATTACCTAAAATTTCTAATTACCTAATTTTTTGGTAGTTTTCTAACCCCTTGATTTGATATTTGCAACAACCTTTTAGCTCTAAAAATATTTTCGTCATTTTCATATTGTAAAAGGTGGAAACCCCACTCTGAGAGAAATGTCATGTTATGATAGGTAAGTCGTAAATTAACGGTACTGACATAATTGAATACACTCATTAAATATAATTTCGTACAAACTCTTAAAGTAAGAATAAGAGAAATAAACAAAAATACAAACTCAAAAACAATAGAGTGAGATCGGCTGAATGTTTAAGTGACATATTGCATTTGGTTTGGCCCAAGACAACATTTCCTGGCGTTTCCCTGGAGAGAGCAGCACTTTCGTGACAACAGGGCTTGAGCAAATATCAGTGTTCCTCAATCTGGAAAGATAAATCAGAGGTAGAACTAATTAAATGGTACGACAAAATATCTCGTTATTTATTGGGTTCCTGGCAGATGATTTAAGAGCTATCATGTTATCTAAAGATCGACAGTGAGGCGCTGCAGCGGCGGCGGCGTAACAGCAACAAACCGCCTTACTAACTCACTTTTATACACTGTAACGTGATATTCTGCAGAGGGTAAAGAGGTAAACCTCAACAAACTAATCCATTTGTAGTTTACATTTGTTATTAAATTAGAATCACTTTTCTAGTTTTATTTCCAAAGGTTTAATTGGTTTTATTATGTAGTTCATTGGCTTAATGAGCTAGCTTTTAAAACTTTAAAGTTATCACAAACTTGGGATATTATGTAGGTAAATTTATTAGAAACAAAATTAATTAACGGTAACAGTGGACTGGCACTTTCTCCCTTAAGTCAATTAAAAACGACAATCTTTATTAAACTGTCATATTCTTTAACGTTTATCTAAATACCATTTAATAATTAATTTATTGTTTCGAAAATAATCATCCAATTAAGATAACAACAAGAGAAACAAAATTAAATTAATTGTTCGAATTTTATGAGGGGTATAACCCTTTCCCTCCGGTAATACCAATCTTTTTGAGTGGCTATTGTTATGTGATGAGACCTTACGCTGCATACTATGTTTCATGGAAAACGGTTGGGAAATAATGAATATATTGATTTTTTAATATTCTCCATAAGAATAACATTGGACGCTCTCAGACTATGTACTGTGTTTACAACGGGCATTAAATTTTACTTTTTTCTGGAACCGTTACTCATAGACTAATAATTCAAAATGTTAATATTTTTAGTTTATTTATGCTGGTTAATTAGGCTTATTAGGTTAATCACCTAAGCTAGTGATAGACAAATTGTTTTGTAAAATTTCTGTTTTGCCGAAAAATTAAAAAACAAATTTCGACTTTTAAAAAACCTATAGATTTTAAACACCTATGTTTTGAGAGATATGGGTGATGTCATTTTGTTTATCTCACAAAGGAGTAAAATCATAAAATATGCATAAAAACCATTTAAGCAGTTTTAGAGAAATTTTCATTTTACGTGTTTTTTGGGGTAAATTACCATTAAAAATAAAAAGCGTCCGTGATACCATGGCACCTACATACCAAATTTCATTAAAATCTGACCAACAGTCTGCCTCTAGGCTGCTGCACATCCCCTCCCCCACACACACATCACTCTAAAAACCACTTTTTTCGATTCCGAGGGCATTAAAATGGATATATACCAGAAACTGAAGTGAAAATTCTGACGAAAACAATACTTTCTCCTTATACTATCGTATAGGGAGGTTAAGTAAAAAGCTGTACTGAAATATACTACGCCTTTTAGAATATAATGTATCTTTTGTGAGGGAAAAACAAGATTTTTGGAGAATTAGCTATGTTTCAGTGACAGCTGGGTAATTTTTGGCATGAAGAGCGTTACAAAAATGTCCGTAACTATGGTTACAGATATCAGAAGTTAATGTTTTTCACCAAAATTATAGTAAACAAAAGCATAATAAATTAACAAATAAAAAATCAAAATTTTATGGCAATCAACTACCGACTCCCCTTTAAGACACTTTGCTGCACAGTAACGGTAAAGTAATATATAAAAACAAGGAGTTGTATTTTTATAAGGTTTTATAAGTGAACTTTATCACAAATCGTATTCCCATCTTCAACGTAACGAATTAATTAATGTTAACGTTTTGTATCTTCGAATGTTACTTTCTGTTTACTTTCATATTCAGATCCCTCTGTTTTAATTTAATATAGATTATTTTTCAAGCTGCAATAACCAGTTTGACTAAATAGAACAGCAGTTTTCATAACTGGGAGCTAAAAGTGGTACCAAAAATACCGTTTTGCTACGCGTGATAACCATAGTGTAAACACTATGGTTAACACTATGATGTAAATCGTACTGCGGAAATAACCTTCTAATAAAAAAGTTAAATCAAATAGTTTGAGGTTATCTAAAGTTGTCATCAGTATTTACATTTCTGTTATTTACTAACATAACTTTAAATATCGTGTGATTAGCAGTGTATTCATATGTACTAATAACATTTCACAGTATTGTTTTAATAAGGTTTTTATTGATTTTATTTGTAATACACAATAACAAAATATAAAACCTGTCTATATACATGTGAAAATTAATATTTATTGTGCAGTTAGTATTTCACAGTATTTGCCATAAATAATTTTAAAGCTATTATTTTGAGGTTGTTAACAAACATACCGTATTATTTTATCTTTGTAATTATTTATGTGCTTAAAATTGTTAACGTTATTTAGGCCTATAAACAAGTCCCATAAACAAATTTTGAGGTTATCGAACCGAAAAACTTACGTATGTTTTTCTATTCCTTATTTCAAGTGACCCGGAAACGATGATTTAGTGGAAGATTTAGAGAACTGAAATTGACTTTTCTTGGGAGTATGATGAAAAATTAGTTTTCCTACAACTGCACGATAGCAGACACATTTCGCACTGTTGGCAGAACGTATAAGCAGTTACATATCCGCACTAGGTGGATCTCAGATCTCATATCCACCCTAGAGTGTATAAGTAACCGGCCAATCACATGCGCGAAACGCTCCAAGTCTGTATGAAACTAACCAATAACATGTTCTAAGCGCTCAGTCAGCTGATAAACGGTAGTTGTTCTTACAACACTAACTTCCGGTTTTGCGCAATGCAACTGAGGTTACCGTAAACCTAAAAGTTATGTTTACATTAATTATATCAACGAGAAAATCAAACATAACCTAAATGACTTTTTTATTGGCGTAAAAATATTGTCATGGCCGCACTCGAAGTTCTAGCAACACTCAGCCGAAGCTTCGTGCTATCATATGAACTTCTCGTGCGATATGACATCGTTTGCGCTGTAGTTACACAAATAGCTATTTCAGTCGTTTATTGTTATGCAGTTTGGCCAACATAACCGTTATGTAAACTAGTGCCATTGATGAGGAACTGATCCATATTGGTAACCACCAATTGATTACACAAATGTGCAACAGAGCACGTTATTTGTTATTCAATTGTTACTATACATTTAAGTATAATGTTCACATTTCAGCTTTATGGAACTGTCAATTACGTTCAATTACTCTTTATGTCTAAATACAAAATCTCAATGAATATTTATTTTTTCACTGTTTCTATTGTTTATATTATTATTTTTACTTTCTCCCCTTATACGTAGTATATGGAGAAAGTATTGTTTTCGTCAAAATTTTCGTATTTGAGTTGAGGGTGGATATATCCGTTTTTGAGTCCCCTGAATCCAAAAAAGTTTGATATGTCATTCGTGTGTCTGTGTGTGTTTGTTGTGTGTGTGTGTGTGTGTGTTGTGTGTGTGTGTGATGTTGTTTTTTGTTTTTTTTTGTGTACAGTGCCTAGCCTACGTTGGTCCATTTAGATGAAATTTGGCATGTATGTATATATTCACTATCTCCACTCATTTTTTTAATTTTGATTATAATAGTTTAACATACTTAAAATAAAAACATGAAAAATCCAAATTTCTCAAAAACGGCTCTCGATTTTATATAATTTTATAGTTTATAGTGCACAGAGACTAAATAATTTGACTATTGTCTGTAAAAATAACGGTTAAAGTTATAGTCTTTTAAACAATCAAATTTTTAAATTTTCAGCTAAAACAATGAAAGTAAGAGTATAATTTGACTGTACATTAAAACCTGCTTAAAAAACAAAACTTAGTATTTGAATTATTTGTCGACTAACGGTTCCAGAGAAAAGTTAAATTTACTGTCCATGATAAACACAGAAGTTTGAAGCGTCCAATGTTATTCTTATGAAAATATTAAAATATCAATTTCTTCCTTATTTTTTACCGTTTTCCATGAAACTTGGTATGAAGTGTAAGGTCCCATGAACCACTCAAAAAAGCTTGGTATTATGTTTCCCCCCATACATTCGAACAATTAATTTAATTTGTCTCTCTTGTTTATATTCAGATATGATTATTTTGAAACAATAAATTATCAAATGGTATTTATTTAGATGAACTTTGAAGAACATGATAGTTTTATTACAGATTGTCTTTCTTGAACTTACTTAAGGGAGAAAGTATGTGTCAGTTCACTGGTACCGTTTATTTATAAGTTAAATACTAATACGAGCAGGGGTCTATTAAAATTACAATTTTTATTACCATAGCATGATTCCAAATTTAAAATCCGTACTTTAGGACACTTTGATGCACAAAAAACAAAGTAACGATAACAATGAAATAATAAACACAATAAAGTAATATATAAAACGAGAAGATGTTTGTTACAGTGGAGATGTTATAAAAGTGAACTTTATCACAAATCGTATTTCCATCTTCGACGTAACGAATGTTAACATTTTGTATCTTCAAATATTACTTTCCGGACTGGTTCATCATAATGCATAACCAATTTCATATTCAGAACCCGCTGTGCATCTCATCATCTCATCAATATTCGAAAAATTTCAATATTGAGACCTATACATTTTGAAGTATGGATAAAAAACTAAATTACTGTATTAGTTTCTCTAAATATAAGCCTAAAGAAAACTGAGTCCATCTCATTTTTCACATAATATTTTTATTCGTAACTAACATGTATTCAAGTCGATGAATTCCGATAAAAATTTATGTTATTGAATTCATCATTAAATTATATAAAATACAACGAAGATAAGAACTGGTACTTGATTTACATGGACGTTTTCTTGGGAAAAGTCAGAGACTGCTGTAAGTTAGTGTCTTCCAAGGACAACGTAAATCTTGTCATTCGTGATCAAATCCCCACTGGTGACTGCGGTCAGTGCAATAAGTACAATGGGAAGATTGAATATTTTAGGATGTTAAAGCAATTTAAAAGGTTAATAGGAAGGGCTTGCCGCAAATTTATCTTCTTTGTAAAGATCCCTCTTAATTAGCGGTGTACCAGAGGCTGAGACATCATTAGGCTAATTGGTTCCATCCGCCCTTGCTGCTGCTCTCCAGGGGTTCTTAAACTTCTTGGAAAACAATCTCACTTATATGTTATTGTAGGGTTCATGAACATCTTTTACCATGTTAAAGGAAGTGAATATATAAACAACTGGTTGTATTTTAGTTGTAATAATAGCCCGTTGTGTAAATTCCTTTAGATCGTTTTACTAATATGCTCCCAATTTTTAATGACACCTGAATATACACTTTCTTTTATTTAAAATTACGATTCTATTTACGGTGAGAAAATATTTTTTTCGAAAGCAACTGAAAATGTATTATAATCGAAAAATGGACAAGGAAACCCGAGGTAAAATGTGTATCAAGCGTCTTTAAATACTTGATCAAAGTAATAAATCGAACTAACTTAGACCACTTCTAGGCTCCTGTTCGCCAAGTATTAAGGCACGGCTTAACGTGTCACCAGAAATTATCTTACGGATCGGAATTATGTCCCGATCACTTTTATCGATGTTTATCGCAGTTTTTGTAAAAACTGTAATAACACTTTTTACAAAAACTAGTTTTTTTAAAGAATCCTCCATCGAACGAGTGTTTTTTTAGTTATGGACCTTTTTATTTTTTAACACCACGTTATGATCGAAATGGTAAAATTCATTAACAGTAAAATATTAACTGATTCAGCCTAATTTTTAACTCTTTTACTATGGTTAAAAGTTTTGTTCTTTTACCATCCAGCATTTCAGATAACCAGTTTACATAAAACCGATTTTCAATGATTCCACAAGAGAATTCATGAAAAATAATGTAACTAATGAAGGAATAAAAAGTAAATAATAACAACCCATATTTAACTTTGAGTCGCAATGGTGCAAGTAATTCCTTAAAACAACTTTGATATTACTACAAACATTACATTCTATTACATTCTGAATGCTCAAATTATGAGAGGAAATTACACTTCTGACCCACCAACAAAAGGATCTGAGTAAAATTTATATTTAAGCTAAAATACCAGGGAACTAGCTGGCCGTAACGAGGCGATCGCGTGCCCGGGCCCTTGGCGCCCCCTCCTCCAGTAACAAGGCTCCATTTCTTGGGTTTTCACAAAGAAAAGGAGCTATCTCTAATTTTATAACCCAGTATTCATTTATTTCAGTCTACTCAACTTTGATCATTATTACAGTTACATCGGAGGTAGTGACGTAACCTAATAATGAATAACGTAGTCGTGATTTTCTTTCTCTTTTATATAGGTGTCCCTGAATTCTCTTCTGACCAGATATTGTGCCGAAGTATCATTTTCACACGTTGTAACATTTTAAAACGCTAAATTTACCCGCATAGACACCATTTGTTTCTTTATTTTTAAATTTTTAGAGAGTTAGAACCATTTTAAAACAGCAATTTAAAAAAGTTTTTGGATTTAAGTATTCAGGTTATACAAATCCACATACAAAATTTCATTCAATTATAAAAACCCATTCTAGAATTAAAATTAAGTGTGTGAAAATGGCAAAGTGGCGGCTTTGCAAGACAATTTTGAGTTTTAGAGATTTTGAATATGATATTTTGGCTTGTCTATGGTCCAGGAATAATAACTGGAAATGTTGGTGGAGTTTACAGAGACACAGTATGTAGCCTATATACTTCAACCTTCACATATAGTGTCTATATAACATTTCATATAAATTATTTTCGTAGCAGGGAGCTGAAGTAGCTCATGTTTTACGATAAGTACAAAGTACGATAAGGAATTGTGATTAAGTACCAAAAAGGCGCTTTCGCTCCTCGTGATTCATCATACTGTGGAAATAACCTTCTAATCTTTACAAAATTATAACACATAATTTGAGGTTATACAAACTCGTCAATGTTTGCATTTATGTTGTTTACTAACATAACTTGAAAGATCGTGTGATTAGCAGTGTTTTCTTAATTGTACTAAACATTTGGCAGTATGGTTTTAAATTAGTTTTTATTTATTTTTAATCACAATACATTTTGTGATACAAAATGACAGAATATAATACATGTCTACATACATGTGAAAGTCAATATTTATTGTGCATTTAGTATGTCATAGTATTTGTCATAAATAATTCTAAAGCTGTTATTTTGAGGTTATTAACAAAAGTTTTTTTTATCTTTGTATTTTACGTGGTTAAAATAGTAAACATTATTTATAGTGTGCCATGAAATAGTTTTGAGGTTAGCGAACCGAAAAATTCACCGTACCGTATGTTCTTTCTGTTACAAGTGACCCGAAAACGATGATTTTGTGGAATATTTAGAGAACTGAAAACGCCGGTTTTCGGAGAGTATGATAGAAAATTAGTTTTCAATCGTTTATTGTTGTGCAGTTTGGCGAACGTAATCTTTATGTAAACTAGTGCTGTTGATGAGGAACTGATCCATATTGGTAACCACCTATTGATTGTGCAACAGAGCACGTTATTTGTTATTCAATTGTTATTATACATTTTATGTATAATGTTTACATTTCAGCTTTATGGAACTGCAGATTACGATCAATTAGTTTATTGCCTAAATTAAAATTTTAATGAAATAATTACTTTACTTTTAAAATTATCAACAACTAAATTAATTAATTTCATTAATTAGTTTCCATGTATCTAATTTTATATAAGAATTCGAAGAGTTTTTATATTCTTTATCGGAAATGAAAAAAAACAATTACTCGTTATGTCAAGTAAGTTCATATTCTTTTTCTTTAGATGCCGATCCATCTACGAGGGTGAAAATGAATACGAAAATGAGTGAAAGGTAAGTGTGATAAGTGTAATGTAATTTAATGAAAGTATCAACTATTGACTTACAACTTGAATTTTACTTGTTTGAGCCTCACCAGACTATTCCACAACGAATAGGATCTTTATGAAATGTAATTGCAACTATAGGCTACATTAGTGTAGAAAATTTTAAAGCTAACGAATTTTAAATTGATGAAAATACCGAATTGATATATTATATTTATAAATGTGTTAACTGGTTAGGCTTACTATTTTCCACCCATATACTGAAGACTATAAGTAATTGACTATAATTAATCAAGTCGTGTGAGTAATTGTATATTCACCCATATGGTTGAATACTGGAATATGGTTTCCTATGAAAGCGTAATGGTTGTAGTGCGTATTAGACACTACGCACTTAGTTACTGACCTTCGGCGGGATTAATTTTAGGCCTTGTAACTAGGGCTCGCTTATTGAATTGAGCTGAGGTAGGCTAGTGAGGGGGGTAGGGACATCCGTGAGGAAATTCCTGCTAGTCGGGCCTCAGTGGAGCAGTCTGGCTCTATCCACTGATAAGTGACGGTTTAAGCTTTTATTTTTTTATATTTCGTGATATATTTTGGTGCTGTACTTTAAGGTATCGTTATCAATGGAAAAATCAGGGCGTTCTAGGTAATTTTGCTCCATTTTGACGCATGTTTTTTACGTTCCTACCTACTTCCCTGAGTTTAGATATCACCCTGAGTAGTTAAATACAATATTACAGTATAAACAGTTTTGAGCGATGCCACTTATAATTGTATCCTTTTCACCGTTATAACGACATATGTTAAGGTTTTCCAGTACAACTATATCATCATCTAAAGAGTACTGGAAAATAATACAAATTAATTTGTTTAGCAAATATCTGTAACAAATAACGACGCAAATAACATGAAAGAAGACTGACTACACAGTAAATAAAATACTTTGAAATTTCACTGAATGGTCAAAAGGTTTCCAAATTCCGTCTCAGATTTGGGAGGTCTGTTAATTGATGTCAGGCCAAAAGTCTAGAATGAGTTTTGTGTGGTTTCTTATCTTATTTTGGCAAATGTCGGAATGATTCACCAAAAGGGCGGATTACCCCGACAGAAAATACCTTATAAAATACCTACCTTTTTTACGGTAGGCCTATTATTAATACCCCTAGCTATTTTTTTGTATTATTCTATTTCCTATACAAAATGTATTTGACCATAGAAATAAATTATTACTGTATTATTATCATTATTATTAATTAATTATTATTATTCTGTCAATAATCCCATAATATATTATCAGTTTTTAGTTAGTTAATATAAATATAAATCAAAAAGCTATTTCCGACGTTTCACCAAGAGCTTTCATCCTTTGTGTTCAGGGGATATGTCCAGATTTTGACAAACTTGTCGAAATTTCTGACATTAAAATAAAAAGCTTTGCTAAGTTATATTTTAATTTAATTTAATTCAGTTCTATTTTTAAATAATTTATTATTTTGGACATTTTCCGACACGATGATTACAACGAACAGGTTTGTTCATTTTTATGCTTGTTTCACTAATCGTGATATGAAATGTCCGCAATAGCTTTGGCTAATTTTTGGAATCACTGATATCAGCTGGAATCAGCTGCGGATGCCGTCGGCAGTCGCCACTCCCCTCCCAAACAACTTGCCAGCTGGAGTTGAATCAGCTGAGGAATGTAAACATAACCTCAAATTGGATCGTGTTGCTGTTGCAAGGTCTTATCGAGTTATCAATGCATATTGTTGTGTGTTTTGTGTGTTTCAGTAACTTAAAACTAACATTTTAAATATACATGTTTCTACTGTAAAAGAACTCTTAGCTCACACCAATTCACATTATATCCATGAATCCATTTAAAAATTTTAAGATAAAGTGAAATAGAGGACAGTGTCATTTTTGAACTTCTAATTTTACATTTTAGCATGCCAGGAGCTCCACCAAAAATACGTATTGAATTTGTTTATGAGTTACAATTACAATGGGAATTATTAATAAACTGTATTCTTATGGTTGTAGGTGTAATTTATCTCTAGGGCTGTGCACTGACAGTATTGGAAGCCTTGAAAAAATAAAAAACTGGAAAAGCACTGCTAGTTTTCGAACAATGTACACCAACCCTGACATAGAACACCCATTGGAAAAAGTAAGTAGGTTAACAACTATTATAAGCTTCAATATTTAGGTTAATTAGTTGCTTGGCTACATTATTATTACAGTAGCTACCTTTACTTTATTACCGTTTTTTAAATGGCGACCTATCCAGGTAGGTATTTTAAGCCAAGCAAAGTATGAATGAGTGTAAGATTTATGTGGTTACCTCTTGTAGTCTTGTTAGGCCTACTGACAAAGGCTGACATGTTCCTTAGACAAGACCTGGTGTGATCTTGTAGTCTTGTTAGGCCTACTAACTAAGGCTGACATGTTCCTTAGAGAAGAATTAATTAATAGTTCAACAGCCAATGTTATTTAAGGGACTTATAGTATAACGTGGGACCTGCGCCACTTTTCCCTCTGAATTACAAACTGGTCTAATTATGATGATGATATCTGTGGTTAAACGTACTATTCAATAAGTTAGTGCGGATTTTAATCCACACCAGAGAACATCACATCTACCAACCACTGGTGGACTACTATCCACAATAACTATCCACAATTTGTGACCTTCAAGTAGCTGGATTACAGGACATGTCTAGGCTATTGGTTGGAGTAATGATTTTAGGCTATCAAAATTTCTTGTGTAGTGCCACAGAGCAGTGTGACTTCCCTAGTAAAGATTTTTGTGAACCAGCCAAGCATTTCTTCAGTGTAACAAATTTTTTCACTATCAACCTACGTCAGTCTTGTTGCTCTTCATGTTTTGAAGTTTGTCTGATTATAAACAAAGTTAGGGATAAAGTTCTCTGGACCATTAACCTTGACTTCTTAACCCGAAAAAACAATAAGCTTGTCATTGAAAATAATTGAGTTATTTAGGTTATATCAATTGCACATAGTCATAATTCAATCATTCATGCTCTCCACATATAGCACTCATGCCTTCCAATTCCAATAAATCATTTTTGGAATAATTTTTGAGAGTGTATTTATAAATTACACAGACAGAACAACAGAATTAATCTAAATTCACCAACACAGATTTACTATCTGAAAGTCTGAATACCTGAATTTCTTATGAAACACCTGTGCAATTAACATTCTATTTTTTGTAGGCATAGTAGGCTTAAGCCTTTTTCAATTTAATCCACAGTTTTATGTAGTTTATGAGTGATCACTCATACAAAATGTTACGTAAACAATGTGGCTAAGCTGCAGTATAGCTTGCTGAAAATTTAGAGGGATTATTCTAATATGTGTGCAGAGTAATATAATTTGTATGTATGTTCTGATTTGTCCACAAAATTAATCAAGATAATTTGCAATGTGTGATTTGAATAAGCATATACTGCTATACAAAAAGGAATATCACATAACATTTATCTTCATATAATGTTTGTTTAAATAATTTAAATTCTTATAAAAATAAAACATGTATGCTCTCCAATGATGTATAAAATAAATTTCAGATTACTATATCCCTCTTAATAAGCACCAGCCAGGTCATAGTTTGACTAACTCAATTTCACTAAATAAAAAAATACATAAATTTACCAACAAAAACAAAAATGATTTTTAAAACAACATAAAATATAGTTTATGTAACATTTTAAATTGTATTCATTAATAACTACACTAATGTTTTCCTTCAGGAAAGAGTGGTGGATTTAAGAAGCGACACAGTAACCAAACCTACAAATGAGATGCGTCAAGCTATGTTTAAGGCTGAGGTGGGAGATGATGTCATGGGAGAGGACCCCACCGTCAATGGTATCTTGAAGTACAGGGTTATCACCTGCCCACTGATATGTTGGCTTTATAAATAAACAGGTCAAAAAATCATAATTTGATCAAAAGTCAAAGTTATAGATATGGTGACGAATTTAGTACAGATATTTACTGGTTCAACAAAAATAAAAATCACAATTGGTTTGACAAAATACTTGTATCATAAACTTACAGGTAGTCTAGTTAATGAAAGAGTAGGGCCTATCTAGATCAGTTTTAATAACTCATTTTTTAATTTACCTAAAAAAATTATTTTTAAGCAATGAAAATCTCTTATCAAAGCATTGCTTTTCGATATTAAAACTTTTTAATAATTTGTGTCTAGTGTTAATTTGTAGGCCATTGAAAGGATTGATTTTTTTCAGCTCTTGAAAAATTGGCAGCAGATGTATTTGGAAAAGAGGCAAGCATTTTCGTAACAAGTGGTACAATGGGGAACTTGATAGCGAGTAAGTAAGCTAAAAACAGACCTCTTATAGGCTGACATAAATAATTTACCAATCAGATAATATTTTAATAATTTAGTCTACCATAGCTCACGTATAGTAGACCAGGAATAGCTGAGGGATGTTTGTGTTTGTTGCAGCAATGGTTCACTGTGATCGTAGAGGCTGTGAAATCATAGTTGGAGATAAGAGCCACATGTTGCTTTGGGAACAGTCAGGCGCAGCCCAAGTGAGCCTTTAATTATGTTTGTTTTTACCAGTAAGTGTTTGTACATTGAGGCACACAGATTTTGGCCAGTAATAAATAATTTATTCTAGACATTTAAACCGTATAAAAATTACATTAAAATGAATTGTAGCTTGAATATAAATAGTGGCATTGAAAAACATTTTTTAAATCAACCAAATGTAACATTAATACATAATAATATGGAAACTTGAATATTACATGAAGGATAAAAAGCCCTTATGTAAAGTAAGCGAGTTTCAGAACATCTTGATTAAACCTTTCACAAGCTTTTGTGCTAAAATTATAACATTTTAGTAAGGTTGTCATGTCATCCTTACTAAAATAAAAAAAAACATTTAATATTACAGTAACTTAAAGAAGAAATGTTTTTTATGATTTTTAAGCTTATTTGTATTATCACTTGACTGTTTTAAACTTATATTTTCAGCTTTATACAGGCTTAGTCCCGATTATGTGTTAATCGTGTTATGTTTTAGATATTAGTTAGCCTGAGGACGGGATCAGATTCCAGATCCCGAAACGTCGTGAAACTTTGTTTTACATAAAATTGTGATGGAAAATGTCCGCAAAAAATATCTGAATAACACAAACGCTTATTTTAAGCAGTATGTTAAATTGACTTAATACTATGAAATACTTGATGGAATGAAAATATGTATTAATTCAACTTGAAGTTTGTTTCATCCAATCCGTCATTAAATATTTTAACAGTGTTAACCAATTAGTTGTTAAATTGAACTGCCAACTAAATTCTTGCTTAAGATTTAATAATTGAAAAATTATCACTTAAAGTAATTCAGCTCCAGGATTTAAAATATGTAATATGAAGGCAAAACCCGTAGCTTTCTGAATATCTAGATAATACAGTTGGTTGAGCAAAATATCAACTGATGGAGTTTTAAATAGTTGGCAGGCGTGCAGATGACCACGGTTACAAACCTTCCAGATGGCACTTGGGATTTGGATGAGATGCAAGGCAAAATAAGAGATGACTCTAACTACCACACATCACAAACAGCCCTTATATGTGTTGAGGATACTCACAACTGGTGTGGAGGAAAGGCTCTGCCCCTGCCTTGGCTCCAGAAGGTAATCATTATTGTTAAAATGCATTTACTAATTCATTCATATTTTTTATACAAATGGTCTTACCACAATCCAAAAACATACCAACATACATTGTGTGAAAACCATAAATAATTACATATTTACCATTCGTGGCTTTATGGTCTGTATCAAAATTAATGTAATGTTGTAATTATCGCACAAGTGCTGTTGAGCTCAAAATTATAGTTGTCTCCAATATTATGTATTGTCTATTTTTAACTCTGAACCAAATGAACTTGGAAAAATCAATTTTTAGCACCCGAGATGCTAGGACATAATGTAAGACTAAATTACTTACATAATTTCATCAGATAGCTTAAATAAATATGTGTAGTATTTAGAATTTGTTTGATGTTAAGAAAACTAAAGTGAGCTTTAGATTCTTGTTAAGTTGTCAGAGCCATTGCAATAATAATTTTAAGTAGTTTTTTTAATGGGTTTGTGTTATTTAAAAACTATTTACAGTGGAACCCCCAAACCCGAACTGATTGGGGCTTGAGCCTCTTCGGATTTGGGTGTTCGAATTTTCTGGGAAATAATAGTACACACAAGTGACAGGAGATACTGTGATTGGGGTTATACAGACTGGGTGGCTCAGTTTTATGTAAGGGTAGTGACCTTGATGGGTGGATGTATGTCCTGTAACATGTCATTGTTGCTAGGCGAGTGTTTGCTATAAACAAATCACTCTCCCCCTACCCCCACCCCTACTGAGATGCATCTTGTGCCTTTTTATTATCTAGTGAGAGTTTACCTGCTAGTTAGTGTGTATCGCAAACAGCCGAACGACTTGATTTTCAAACAACACTGGCTTGGAATTGTGTCCGTGTGAAGATTTTCTTTACTTCGACAGTTAAAGATAACAGACTTTAAGTGAAAAACTTCTGGTTGTTCAATCTTGTCTTGTATTTTTGGTGTTAAACCTTAAAAAATGAATTTGTACGATAAGATCAAATTTTTCTTAAATTTCAAGCTAGGCCTATTTCATATTTTTGTTTTCCTGGACGTGTTCATATTTGCCAGGATTTCAGAAATCCGGGGTTCAGAGTTGAAGGGTTCCACTATATTAAGATACAGGAAGCTGATTAAACAACTTCACGAGTATTTGAAGCTGACAATGGTGTTTTAACACAGAAACTTGTTCTGACGAAATCGGTCTGACAGGAGTCAGACCTGTTTCCGTTTCCGTCTAGATCGTTCATTTTTTTACATAGTTCTTTATGTAAAAAGTTAGTCTCACATTACTTAATGATTTTTCAAAATATCTATAAATTTGTTTAATTTATCTGAGTTTAGGCATATTACTCAGTTAAAAACATGCTCATTAAAGCCCACTTTTGGCGAGTATTCTGAATATATCATCCAATTTAATTTAATAAAATTATGAATTTGTTAAAGGCTATGTATAAATATATTGAGATATTACTTCAGAGGTGTAAAATTTAAATTTATTCAAATTAGAATTAAAATAAATTCAGTTGATTTAGGGATAAACAATGGTTTGTTTTCACAGCTCGCCCAGATCTCGCAGGATACCCACATCCCGCTGCACATGGACGGTGCACGAGTGTTCAATGCCGCCTTGTGTAGTGGCGTGAGCGTGGCTGAGCTGACCAAGGACTTCTCCTCTGTCTCCATTTGCCTCAGTAAAGGACTCGGAGCACCAATTGGCTCCATGCTAGTCGGGGACAAACAGTTTATTGACAGGTATTTAATTTTACTTTCTTCACTTATACATTATTACACATGGAGAAAGTATGGTTTTTGCCAAAATTTTCAAATTTGAGTTGAGAGTGGATAGATCTGTTCTTTCTTAGGCTCTAGGCTCCCTGAATCCAAAAAAGTAGTATGGAGAAAGTATTTGTATTTTTTGTATTTCTTCACCAGAGGCATTTTTAATGTTTTTATGGGGAACGGTCCAAACCCCGGTCTTGTTACTACCTAACGTCAACCTACTGTTAGGAAGTATCATTAATTAATAGCCCAATGACAAATGGTGCCTGGGTCGAGATTCGACCCTTGCGGCATTCGATCCGGCGACCTTCAGTTTTGAAGGTGGGTCATGTAACCACTACACCACCCAGCCAGTAATGCAGTTAATTTGTTAAGTTATCCATATCAATTGAATTTATTTTAATTCTAATTTGAATAAATTAGAATTTTACACCCCTGATATGATCTAGGTGTGAGGGTAATGTTCCCATAAAACTTACACAATTATTTTAAATTTTTTCCTCTTGATGTTAGTTTCAGGAATTGGATAATTATTTTAATATTACATTTTTAAATGATGTTTAAATAAACATAGAATAATATAACGACTATAGTAGGTTTATTTTATGATGTTATTTATTAAGTAAATTAATTTACCTAAAGGAAAAAGTATGTCAGTCCACTGATTCCATTTATTTTATTTAACATTTTCTATATTTCATATTTTTAAAGAATAATCAAAGAATCAGATGTTGTATTTTGATCAAATGTGAGTAATAGAAAAATAATAATTAGTTGTCCCAGTATTGAAATGAAAATGGTGTTGTTAAGATTAACAAAACCAAGTAGCACCTAGTTCATGACACAGTCCAGGTAACCCGATGTGTTGTTTAGAGCCCGCCGGGTCAGGAAGGTGCTAGGGGGTGGCTGGCGCCAGGCAGGGGTGGTGGCAGCGGCAGGGATTTATGCTTTAGAACACATGGTGGATAGATTAGCGGAGGATCATGCAAGAGCCAAGACCTTAGCTAAAGGTAGCCTGTATTCAATTTATCACTACATCTATAAACATTCTGTCTTTCCAGGTATCTTGATTTTCTAAAATAACTAATCAAATTTAAATCCATATAAAAGTTTATTCACATCATCATGATTTCACTTACATATCTAACGTGTGATAGAAATCAAACAAAAATTGAATATAACAATCATGCAATAGCTTTAGGTATTTATTATGCCTAAAGTTTTGAATTTTTATCCTGCCATATCTGTACATAGCCTGAAAATTCGACTGGTTGTTATATACATAATTATAATGTTCTAGTATATTTTGATCCTAACAAGATGGATAAAATCTTATTAGAAACTTAGATCACATGCAGGTGTAATATTCATGGGTAAACTGTCAAAATTGCTTAAAACTGAACAAAGGAAAAATACATTGAAAAAAAACTATAAAGTTATTTTAATATATCAAGCTTATTATTATGTGGACTATTGTAATTTTGAATTGATTTAAAAGATTTTAATTTTATTCATGAAATAGTGGAAATTTTTGTGACTTCTGCATTAAGCCTAAGTCATTAAACCACATTTAATAATAATGTTTTCAAATAGCTTTACAGTGAAACCTCCATCGAACCTCAGTAATTCAAAATCCTTCTTAATTCAAATTTTTTTTATTCCCTTTGAATTTTCCTATGTTAATTTTACCTCTACAAATCGAACAGTTCATGAGAAATACCTTGATAATTAGAATTTTAACTATATTTTTCGCCCTTAAAAAACCTCTATAACTTGAAGTTATTGTCCAAAAACCTCTGTAATGCAAAATGGTGCAATCGCTTCACCTTTACAATTCGAGGTAAAGGAAAAAACTCTTGATTATTCAAAATTGAATTAAATTTGTTATGATTAAAAACTTTTACATTTTACTGCTTTGCGTTTTGTCAGGAAATTCTAATCTTTCAGTTGAGCGTGGGATCGATTTGAAAGTGCCCGTGATAAATTATTTGTTTTAAAGTTAGTCGTGGTTAAGTGAGTACATTTTTGTTATCAGCCATTTTGGCAAAATATGTGTATAGGCACCAACGAGGAAAAGGTAAAAAGTGGGTGAAGGGGCAGTCCGTCTAAAAATAGTCTATCAGGGATCATTACTGCTGATGAGTCATATGGTTTGTTTACATATTCCTCACTCTAAAACCTGTTCACTGAAAAATGGAAATTAAATAATAATACATAATAGGCCAATAAATAAATATTAAATACTAATTAATATTAAAGTTACTTCAATAAAGAAGGAACATAAATGAAATGAAATATTTCTTCAATTTTTAAGTACGTACATTATTAAATTATATTCTTTAATTTTGTTTTACTGTTATAACCACACAATATTTAATTAACATTGATGCACAAAGTACAAAACACCTTTTTTGAAAACTGCCGAAACTCCTGACTATTCACTGCTCACACTGAATTGTACCTCTATAAATGAAACTTGGGAAAATCAACCTTGATAAATCGAACCTCTTTTAAAATACTCGATATTTCAAAGATTTCCCGTTCCCCTTGGGATTCGATTTATCGAGGTTCCACCTTATTTTATATTGCAATTTTTGGTATTTCTTTAAATCTTATACATGTAACCATTGACTATACAACATTGATAGTTATTCAAAATCAATAGAAATTTGGTTATTGTTACTGTTTTTATGCAGTTGATAGCTTCATTGAATAAATTGAAATTAAATTTGAAAAATGTGTGCAAGCTTCTCAGACCAATATTTCCTTGTAAATATTATAGTAGAATCTTTTAAAGGCTAACACAAAATGAAAATGCAGCACTTTCTTCACAATAATTTACTCATTGAAAATTACACTAAAACTTCGTTTATCCGGTTTTGATGGGACCGGGATGGATAAACCGTTTTACCGATTTTTGGGTGAAAGTGCTAAATAAATGCCTTCAGTTGTTTCATTATCGATCTTGTAATATAGGAGCGTATTGCGGTTGCGTTTCTTTGATGACAGCGTTTTTACAGTATTTACATTAAAAATTATTGTTTTTGTAAATTTTTCTTTAATCATAATTTTGTATTTAAATAAAATTGGTTTTGACATATTTCAACAAGTTGAAGTACAAACTGAAAAAATTTTCATTTTAGGACAACTGTACCGTGATCGGTCTGCCAACAACTCCATGCAGTGCTATGCTGAATAGCCGCCAAAACATCTCAAATCGCGCTGTACTTATCCTGCAAAATTTTTTATTTTACAATCGGAACCATTTCAGATAAACCGGAATATCGGATAAGAGAGGTTTTAGTGTAACAATAATTTTTGAGTGCCGGTATTTAAGTTGGTTAATAATTTGTTCCAGTGATTGTTGATTCTGGGACACAACTGATATCATTAGACATGAATGATGTGCAGTCTAATATGTTGTTCCTGACCTTCAAAACCTCACATCTGACAGCGTCTGACTTCTGCAATAGGATATACAAGGTAAATTTAATTGTCATTGTCCAGGAAACATCTGAAATTAATTGTTATTAGATATTTTATAAGCTAAGATTACCCACTTATGACACTTATGGCCTACTGACATATGTCTAGCATGTTAACTTTATTCTACAATAGATTTGGTTTATATTTCAACCAGTGGAAAATCATTTCCAATTTATTTTCAAAATATTGATTTAAAAAATAGCATTTTAACTTAAAATTGCATTTTATAAAACAAATGTTTCGGAGCATTGAATGAATTTTTAAATGAAAAATGTTATTTTGTTTAATTAGTGATCATGATCCAGAGAATATTTATAATGCTGTTTTTTATGGATATGCCCTATTTAAGTAATTATTATACCACATTTGATATCTTTGTACTCTAATTTATTATCTAACTTTCCTTAATGTTTTCCCTAATATTATGAATAGAGAAAAAAAGGCGACATTAAGGTTGTCTGTCATTAAAAAAGACTTAAAATGTTTGGTACAATAAATTTGAACTCAAAAATATTAAATAAAAAACAAATATACATCTTAACACTTATCATTGTAAGTCCACGATAGAACATCACCCGACTTACAATTTGTTCAAAATGGAAAATAATATCCTTTTTTTACTTAAAAACGTAACTTGGCAATGATGTAAAGTATTGATATTTATGTTCTTAACTATTTAAATTAATAATTTAATACTTAAGTTAATTCAGTCTAACCTAACTAATAATATGTTCTTAACAATTAATAAGGTAATTATAATTTTATGGAATTTATTTATTTTTAATATTGGTATTGTTGATTAAGTTTTAGTGTGAGAATCTTTTATAAGTTGATTAACAAAATAATATATTAAAATTTAATTGAAATTTTTTTTCACATTTGTGAATGAAAAAAGCAGAAGTATTTTATGTAGTTGTTTCAAATCAATAATGTTAAAATTAGTTTTGTAGTTTTGTAAACTGTTGCCTGTTTTCTGAGTTAGATTTAGCGCTGTGTGACAGCCCTCTCACCTTTTCAGAAACATACAGCTGTCTACTTTTTCATTTCTGTTACTATGAAAATATTTTTACTATGTTAAAATCAAGGCACTCATTAATAATCATTTTAAAAGTGTGTGTAAAAGGATTTGTTCTAAACGGGGGTTTCCTCTCTACTTATATTAACCCTTTCTGGGCGGCTTACATTTCTCGCACAGTAGGGTCACACAGCGTGGTAAACGAATTTATTCGTGATCAATCATTTTGCCACATTTATTGCGCTGTAGTTCGTGAAACAACCGATAGAGTGCATGGTTATGTTGTTTAGACTTTATGCACTCACAACACCAATCTGGCGTCTTGTTGAAATATTTAGTGACTGAAATTAGTTACTAGGTGACTTTGGTCCGTATTTGTGGGCTCCCGTACTGCTTTTAACGAGAAAACTCGTGAGTCACTACAGCCAGCTGTTTCATTTTTACTAACCTTGTTTGTTGATATTTTTGTTTGTGTGTGTTTATTTTCATTGTGTTTTAGCAGTAAATAGTGTATATTGTGTGAATGTTTTTATGGAATAGGATTTATAACGAATTATTATAAAATGAAATGGCTCATCCAGATGAAAAAAATACTTTTTCAATAACTAAAAATAGTCTTAAAATCTTCAATAATTAAAAATGAAGCAACTTTCGGTTTTATTCTTTATTGAAACTACCTATATCCAAAAAGAACATTGGGAAAAAAGTATTTTGTTTTTTTTTTACACTAAATGAGCAGGGCCGTGATTTTCAGTAGCGCTTTAAAAGTTAATTCCTTTGTTCACAGGTTACAGAAGATGAAAAGAAACATTTTGGAACTGATAACACCTGTGTTATCAAAGTGTTTATGATATCTCCAACTTTAGTGAGGATGGTGTTTCACTGTAATATCACCGACGCAGACATGAAAGCTGCTAATGACAAGTTAAAATATATTATAAAAGAAGCCGAGTCAGTTGTAAAGGCTGTTTGATGTTCACCTTTTTTGAGCTAGTTCGTATTACATGGTATTATGCAGTTTCATCACAATTTGTTTGGCTTATAATTGTTTTACAAAGTAATGATCACTCCAGACACAGAAGGTTATACTACTTCTTCATTTTATTTGTTACATGTTATGTTTGCACCATATTGAGTTATATATACAAATATTCATGAATTATTTTTCATGAATTTTTATTTTTTAGGTTTTGTATAATATTGTTAACCATTCATCCTAGATACTGATTAGTATTTTTTGTAATAATGTTAGCTTATCTCACATTTCGAAATAGTTTAAAATTATGATATATTCTTATTACGGGGTAAGACTTATCTTGTGATAACTTTGGCTAGATGAAAATTCTCATTATAAAAAATAATTAAAAAGAGGATTTTTCCTAGGAAAAACTAGAAAATATAGCTACTAAGTAGTTTTGAAACATATACTGTATTAGTTTTTCATCTCATGATTACATTTTGATTTATATAATACAAATGAATCAGTATTTTGTTTACCATTAGTTATATTATTTATTTGTTTTCATTCAAACTACCTTGTAATGCATATGCATTTCCAAAGAATATTTATTTGACATCATTTTTGTCATCAACTTTTTTTCAACCTTCAATCTTCTTATTTGAACTACAAAATGATTTAATTATTTATATAATGTATATTTATCCCTTTCAGTCATTTTTCTTACAACATGAAATAGTAATAATCTTAGATTATTATTAGAACTACTAAAAATTTATTCACTTTTGAATTTATATTTTTGTTAAGAGTTTATTGTTGTTTATATTTTTGTTATTTTTGGTTTGTTTTTGTTTTTTGTGTAAGAGTGTACAATCAACATTTCCAAGAATTATCTTTTCAAGATACCGGAATTTGTATCATCTCTAAAATCCTAACTTTTTTATTACTAACCCAAGGTCCTGATATAATAAATGAGGTTGGAGTAAATCTTTTTGTTTCTGTGTTTATAACACTTAGTTATTTGTAAATAGTTGAATGAAATATACTGTATTTATGCCATGAATAATTTTTTATGTTAAAATAAGAATTTACCAATACAAAAAATAAGATTCTAAATTAATTAATAATGTAATTTTAATTATTGGTTTGAGTTCCTACTGATCAAAAATGGTATCAAAATAGTTAAATAAATCTGGCTCAGGCTATTTTTTACGACCTGCAGATATATCCTGGAATAACCGCCGACCGTCCACTAGGCTCAAAAGTTTGGCGGATATAAGGGCCTGCAGTCTGGGAAGGGTTGATAATTATTATAAATTATGTATAGTTAAAATTGTGTCTGTGATAAATTAATATAATTGAATTTGTTGTTAAAAGTTACCCTAAATAATGTTTTTTTGTGTCGAGTGTTATGACATGTCAATATTTAAATCAACCAAATTAGCTCTAAAAAGAAACCATGTATGTGATTTATTGTAGTGTTGAGGATTACAGTATGTAAAATTGTTATTTTCAAGTGAATAATAGATCTTATTTCTTTGGCTTTCTTAGCTGACTTGTTTGTTAACAGTAAACTACAAATATTAAAAGTAAGATGTGTTGTGACAAAAAGTAAGATATGTTGTGACAAAAGAATTGTTACTTTTGGAAGTTAATAAACCTTTTTTACCAATGATCAAGTTATTTACTTTTTAATGTTCATTGTTTATTTTAAATTTTTTATTGGGATTGTGTTTTGTATAGTGCTCTTTGCAACCAGCTATAAATCTGGTCACACACATTAAAAACTTATTCCATTATCATTCCATCTATTTCTCATTATAAAATACAATTTCAGAGGTTTTAATTATTGTGTTGCCTGCAATTCAATCCAACTTTCAGAATTCAACTTCGATCTGGATTACAAACAGAATATCAGTGTGTTTTTAACTTGAATTTTTTTAAATCAGTTTTAGTATTTATTCATCTTGCATGAACTTGTTATTACCTAGAAGAAAATACTGTCATATGAAACTAAAACTTCACCCTATCCTCTAAATACTAAATTTCAGTAGTACCAGACGCAGAGTGTTGGAGAGTGCTGGTTGTATTATGTAAAAATAAAAGTGAAAAGTAATAAAAATAAATGGCTCAACAGGCACTGTGCTTTTAAATGTTTATTTTGTGTAGTTAAATTTAAAAAAATATTGATTTACTATATACATTGTACTAAAAACTTAACAACAAAACAGAACACCAATAAACCGGATGTGCAGAGGATTGATCTCGCAGTTAATAACTATTCACGCCACCACCTAGCCACAAAGACCGTGCTCTTAAGGCTCGTTTAGATCCTTCAAACAGAACTCAGATGTTAGGGCTCATTGCTCGTGTTTTATCTTAGTAGCCTATACTGATCGAGAAAAATTACTGTTGAAGCAGTAATTTTATACCCCTTCTTGCCCCTAATCTTACTTAGTAATTTTAACTAAAAAATATGGTAACATGACCAATAAAAGAAGGGAAAAATAGTGTAGTTAAATTTTATATTTTCTCAAAATATTATAATATTGTGTAAAAAAATATATATTTATTTTTTATATTATAACTATTTGTTTTCTAATATTATCATAGAACATAAAATTTCAAATCTTTGACATGTTTTACACCAGTAGGGTAAGATTTTTATTGTTTTTGCTGGCTATAGACCTATTATTTATAATTTCAGGACATTTTAACTGTGTCATCCTCATATAATTAATGGTGTCAAGGTTGGCATAGAGCTCGCCATTAACACCCATCTTAGGGAGTCAGTCAGGTTGTCCTTTGCTCTGAGATGACGCCCTCCAGGCGTGCTTCCCAAGCTAATCTTATACTTTTATCATGCTTTTAGCTTTGGTTGTCCAGATGCACATATTTCTGTGATGCTACTCTTCACTAAAAATGTTTAGGTTGGATTAAAAATTTTCTTCATTACCAGTCAAGAGTGTTAAGCATCTGTAAATTCCAGAGTCGAAATTTTCACTGGCTGCACCCTCCAGTTCCCAAGCCTGAAATCTGATTCTTCTTTTGCAAGACTTGATCATGTTGGCCATTAATATGATGAAGATATTTGGTGAAAGTATGTCTCTTTGTCTCACTCCTCCGTTCTTCAAAACTCTTCTGAGGCCAAACCTGCAGTTCTCACTGTATTCAGACAAGGATTGTAGACGCTTTTGATAGCTACCAATAATCTTTTGTTAACCTCTTTTCAAATCTTTTCTTTTTTTTAATAAGACACTTTGTCAAATTACCTTTTCCAAGTCCAAACATTTACCCACCTATCTAACCTCAATCTGCCAAGTGGTTTGATGAGTAGGTTACAAACTACCTCCGTTTAGAGTCTTGGAGGCTCAAGTTAAGACACACTAGTTACATCCTTTTCATTGGAATGTCGTTATTTTCTTTTAAAAAATTTTGGATACATTATTTTGAAAAAACACAGTATTCGTTGACATTTAAACAAGACATTTTTTGTAATGTCAATTTTTATACAAACACATGAATTTTGGGAAAACTGGCCATTAGGTTTGGGCACATAGTTTGTCGGTGAATGTATTTTATTTAATGTTCATTATTTAGAAAAAAAACATAAACTTCATCCGGTATTGGATATTTCATGATCAATTATTAATTAAAACAGTTTTATTTATCTATTACTAGTCAAAGTACCCGGTCTTCGCACGGGTAAAAAAGGCTGAGAGGTGTTCGTAGGCTCTACTGATACATTTAAGTTATTGTTAAATAATTCTTCATTGTTTACAAAATGACAAAACACGAGTGTCTATAACATGACAAAGTAACATCTGTCAAAAATTGGGAGAGGATAAGGATTAACGTAATAGAGACAGTCATCGGGAAAAAACTTAAAATCTACCGTTCCACTATTTCAAACTAATAATTCACTAATTTCGTAGCCCGAGGGGATTTTAAGGGAACTAATATACCTATGTGTTGCATGAGTTTAAGATCTACCTTTCTGTAAAATTTCAAACCGGTCGGTTCAGTATTTTTCACGTTTACTTGCCACAACAAACCCACAAACATACAGAAACCACCTCTTCTTTATAATATTACAGATTGTAAGATAACAGCAGTGGCTGAGATTTTAACATGAATTATTAATAACATCTAACGAAAAACTTAGATGAAGAAAATTATTAATAATTGAGACCTCTGATAATTGCTAGAGTATGCTAATGTTTGATTCACATTTAAAAAATATATTTACAGTATGTTTACGCGTACACTGTCTAAACAAGAATACCGCTATTCATAAATCAACGGTTTTAAGTCTTGTTTGTCACCTTTTTCCAATTTATGTTTGTAATAATAACTATTTTAATATGTTTATATGGGATAATTTGTACCCACTTAGTCTAATTTTTAAAACATTGTATCTAGAAAAAGGTTGGCCGTTCTACGAATAAAGAACAAATTAGCTGTCAATTGCATTTTATCAAATTACAAAAATAAAATAATTACGCCCAGTACAGATATATGTAGGGCCACAATCCATAAATGAGTGTTTAGGGTAAGCTGGCACAGAATACAAATCACCGGCCGGTGGGTTCCTGACCAACAACGAAGTTGTATTAAATGAACATTATCAGAATTTATATAAGTTTATCTCTTCTGGTTACCTCCGTATTTGTTGATTTAAATATTAAATTGAAATACACGTACAGTATGGAATTTCAATATATTATCGGTCAAATAAATTTAACTTTCTCGTATATGCATCTTTGTGATTCATGTTCATTTATGAATTTAAATCTTCAACTTGCTGAATGGAATAACATAAAAATGTTTAACTATTCGTCTGACTATCAAAAATGGGGTTTCATTGCACTGCTTCAACTGCATCTGTTTTTAATATGTGTGTTACAGGTTGTAAGTGGCCCTTTTACTCTCTAGGGAGGAAAAAAATCATCTTATCCTCTAGGGAGGAAAATAAATTAGGTGTTGTTGATGTCATTAGCCGTTCATTTTAGTATCATGTATAAACACTAAGATAGGCATTCGATAAATAGTCATTCCGGGCACAAAATTGCTAGCATGCACACCTACCATGCAATGCAGACTACATTTTTGTTTATTTATTTTTGTTGTTAATTTGGTACTTAGCTGGTCATTATTACTGGATTAGATGACCAGTAATTACATGTCATATAAATTTAATACAGTTGTAATTTTATTTGAAAAAAATTTCCTATTAATCATATTAAAAAAAAAAAAAAAAAAAATTTATAAGATATTATTACTTAAATAAATACAAATCATTTTCAATTTGTTTTAAAGATCTTTAATACTAAAAAATTTAGTGTAAATTTATTCAATGAGTATCATCAAGTAATTTATCTGATTAGCATTATTGATTGCAATTTGTAGGAGTGTATTTTTTACTGGTCGATTGTTTACAGTGATTGATAAAACCGTTAAGACCACAAATATTTTCCACATCATGATTAATCATAGGTTACTACACACATAGAAAAACTCGTTAGCTCTCTTTTACAGGGAAGAATATTTGTGTGTACGCTTTTTTGGTCAAGTAGTTTTAACTCTTTGTTTTTAGGTTTAGTTAAATAAAATAAAGAGTAACACAAAAAATTTACTTCATCAATTGTGCCTAAGGTTACTTTATAAAAGTTGGGAATTAAGATATCACCTTTGTTGTAAAAACTTAAGCTCAGACGGAAAAAGAGTCTCTTTAGTGATGAAGTAACCTGTCCTCTCAAGTATTTAGTCGAAAAAACTTTTATGAAAAGCGTACATCAAGAATATTACACTAATTAATTTAGTAATATTTGTTCTTTCGATTGTTTACAAAACTTATTTTAAAGGACTTTATCCCATCAACTATAAACATCTGACTTTTTAAGTTAAATGAATATATTAAGAATGTGGGTTCTGTCAGTATGTTTTCACTAAAATGTGTGTTGTAAAAGAATTAACGTCAGTATTTTACCGTGCTGAATGGTTTATGACCCTGGACCACGAAGCACATTCAACCTGCAATCGATTTGAATAAGTCATTTTTATTCACTGCATATATCACCTGAAACTGCTGCCCAAGCAATTCCACACCTAGACCATTTTCTTTTTTGAGGCTCCATGAATCGTAAAAATGGTTTTCGGACTGATGTCTGACTATCTGTCAATCTATCTGTCTGTGTACAGAATCCGAGATTACACTGATATTCCGATTTTATGAAACCTTTTATACGGGTATACTTTGACTGTAACTCAAGACCATTTTTATTTTTTGTTCTTTTTATGGGTAGTTTACCCCAATTAAATGTGAAAATATGAATTCCTCCATGTCCGTTCTAACGATTTTGCTTAACATTTTATGTTTTATAGTTATTATGGTCACAAATAATATTGCAAACGGGTGGTATTCTGAACTAATGGTTCAGAAGTATGGGATTTGGCCTTAATGTAAAACAAATCTATTTTAACTAGAAATCGATAAATTTGTAAAATAGTTTGACAACCTCCATTAAAACCAGCTCAAAAAGCGAAACAGATCACTACTTTGTATTATTAGTTTATGACAAATGATTCTACAGAAAATTTAAATTTACTCTTTGGGGTAAACGTAGCAGGTTATCCGTTAGTGTTCAATGTTATTCTTATGGAGAATATTAAAGTATCAGTCACTATTTATTCCTCAACCGTTTTCCATGAACCTTGGTGTTCAATGTAGGTCATATTACCCAACAAAACCACTGAAAACCCCTTGGGATTACCTGTGGGTGGGAGGGGGTTATGTACCAAAAAAATTCCAAAAATTATTTTAACTCGTTTTCTCTTGTTGATAGTTTAAGAAATTGGATAATCATTTTTGAAATAATAAATATTTATATTTAAAGAAAAATTAAAGAATTATTATAGTTTTATAAAAGGTTATTGTATTTTTTATTTACAAAAGGGTGAAAGTATGTCTCAGTTTACTGACACCATTTATTTTTTATGTTACAACTAACCCCTGTTCACTCCAAGCTCCTCCTTACCCGAGGTTACTTCAGTCAACCCAGAGTCTGTATTCAACCCCTCTAAGTGTAGAGATGATGTCTTTGATATGTCAAACTGATCTTTCTTTGCACAGGAATATATACTTGAGAATCTACAACACAAACTACAGTTAATACTTAACGTAAATAGCATTTTCAACAACACATCGGTCAGTACCTTTGGTTATTCTAGAATAATATTGAAAGTATAACTATCGATTTAGAACAATAAATCACTGTAATTCCTCTGTTTGTAATTTTTTTTATTGTTTTAAATATTTTTTACATACTGAGTAGTATGAAAATTGCTGTATCTGATTAAATATTAATTTCATTTTTATAAACTGCAAAATCGTGAAAAATGTAAAAGTACTATTTTGACAACTCATTATCATTATAATCATTATATAATAATCAATGTAAAATCATTATATAATAATGAATTATCTTTTTGACTTTTGCCACCGAAGTATGTATATGTTAACTTAAAACTAAATTTTCAATCCAGTAGACAACTACGAATAAATTAAATTTTCTTACAAATAATATATTTCTATATTATTCAATATTAACCATTTTAAGGTTACTGTAAACATTTTTTATTTGTAAACGAAACCTCTTGTGAGTATTTGGAAAAATCAACGAGATGTAAAAAGAAAGAAGAGTGTGAAAATACGAGTGCAAACATTTTCTATCGGATGAATAAATTAACTAAAAGTTTTCTCCTATAATTAGTAAAATTTATACACAGTGATATTAACACACCATTTCCATTTATAACGTGATACTATTAATCTATTTTGAAATATGGAAGCGTTAAATTAAAAAGAATCAATAAATGGTGGTTTTATTCAGAAGCAATATTCGTTGCAATATGTTGCTCCAGTGATCGGTGAATAACTGCCTTAATAACGGTTACTGACAATAAAAACCTGGGACAAGTTTACTTTTAATCTACGACACAAATACACAGTATCGTGAACTTTGCGGCAAACAAAACGGTGTTTCTTATACACGTATTGTGTTTAATATGCTGTAATATTTCACTTTCTTTTCCACCCTTGACTTCCTCTACTTGTTTCTTTATGTAATATGTAATTGGCAGTAAGTAATTTATAAGATTTTTGATTTTTAATGGTGAAATAGTTCATACTGTAAACTAAACATTTAGAAGCATTTAAAATATTAGATACCTTCGTCATCGTTGTGACAAAACTGCAAATAAACCTTTTTTATAAAAAATATATATATAAATTGTATTAAGAAAAAATATATAATAATAAACCCATTTCACTTTCTAATCTATGCTATAGTGTGCATTTATACTTTGATCAAACAATCCTTAAAGTATTTCTCAGACTCTTTCAGTAAACTATGAGCAACTTTACATAAAAATAAATTTATAGTTGAGTATTAAAATCTATGTATATGAATAAGAAAAAATAAACTAGGATAATTAAAATGCATCTCATAAATTTTATCCAGTGTAATCTATAATAAAGCACTCTCAGCTTAACTCTAAGTAGTTTCAGAGGTTTACATTATTTCATGGCTCGCCAACCACATTGGAAAATATAGGTCTGTAAATGAAAACGCACATTTCTCATTTTTGGAATTAACTCCATGCTCTATCGAAACTAATCAAACATTTTGATCAGTAATTCAAATTTGTGTTATGTGATTTTTACTCTTTATTGCTTTCATTTCAATAATCACAACTTTTTTATTCGAGGGTTGTAGCAAACCCCACTTTAGCATTTTCTTTCGAAACGTGCGAAAATTATGTAATTATAACTGTATGTTGTGGATAAGTGTAAAATTTAAAAAATGCTTTATTTTTTGAAATTCAGAATTATCATTTAGATTTTACTTGTATTCTTAAGATTCTCTAAATGTCCCTTCGTAACGATATTCGTGAATACACTATTTTAGATTTTTATCGAGAACATTTTTCATCACGATAAGTGAAAAAAAGTTTCACGACGTTTATGTATCTGCAATCTGATCCCTTCCTCAGATGAGCTTACCTAAAACATAACAAGATTAGTACATAATTCGGACTAAGCCGGCTTAAAGCCAAAAAATTTTTAAACAGAAAAAAACTTTGTAAGTTTTTTTTCTGTTTAAAGATTTTTACACACAATACCAAACAACAATAGTCACGCATACAAGAAACGAAATATAATTGCCTGATTTCAACTGAAGATTGACTGAACGGTTGGTCTATTAGTATTGTGCATGAAGCTCCAATTAGTTTTATTTTGAAAAAATTGTGTTCCCGGTGTATTATCTTAGATTCTTCAAAATTCATTTGTTATTTCCTGATCAGCATGGATTGGTAATTTTTTGGTTTGTCAACTTTACAATCATACCTCTTTTTCGGTTTTCTTTGATTATCTAATGTATTTTGTATCACCATAGTGCAAAAATAAATTTTAAACAAATTATTCTTGTATACTTTTACAAATTCATATTACTATTTTGTTTTGAATTATTTTCACTCACGGTATCTGCTGAGTTTCCAGAAATTTATAGAATGAGTATTTTCATATTTCAGTAGTTGTGATATAACCGTATTGTAATTTTGAGCAACAGCTGTTAAATATTGCTTATTGATTTTGATCACGAAAATCATATTTTTTGATACTAGATTGGCTCAGTATGCAAGAGAATCACTTTGAATTAAAATTTATTTTAAAAGAACTTACAAAAGAAACTTATGTAGCTCCCCTAGTGAGTAATTAATTTGAAAAAAATATATTCATCAAGTTTTCATACTTTTGACCAAAATGTCTAATCTATACACCTACATTTTTCTGGCAGCATATTTAGGGATAATTCAAAGGAAAACCTGCAGTTTTAGAACTTATAATTTTTGACGTTGTTTATTTAAAAAGACAAAAACAAGATGATTATTTTCCTTAAATCACAACCCACTAGAACTAATTGAAACAAGCTGAAACTAATCTTTTAAAAATACGTATTCTTATACTATAAAATATTAAAAATTAGGAAAAAAATACTTACTAACCGTATCTTAAAATAATATATCTGAATATTCAAACATGTATAGTATTCAAAGGTGAGCGGTCTCGTAGTATATGCAAAGGAGTATCTCGTTGGCAGCTCACGTAACATCGTATATAACCTCAAAGGCCATACAAATGGCTGCAATCCGAACACACCTCCGGGTCATTACCCACTGTGATACGTCTACCTCGGATATCGGATCATCCACACTCGCGTACCGCCAGATATTACTCTATGTGCTTCGATGTACTCGTAACTTCCTGCCCTCAGCCGTAAAACCGGACGAAGAAAAATATTAATCACGTCTCCGGAATCGATAAGCCAATCCTTTCGAATAACTCAAGCCGGGAGGGTTGTTGATGATTTCCCAAAAGAGTTACCGTAAAGATCAACGGCTAAGAAATATTCCAGGTAAAGAAATTTGTATTATACACTTCAGAGGTTTACACTCTGTAAATACAACGCATGAACAAATTAGATTCTAAAATACACTACACATATTTTTTAAATACATGAAAATGATTAAATACATAAATCAATTTTTTAATCGGTAAAAGGTATAAGTTAAATTAGACATCGTTATTATCTGAACTAAATACTTTTTATGTCTAAAATCAATGTTATCGCCTGTATTATTTTAAGAATTGACTGTCAAAATGGAACAAAGTTTTTCCTTAGCAATCCATCTAAGCAAATCAAAAAAGCTATTATGTTAAAGTAGCTATAACATCATCGGATTCTTCGATGAAGTTTATCTGAGTTTCAATCAGATATTAACGGAAAGATGTCATCGAAAAAAATTTAAGTTTAGAATATTTCAGTTGGGGAAAGAACCTAACGTAATATACGTGTTCATTTATTTTAACTGTATTTTAGAGTATAGTTCTATATAACGATTTGGAGAAATACTTAGAGTGTAATATTTTACAATATAACATGTAGTATATGTACCATGTAGTGTACAAAATAATAAATAATATGCATGCGAAATAGTTTGAATAAGTAGAAACTTCCCAAGAAGTGATTAATAGAAGTGTTCCCGAGTATTTTTTTTACAGAGGGAATCCTTAAGTTGTTAGTGCAGCGCATTAGGCCCTACTTGGTTCAACGTTAGTAATATGTGTGCTACACCACACAAAATAAATACCCAAAGGTCGCTATTTTACGGCAGTGGCGTAAACCTAAAACACTAAACTTTAAATTACAGCAATAGATACATTTCTGCAATAGATAAATAAAAAATAAATTGCTCCACAGTCACTACACTTGATTTTCCGGAATGGCAATGGTCCTCGACGTTTCGCCCACATTATGCGCCCAAATAACAAGTGCGCGGCACCGTGTGACCATCTTTTGTAGTCACCTCCTGAAGACGCCCATGATGAGCGAAACGTCCAGGACCACCACGCTATATGCGCCAAAAACTACGCGGGAAATTTCGGAAAATCAAGTAAGTGTTCGTAATGACCAGTGCCGCGGAAGCCTACTTTTGTGTGTAATGCCATACAGATTTATGGAACATGCGTTATTTGTGTTAGACTATATGACCATTTCCACGAGACTACCTTTGCGTCGTTCACCACTGATTTCGGACACGAAAATTATACACAAACCGGTATAAAAATCTCTACCACAATAGCAGGCGGAATATTCCTTTCGGTTACAAGGGGGGGCACGTGAGTTTCCCCAGATCTAAGTCGGATCTTCGAATTCCACGTTAAACTGTAGGTCCTTTAGTTGCCATCGGCTGTTGGGCTATTAATTAACCTGTCTCCTCTCTAAGGAGCATGTCGACCTTAGTCAATAACAAGAATAGAAAATCGCCTTACAACCATCTTACACTCAATCCTCATTCATACTTCGCTTAAAATACCTACCTTGGTCGTCATTTCAATAATCTAATATCTTGTCGTAAGATAAATATTCTTAAAAAAATAAAATAAACACGCGAGTTAACCCTTCAACGTGGAGATGTCCACGTTGACAGAACGTCATTAAACGTTCCCTTTGTCACCACAACTTTATTATCTGTGGTAGCCCACTAAAATCTAATAACCCACCAGGCTAGTATCAACCGCAAACTCGACTGTAACACGTGTATGCCACAATTGGCTTATAGGACAGGGGCAAACGTTTCATGCACAAACACCAAACAACATTCATGTCTAATGAAACATCTGGATTGTACGTTTATCTAGCCTATGATATGTTCAAATGTGAGTTAATATTGTCAAAAATGTGTTCTAAATATGCAAGTCCCAAATATTTGCTCATCTCCGCTCATGATTTGTTTTCCAATTATATCTTTCGGGTTAAATTCACACAAAATCGACTAGCTAAAGGCTGAAAACCTTGTGGAAAAGCTATTAATTATTTCTATTGACTAGTAACTTTTCAGGAACCTTTGTGGGCTCAAAGACTGACTAAATGAAATGTTTACTGATAAATGGTTCGTATACATTTATGTGAAAATTACAAAATAAGAAATATAATCTTATACCGTATATTGTTTACTACTTGTTTTTTTAACTGTTGCAGACATTTTCCAGCACGTAAAACAAAGTTTCACGACGTTTCGTGATCTGGAATCTGACCGTCCTCATATGAGCTGGAAACTAGTGCCGCTTGAGCCTTTGTGACGTGTGGACGTACTTTGTTAATTGTGATTTGGTGTTATGTGCGTCACATTTGTTGCTTGGTATACTTTATAGGTTCTTAGACTGCTTTAAACATTTTTTTAGTTTTATACCAGATTAGTCCGGATTGTGTACTAGCTCACTTGAGAACGGGATCAGATTACAGATCAAGAAACGTAGTGAAACTTTGTTTAATTGTGATGGAAATTTTTCGCAATAACAATCTAAAACCACCATCACCAACAATTAATTTCAAACAAAGACCTTTTCATATCACTCCTTTCTTACTATAATTTAATTAGCCAGTCGAATGCTTGTCCATATTGGATTTGCATTATTAACATAAAGTTTGACTATATAATAGTCTTCATAGCTTGTGGGATCTTGTTCAAACAACAATAGCTGATTTGAATGTAATTAGGTAAGTTTTGGAAAAACTCATCTCTGAACAAATAATTTTGAAAATCTAATAAAAAGGTACTCTAAATTTTAATATAATACCAATAACAATAGAATATAATAACAATAGAATTGTTATATAGACAGAGTTCACCAGGTGAGTTATGCTGCCAAGTGAGGCAACAAATTAAGTTTACACTGTCGCCTGGCCAACGATCTGGAATTCAAATATGCTGAGATTCACACTTTTGGTTTTCCTCTGGAATTTATTGTTTGCATAAGAACGAACAATATGTGAATATGCATTTGATTGGAATACCTGAAATATCAAACAAACAAAATCATTTTTAATGAATATGACTTTTACCTTTACTTGGCCCCCTCACATAGTCTACAGATGTGTGCGTGGAACGTATGGACCGAAGATAGAGATGAGCCGATACTGTATTTTTAACATAGCTACAACCTATTTCATCATTATGAGTTCATATCACGTTTTGGTTCAGTATAAACAGAATAGTTCATAGTATTTTTCATTTCTCTAATCTACTTATAATTAGATACTAAGAGAAATACTTATCATTTTTTATAAGCCATTATAATACCGTAGAAAAATAGGAATAAATACGTAAACAAGTATTATTCTCTTCCAGCCAACGGATAAGTGCAGGTAATATCTTGAGTAGTGCAGATATTGTTTATTGTAACAAACATATCTTGAAACACAAAGTAATAATATGTAACTGATGTATCATAATGAAGGTTACTAGAAGTGCTTCTAGTAAACGTGGTGATATTCTATGCCTAGAAAAAGATGGTTATATAACCTAAAATAAACACAAACCCTTCTGATTTCTTCATTCTCTTAATTTGTATTCTCAATAAATTTTTAATTTAACTTTTAATTTGTTTAGTATTGTATAAAAAATCATTAATTGGTCAGTCAAGGTAATGTTCCCAAAGATTTTTTAATAATAAAACAATGTTTCGGGATTACTTTTATCGGTGGACATCTTATTGTAATCAATAAGTAGATGGTTACTCGAAACAATTAATTTGTGTGATTAGTATTAAATGTTAAAATTTTGCAACAGTTTATACTTAAATTTTGATCACTACATTCAAGAAACAGCATCACATTACATACTGTGTTTAATAATGCTGTAACCGGATTATTTATTCAATATCATTTAACCTCAGGCGAGATTCCGGTTAATATTACGAGATAATAAGTATATTACTTTTACTTGTTCACTTTCATTTCTAATTGATTTCATGTTCCTGTATAGTGATTGTGTTTTATGAAGTGAAAAATATTTTAAATATCACCATGGCAACCAATTGTTATATTTTTGATATTAAGGTGTACATTGTTACAACCTACAATTTCCATACATGTATTCTGAAACAACAAAAAATAATAGAAATACAAAAAAGGAATTAATAAAACGACATAATAGTTTATTTATTTTGGATGAGTTTTTGGTGTTGATATACCGCATTCTGATTTTTTTCAGGTGTCAAATATTTATGAGTTGAAAATGTTTTTCAACTAAATTGAAATGTTTTAAGCTATGTATTTTTTAAATCATTATTATTCTTAGAAGCTGCTGCTGCACGCTACAATGTTCCATTTAGCCAAAAATTGCCCAACATTTAAAAACATTTTGTAACTAAATATATTAAACTTTAACCTCATCGTAATTTACAAAGAGTGGAAATTTTTCATTTGATGTTCCCTAAATCCATAAAAGTGGTTTTTGGAACTTCTATATGTCAGTGTACAGACCCCAAGATCAAAATGGTGGTATATTGTTGGTCAATGTTTTCATAGTTTTGAATATTCGTTTTTTAAGGGTACTTCAAAAAACCTTTAAAATAAAAAGTTCTCAAAAATGTTTAAAACTGTTTTGATTACAATGTTATGGGTTTATAATGCTCAAAGTCCCAAATAATTTGACGCCGCCACCATGTCTGTGAAAATTGACCATTCAAATGCTGTGACGTTTCACAGGTTAAGACAATATTTTTTAAATTTTCCGACAAAAACGATAAATTTATAAAACAGTTTTGTTACTGTCACTAAAACAGTTCAAATAACTAAACACATTTTTTTCTAGATAATTGGCTCACGTCTAATGGTTCCAGATAAAAGTTATATTTACTGTTCTTGGTAAGCAGGGAAAGTAGTAGAAGAGTCTGTTAGTTTTATTCTTATGAAGAATAAAAAACAATTTCATATATATTTTTGTGACAACAGGCATGTAGCATAAGATCACATCATCGTATAAAACCCGAAGAAAGGTGGTTGCTATACCCGAAAGGTGCGAAACGGATGGGAATCAGTTGGATTCCTCCCTAAAATTGTAGAAAAATTGTATAACTAACTTTGGAAAAAACGTTGTTAAATTTTAAGAAAATAGTAATTGTTCAAAACTGTATATTTTTATTAAATTTTAAAGGGAGGAACTAAGCGTTAGTTCATTGAAATCATTCATTTATTTTGTAATACTTTATTTGGTAATGACTTTTATTGCAAAGCTTATTGATGTTAAGACTGAGCTTTTTCCTTTGATTCGGAAAATGAATTTGAAGTGTTGAAGTGAGGTCATTAATATTCCAATTAAGTTTCCTTTGAAGTTATAAAATCTATTAAACATCCATAACCAATTTATTTTCTATGTAAAAATTTAGCTTAAGTGAATTCCTGATCATAATTTGTCTTATTAAAGAAAAGAAAATATTAAAACCCCGTTTAAATTATCCTTGGCAATCTCAAAGTACTCAAGGCTAACACTACCTCTAAAATACAATTTTAAAATGAAAAATGCCTGAGTTCACTTCACAAAATGATAAAACAGCTTTCTAGCTCAAACAATATCTCAAGTTGCCGAGTTTTGGATTTTTTAACACAAAACAGCGTATTTTGTTTCTCTAGGGTCATTTGTATCTGTCTTCTATTTAGCGCTTGGCTCGATAAAGACAAAGTGTGTTGAGTTTTTGATTTTAAGAACTCTGTTTAGATGAAAAATAAATAAAATGTTGTTTAAATAGTTGTATGCATGTCACTTTCTGTTATATAAGTTGTTATTAGTAATTGTATTAACTAAATACCGTATATAATAAAATTAATCATTAAAAGTATAAATTTCAGGAGGTAATAGTTTAAAAAAAACCAGGAGTATGTAAAAAACCTGATTTAGTGTAATATTCACAACGCTAGTTTTATGTTTTAAAATTCTAAAATTCAAATAATAATCACATTACCCTTTTTGAAATATGTTTTTAAAATCTCTATTTTAATAATAAAACATATTTGGATGTTAGAAGCCTAATGTGTAATTACTGAAAGTGCTTAAAAAGAATCACTATCACATTACCTTTTTGAAAGGTCAAAAGTGGCTGAGGGAGCGCAGGGATACCGTATTTCAGTTGCGGCTCTTTAATAGCCCCTAAAGCAAGCAAGTAGAAGGAAAGACTCATTAACAGTGGAATTTACGAGCCAAATACTTACTCCCACTACTAGCAATTTCCATATTTATTTATGGGGTCAAATATTTTCCACATAAACTCAGGATGGTCATTTTTGACACAGAAAAGAGTACGTTTTATTGGTGTCCATTAACAATTTGTAGTCGTCATTTCCATTATGTAATTTTTTAATGTGTGAGTCTGCTTTATTTTATAAAATCAAGAATGTTTTTTAATATAGCCTACTTATATTAGTTAATAAACTTAAGTTAGTTTTTTATACTCGTATATTTACACGCATGATTATAATGAAAATGTAAGTGTAAACGTTGGGTTCACTAAAATAAATCGAGAAGCATCACTCATCCGACAAAGACGTGTTTGCCTTCCACGTTAATTAGTTCTCTGTATTGAACGTGAAGTTAAATTAAACTATGTATTTTAAAACTAAACTATTCATCTAGTTATTATAAATTAATAGTATTAGTTTTAATTTAATATACGAAAACTGTATAGTTTAAATCCAAGTTCATTGCTTAATTAAATTCATTTTTAAAATTAATGTTAAAAACAAAATTTTCAAATAAAATGATTGTGGTTACTGAAGGAATGAAGTTTAGTTAAATGTTGGTAAATGTTATTGGTATGGTTTTAAAACTATCATCCGATGTCGTACAATGAGATAGAGATAGAGAGATAGAAATAAGATAGAGATATTGAAAGAATAGAGAGATAAGATAAACTTTGTTTAATCGTATTCTTAAACAATAATATTCCCCCGCAATTAAAATTCTAAGTTTATTTTTCAAATATTTTGATTTTTTATGATACTACTGAAATCATATTTTTATCAATGAATAAACCAAATTGTAACGAAACATTTCTTATCAACACTCTTTTAACTTGTAAGAAGGGGGTTGAAATAAAAAAATAATGATTTTTATTCAATGAAATCAGTGGTACCAAACTGCTCTTTGGGACCTATACACTTATAAATTTCCTAAAAATATTTATAATCATTTTGAAGGATAAATAATGGACAGAGAAGCTAGTGGTTTGCGTTGTAACTGCAGTGAAGGACATTAACTTAAATATCTATTAAACAATATACTTAATTAATAAATATTTTAAAATATTAATACTGTTCTAAACGGACCATCCAAATACAAAAAAAGTTATGTGAATTGCTATTAAATGAAGAAGACTTAAATTGACCCAACTAAACATGAACAACGTAACACGATTTATAGTCGATTAGGGTCGTGCCTCTGTATTTGAATAATCCGTTATCATTTGAATGAGTCGGTGTTAAGTCTGAAACAAAAGTCTGCCTCGGTGTTTTGGACTGCAATATTTAGCATACCAGCATAGACCTCTAACAAATTACATTACAATATTAAAACTAAAAGTCATTTATAGAAACAAATATCTACATGGAATGATATGAAAACTTATTGGTAAGATATGTTAGTTTTTTTTAAACTTGCATAAGTTATGAGTTGTTAAATTATTTATGTATGTTTCAGTCTGATGAATTTTATATTCTAATTATATAAAAATTTTAATTAACGAAACATACATTTATTTTAATTCGATACTCGTAATAGCAGATGTTTGTAGACAGACAATAATATATTCATCTCGTCGTTTCATCAAAGCTATGAAGCCACAATGAAACAATCACACTCAGACAAACTAAGGTCTCCACCTCATACTAGGAGTATATTGACCGAAAAGGACACGTGTAGCACTAAACATTTCATGTAAACGTCTTATAGTATCTCACTCTGTGCCTAACATAAAACACTGGAGCTGATAGAAACCACTGCAGGATAATATGTTAGCTCGACAGGTCTATTACATTTTCTCTTGCACACAATATAAAATCTGTGTCATTTCCTCCTTCGTAGTTTATACGGCTTGATATTAAAAAATATTATTCATTAATACAATATATGGTGCTGTTCATAATTTAACAAAGTAATATTACTAATTGAAATAAATGTGATATTTTAAATTAAAATCTCGTATTTGTGACAGTTTCAAATTATTTTTGATAATAAACAGTTTTAAACATACTATTTTGCTGCAATTTTGTTTTTCAAAAAATTTTTGTAGTTGAAAATATTGTTATTTAGCAGCATCTTTACTGTTTGATTGTATACATTTGCTAACTTTGATATAATATTAAGTCCCAGAAAATACGTTAGGTATAAACAGAATAAGCATTAGCAAATACTGTAGTTCAAAAACTTCAGAATAGTTTGATGCTAAAACACTTTAATCTTTTAAATTATAATAGATGGTTACCTCCACTCTTAAATATTTTTTATTTCCGTAAAATATGATTGATAACTGAAACGTTTTCATTTCATTAACATTCTGCTTAACAATCTTTTATATATTGAAACTTCGTCTCCAATATACATAATTTTCGGAGGGATAAACTGGGTGAATCTTATCAACAATATAACCTATATTTGTTATGTTTTTCGGGTATATATCATGTCATATGTATGCCTATAGTTTAAATTCTACTCGAAATTTTTACTGCAACGTCAAAAAAACAGAATATAGGTTAATGAAATTTTGAATTTGCTAATACAAAAGTGATACGGGGCTTCCGAGGTCCGTGCGGTAAGCAGCGACCAGGGTGTAATGACAACCCAAATTAACGGTCCCTAAAATTAATTCCCTATCATACACAGGTGCTCAAAACAACTAGGCAATTTTCACCACTATTTTATCTAAACGTTCTCGTTATTTAAAAGAATAAGAGGCTTGAACGGTCCATAAGGCTCAATGTTAAATTAAACAATCTTTATGCCTCATTTACTTAGAAGTTACTAAATACACAATGTTTAAACTTTTATCTCTAATTAAGTTTTATTGGATACACTTTTTGATCTAATTTTATGTCTTTATAGCAAAAACTGTGACAAAACGTAAGAAATTATATGATTGTTTTACTAAACCATTGTAAAAAATAACATTTAGTTGAATACCAACAAAATTCTTCAATGTAAATCAGTGGAATCTACTGTACTATGTTAACCTAGTATACAGAAAAGATACGAGCTTTATATCTGAAATATGTTTTTAGAAAACGGAACATTAAAAAAATCCCATTTTTTCAGGAAACTGCAAAACCAATATGAGTTTATGATGCTGGTAGTAAAAAAAAAGTGAATGAAGAGGTAAAAGTAAAAGATATTTTAGTATATTGTAGTGTGTTTTCTTAAATGTCATATTTTATTGTTCAGACAATACTGAGTAAATAATAAAATAAAATGAAAATAAAAGTCACAAAAACGTTTTGTGTGTTCCGTAAAAGCTCCTCTTAAAAGCTATGGTAATGGAAAATGTGAATATATTTTCAATAGGTCCATAATGATATTCTAATAATTCCATATTAGAATTCAAATGAGGATTTAGGGAAAGTCGTTAAGTGCGCTGCCTGGAGCACGCCCCACGCTGCTGTCGTGTGGTGGTAGAGGGGGCGGCCTAGCAGGTTCCGGGCCATAAATCGGTGTTGTATCGGCTCTTAAATGGATCCGAGCTGAATTTATGAACTTTCTATGGTTTTACAACTTGTATATTTTTATTTTAAATCTCTTCCGACTCTTCAATTCTATAAGTTGTTTGAAACATAGAAAAAAACTCTTCGATTATGCTAGAACGCAGCAAACAATCCTAAAATTGCGTATTAAAAATTATAAACATATCCTCTAGCATATGTTGATAATTAATTTCATCAGCAATACTAATTAATATTATGATTGGATTAGATTATTGAAATGGCAACCATACCACAAGGTAGGTATTTTAATCAAAGTATGAATAAGGATTGGATTTAAGATGATTGTGGCGCGATCTTGTAGTCTTGTAACTGACTAAGACTAACATACTTACTAAGGCTGACATGTTCCTTAGACAAAACTGTTGATTAATAGCCCAACAGCCGATGGCAACTAAGGGACCTACAATTTAAAGTGGATTCTAAACCATGGCCTCCGAATTACAAATTGGTCTAATTATGAGGATGGTCTTTGAGAATTAACGTAGTATTAAATAGTGCTGACGTTAATCCACACAAGAGATGGATTACAGGTTGCGCCACCGTATTTGAACTTGTGATCTACTGAGTTAAGTATTTTAAGCCAGGTATAAATGAGAAATGAGCGTAATATGGTTGTTGGCGCGATCTTGTCGTCTTGTTACTGACTAAGCGTGACTTGTTCTTCAGACAGAACTGTTAATAAAAATAGCAATTATTTAGTATTGTTCTAATACATTCCTTGTAAACCCGTTTAACCATGGCACAACTCTAATTTTTTCAATAAATTGTAATCAAACTATAACATAAAAAGTATCTCATATATTAAAAATATTTTATGAGTTTACCAATGCTAAATCTAAACGTTGGGAGTTTAAACGAATTGAGGCGGGGCAGTAATAAATCACGGATGTTCAGTTTGGGCTGAAATAACCGTTGTAAAATATTTAACGCACAATTTGATGGTGGTAAATAACTGGTGTGGAACATTTAACCTCCCATTTCCAGTGATTTCTAAAGTGTCTATACAAATAATATACATCAGATTTACATTCATAACATTTTAAAATATTTGTACATGGATAAATTATATTATAATTACCTTTTAAAATGGTACCTACCCAAGTAGGAATTTAAGCCAAGTATGAATGATAAATGAGTGTAGCCTAAGGTGATTGTGGCGTGATCTTGTACCCACTAAGGCTGACATGTTCCTAAGACAGGCTGTTAATTAATAACCCAACGGCCAATGGTACCATCTAAGGGGCCGTACAGTTTAATATGGAATCCGAACCACTTTTGTCTACAAATTACGAACTTGTCTAGTTATGAGCATGGTCTTTGCAGATGAATGTAGCATTTACTAGTGCGGGCGTTAATCTACACTAGAGAATATCACATCCACCAACCATCGCTTAAGTTTATCCAAAATTCGTGACCTCCAAGTAGCTGGATGGCACTCGAGGGGCAAGACGTGTTGACATGCCACGTTGTCGCCTAGGTCACACACTTAGGAGCTACCCTCATCTAGCAATAAAAATTTTTAACACCCTGCCAGCTGAAGTGTGTGATCTGGACTCAAAGACCTTTAAATTGAAAATCCGTGAGTACCTGGTAAATAGACCCCTTTATAGGCTGGATGAGTTGGATGAGCGGCCGCTTTTTGCCCCAGAAAACCCCATCTAGTCACGTCCGTCATGTTTTTACTGTGTGTAGGTGTTGTGTGTCATTTTATATTTAAACATAGTAACGCAATCTATCCGACCATGTCGGTCATGGATGCAGGCAACAAGTATTCAAGTAAGTAAGTATTACAGGACACGCCACCGTCCCAGTCTAATATGGTTATAAGAAATTAGACTATAATAATATTTCATGAAGGTGCATTACCATTGGAAGTAAGTTGTCTGTAATTTTAAAGCCTCATTGCTGTTCTTAGTAATTGGTAACTGTGTGACTATTTCCCCAGCGTTTATAATATAAGCATGAACGAAATCACGAAGCACCGAAGTTTACGATGGCGTTCAAGCGGTTCCAGAATATAAATTGGCTCTGGTTTCCCATCGGGACACCCGAAACGAAGACTGAATTAATTAATGCACTTTCCATGGTGCAAGAATTTTGTACTCAGGGTTTTTAATTAATTTTTAATGGTGATTTGTCAGTAAGTATTTGAACGCCAACTATTTTAATCCAAACCAAACTATGGTATTCATTTTCAATATATAGCTATAATTTCCATATCAATTCGTTAATTAGTTTTTCGTCATACTGCTGCGATTATGACCGTTTTTAATACTTGGTTTACGGGTCGAAAGCAATCCTTTCCCACCCTAGGGAGGGAAAGCATCAGCTGATGTCAATGTCAACAGCTATTAGTTATTACAATGTAGAACAGATAAATTATGTGCATGCTAATGATATGAGTTATCGACAGTATCGAAATCGATAATCAATAATCAGTAATGTTAGATAATCAGCTGATTGTTTATTGTTATCATGCTGAAGATGGAAGAACCTTTTTCTTCTTAAAAATCATTGGTTTGTACAGCACCCAGACCAATCGTTTATGCAATTTGACGAAAAAAACACGTATAGTTCATAACACGGGTCTAAAGAACCTCTTCGTTACTCACTCAAATTCCAACCCTGAACTCGTTTTTAGTATTTTATTATCTGAAATAGAGTATTAAAGTACTTGTTTTCATCTCAAGGGACTCTCTGACACTTTTAGTACCTAGGGAGGAAAAGTATACACGTTTAGTACCCGGGGAGGAAAAGTAATCCCTTAACAATAACATAGGAAGGATCTGGAAACACCCCGTACACCAATAATAGATATAGCGAAAATTGAGCAACATACAGTTTGTTGTGGTGGTACCACTGTCTGTTGCATCCGCAGTGTTTCCTGAGCGTCAGACATTTTGTTTGTTGACATTTACTTTAAAAAATTGACAGTGTTAGTGACGACGTAGTCTTAACGCCACCCAATATTGGTGAAGAAGCCAGGGATTTCAGAAAAGTAAAATTATATGTTTCTTGTAATATTAAGTTTAAATTCTAAATAAATTAACATTGAGCTTATGGAAATTCAAATGTAAACAATACAAATCAAACAATCTGTTTATAACCAAATAACAGGTGTTGAGTGAAGATGATTGAAAACTACGACATCGACGCCGTGGCTCAGTATTAACATAGAGGAATCGCGTGCGAAAGATAATGAGATCGATCACTGGCCAGGGAGGTTAAGTTTTTGTACAGAGTTTATGCAAGTCGTTAAAAAGATCTTAATAAACTGTTATCGTTTTTATTTTTTAGTTCTTAAATTAACAAAGCCGAATAAAGCTTGTTCTCCCGGTACTTATACAGGGTGTCCATGTAAAACGTTACAGGACTTCGGTGAGTGATTAGGTACATTGAAAGGAAGAAAAAAGTTCCAATATAAGTATGGCTTAAAACGCTTATTTTCTCAAATATCCGCCATTTTGTATTTTCCACAAAATATTTTTCATTTCAAACATTTTTTAACGGACTATTTTTAAATTTAGTACGTGTTTTAAACTAGTAGACTACTATTAGTAAAATAATAACTAGCATGATATAAGCTCAAAATCCAAAATGGTGGCCATTTTTAATTTTAAAGCTTAAATACTTAAATACGTTTAAAGCGATAAATACAAAATGGCGGATATCTGAGAAAATAAGCGTTTTAGGCTATACCTCTATTGGAACTTTTTTCTTCCTTTTAATGTACCCAATCACTCACCGAAGTCCTAAAACGTTTTTTATGGACACCCTGTATATTTTAAAACTTATAGCTAATGTTATTTGTGTAGGTTGAGGAAAAATGTGTGCAATAAGGTATTAAATGACTTTTTGTCACCTGAGGCGTATCCGAGGGTGACAATTTTCTGGGGTTTCACTTTCACATTAATCCATTGTCACACAAATAACTATAGTGTTGATCTCACAGTAGATTATGAGACTTTTTTAGCACTTCATTTGGTACACTTTTTTAAATGGTTGGAGTTTTTACATCTCAAGATGGTTGCCATTTTAAACGCGATCCGAGTTTTTGAGGACGGTAAACGTTAAACCGCATTAATTGATAAGATTATTGCTACAAGTTTCACATAATTAGTGAAAAAATAGTTTTTGGTGTGATATAAAGTTCAAAGGATACAAGTAATAATGAAGCTGGCGTCAATTTTAGTTAGGGATGGAATTAATATTGAAAGGGTCATTGAGTTTACTAGGTAGGTTTTAAAAGGCGTAGATCTGTCTGGGATATACAACAAATTTAAATTCTATGCTTATTATAATGTTTATCTCAAAGGTAAACTGAGGCTAAAACATATCAAGGATTCTACCACAGTACCATCCAAAGGTTTCGAGAAATTATTTAAAACCCTTGGTCGATCTGGATATTTTAACAATCGTTCATATCGAAGTGCCAACTGTGGATGAAATAAAAGAAAATCAGAGAGAAAGTATATTAAAATTTTCGTATTTATGAAGGGTAAAACCACGTCAATATCCATCATGGCTTTTAAAGAATACAGTACGATAGCTTATTTACCTGTTTTTGACAAAAGACCGTTGGCGTTTTATAATGTGTGATAATTAATTACGACTAAATAATAATTTCACTATCCTCATTCTAACCAAGTTCCAAACGATCTTCTTTCATTATCTAAATTCATAAAAAATACCTTATGGTCAATTACTACTTTTTTAGTTTTTATACAAATTAAAAGGTTTTCCATAAATTTACTAAAGCTATTTTTAATTTTTGTTGTGAATGACGATGAAGTTTATAATTTTAAATATTTAAAACGAATTAGATTCTAAAATCATATTTTAATACCATAGTGAATTTTTCCAATAATGTATTTTTATGATGGAAAAAATTAATCTTCTTTTATTTTATGGTTTCCTAGTAACTTTAACAGTAATTCCAAGAACATTGCAGTACAGAGCGGGTTATATGTAGTTGTTGCTGGTGAAAATTAACATTCATTCTGGTTCGACGATCATGTTTGCTTATTTACGTTCATTTTTATTTGCTATACGGTAATTGTATGGTATATGCAAATTATTTAACGCTTTTGTTTATTTGCTTTACGCTAATGCAGTTTTGTATCACAATATCTCTTTGTATTGTCCAAAACACATTTACAACATTCCATCTGATTAATTATTGATCATATTATGATTACATTTTCATCAGAATCAACCAATAATTTATAATCACCTTGCCCTGAGGACATTAGGGACAATATGGTTATGATAGTTGTAATCTATTTGGCACAAATATTTATTTACTAATGTTGGTTCATTTTTGGTAATGAAACATTGTGTCTATACTCTGTGCAGATAAGAGCTATTTGAAAAAAACAGTTTTTATGTGTTACATTTTAATAAATATTTTTAATTATCATTTTAATGGTGCAGCGGAAAGAGATTTAGCTAAAACTTGGTTAGATTTCTATATCTGCTAAATTCGTTAAGTGAAAAATACTCATTATATTTCTTATAGTTAAATTGAACTGAACCACATTATAATTTTTATTCAAGTTATAGGATTTAAAATGCTTAAATCTATTAACTAATGTGTAGTTGTATTAAAATTTACGTTCTTTATTACCTAAACAAAACTATAGTACGCGTATCTAGATTCTACCAACAACGAAGTAATCGTAAAAGGTATAAGAACGTTTACCTCATAACCTGGTATTTAAAAGGATTAAAAAATGTATAGTATATGAAGTTAAGGACAACAAATGTGTACGTTTTCGTTAACTACCAATTTAAATTACGTGAATTCTAACACCAAACCCAAAAAATGTGGTGCCTAAAAAGGGTTCCTAAGCGATTAATGATGAAATATATTCTATTTAATCCTTTAATTGTTATTATAACTGCTTTATTATTTAATTTGATATACATAGTAGAGAAAAAATAATATGGATTACAAAGACTTTTTATACAGGGCAAACGTAGCAAAATTGAATAATAAACTCACCTTATTATTAGAATTATGAAATACCTTGATCCGTTTTCAGTGAACAATATTGAACACTTTGAATATTGAATTTTCAGCTTAATGAATATGGAATTAACATTATTTTAGATTACTTACAATCGGTAACTTTTTTAAAGTAAAAAAGTCTTCATTCTTGTTTTTCTTAAAGTCTTCCCTTTTTACTTACTATAGTAATTGAGGCTTAATAAAATCTATTTTTAAAAGTTTATATTTGTTCCGAAGAAACAAGAGTTAGTCATTCCTATTTGTGATTGTAAATTAATTATATTCTTAATAATTACTATGTTGATATAAAAATGTTTTATACTTGTTCAAACTGCACACACGGATGTATTAACGATGTTATTGTAGGCATTTGGATACACATCCCAAGAGAATTCGTAAGTGTGTTGCACTGGGAACACTCAGTCCCTCCATAATTATATACAGTAGACCTATGTTACAAGACGATAGTATGCTACACCTAAAGAATAATTCTGGTACGCAATTAATTATAATATATCTTTAAAACACATTTAATCGCTTCATACATCATTTATGAGAACATTATAAAGAGTAGTATAGCTTGTAGGGTTTTTAATTGTCCAATTAAATGTTTTATTAAAGCTATTAGTATTTTTTTGGTGTTTGTTGTAGTCAAGCACTAGCAGTTTTAAATTATAAATACTGGGTAAATTGAAATATGTATTATTAATTTGCAACAGTGATCAATTTATGGTTTGGAAACCGCTGGCAATATGGCGTCATTTTCCATCTATCTCTTTCACCTGTTGTCAAAATTGACAAATCATTCTGCAAAACTCAAAACGCCCTCTGGCTTTCGAAACTGAACCACAAGTTATTAAATTATAATAATCTCATAACTAATATTTTTCTATTCAAGACGATTCCTTTAGTTTTACAAGGAGGTTCAAAATGGGCAAAATAAAAGCATTCTGGATGATCTCATTTTCACGGAGAAGACAAGCACAAATGAATAGTTTAGCGTAATGGAAAGACAGACAGAAATTGACATAAGACCCGTTTTGGCTTTTTTGTGCTATAAAACGTAAAAAACCAAAACTATTATTATAATTCCAGGTAATGTACAGACAAAACTCTTATTTTTAATATAGATGTTAGAATATTATGTGTTGCCTTTCATTTATCAGGGTTTACGATAGAGTTTTGATAGTATTAAATGGGATATGGCAAATAATGCTAATTAGCAGAAAGAATAAGTTTTATTGAAATATGCATACTAATAAAACCTCAATTTGTGATGAAGAATTATTTTCCCACGGGCAAACTTCAACATATCTACTACACAGTATGCTAGGAAGTTTATAGATTTTCTAAAGCACTTAAGTCTTTTGCTGAACAATATTAAAATTAATTTAGCATTAATTAATTTATCTTCAACAGTCTTAACTGAATTTTCATTGGCTATTAAAAATTTAAAGACATTAAAGTGTTACATAAAACGTAAGTTCATTCACGACATGATGCTTATAACAATTCCCCATTGAATGTATGTTGAAGAGGAGACCCAATTCGCCTGGTGCATGAAGCCTTTATTCAACCTGAACAATGATTTCATAAACCAGATCCGATCCGAGGCTGATCTCCTATTGTGCCCTTGTCAATAGGAAACCAATGAGAGTTTAGGTTTTTATCTACATTTAGATATTGAATTGCAAAAAAAGCTTCAAACGATTCTTATCATATAAATAAATTATTATTTTTATTGTGCAAAGAAAAGGAAATACACATCTAAAACAAGCTTACTAAAAGTTCATTTGACATATAATTTCCACAAAACTAAAATGACCTCAAATATACTTAAAATTAGATAAATAAATCAAGTTATGTGAAAACTATTCATATTTTATTTCAAACGGCATTTCCAGTTTATACAAAATATGAAGTTATTACCAGATTAAATTATCAAATGTGGTACAGATATGTATTAATATTTATTAGGTAGGAACACACACACACACATATATAAAGACTTTACTGGTAACAATATATTAGAGTAGATAGAAACATTCAACAACCAGAATAACAACTAATACTAAATATCCTAACAAAAATGTTTATATTTACTTCCCAGTGGGAAATAGGTTAGAACATGGATATGTCAAAAGGAAATGTTTTCAGTTCATCTAAACAGCTAATCTTATTCTTTTACTAATTCAATACAATAGCTCAGGTAGTTTCTATGGAAACCTGTTACATAGTTTCCATCTTAAAAATCACTAACACACCCCCAGAGCTAGACGTATCCATGTCAAAAATCAGCAACTTTCAACAAACAATAAAATTATCTGAGCTAATAAGAGTAAGTAAAAAACAGTCCCATTGTAAAGGTGTGCGTAAATTACAATAACAACAGCAATTACAATAGATTACAGCATCATACATGGTAAATGTGGATATAGCGTAAACTGGATGGAAAAATTAATTTTTGGAGAAGGTAATAACCATTTACTTTCAGGCTTGATAAATTGGTACAGAAATGATCAACTTTGGCAAGAATATATTTGCAAAGGTGATGCATCATAACCAACTTTACATTGTATATTAACTTTAATAACCTATTACAAAGTACTATGACATATAAAATCAGATAAGATAAGTCCCTTTTCCTTATTATATGAATTTATTACGATCACAAACGAATAAATAATAAAATATGATACGTCAAATCAAAGTTATCAATGTTATAATGTCTGGAAATGAATAAAATCATTCACGTAGTCTAATGATTGTTTGTTTGTTAACAAGGACAGAGGAGAAATCCTTGCCGTATCCTGTAGCTGAAGCCAAATATTCATATCTGTTGTTTCGTTACAAGGAGTTTCCAATAATTTAAGTTCCAAACACTGGGAAAATGTTATATGGCTCAAAATAAATAGAAAACCAAGAACAACTTTTCCCAAAAACTCTTTGGTTACCATATATCCTCCATTTAGTATTTTTACGAAATTATTGATATCCTCAAAGTTTACCAACCGATCTTTATACAACTCATTAATTATGTTTAAAAAAGATACATAATTTAGGAAAAAATTAAACTAGGTATAATCTAAAATTTAAAAATGGTGGTCTTGTTAAACCTTTACTCTAAAACGGTTGGAAATGGTTTAAAATACAAAAATTTACCATGAACAATTATTTAAAAAAAGTTTATTTCCAACCTTTCAGACCAAAATATGAGAATCGAACAAATACCCCCGAGATACATTGCAATGTGTGTAAAGTGGCAGCAAATAATCCATTTGTTTGTAATAGCCACTTTTGTAAACAGTAGCCTCTCTTTCTATGTATCCCAGGTTTTGCTACTTTTCTGTATTTTGTGAGTTCGATTTAGTTGCGATTTGTCAAACATTTTATTAGTGATAAGCAAATAATATTTTGACATGTTTGAATTATTTTGTCTATTATGTATGGTAAAAAATATTAACAATAATTTCAAATTCAATATAAACATTTTAGTCGTAGGTTATGTTTACTACATAAACAATAGCAAGTTCCGGACAACTTTTTTTAGATATTGTAGAGTATTACAACAGAATATACAGTTTGATCTTATATAGGAATAAAGTGTAAAGTAAAGAAATCCATTATTATTTCATGAATATTTAAAAATGTTTAGCTACTGTATTTTTTCATATTTAATCAAGGAGTTGTCCACATGAAATTGCATAGTTTAATGAATATCTGAATAACAATGAACGTAGTAACCCTAATATTCTGTTTCGTATGATTGTAGGTTATTAAAGTACATTAAATAAATACTTTAGGTTATTAAATGCATCCCAACTACCACGTTATTCCCTCCTTAATTTTAATCATTGCAAGATTTATCGTAAGCCATAAATTATAGTTTTACAAATAAGAAAAGAAAAACCTCATCAGTTAATTTGTTGTTAAAAGTTATTTCAGTCATAGCAAGGCGAGTCCTTAAAGTAAACGTTAAAATTGTCGGAATGGTTGAAGGAGGTAGGAATCAGAGGCGGATCCTTTCAATTATCGTCCGTTTGACGTCAGACTCTGATGATCCCAACAGGGACCGGTGATGACGGGGAGGGGGTGGGGGGATGATGTGGTGGGGATCTTTCCTTGGCTAGACTAATTAATTATAGTCTGTCACTACAAAGTTTATAAAATATTTAGGAACGTAACTAAAAAACCTTTCCTAACTTGTGTACCTCAAAGAAAACATTTAGATAAGATAGGCCTAAACATTGTGGTTTCTTTATAAATGTTTGGGGATGCAAAGTTGTTTTTGTACGTCAATTTTATGATATAATAAACTTTTGGGAAAAGTCCGGGGTTTTTTTCAACCTCGACTGATTATCACCATAGTCCTAGAGTATGTGCCGTATCAGGGTGATTGACTATTGGTAGCCAGAGGTTCATGATCTGACAGGAGTCGCCGCCACTGGTTTCGATCCAGCAACCGTAGACCTACTGAGCCAACGCGTCATCTTCATATTCTACATAAACTGTGAAATATAATAAATATTTGAAATAGTGACGGATTGGAGCCCTCTGGGGCGGAGGAGAAGAGGGAGGCCGAGAAGGTCTTGGCGGGATGAAGTGGATGAGGCTATGGTAATGAGGAATTTGAGAGATGGCGAATGGGATGACAGACAAGGATGGAGGACTCGACTAAGAGAAGGAAGACAGTAAAGTACTGTAAAATCCTAATAAAAAAAGTTTTGCTATAAAATTGTCTAGTGTTTAACTTAGATTTTCACGTATTTTAAAGTGTAAAGTTTCTGAACACTTATAATATGTCTTGTTTTATTTAATAGGATACTTAAGCAAAGAAATTATATACTAATCTTAAAAAAAATTTTGGGGTTTTAAATTTGTGTGTGTGTTTCGAATGTTAAACTTTTAATAATTTTCAACTAACATATAATACACGTAACTTGTTGAATATGTTATATCTAAATTTAAATATTTACTCATAATATAAGTTTAAATTAATGTACTTTAAATAGCATCTACTTCTTAGAACAATTTCGACATAAAAGATTTTATATTAACTTTTAATGAGAAAAATATATAAAAGCTGAATTCAACCGAGCCTTATTTCCATCGAACAGAGCTCTTTGATATGAAATGAAATACAATTTGTTAAAGCTTTATTAAAATATCGAAGGATTGACGGATGAAAAAGCAGATTAAATTATTCGACAGGAGATGATTATTTTGTTTTGAAATGCCTCGTTTATTTTTGTGCAGTATTGACCAGAGTCGCGTTCAATTATTTGCTAATCAGGGGATCATTACCCACAATAACCGGTGGCAACGACTCGAGTGCCTTGAAGCCTCGTCAGGTTTGTAATTTGTAAAACATGATAGAATAATAATAAAATTACAAAACTAAAATGAAAAATGTTTGTATTTACTTCTCTGTGGGAAATAGGTTAGATCAAGGATGTGTCTAAAGAAAATGTTTTCAGTTCATCTAAACAGCTGTTCTTATAACCAAACTATGACGTCACTAACCATATGACGTCACTGTTTCAAATTTTGGTCTCGCAAATTTCCAACACCACTCCCCAGAGCTAAGATATATCCATATCAAAATAATTATTTTGCAAAAATGAAAAAAAACGTAGTAAAGAAATGGTCAAGAGCTTAATAACTGAGACAATACAAAAAATATCCTTTCTTAATATGTTTCAATCACCATAAAGTAATTAAATACATGAAAATCATACCACCATATTATCATATTATGTTCCCTCTTACAATATAAGTGGAACTCGTCAAAGAATAAAATATGGCCGATAACACACAAATATTCTCGTTGCAGCAGACATGCATACTACGCGAATTTTCATTGAAAGTATAATTAGTCTGTGCGTGCGGCTATGACGCTACTAGCCGTTCTATAAAAGTTGGACTTGCTCTCTCCATTATGCTCGTTTACAAGATTTTCAGATGAAAAATCTCGACTGAAAAGTTAAACATGTATGTTTCTTAAAATTTAAGAAGTTAAAAGTTACAGAGTATAGGCTATCTTGTCATCATCTTGTACTTGGTATGAAGCAAACTACTATATGAGGTTAAATCTATTTTAACCATAGATTAAATCATAAAAGATAGTTATATAAATTTACTTATTCTACACAAGAATAACATGGAAAAGAGAATGTTTGCTGCCACGTGGAACAAAAGAATTTACATTGTTTAATACCGTATATGGTATTAAACCTTCCGCAGATTAAGCAGTATATCAAATTGAATCATAAAATAAAATATTATTTTACATAAAATTATTTTGTATTTCAAATAATAAGGAAGTTTTATATATTTGATTTTTCTCAATTAGAATAACACGGGGAATGATTAAGTAGGATCATGCTAAAAAGGGGATAACATGAGCATAACATGTTTAAGTAGGTTTGATTCGTTGAGGAAAAGATAATTAAAATTTTGAGCATACAACACTAGGACGTTATTATTTGAAAGTTTATATCAACTCATAAGACTTGGTTTACACTTTTTTGATGATAAGTGACATAACAATATTTACTTCCCTCATAAGAGCTCCAAAAGACAATTTACCGTATTTACCAGTCTCTCAGTAACCGGTTGACATATAGGCTACAGGAAAGATTTAAAATATTAAATTATTCATTTTTTAGCTAATGAAGCCAGTAAAAGTTAAAATTTAATAAATTAAACATTTTTTAAACATAAACCGAAAAATTATTCTTTACACATATCAAGCAAATTTCATGTAAATCTGACCATTTTACGAGAGTTATCGAGCTCACAGATATACTGTGCAAATTTACAATTTCAAACGAATGGTTTTGGGTATCTGCGAAAATTAAAACGAATAAAATGGCTATCGAACTAAATCTTACCATGAGAACCACGGCAATAGCTCTATTTTTATAGGAAATTTCTTAAGCCTATATAAAGCACGTAATAAACACACTAATTATAATCCTATATTTCGTAGAACCAAAATGGAATACGGCACGACACAATGAATTATAGCTCAACTTTAATTCGTCCTGTACGAATATTACAGATAAAACGTCATTTACAGGTTTGCTTTGCACAAAAATGATGCAGCAAACTAAAATATTGTAGCGTATCCTGTAATTCAGATTCTTGGAGGTCACGAAATGATTGTGGACGATGGTCGGTGGTGTAATGTTCTCTTGCGTGGATTAACGTTCGCACCATTGAATATGGTTTATCCACAATCACCATCATTATAACTAATTAGACCAGTTCGTAATTCAGAGGAAGGGGTTCGTACTCAACATTAAACTGTAGGTCCCTTATGACATTGACAGTTGAGCTATTAATTAATAGTTCTGACTAAGGAACATATCAGCCATAGTCAGTAACAAGACTACAAGACTGCACAACAACCATCTTACACTCATTTCTTATTCATACTTGCCTTAAAATACCTACCTGTGTAAGTCGCATTTCAGTAACTAACTATTTAAGTCCTATGTTTATTAGCAGATTAGATTCACTACAATTATCTGTATATATATTTATTTTTTAATATTAGAACTACTGTATATTAAATTACATTTCATCCGGTGTGGTGTTAACCACTAAACGTGGTTTCTCAGTAGTTTATTTATAATAAGAACCAAACGACACAATCTTATATTTATAAGCAGTCCGTTTTTTGTGAGTCTCAAGTCTATTTATTATAAAAAAGGTGACATTGATGTTCCAGAACCTTAATGAATAAGGTGACTCTTAATTCACATCACATAATAATTTACCTAAACAAGTTATTTATTTCCTTGACCTTTTGTAATTATTATTATTATAACAAATATTCAATTTTCTTAACAAAGTCATCTCTTCAAGTTTTTCAGCAACAACGTTTACTCCGTATCCTAAAGGGTGGATGTTGTCCACTCAACCCCTACTGAGTCCATTTCCCGCGCTCCAGGTGGCCGGCTACTTTCCATCTGTTCCATTACGAGAGCCTTGTACAGTGTAAGCGGATCAAGTAATCGAGTTAAAGCTACACAAAAGCGAGTCCTGTACTCAGAGCACTTTCTAATACCAGGTTTTATATTTTAAATACAGTTCCATCGTAAATTACATACTATAGATCAATAATAATTAGACACACACACACACACACACACACAAATATATATACTGTAACGGGTTTATAATTCTTGTATATGTTTGCCATCATACATTTCAAAAAGGGAGCAGCAAATATAATTCGTTGGAAACCTCCCAATCTTCTCTCTAAACATCGTACGTTTTGTAAATAAATTAAATTCAGAAGTTGAATGTTTTCTATCTCTGCCAATCTCTTAGTTGCCAACTCTTCCAATTTCCTGCTGAATTCGATTGCGGCTGGTTTGGAAGTTTGCCTTATTAGAGTTACACGTATCGCTCAAAAGTTTATGTAATTGTTCGATTAAACTGGTTTGGAAAATAGAAAAGCTGTCTGAGGGAATTTAAGGATTCCGACTGGAATAGGAAGAAATGTTTTGTAATTATTTTACTGAGATATTTACATAAATAATTAAACAATACTGGAGAGACACTATCGTTTGAGTAGCATTGTTTCAACTTTAAAATCTCTTAAACAGGTCATTATGACACCATCAAACAGTACAAACAGGACGGTCTTAAATTAGTTTTTATTTAAGCTATTCGGAGGAGTGAAAATCAAATGTGTACTCTGCCAAATAGGTTTGCACCGTTCGATAATGTTGTTTGCCGTCACACGCTGCTTTCCAAATGCCCAAACGATGGAGAGTGACTTCATTTAGAGTTCAGAATTGGAATTACCTCTATTTACAATAATTGGGATAGCAGATAGTGTAAATTGTACAGGATAATGATAGGATAAAAATTAGTTTTAAAACAGTGTTAATTAAGACAGTCATTGAAGAATTCTTCGAGTAAGTAGAAAGTCCGGTACAGGAGCCAGGAGTGCTGATCTCAGTAAGTTCTTTCACTTGCTGGGCATTTATTGACGCGGTGAGTTGTGCAGCTTTGTGTATATGTAGAATGGTTTAGTTTTATACAGCCTTAGGAGGTGTGCTGGTAGTATCTAAAGATCGCCATTTTTAGCGTTTTGAAGGTGAATGTATTTGTTTCTATACATAACCTTTTCATCTTTAAACTGTAGGTCCCTTGGATTACATTGACTATTGGGGCAAGTGATTAACAATTCTGTCTAAGAAACATGTCAGCCTTAGGCATAAACAAGGCTACAAGACCACGCCACAACCATCTTACACCCATTTCTCATCCATACTTGGCTTAAAATACCTACCTGGGTAGGTCGCCACTACAAAAGGTAATCTAATCTAATCCACCTCATACATTATGACATTTTATTGTACATAGAGACTATTGTAACATTTTCTGTGCTCTGAAAGCGTCCGCGCAGTCAACTAGGGAGTGTAGGCTAGCCAAGGCCCTGATGTACATATTTGGAGAGTCGGGATTCTTTTCAGGTTAGCTATCATGTGCACCCCATGCAGCTAGACCAAAGATTGGGATTCAAACCGAGAAATGTAAGTTATTTTAGCTGTTCCTAGATTGCTAAGTGACTTTATTTGTTTCACCTTGAACAGAATGGTGTTTAGTTTTTTACTCAATGTATATGTGTGGTTTCCTGGTGAGGTTTTCGACTGCAGTAATGTCTAAAAACCTAACATATATTTCCATTTCCACCTCTGCGTGAATAATTTATCAGCATCTCAGTCAATAAATGAAGATCACAAAAGCACATATTAATCACCACATATAATTTTACATATGATATAGATCTTTGGATTAGATTATTGAAATGGCAACCGTACCACAAGGTAGGTATTTTAAGCCAAGTATGAATAAGAAACGAGTGAAAGATGATTGTGGCGCGATCTTGTAGTCTAGTTACTGACTAAGGTTGACATGTTTCTTGGACAGAACTGTTAATTAATAGTTCAACAGTCAATGCAATAAGGGACCTACAGTTTAACGTGGAATCCAAACCACTGCCTCAAAATTACTGGTTCAATTATGAGGATGGTCTTTGTGGATTAACTTAGTATTCAATAGTGCGGACTTTAATCTACTCTACTATCCACAATTCGTAACCTCCAAATAGCTGGATTACAGGACGACGCCACCGTCCCAGTCTTTATTGAGTCACATGAAAAGCCAATATTAGTTGTAGACTTTTCTCAAGGATACGATAAAATCCAAACAAAAAAATTGTAAGTTTTCAACACATTGTATGAATTACTTCAATATTTTTATCCCCAACATTACTAGGTTCTTAGTTTAAAAACCAATTTTCAAATACTTTTGTCAAATAGAATCAAGAATAACTCATTATCAAATGTTACATTACTATTTAATAACTGAAATATATCAACAAATATATTTATCAACAATATTATATAATAAAATTAATTATATATGCAAAAATATATATAAGTTTTAATTAATCTAATAAAATAGCCGAACTATATCCTTAGTAGACCTATTCAACAAAGAATCGTTAGATTGAACAATTTTATCATTTTGAAACATTTGTCACATTCTTCAAGATCCTTCAAATCCTAATGAATTAAAAAGAACACAATATAATATTATGTTCCGTAAATGTTCAGTGCACATAATTATCATTTTTATTGCTCCTTAAACTATTAATGTGTAGATATGTTCTTGTAATTGGATTTTACAAGCCATTTTTACGGTGTTTATCTATTGGATGATTTTTTTAAATTCAATAGGCCTACTACCGTTGACCAGCGTGCATTGCTACGCCCATATAAAACCAACTATAGTAACATTACACTAAAATAAATTTGTTTGTTTACATTGTGTTGTTTACATTTGAAAAAAATGACAGTGTAAAGAATCTTTCAAACTAATCATAGCTGTTGATTTAGTAAACACTAAAATTTATAAAACCTGACACTGCACCCTTTTATTCCCTCTGTGTCGAAACCCTTTGCACTAATCTTCACAGAAACTATAGTCAAATCTTGCTTAAAATACATAAAAGTTTCATTACAATCTTTCGAGTTGTTCTGGATGTATAGACATAGAATGTATATAATATACATACTTCTATGTAATATACATAGTACTTACGTACTTCCTCTTTTACATATTAAGTAATATTAAGGATCATGGGAAGCTATAGTTAATTTTTCCTATTCATAACACATTGTGCTTCAATATAATGAGACGGCTGTAGTTTCAACCTTTGCCACAACACTGAGCCACCGTATGGTCCTGAAATGATAAAGTAGATTGTCGTCTTGTATCTTAACATAGAAGAACTTCTATTTATAAACAATGATCTTACCCATCAGTTATAACAACAACAATGTTTTGAACCCAACCATACACCATATATGTAATTACTTTAATCGTTACTTTCATACCAACACTGTTAATAAAATTAAAAATTATAACTATTAGCACAGAGGACATACCATTGAGTAAATTATCATTGAAGTGGCTTACTATTGTATATTATTTGGTAAATCTAAAATAAGATTGGAAAAATACTAACATAAGGTAATATTTTGCAAAATCAGTAGTTTATGTAATTTAAAATGAAGGAGAAGTTGTGTTCAAAAAGCTGATGTCAAAACTTGATGTTTATACGATATACTAAGGTAAAACGTATATAATGACAGTTTTTAATATTTTAGCGTATTGAATTTAGTATTTAATGAAATATAAGTACTAATTTTGTAGTACCTGATTAAAAGTTTTGTTTTGATTAATTAAAAATGGGTAAATGATTATATTTGTTGTTATGTAAGTACATTATTTTATTATACTTTGTTTAACTATCAGTTAGTGGTGCACGTCATAATGGCCATCGTGTCCATGTTTATGAAGAGCCTCTAAATGATGTTCCTTGGCGGCGGCGACCTCATGGGTGTCTGCCAAGTATCCGGACTTGAGCACCACGGGCTTGGCGAGAGGTCCGTGGTAAGACGCCTCGTGATGGGAGTGTCCATGGTAACCTGAGTCACTGTAGTGGTCACCGTGAGCCTTGGCCTTGGCTACGGCGGCGTAATGCTCAGCCTTAGCAGCGGCTACCTCGTGTCTGCGATGTGTCCGTCATGCAGGACGTGAGGGATGGCGGTGGGTCCGTGGTACTTGATGTCTCCATGAGAACCGCTGTGTTCCTCGCCGTAGCTTTCATCATGTCCGTAGCTGTGTTGTTGTCCAAGAGCGGCGAGATGAGCGTTTTTGGCTGCGGCTACCTCATGTGTGTCTGCTAAGAATCCATTGTGGAGGACGTGTGGGATGGCTGTGGGTCCATGGTACTGGCTGCTGTACACAGCGCTGGTGTACAGAGCGACGAGGAGAATTTGAGGCTAAAAAGAAGTATTTACATCATTTTAATATTATTACGAAACCTACCCCTTAACTCTTTACATAGTTTAGCATACGTTTTCACTTAAAATACTTATTGTCATAATTACGATTGTAATTTATGTGTTAGTGATTATATTTACTTAGATAAAATAATATTTACCTACAACATAGTTATGATAAAAATACTATATGTAGTTGGTTTGATATGTTGATTTAACTCTAAGTATTACAAATTTAAAAATGATAACTATGACTGAAAATGTAACAAGCTGTAATATATATTGTAACGTTGATGTATACCTTAATTTCGTTGTTAAAACAGTCGGAAAATAAATAAGTTATTTTTAATATATAATTTGAATCATTATCGTCTTAATTGTTTTGTTTATTGTGATAGTATCAAGTTAATATATAGGATGACACGTTTAGCTCACCAGTGAGTTCATGTTGCTGTGGTGTCGGCTGATGATGTGGTTCGACCAGAGCTGTGTGCTGTATTTATACTACACGCCTGACATTCGCCGGAATATCTGAAATTCTTAGGCAATTCATGACCTCGTATCCAATTAATTTACTCCAGCAACCGATGAGGTGTAACACGCTATTTTGATGTTAACTACGTTCACATGGTACCTCAGAAATTATGGACGAACTATGCATGCGATACAACTTATTTGCATAGTTTATATTAGTATATACCGGGTGTTTCAAAAAGGACTATTGATTTGAGGGAATATATTTTCTGTATAGGGAATATTTTGTTCCCCCAAATAACAGTTGGCACTACCGTACTCATTGTTGAACCGGCATGCACCATTTTACATTTACTAGTGCTTGTTAGTATTCATTTGTAATCTGTAGTGTCTGTGTATGTTCAACTATGGTTTTTTCAAAGGATGAACGTGTGTTTATTATTGAAAGTTATTTCGCATATAAATCTTACGAACGAGTGAAAGACGAATTCAGGTTGAAATTTCCCAATTCTGCAGTACCTAATAACGCCACAATAACGCGTCTGATCGATAAATTTCGTGAGACTGGAAGTGTACAGGATCGGAAAAGCACAGGTCGACCGTCAGTGTTAACAGAACAAGTTCTGGACAATGTGAAACAACGTTTGACTACCTCACCCAAAAAATCACTTAGAAAGTTATCTGTACAGGCTGGATTGTCACTATCTTCCACTTTCAGGGCTACTAAAAAAATTGAATCTGCGTCCTTACCGCATCGGAGTCGTTCATGAACTGAAGGATGTTGACCATGGGAAACGTATACAGTATTGTCGTTGGATACGTTCTCTTGTTAATGACAACGGTATTGAAATATTGGATCGTGTTTATTTCAGTGACGAAGCGTGGTTCCACTTAGATGGTTACGTCAACAGCCAAAACTGCCGAATATGGAGCACTGAAAATCCTCACGCATTTCAAGAACGACCATTACATGCACGTAAAATTGGTGTTTGGTGTGCGATCTCCCGGCGTCGTATTGTAGGGCCTTTATTTTTTGACAAATCTGTAGATGGTGTTGTGTATGGCAACCTTATTGAACAATTTATAGCGTTGTTAGAATTAGACGATCGATATTGTTGGTTTCAGCAGGATAATGCAACATGCCATACTTCTGCTGAAACGATGAATATGTTACGAGAATTTTTTTGACCATCGTGTGATATCAAAAGGATTGTGGCCGCCAAGATCCCCAGATCTTACTCCAGCTGACTTTTTTCTTTGGGGAATTTAAAAAGTAAGGTTTTTAATAACAATCCTCATACACTTGACGAATTGAAGGCTAATATTGAAAGTGAGATTAAAATCATTTCTGAGCAAACACTACGAAAAGTGGCTGCAAATGTTATGAAACGTTTCGAACCTGCTTAGTGGAGGAAGCCATTTTGAACATTTATTGTAAATTAAAAAGGTAATTTCTATAATAAATAAAAATTTCATAACCAACAGCATTATAATGTTAATAACTTAATGAATAAATTCACATTCTCAAACTTCCATTCGTTTTTTGAAACACCCTTTTTAAGCTATATTCGGATTATTCAGTAATAATATACTCTTATACATACAATATTATTTTCAGACTGTAACAGCCCTAAACGTTAAATGATCATTGAAGGATCCCTTAAACTCTTAATGTTGACAGGGAAAAATTACTATACCTTACTTTGAGTTGAAAAAAATCCTAACACTTCCAAGTCAACTCGCACCAGACAGCTCTTCGGTCGTGAACATTACGCAACATCCTTCTATTTCAAAATTCCACTAGGGCTTCTTGGAACTTAATCGCTCAGGATTGCAACCTCTTTGTTTTATTAATAAAACTCTAATTAAACTTAAAGCATTTATTTAGTATGTAATATTAAAATATTGTTGACAAAACAGTTTAGTTTTAATTTTAAATGTTCTATTCTATATTGAGACATCTCCATTTCTTTAGAGGTAACACCTGTCCGGTTGTTTAATTGTTCTTTAGGAATTTCTTGTAGTATTTGCTTCTTCAATCCACCTTTTTAAGATACCCAGAGAGATAGAACCTCGGTTCTGGACCCTTTCTAATAACTCTACCTGGTTACTAATTTAAAGTTCTCTCCTCTAGAGTATCTTCTCTCCTTCTTCAAGCTCAATACAGTGTATTTTTGTTCTGTTGCTGTATTGCCTCGCTTTGTAACGACTAGCCTTTTACCATTGAATTTTTTTCCATGAACGCCATCTCTTTGACATATCACAGTCATTGGTGACTAAAAGTGGTTTTGGAGGTTTGACATTTATTGCTATAATTTCATGTAATCCATTCTCTGTAGACTGTACTGTATATTTTGAACCAACATCTTCTTCAATATTTCTTGGATATTTCTATCTAATTACGATTTTTAGTTTCACTAACATGGCTTATTAATAAAACTAATTGAACTTAAAGAATTTATTAAAAATGTAATGTGTAAACTGAATTGTGTTTACAAAAACAAAGCAAAATAATACTAGTTTTTAATATCAAATGTTCTACTCTAATTGTTATGTTCTATTGCGACACTCTACTACAGCAGCATCCCCAAGTCAGAATACTACGTCATACATATTATATTGTGACACTCTTCTACAGCAGCATCCCCAAGTCAGAATACTACGTCATACATATTATATTGTGACACTCTTCTACAGCAGCATCCCCAAGTTCTACAGCAGCATCAAACGATAGTGTCTCTCCAGTATGAGAGACACTATCGTTTGAGTAGCACTGTTTCAACTTAAGAATCTCTTAAACAGGTCATTATGACACCATCAAACAGTACAAACAGGACGATCTTAAATTAGTTTTTATTTAAGCTATTCGAAGAAGTGAAAATCAAATGTGTACTCTGCCAAATAGGTTTGCACCGTTCGATAATGTTGTTTGCCGTCACACGCTGCTTTCCAAATGCCCAAACGATGGAGAGTGACTTCATTTAGAGTTCAGAATTGGAATTACCTCTATTTACAATAATTGGGATAGCAGATAGTGTAAATTGTACAGGATAATGATAGGATAAAAATTAGTTTTAAAACAGTGTTAATTAAGACAGTCATTGAAGAATTCTTCGAGTAAGTAGAAAGTCCGGTACAGGAGCCAGGAGTGCTGATCTCAGTAAGTTCTTTCACTTGCTGGGCATTTATTGACGCGGTGAGTTGTGCAGTTTTGCGTATATGTAGAATGGTTTAGTTTTATACAGCCTTAGGAGGTGTGCTGGTAGTATCTAAAGATCGCCATTTTTAGCGTTTTGAAGGTGAATGTATTTGTTTCTCTACATAACCTTTTCATCTTTAAACTGTAGGTCCCTTGGATTACATTGACTATTGGGGCAAGTGATTAACAATTCTGTCTAAGAAACATGTCAGCCTTAGGCATAAACAAGGCTACAAGACCACGCCACAACCATCTTACACCCATTTCTCATCCATACTTGGCTTAAAATACCTACCTGAGTAGGTCGCCATTACAATTTAATCTAACCCACCTCATACATTATGACATTTTATTGTACGTAGAGACTATTGTAACATTTTCTGTGCTCTGAAAGCGTCCGCGCAGCCAACTAGGTGGTGTAGGCTAGCCAAGGCCCTGATGTGCATATTTGGAGAGTCGGGATTCTTTTCAGGTTAGCTATCATGTGCACCCCATGCAGCTGGACCAAAGATTGGGATTCAAACCGAGAAATGTAAGTTATTTTAGCTGTTCCTAGATTGCTAAGTGACTTTATTTGTTTCACCTTGAACAGAATGGTGTTTAGTTTTTTACTCAATGTATCTGTGTGGTTTCCTGGTGAGGTTTTCGACTGCAGTAATGTCAAAAAACCTAACATATATTTCCATTTCCACCTCTGCATGAATAATTTATCAGCATCTCAGTCAATAAATGAAGATCACAAAAGCACATATTAATCACCACATATAATTTTATATAGGATATAGATCTTTGGATTATATTATTAAAATGGTAACCGTAACACAAGGTAGGTATTTTAAGAAGTATGAATAAGAAACGAGTGAAAGATGATTGTGGCGCGATCTTGTTGTCTAGTTACTGACTAAGGTTGACATGTTTCTTGGACAGAACTGTTAATTATTATTTCAACAGTCAATGACATAAGGGACCTACAGTTTAACGTGGAATCCGAACCACTGCCTCAGAATTACGAACTAGTCTAGTTATGAGGATGGTCTTTGTGAATTAACTTAGAATTAAATAGTCCGGATGTTAGTCTACTCTACTATCCACAATTCGTGACCTCCAAATAGCTGGATTACAGGACGACGCCACCGTCCCAGTCTTTATTGAGTCACATGAAAAGCCAATATTAGTTGTAGCCTTTTCTCAAGGATAGGATAAAATCCAAACAAAAAAATTGTAAGTTTTCAACACATTGTATGAATTAGTTCAATATTTTTATCCGCAACATTTCCAGGTTCTTAGTTTAAAAACCAATTTTCAAATACTTTTGTCAAATAGAATCAAGAATAACTCATTATCAAATGTTACATTACTATTTAATAACTGAAATATATAAACAAATATATTTATCAACAATATTAATTTATGAAGTTAATTACTGTCTCCCAACTGATGCAAAAATTCGTTAAGTTTGTTAAAAATCCTAATCTAATGATAGCCGAACTATATCCTTAGTAGACCTATTCAATTTGTCACATTCTTCATGAGTTGTTCTTCATAAATCCTGGAAATCCTAATGAATTAAAAAGAACACAATACAATATTATGTTCCTTAAATGTTCAGTGCACATAATTATCATTTTGATTGCTCCATAAACTATTAATGTGTAGATATGTTCTTGTAATTGGATTTTACAAGCCATTTTTACGGTGTTTATCTATTGGATGATTTTTTTAAATTCAATAGGCCTACTACAGTTGACCAGCGTTTATTGCTACGCCCATATAAAACCAACTATAGTAACATTACACTAAAATAAATTTGTTTGTTTACATTGTGTTGCTTACATTTGAAAAAATGACAGTGTAAAGAATCTTTTAAACTAAGCATAGCTGTTGATTTAGTAAACACTAAAATTTATAAAACCTGACACTGCACCCTTTTATTCCCTCTGTGTCGAAACCCTTTGCACTAATCTTCACAGAAACTATAATCAAATCTTGCTTAAAATACATAAAAGTTTCATTACAATCTTTCGAGTTGTTCTGGATGTATAGACATAGAATGTATATAATATACATACTTCTATGTAATATACAAAGTACTTACGTACTTCCTCTTTTACATATTAAGTAATATTAAGGATCATGGGAAGCAATAATTAATTTTTCCTATTCATAACACATTGTGCTTCAATATAATGAGACGGCTGTAGTTTCAACCTTTGCCACAACACTGAGCCACCGTATGGTCCTGAAATGATAAAGTAGATTGTCGTCTTGTATCTTAACATAGAAGAACTTCTATTTATAAACAATGATCTTACCCATCAGTTATAACAACAACAATGTTTTGAACCCAACCATACACCATATATGTAATTACTTTAATCGTTACTTTCATACCAACACTGTTAATAAAATTAAAAATTATAACTATTAGCACAGAGGACATACCATTGAGTAAATTATCATTGAAGTGGCTTACTATTGTATATTATTTGGTAAATCTAAAATAAGATTGGAAAAATACTAACATAAGGTAATATTTTGCAAAATCAGTAGTTTATGTAATTTAAAATGAAGGAGAAGTTGTGTTCAAAAAGCTGATGTCAAAATTTTGATGTTTATACGATATACTAAGGTAAAACGTATATAATGACAGTTTTTAATATTTTAGCGTATTGAATTTAGTATTTAATGAAATATAAGTACTAATTTTGTAGTACCTGATTAAAAGTTTTGTTTTGATTAATTAAAAATGGGTAAATGATTATATTTGTTGTTATGTAAGTACATTATTTTATTATACTTTGTTTAACTATCAGTTAGTGGTGCACGTCATAATGGCCATCGTGTCCATGTTTATGAAGAGCCTCTAAATGATGTTCCTTGGCGGCGGCGACCTCATGGGTGTCTGCCAAGTATCCGGACTTGAGCACCACGGGCTTGGCGAGAGGTCCGTGGTAAGACGCCTCGTGATGGGAGTGTCCATGGTAACCTGAGTCACTGTAGTGGTCACCGTGAGCCTTGGCCTTGGCTACGGCGGCGTAATGCTCAGCCTTAGCAGCGGCTACCTCGTGAGTGTCTGCGATGTGTCCGTCATGCAGGACGTGAGGGATGGCGGTGGGTCCGTGGTACTTGATGTCTCCATGAGAACCGCTGTGTTCCTCGCCGTAGCTTTCATCATGTCCGTAGCTGTGTTGTTGTCCAAGAGCGGCGAGATGAGCGTTTTTGGCTGCGGCTACCTCATGTGTGTCTGCTAAGAATCCATTGTGGAGGACGTGTGGGATGGCTGTGGGTCCATGGTACTGGCTGCTGTACACAGCGCTGGTGTACAGAGCGACGAGGAGAATTTGAGGCTAAAAAGAAGTATTTACATCGTTTTAAAATTATTACGAAACCTACCCCTTAACTCATTATACAGTTTAGCATACGTTTTCACTTAAAATACTTATTTTCTTAATTATGACTATGTGAGATTGTAAATTAGGTCGTAGTGATTACTTAGATAAAATAATATTTACCTACAACAAAGTGATGATAAAAATATTATACTAATATAAAAGATAATTTGATATGTTGATTCAACTCTAAGTATTACAAATTTAAAGCTGATAACTATGACTGAAGATGTAAAAAGCTGTAAAATACGTTGATTTTGTTTTTAAAGAACTCGGAAAAGAAATAAGTTAAGTTTTAACATATAATTTGAATTATAAACGTCTTAATCGTTTTGTTTATTGTAATAGTATCAAGTTAATCCGATACTGTACGACAGGTCTAGCTCACCAGAGAGTTCATGTTGCTGTGGTGTCGGCTGATGATGTGGTTCGACCAGAGCTGTGTCCTGTATTTATACCACACAGCTGACATTCGTCGGGATATCTGAAATTCTTGGGCAATTCATGACCTCGTATCCAATTAATTTACTCCAGCGACTGATGAGGTGTAACACGCTATTTTGATGTTAACTACGTTCACATGGTACCTCAGAAATTATGGACGAACTATGCATGCGATACAACTTATTTGCATAGTTTATATTAGTATATATTTTAAGCTATATTCGGATTATTCAGTAATTATTATATACTTTTATACATACAATATTATTTTCAGACTGTAACAGCCCTAAACGTTAAATGATCATTGAAGGATCCCTTAAACTCTTAATGTTGACAGGGGAAAATTACTATACCTTACTTTGAGGTTGAAAAAAAATCCTAACACTTCCAAGTCCCAACTCGCACCAGACAGCTCTTCGGTCGTGAACATTACGCAACATCCTTCTATTTCAAAATTCCACTAGGGCTTCTTGGAACTTAATCGCTCAGGATTGCAACCTCTTTGTTTTATTAATAAAACTCTAATTAAACTTAAAGCATTTATTTGAGTATGTAATATTAAAATAGTGTTGACAAAACAGTTTTAGTTTTTAATTTTAAATGTTCTATTCTATATTGAGACATCTCCATTTCTTTAGAGATAACACCTGTCCGGTTGTTTAAATGTTCTTTAGGAATTTCTTGTAGTATTTGCTTCATCAATGGCCGGACACTTTCTGTTTGAAGGGGTTTTTGTTCTTGTTGACTTACTTGTAGTATTTGCTTCTTCAATGTCAGGGCACCTTTTTAAGATACCCAGAGAGATAGAACCTCGGTTCTGGACCCTTTCTAATAACTCTACCTGGTTACTAAGCTCAATACAGTGTCGTTTTGTTCTGTTGCTGTGTTGCCTCACTTTGTAACGACTAGCCTTTAACTTTTTTTTTGGCCTTTATATTTTGAACAACTTCAGGCTAGAATAATTTGTCAGTGCTTGTAAGAATGCCAATGTCATACCAATAATCTTTTAAACAACCAGTCATTGATTCTTTTGACAAGTCCTAACATTTGACAAGGTTCTCGACCTAAATTTGCTTGATAATCATCTTTAACTACAATACAACTGATTTCATGGCTTTGTTTTCTACAACTTCATAGCATTCCCCAAGAAATGGTAGTTTATTGTTTGTGTAAGAGATCAAGCCATCGAGTGTTTGATTGTACTACTTTTAATATCTAAACAGCTGTTTAGGGAAATTACTTTACTTATAAAATTACATTGTGTTCCTGTGTCTAATTAAAAGATACCCTTTGGTCTCTTGGAAGTAATAAAAATTTAGTACAAACTCAAGCGTTTTGCTTCGTTTCGTAAAAGTTCTAATAAACGTTATCTGATCAGGGTTGAATTGTGCATACTTCACCGTCGTCCTCAGAGTTCTCTACTGCTGGCAATAGTTTCGGGTGGCATACTTTAGGAAAATACCCAGTGACACCTCGATTGGAGCACTTCTTTTTTGGAATGCTGGGCAATTTATCGGTCCACGCCGTGATCCGCAACGACTGCAGATGAATATGTTTTCCTCACGATGCTTATTAGAAGTTAAATCTTAATTAATTAGTTGTTTAGATCTTACTACATCTATAAAAAATCTTTCTCGGTCATTGCAGATAACTAGCGCTCTATGACTTCTGAAGTTTTCTTAAAGAAGTAGTTTTTTGCGTGTTCCTTCATGATTGATACCACAGACGAATCTGTCTCTCAGTAAACTATGTTTTATTGAGTCATAACAACACTTGGTATTTGTTTGGAAGCTTTGGTGAAAAGTCGTTAAAGGTTTCGCTCTTCGATTGATTCAGTGTGTTGTAAACGTAGATCATAGATATAAACGTAGCGTTCATAGATTATATTATATTTCTTTTCAAAATATGTGTAAAATCTGGACAAATTCTGTTCTAGGTACATCGACTCTTCATGAACTCCAAATGTCACAAACAGTTAAATTGTATCCTCTCCGATTATTGTTATTATAGCAGCTACCTGTTTATCCAGTGATCTGTCTCAGAAATTTACAGCAGTAGCTTACCATTGAATTTTTTTCCTTAAACGCCATCTCTTTGACATATCACAGAAAAGTGGTTTTGGAGGTTTGACATTTATTGCTATAATTTCATGTAATCCATTCTCTGTAGACTGTACTGTATATTTTGAAACAACATCTTCTTCAATATTTCTTGGATATTTCTATCTAATTACGATTTTTTAGTTTCAGCAACATGGCTTATTAATAAAACTAATTGAACCCTAAGAATTTATTTAAAAATGTAATGTGTAAACTGAATTGTGTTTACAAAAACAAAGCAAAATAATACTAGTTTTTAATATCAAATGTTCTACTCTAATTGTTATGTTCTATTGTGACACTCTTCTACAGCAGCATCCCCAAGTCAGAATACTACGTCAAGCACACGATTAGTTCGGTGAAAACACTCCAAACTGAGGATTTAAACTCGTGGATCAGGACGAACTGATACATGGAAGGGAGCGTGTGTAGGCAATTGTTGCTTTCAGTTAGAACTGACAGTTGAAAATAAACTCATTGATGTGACACACAGAACTGACCGTGTAAAGGACCCTTAAAGTAGATCTTAAAACAAATAAATGATATGGACGAATTGCCAATTCAATCATCTGCCACACCCCCATATGTAAACACGATGAATAGGTGAATGAATGATAGAGTAGCGCTGTGTGGCAAAGTAACGTCGCTTTAACTTTATTTCAACGTGCGAAAACTATAATTGGTACTTGGTATTATTTTAATGGTTGCATCTGTTACCGCTTGATTAGCAAGCTCGTTAACGAATTCCTTACAGTTGTGATTTCCCAGAGAGGATGTTGGCTCATGTACCCACTATAAAACCATCAGGCTACGGCAGGCAGACTATCATATCACTTCGCATCATGAACACTGTGGTACGTTCTCACTTACAGCAGTTAATTTCAGGTTACTTCAACGTAAAACATTATTTTTAGTCGATTTATAAAAATATACTTTTATCGCTTTTATCATTTTTTGGAGTTTTGAAACATTTTGGGTCATTTATCAATTTCTGAAAACCAGAAGTACAGTATTCCAAATATTTTTCATAAAAATATATTTACCGGTATTTATTTAAATTTACATACATATAATTTACATATATTTTATAAATATTTAATTATATTATACTGTTATATACATTTAAAATACTATACAGTATATTTATTGAAATAAAACAGCATAACCACATAAAACAGTTTGTAATAAAAATCTTTGCACATTGATTAAATATTAATAAAATGATAAGGTTCTAATCTCTGTAACAAAATGCATTTCCCCAGAAATCGTGTTTTCATACATATATTTTCCATTATCTCTCATTTTCATTTTTCATTATCCATAAGACATATCTCCTTCGACCTTTTACCAAGTTTCGACAATACTGAACTGTACTAAACTGCACTGTGCTAGTTATCAGTACTGAACTGGAACCATCAAAATTTAATAAAACACTACTGAGAAAAACATTTTAAAAAACAATCATTGAATAGAGCACTAGTTTGAATTAAAATGACTGAATGATTAAACAATTTCAGCCTACCATCATTGTTGTCGCTCTGTACACCAGCGCTGTGTACAGCAGCCAGTACCATGGACCCACAGCCATCCCACACGTCCTCCACAATGGATTCTTAGCAGACACACATGAGGTAGCCGCAGCCAAAAACGCTCATCTCGCCGCTCTTGGACAACAACACAGCTACGGACATGATGAAAGCTACGGCGAGGAACACAGCGGTTCTCATGGAGACATCAAGTACCACGGTCCCACCGCCATCCCTCACGTCCTGCATGACGGACACATCGCAGACACTCACGAGGTAGCCGCTGCTAAGGCTGAGCATTACGCCGCCGTAGCCAAGGCCAAGGCTCACGGTGACCACTACAGTGACTCAGGTTACCATGGACACTCCCATCACGAGGCGTCTTACCACGGACCTCTCGCCAAGCCCGTGGTGCTCAAGTCCGGATACTTGGCAGACACCCATGAGGTCGCCGCCGCCAAGGAACATCATTTAGAGGCTCTTCATAAACATGGACACGATGGCCATTATGACGTACACCACTAACATATCATACATCTAAATTTAATTAATAAAGTACTAATTAATAATTCAAAGTCTCACCTTTCTCTATTCTGTTTCAATAACTTTACCTATATAACAAGGGTCATTAATGTTGTGAATATATTTTTCAGCAACATTCACCTATGAAAACCACCATTTTATTGGTTTCACCACCAAAAGAACACGGTCCAAAACATACCAACTATTTTCTACGATCCTATTATAATTGTCTCCTGATTTGTCTTAGTTCTTTATTAAAAATTTTGATTTCTACTTTTTTATTTATTTCAAAGACCATTTGGTCAATCATCCAGATTACATACTGGGTGTATCTGAAATGCACTAAAATACTTTAGGAGTTCTTTCTAAGGTAAAAACAAAAATAGTCTGGTGAGCTTATGACCTATCTCACAGTGAAATATATGTAGAAAAAGAAAAAGCAAAAGATTGAAAATAACTTAATAAATGAATAAAAGTCAGTGATATACGGTGAAATGATACCAAAAACCAAAATCGCTGCCATATTGAAATAGTAAAAAGTATAAATTTGATACTATGAACTAAAATTGGTCCAATCAATAGGCATACACTTACCAAGTTTGAAGTTGGTACTTCGAATAGTTCCAAAGTTATAAAAGGTTGTGCGGTGACCCTATTTATAAGCTCTTATTACGCCTCAGTTGTGTTACAACACATACACACGGACAGACGAAAAATGGAGCGAGACAGGACATTAGTTCATGGGATATATTTTGTGTTTTCACGTAGATTTTTGTGTTTTTATGGAAAATATCCAAAAAAACATTGTATTTCAGACAGAGGTTATGGAACTTCTTAACAAGGATGTTATTACTTTGCTTCTATGTTAAACTCATTCAATTAGTTGTTCTTTTATTAATGAGACATTATGAAGGTATAAAAGGGCCTCTAATTCTATTTAATAATATTCTTTTTGATAATCAATATATATTTCATATGGTCTGCAGCTTTCGGTTAACACTCAATACACTCAAATACACGACACAACTTAAAAAATCTAATACAAAGCCCTACAACTAATAAAACAGACCCCACCCTTATAATAAGTATTGAAAACAATAACTATAATTTCATAAAAGTAACTCTTATAGTTTACTTTTTGAGGGAGAATGTATGTCTGAGTTTTCTGGGATCGTTTAGGGTATGTTTGTAAGATATAACATATGGCGCCATTAAACAAAGATCTGAGTTATACGTATACCACAAATTTAACTTTTGTCCAACCGTTTACCATAGCACAATAATTATTTAGACTATTTATTTAGTGTTAAGACCACTTTAATTCCGATAAAAAATCAAATAGTACTCTAAATACGATGTATTTACTTACCTTTGGGAAATAACATCTATCGTGGATATGTATAATGGGCGTATTTTAAATTCCTCTTAAAAACTGTTCTCATGACCATATGATATCACTGTTTCAAATTTTGGTCTGACGGATTGCCAATACCCCTTCCGCCGAGCTTATTTACTGCTTAAGACGTATTTATGTCAATAATATATAACTTTGTCTTTGATAAGGTCGACTAACTACAAGAACAGAACAATTAAAACTGTTCTACCGACCAAGCAAGGCTTGTGTCGCTTCCTAGCGGCAGATGTTAAAACTCAATCCACACGGGTTTTGTGAAAGAACATTGTGAAACATATTACCACGGTATACGGAATAAGAATAGATAAGAAAATATCCACTTTGGTAAATGATCTCTCACATAGTTTAAAAGCAGTGATATTGAACCATGGAAAATTTAATGTGTAAAAGGTATTATGATGTATTATGTTAATTATTAAGCCTGTCTTTAATTGATAGTTAAAGAAATTAGTTACAAACTGAGCATTTTTTATAGGTATACAACCTAAATGCGAAAATTAAACAATAAAAACAATTAATAGTAACGGATAATTAGGCGTATAAAGGTTTTCTAAGCTTGATAAAGCTTAATTACTCTATCGCCAGTGGAATGAAGATGTTGAGATATATTATCTGATGTAAATTCTGTAGATTTTCCGCCATTTTTGTAGTTTTATTTCTGTAAGAGCTATGTTTCAACCTCTTTAAACAGTTTCTTTCCGAACAAAAATCAAATATCAAGTTAAGAAAAATCTATTAGAAGTTTGAAATCAATGAATGTTTTTAATTAGTGGAAACAAAATAATAATTTAAAAGACGTATTTTGCATTTTAGTAGGCTTTAAAATTGGTGACCTAGTTATTCAGTAATTTCATGGACTGCTAGATATTAGGGTGGTTTCATATTATTAGGGTTTTACAAATTTATCCATAGAAAATAATACAAAAGTTTTAATCAAAACTATTACAGCTGTTTAAAAATTTGGATTTTTTAAAGTTGTTTTGAGTTCTTAGGGGGGAACTACTTTTAAATCTATATATTTGGCACACAGACTGATAAAGATTTTTATAAATAAGAAGTATCAATAGTTTAATAAATTATTTTTCAAGATAACTTTTAAATCAAAGTTATGTTTAAATGAACCAATGTAACTTATATAAGACTTATTATGAATTCAATTGTGTATAGTTGACAATAACACACAATATGATATTATTTATGTGGCAATAAATAATAAGTAATTTTAATTTATGGACGGAAATACATAATTCCAAAACCACTTTTAGATTCAGGAAGTCTCAAAACAATACTTTATCTATATACTAAGTATATGGTGAGTGCGATGGTGTATATGGTGGCTCGGTAGTGATTATATACAACAAAATGTTTAGAATATAAACCTAGATAACAGAAAATAGCATTAAAAATACACAACAATGGTAGGTAAATACTACAGTAACGGTAGTGATATTAACAATACTGCAGAATTGTAAGCAAATAACGAGACGAGTATATATAATCTCAGTATGACAGAACCTATTGTCAAAAAAAACTACTTAATGATGATTTTAGCGTTGTACCTAGAATCGCTCCCGTCCGAGCTCATTGCTATAATTTAATCTATTTACGATCAACACACAACTTTATATTAATTATATATTCTAGATTAATTCGTAATTCAGTGTACTGTGTTGTAATGTTGTTGCATTTTTGAGCAATAAAGAGATTTTTCAATTTATATTTATCTAAATTAGACAATTAAATTGTACGGTATGCATAGTTCTTCCATAATGTCTGCAGCATTATTTGAACTCAACGTAGTTAAACTAACACTTAATCAGTTTCTGGAGTAAGTTAATTAGATACGAGGTCATGAATTGCCGAAGAATTTCAGATATCCCGACGGATGTCAGTCGTGTGGTATAAATACAGGACACAGCTCTGGTCGAACCACATCATCAGTCGACACCACAGCAACATGAACTCACTGGTGAGCTAGACCTGTCATACTATATCTGATTAATATGAAACTACTATATTAAACAATCTAATTAAGATATTCTGTTATTGTCAGCAAAATTTATCCGAAAACAAACGTACTAAATATACATTACAGTCTGATACATTTACAGATTAACTATAATTTTTTAATGCTTAAAATCAACGTATCAAGTCAACTTCTATTAATATAAAAATCCTATAAAAAATTGAATATAAGAAATAATGCTTTTACCCAAGTAAGTATATTAAACTAAAAAAAACTTTTATAGTCGTAATTTTGACACTTCGTATGTTGAGTTAAAAAGTATGCAAAATTGTGTAAGAAGTTGAGGTTTCAGTAGTATAGGTTTCAAGTTGTTTAAAATTGATTTTTTCAATGCTGTAAATGCTTCTTTTTAGCCTCAAATTCTCCTCGTCGCTCTGTACACCTGCAGTGTGTACAGCAGCCAGTACCATGGACCCACAGCCATCCCACACGTCCTCCACAATGGATTCTTAGCAGACACACATGAGGTAGCCGCAGCCAAAAACGCTCATCTCGCCGCTCTTGGACAACAACACAGCTACGGACATGATGAAAGCTACGGCGAGGAACACAGCGGTTCTCATGGAGACATCAAGTACCACGGACCCACCGCCATCCCTCACGTCCTGCATGACGGACACATCGCAGACACTCACGAGGTAGCCGCTGCTAAGGCTGAGCATTACGCCGCCGTAGCCAAGGCCAAGGCTCACGGTGACCACTACAGTGACTCAGGTTACCATGGACACTCCCATCACGAGGCGTCTTACCACGGACCTCTCGCCAAGCCCGTGGTGCTCAAGTCCGGATACTTGGCAGACACCCATGAGGTCGCCGCCGCCAAGGAACATCATTTAGAGGCTCTTCATAAACATGGCCATTATGACGTACAACACTAACATATCATACAGCTTAATTTAATAAAGTTCTAATTAATAAATCAAAGCCTAACCTTTATCTATTATGTTTTAATAGTTCAACCTATAGCCAAGGGTAATTATTAATGTTGTGAATATTTTTTCAACATCATTCACCAATGAGGATAACCATTTTATTGGTTCCACCACCAAAAGAACACGGTCCAAAACATACCAACTATTTTTACGATCCTATTACAATTGTCTCCTGATGTGTCTAAATTTTTTATTAAATCTTTGATTTCTACTTTTTAATTTTTTTTCAAAGACCATTTGGTCAATCACCCAGATTACATTCTGGGTGTATTTGAAACGCACCGAAAAGCTTTGGTAGTTCTTAGTGAGGTTAAAAATAACAAAAAAGTCCACTGAACATATGACGTATCTCACAGTGAAATATGTAGATAAAGAAAAGGCAAAATATAGAAAATAACTTAAAAAAGAATAAAAATCTGTGAAATACGGTGAGATGATACCAAAAAACTAATAACGTCCTGAACTAGCTGCTTGGAGGGCGACGGACGGTAGACGGCCAATCCAAGTCAAACGGTTGTCACTTGTTGGAGTGTCCGCTGCAGTCAGTGGAGAGATTTGGCCTCCTCATTGGTGATTCATATTTGGTAAAGTTACTACTTATCTGAATTTCCCATTAAATCCCTAATTGGCAGTTGTAGCTTTAAAACGTATTTTTCTCCTTTATTCGGGTTAGGACCCTATTGAAATTTTATATTTCTATATAAATAAAATTAGAGGTTTGTCTGTACATTGCTCAGAATTATTCATTTTTTTGTTATTTTTACTTTCTGTGCGTTAGAGAAGCCGAAACCGGTCTTATCTCAATTTTTATCTGTTTGTCTGTGACGCTCCAGAAGGGATTTTACGCCGTCTTCTCCGAAAAACGAGAGAACTGATTAAAATAAAACTTATTTCATGTATTCTCTACATTCCAGAAAATGTAGAGAATGCTTTAAGTAAATACTTTAAATCGCCCGCCGCCTCTTGAAAATAAATAACGAGCATTAAAAACCCACTTTTACGCGATATTATTCCCATTTTGATTCAGTTTTCAATGAATAACCTACTGATAATAATCAGCTGTCTTTGTAGTTCAAGGATTTAATAGAAATAAAAACAATCAGCCGTCAAATCAATATTAGTTAGTTTATATCGGTCATTGATTTTAAACCCATTTCGAAATCATACTATATTAAAACGTTATTTTAACGTACAACTAATTATAATAATTCTATAAATGTTCTAATCTATCTAATTGTAAAGTAATGCTAAATAATAAAACTGGGTATCAATTTATTTTCTTTGTATTAATTTGTTTGGGATTTCAGGTTTACATTTTGGTATGATTATGTTTCTTCATTAAACTGAATCCTACAACCCGTACAAAGTACAGGCTTACTGCTAGTTCTTAAATAAAATTAAAATTCACAGCTTTAGTTTTTACAATTTTTTTAAATCACATGGTTTTTGAGTAATTGAGCTTTGAATAATTGAAATGGCCGCCATTTTGTAATAGTGAAAAGTAGAAATTTGATACGATGCACTAAAATTGGTCCAATCAATAGGCTTACACTTACACTTAAGTTTTAAATTGGTACTTCAAGAGGTTCCCAAGTTATAGAAAGTTGTATTAAAACACATACGCACGGACAGACGAGAAATGGAGCGAGTCAGGATATCAGTTCATGGGATATTTTTTTATTTTCACGTCAAGGAAAATATCCAAAAATTTTTCTTTGTATTTCAGATATACCCAGTTTATTAAAAAACATATAATATTAGAAAATATATCGTAACATATCAAATTTACTTTTATTAAAATAAAAATGTTATGAAAACAACTATGGTACAGGTACTGTAACTATGATTTTATGACAATAGGTAAGTTATAATAAACTTAATAAAACGCTTTGATAGTCATAATTATGACACTTACGTAGGTATGCCAAATAGAAGAAAATGCTAAAATGTGTAAGAAATTTAGGTTTCAACAGTATAGGTTTTGAATTATTTTTGAAAATAGATTAAGAATAAGTAATATTTATTTATTCATTTATATAGAATGCCATCTACGTACCTACGTGCCATATACGTAGTCATGAATAAGTCGCTGCCGACCTTACAAATAGTCAAATAGCCAATACTACCTTCTGCCAAGCTAAGACTTATTTATGTCAATAATGTATGACTTTGTCTTTGGTAAGGACGACTAGCTACAGGAACAGAACAGCCAAAACTGTTCTACCGACCAAGCTCGGCTTGTGTCGCTTCCTAGCGACAGATGTTAAAACTCAATCCACACGGGTTTTGTGAAAGAACATTGTGAAACATATTACCACGGTATACGGAATAAGTGATAAGAAATATCCACTTGGTAAATGATCTCTCACATTTTTTAAAAAGCAGTAATATTGAACCATGGAAAATATAATTTGTAAAATGTTTTTATAATGCACTATGTTAATTATCAAGCCTGTCTTTAATAAAATAGTTAAATAAAAATAGTTACAAACTAAGTAATATTTAATAAGTATACAGTTTGTAGACAAAAGCTAAACATAAAAAAAAATTAATATTAAAGGATAATTAAGCGTATAGAGGTTGGCTAAGCTTGATAAATCTTAATTACTCTATCGCCAGAGCATGAAGCTAGTGAAATATATTATCTGTAGATCTCCGCCATTTTTGTAGTTTTATTTCTGTAAGAGCTATGTTTCAACCTCTTTAACAGTTTTTTTTCCGAAAACAATCAAGATCAAGTTACGACAAATCTATTTGAATTATACAATCAAGCAACTTTGAATTATTGGAAACAAAATTATTATTCAAAAGACATTTTTATGTAGTTTAGTTGGCTTTAATATCGATGGCTTAGTTATTGAATAATTTCATTGACTGCCAGAAGATTAAAAAAATGTTTCATACATTTTAACCCCTTTTTCATTTAAACCTTATTTGTTAAAGATATTTGGGTGATTTCGTATTATTAGGGTCTACAATTTTAATCCCAAAAAATAATACTAAAACTTAATCAAAACTATTACAGCCGTTTAAAAAAATTTGGATTTTTTAGAGTTTTTATGGGTTCTTAGGGTTGAACAACCCTAAAAACTAAAAATTAAAAATTGTCGAGGTATTTATTGCAAAAGCACCCAAATTTCACAAAATTCTATGTTGTCTCTGGGTCTTAATAGGTTACAAGTACACAGACAGACTGATAAAGATTTTTTAAATAAAAAGTATCAATAATTTAATAATTTGTTTTAAGATAACCTTTAAATTAAATATATGTTTAAATGAACCAATGTAGCTTATATAAGACTTATTATGAATTCAATTGTGTATAGTTGACAATAACACACAATATGATATTATCAATATGGCAATAAATAATAAGTAATCTTAATTTTATGGACGGAAAGACATCATTCCAAAACCACTTTTATTTTCAGGAATAATTAAAACAGCAATACCCACTCTCAGCACTAATTTAAACATTTTGACGGAAAAAGTACTTTATCTATATACTGAGTATATTGTTATAGTATATTGTTATTGTTATGTTGTGAGTATATTGTTATAGTGAGTATATTGTTGGTGTATATGGTGGCTCGATAGTGATTATAAACAACAAAGTGTTGAGTATACAATAAATTTAAGATAACAGAAATAGCATCAGAAAATAGATACAATGGTAGGTAAATACGTAGTGATAGTAACAATACTGTAGAATTGTAAGCTAATAACAAACGAGTATATATAATCTCAGTAAGACAAAACCTCTAATAAACGATTTTTAGCATTATCTAGAAGCGCTCCGTCAAAGAACATTTTGGACTTGGGGCTCCTGAGCGATAAGGTTCCAAGACGAAAAAAGTGGATTAAGTTGAAGAATGTGGCGAAATTACTACTGAAACGTAAATGTCTGGTGAGTTAGGTTATAAGGAGTTATTTTTGGGTTAAATCCAAATTAAAAATATTTTAGTAAAATTTACTCGTTCATATTTAATGGTTAAGTACTTTAATGATCATGATCATTTAAAAGTTACAGCGAAAAGGTATAGTCTGAACAAAAATGTTTAGTCGTTACTGAATATTCCATACATAGTTTAGATTAGAGTTTAGAGACTAGTTTAGTTTAGAGTTTATAGTTTAGTTTTTTTTAGTATATAGTTTAGTTATCCAAAATATCCAATTAAATTGTAAGGTATGAATAGTTCGTCCATAGTTTCTGCTGCTTCATGTGAACCTAACGTAGGTAACGATAAGATGTGAATAACGTGTAACACCTCATCAGTCGCTGGAGTAAATTAATTAGTCATGAATTGCCGAAGAATTTCAGATATCCGGATGTCAGTCGTGTGGTATAAATACAGGACACAGCTCTGGTCGAACCACATCATCAGCCGACACCACAGCAACATGAACTCACTGGTGAGTTAGACCTGTCATACTATATCTGATTAATATGAAACTACTACATTAAACAATCTAATTAAGGTATTCTGTTATTGTCAGCAAAATTTATCCGAAAACAAACGTACTAAATATACATTACAGTATGATACATTTACAGATTAACTATAATTTTTTAATGCTTAAAATCAACGTATCAAGTCAACTTCTATTAATATTAAAATGTTATGAAAACTACATTGTAAGAAATTATGCTTTTATCCAAGTAAGTATATTAAACTAAAAAGAAATATTTTACAGTTGTATTTTGACACTACGTATGTTATTTAAAAATATGCAAACATTTTGTGTAAGAAGTTAGGTTTCAGTATTATAGGTGTAAGTTGTTATAAAATAGATTTTTTAAATGCTGTAAATATTATTTTTAGCCTCAAATTCTCCTCGTCGCTCTGTACACCTGCAGTGTGTACAGTAGCCAGTACCATGGACCCACTGCCATCCCACACGTCCTCCACAATGGATTCTTAGCAGACACACATGAGGTAGCCGCAGCCAAAAACGCTCATCTCGCCGCTCTTGGACAACAACACAGCTACGGACATGATGAAAGCTACGGCGAGGAACACAGCGGTTCTCATGGAGACATCAAGTACCACGGTCCCCACCGCCATCCCTCACGTCCTGCATGACGGACACATCGCAGACACTCACGAGGTAGCCGCTGCTAAGGCTGAGCATTACGCCGCCGTAGCCAAGGCCAAGGCTCACGGTGACCACTACAGTGACTCAGGTTACCATGGACACTCCCATCACGAGGCGTCTTACCACGGACCTCTCGCCAAGCCCGTGGTGCTCAAGTCCGGATACTTGGCAGACACCCATGAGGTTGCCGCCGCCAAGGAACATCATTTAGAGGCTCTTCATCAGGGACATCCATTATGACGATACACCACTAACATATATACATTAAATTTATTTAATAAAGTACTAATTAAATAATCATTTTTTTATTCTGTTTTATACTTTACCTATAACAAGGGTCATAATGTTGTGAATATATTTTTGAGAACATTCACCTATGAAAAAATTTTTATTTTTAAAAAGAAAAACACGGTAAACATACAATTTTTCTACGATTATTATAATTGTCTCTGATTTTTTTATTTCTTTATTAAAATTTTGATTACTTTTTTATTTTAAAACCATTTAACTAGATTAACATTGTATCTAAATGCACTAAAATATTTAGGGTTCTTTAAGGTAAAAACCAAAAATATCTTATTTATTTTTACAGTAATATATGTAGAAAAAAGAAAAAGCAAAATTATATACTTAATATTCGCAGCATGATGGTATCAGCGAATTTCCAAATCAATAATAATAATATATAACAAGATTTATTAAAATCTATCCATAAACATGAGAATCATTTGCCTATTCTCCATAAGATTAACATGGGAAGAGTGTGCAGGTTTGCTGCTGTGAGGATAACTGAAAGTAGGCATTTATACCATAATTTTTTTTTATTTTTAACATTTATACCAACTTTCATCAACATCTGTCCATAAATAAAGGAGTTTGCCTATTCCCTATATGATTAACATGGGAAAAGAGTATGCAGGTTTGCTGCCATGATAAACACATAAACTATGATTTTTAAGTATAAATGGATAGATCTCAACCACATGAAGCTAAATATCAAGTTTTATCCAAAAATATTGATTAATATGGGAAATATTAATTTTTCCCTATCCTCCATAAGAATAACATTGGAGCCCCACAATACAACGTACTGTGTTTAGATTTTTTATATCTCGGTAACCGTTGGAGATAGAGAAAAACTTTAAGGAACTTAATTGTGTAGTTTTTTAAGCTGATTCCAATGGTGAAATATAAAATTAGAAATATTTAAAAACTACATGTGAAAAACGCAAAAAACCCCATTTTGGGGTACAAAACCCCCCAAACTACCCGTTCCCATTGATCGATATGTCTGGTTTACGAAATCATCCAAGCATATGTAGGAATACACGTCTCTATAAATTTGGTCTTTATCGGACCATTTTTACGCGAGTTATCGTGTTCACAGACACATAATTAAAAAAACATATAAATTTATTATATATATATATATATTTTAAATCTGTCTATGATAAAGAAAAAAATACATGTTTAATTTAAATATTAATATTATAAACAAAATGAATATTGTCGCAGGATGCGTACTCAGCGAATTTCATCAATAATTAATAATAATAATATATGACAAGTTTTATAAAATCTGTCCATAAACAAGAATTTTTTGCCTATCTCCATAAGATTAACATGGAAAGATGTGCAGGTTTGCTGCTGTGAGAAACTGAAATAACATTTCTACCATAAATAATTTTTATCTTAACATTTTATAACTTTCATCAACATCTGTCCATAATATAAAGGAGTTTGCCTATTCCTATATGATTAATTGGGAAAAGAGTATGCAGGTTTTGCTGCCATGATAAACACATAAACTATATTTTTAAGCATAAATTAGATCTCAACCACATGAAGCTAAATATCAAGTTTTATCCAAAAATATTTATTAATATGGGAAATATTAATTTTTCCTAATCCTCCATAAGATTAACATTGGAGCCTCAAAATACAACGTACTGTGTTTAGATTTTTTTATATCTCGGTAACCGTTGAAGATAGAGAAAAACTTTAAGGAACTTAATTGTGTAATTTTTTAAGCAGATTCCAATGGTGAAATATAAAATTAGAAATTTTTAAAAATTACATGTGAAAAACGCAAAAACCCATTTTGGGGTACAAAACCCCCCCAAACTACCCGTTCCCATTGACCGATATGTCTGGTTTACGAACTCGTCCGAGATTTGTAGGAATACACGTCTCTACCAAATTTGGTCTCGATCGGACCATTTTTACGAGAGTTATCGTGTCACAACAAAGAATATTATTTATATATATATATATATATATATATATATATATATTTAAAATTTTAACGACTATTGTTTTTGACTTTGCACCTAAAGAAAAAAAAAATAAAATGGTCTTAAGTTCCATGAGAAAGGTAATGTTGTTCCTCTGAAGAAATTCGCAAAAGTCATGATATACGGTGAAATGATAAAAAACCAAAATTGTATATGAATCTAAAAAGTATAAATATGATACTATGACACAAAAAAATTGGTTTCCAATCAATAGGCAGAACTCTACCAAGTTGTTGTTACTTGCGCATAGTTCCAAAGTTATAAAAGGTATGCGGTGACCCTATTTATAAGCTCTTATTACGCCTCAGTTGTGTCAACACATACACACGGACAGACGAAAAATGGACGAGAAACATCATTCATAATTTTGGCACGTGATGTGTATGGAAAAATCCAAAAACTTGTATTTAGATAGAGGTTATGGAACTTCTTAACAAGGATGATTACTGAATGAGACATTATGAGGGTATAAAAGGGCCTCTAATTCTATTTAATAATATTCTTTTTGATGGTCAATAATTCTTTCATCTGGTCTGCAGCTTTCGGTTACAACACTCAATACACTCAAATACACGATACAACTTAAAAAATCTAATACAAAGCCCTACAACTAATAAAACAGACCCCACCCTTATAATAAGTATTGAAAACAATAATTATAATTTCATATAAGTAACTCTTATAGTTTACTTTTTGAGGGAGAATGTATGTCTGAGTTTTCTGGGATCGTTTAGGGTATGTTTGTAAGATATAACATATGGCGCCATTAAACAAAGATCTGAGTTATACGTATACCACAAATTTAACTTTTGTCCAACCGTTTACCATAGCACAATAATTATTTAGACTATTTATTTAGTGTTAAGACCACTTTAATTCCGATAAAAAATCAAATAGTACTCTAAATACGATGTATTTACTTACCTTTGGGAAATAACATCTATCGTGGATATGTATAATGGGCGTATTTTAAATTCCTCTTAAAAACTGTTCTCATGACCATATGATATCACTGTTTCAAATTTTGGTCTGACGGATTGCCAATACCCCTTCCGCCGAGCTTATTTACTGCTTAAGACGTATTTATGTCAATAATATATAACTTTGTCTTTGATAAGGTCGACTAACTACAAGAACAGAACAATTAAAACTGTTCTACCGACCAAGCAAGGCTTGTGTCGCTTCCTAGCGGCAGATGTTAAAACTCAATCCACACGGGTTTTGTGAAAGAACATTGTGAAACATATTACCACGGTATACGGAATAAGAATAGATAAGAAAATATCCACTTTGGTAAATGATCTCTCACATAGTTTAAAAGCAGTGATATTGAACCATGGAAAATTTAATGTGTAAAAGGTATTATAATGTACTATGTTAATTATCAAGCCTGTCTTTAATTGATAGTTAAAGAAATTAGTTACAAACTGAGCATTTTTTATAGGTATACAACCTAAATGCGAAAATTAAACAATAAAAATAATTAATAGTAACGGATAATTAGGCGTATAAAGGTTATCTAAACTTGATAAAGCTTAATTACTCCATCGCCAGTGGAATAAAGATAGTGAAATATATTGTCTGATGTAAATTCTGTAGATTCTCCGCCATTTTTGTAGTTTTATTTCTGTAAGAGCTATGTTTCAACCCCTTAAAACAGTTTCTTTCCGAACAAAAATCAAATATCAAGTTAAGAAAAATCTATTAGAAGTTTGAAATCAATGAATGTTTTTAATTATTAGAAACAAAATAATAATTTAAAAGACGTATTTTGCATTTTAGTAGGCTTTAAAATTGGTGACCTAGTTATTCAGTAATTTCATGGACTGCTAGATATTAGGGTGGTTTCATTTTATTAGGGTCTACAAATTTATTCTAAGAAAACAATACAAAAGTTTTTATCAAAACTATTACAGCTGTTTAAAAAATTGAATTTTTTAGAGTTGTTTTCGGTTCTTAGGGGGAACTACCCTTAAATCTATAAGATTTTTATAAATAGGAATTATCAATAGTTAAATAAATTATTTTTAAGATAACTTTTAAATCAAAGTTATGGTTAAATTAACCAATGTAACTTATATAATACTTATTATAAATTCAATTGTGTATAGTTGACAATAACACACAATATGATATTATTTATGTGGCAATAAATAATAAGTATTTTTAATTTTATGGACGGAAATACATCATTCCAAAACCACTTTTAGACTCAGGAAGTCTCAAAACAATACTTTATCTATATACTAAGTATATGGTGAGTGCGATGGTGTATATGGTGGCTCGATAGTGATTATATACAACAAAATGTTTAGAATATAAACCTAGATAACAGAAAATAGCATTAAAAATTGATAACAATGGTAGGTAAATACTACAGTAACGGTAGTGATATTAACAATACTGTAGAATATTGTAGGCTAATAACGAGACGAGTATATATAATCTCAGTATGACAGAACCTATTGTCAAAAAAACTACTTAATGATGATTTTAGCATTGTACCTAGAATCGCTCCCGTCCGAGCTCATTGCTTTAATTTAATCCATTTACGATCAACACACAACTTTATATTAATTATATATTCTAGATTAATTCGTAATTCAGTGTACTGTGTTGTAATTTTGTTGCATTTTTGAGCAATAAGGATTTTTCAATTTATATTTATCTAAATTAGACAATTAAATTGTACGGTATGAATAGTTCGTCGATAATGTCTGCAGTATCACTTGAACTCAACGTAGTTAAAATTATTGAATTAACGTTAAAAGTAACACTTTATTAGTTGTTGAAGTAAGTTAATTAGATACGAGGTCATGAATTGCCCAAGAATTTCAGATATCCCGCCGGTTGTTAGGCGTGTGGTATAAATACAGGACACAGCTCTGGTCGAACCACATCATCAGCCGACACCACAGCAACATGAACTCACTGGTGAGTTAGACCTGTCATACTGTATCTCATTAAGATGAAACTACAACACTAAACAATCTAATTAAGATATTCTGGTATTAACAACAAAATTTATCCGAAAAAACGTGCTAAATATACATTTCAGTCTGATACATTTTAAATTAACAGTGATAGTTATTAACTTTAAATTAGTAATGCTTAAAATCAACGTATCAAATCAACTTCTATTAATATAAAATTAATAGAAAAAATTGAATATAAGAAATTATGCTTTTATCCAAGTAAGTATATTAAACTAAAAAAAACTTTTATAGTCGTAATTTTGACACTTCGTATGTTGAGTTAAAAAGTATGCAAAATTGTGTAAGAAGTTGAGGTTTCAGTAGTATAGGTTTCAAGTTGTTTAAAATTGATTTTTTCAATGCTGTAAATGCTTCTTTTTAGCCTCAAATTCTCCTCGTCGCTCTGTACACCTGCAGTGTGTACAGCAGCCAGTACCATGGACCCACAGCCATCCCACACGTCCTCCACAATGGATTCTTAGCAGACACACATGAGGTAGCCGCAGCCAAAAACGCTCATCTCGCCGCTCTTGGACAACAACACAGCTACGGACATGATGAAAGCTACGGCGAGGAACACAGCGGTTCTCATGGAGACATCAAGTACCACGGTCCCACCGCCATCCCTCACGTCCTGCATGACGGACACATCGCAGACACTCACGAGGTAGCCGCTGCTAAGGCTGAGCATTACGCCGCCGTAGCCAAGGCCAAGGCTCACGGTGACCACTACAGTGACTCAGGGTACCACGGACACTCCCATCACGAGGCGTCTTACCACGGACCTCTCGCCAAGCCCGTGGTGCTCAAGTCCGGATACTTGGCAGACACCAATGAGGTCGCCGCCGCCAAGGAACATCATTTAGAGGCTCTTCATAAACATGGCCATTATGACATACACCACTAACATATCATACAGCTTAATTTAATAAAGTTCTAATTAATAAATCAAAGCCTAACCTTTATCTATTATGTTTTAATAGTTCAACCTATAACAAAGGGTAATTAATGTTGTGAATATTTTTTCAACATCATTCACCTATGAAGACAACCATTTTATTGGTTCCACCACCAAAAGAACACGGTCCAAAACATACCAACTATTTTTACGATCCTATTACAATTGTCTCCTGATGTGTCTTAATTATTTATTAAATCTTTGATTTCTACTTTTTAAATTTTTTTCAAAGACCATTTGGTCAATCACTCAGATTACATACTGGGTGTATTTGAAACGCACCGAAAAGCTTTGGTAGTTCTTAGTGAGGTTAAAAATAACAATACCCCCGTCGCAGCAGACCTGAGTACTCAGCGAATTTCCAAATCAATAATTTAATATATGACGTTTTATAAAAATATGTCCATAAACATGAGAATTATTTGCCAATTCTCCATAAGATTAAAATGGGAAAGAGTTTGAGGTTTGCTGCTGTGAGGACAATAGTATTACCATAAATTTTTTTATTTCATTATACAAACTTTATCAACATCTGTCCCATAAATAAAGGAGTTTGCCTATACCCTATATGATTATTATGAAAAGAGTATGCAGGTTTGCTGCCATGATAAACACATAAACTATGATTTTTAAGCATAAATGGATAGATCTAATCACAAAAGCTAAAAATCAAGTTTTATCAAAAATATGGTAATAGTAATATTAATTTTTCCTATCCTCCATAAGATTAACATTGGAGAAATACAATGTACTGTGTTTAGATTTTTAATATCTCGGAAACCTTTGAGTAGAGAAAAACTTTAAGGAACTTAATTGTGTAGTTTTAAGCTGATTCCAATGGTGAAATATAAAATTTGAAATTTTTAAAAATTACATGTGAAAAAAGCCAAAAAAATTTTTGGGTAAAAAAAACATACCGTTCATTGACCGATTTGTCTGGTTTACGAACTCGTCCGAGCATTGTAGGAATACACTTCTACCAAATTTGGTCTCGATCGGACCATTTTTACGAGAGTTATCGTGTCACAGACACTGTATCAATATATATATTTTTTACAATATATATATATTTATATAAAAATTTTAACGACTATTGTTTTTGGTCTCTAGGCACCTAAAGAAGAAAAAATAACATGGTCCCGGGCTTAAGTCTTACCATGAGACCTACGGTAATAGCTTTCTTCCCTATGGGAAATAATTATCGTCCACTACTATACGTATCTCACAGTGAAATAGTAGATAAAGAAAGGCAAAATATAGAAAATAACTTAAAAAGATAAAAATCTGTGAAATAGGTGAGATGATACCAAAAAATAATAACGTCCTGAACTAGCTGCTTGGAGGGCGACGGACGGTAGACGGCCAATCCAGTCAAACGGTTGTCACTTGTTGGCGTGTCCGCTGCAGTCAGTGGAGAGATTTGGCCTCCTCATTGGTGATTCATATTTGGTAAAGTTACTACTTATCTGAATTTCCCATTAAATCCCTAATTGGCAGTTGTAGCTTTAAAACGTATTTTTCTCCTTTATTCGGGTTAGGACCCTATTGAAATTTTATATTTCTATATAAATAAAATTAGAGGTTTGTCTGTACATTGCTCAGAATTATTCATTTTTTGGTTATTTTTACTTTCTGTGCGTTAGAGAAACCGAAACCGGTCTTATCTCAATTTTTATCTGTTTGTCTGTGACGCTCCAGAAGGGATTTTACGCCGTCTTCTCCGAAAAACGAGAGAACTGATTAAAATGAAACTTATTTCGTGTATTCTATACATCCCAGAAAGGTAGAGAATGCTTTAAGTAAATGCTTTAAATCGCCCGCCGCCTCTTGAAAAATAAATAATGAGCATTAAAAACCCACTTTTACGCGATATTATTCCCATTTTGATTCAGTTTTCAATGAATAACCTACTGATAATAATCAGCTGTCTTTGTAGTTCAAGGATTTAATAGAAATAAAAACAATCAGCCGTCAAATCAATATTAGTTAGTTTATATCGGTCATTGATTTTAAACCCATTTCGAAATCATACTATATTAAAACGTTATTTTAACGTATAACTAATTATAATAATTCTATAAATGTTCTAATCTATCTAATTGTAAAGTAATGCTAAATAATAAAACTGGGTATCAATTTATTTTCTTTGTATTAATTTGTTTGGGATTTCAGGTTTACATTTTGGTATGATTATGTTTCTTCATTAAACTGAATCCTACAACCCGTACAAAGTACAGGCTTACTGCTAGTTCTTAAATAAAATTAAAATTCACAACTTTAGTTTTTACAATTTTTATAAATCACATGGTTTTTGAGTAATTGAGCTTTGAATAATTGAAATGGCCACCATTTTGTAATAGTGAAAAGTAGAAATTTGATACGATGCACTAAAATTGGTCCAATCAATAGGCTTACACTTACACTTAAGTTTTAAATTGGTACTTCAAGAGGTTCCCAAGTTATAGAAAGTTGTATTAAAACACATACGCACGGACAGACGAGAAATGGAGCGAGTCAGGATATCAGTTCATGGGATATTTTTTTATTTTCACGTCAAGGAAAATATCCAAAAATTTTTCTTTGTATTTCAGATATACCCAGTTTATTAAAAAACATATAATATTAGAAAATATATCGTAACATATCAAATTTACTTTTATTAAAATAAAAATGTTATGAAAACAACTATGGTACAGGTACTGTAACTATGATTTTATGACAATAGGTATAATAAACTTAATAAAACGCTTTGATAGTCATAATTATGACACTTACGTAGGTATGCCAAATAGAAGAGAATGCTAAAATGTGTAAGAAATTTAGGTTTCAACAGTATAGGTTTTGAATTATTTTTGAAAATAGATTAAGAATAAGTAATATTTATTTATTCATTTATATAGAATGCCATCTACGTACGTACCTACGTGCCATATACGTAGTCATGAATAAGTCGCTGCCGACCTTACAAATAGTCAAATAGCCAATCCTACCTTCTGCCAAGCTAAGACTTATTTATGTCAATAATGTATGACTTTGTCTTTGGTAAGGACGACTAGCTACAGGAACAGAACAGCCAAAACTGTTCTACCGACCAAGCTCGGCTTGTGTCGCTTCCTAGCGACAGATGTTAAAACTCAATCCACACGGGTTTTGTGAAAGAACATTGTAAAACATATTACCACGGTATACGGAATAAGCATATATAAGAAAATATCCACTTTGGTAAATGATCTCTCACATTGTTTAAAAGCAGTAATATTAAAGCATGGAAAATATAATTTGTAAAATGTATTATAATGTACTATGTTAATTATCAATCCTGTCTTTAATAAATAGTTAAATAAAATAGTTACAAACTAAGTAATATTTAATAAGTATACAGTTTGTAGACAAAAGCTAAACAATAAAAAAATTAATATTAAAGGATAATTAAGCGTATAGAGGTTGGCTAAGCTTGATAAATCTTAATTACTCTATCGCCAGAGCATGAAGATAGTGAAATATATTATCTGTAGACTCTCCGCCATTTTTGTAGTTTTATTTCTGTAAGAGCTATGTTTCAACCTCTTTAAACAGTTTTTTCCGAAAACAATCAAAGATCAAGTTACGACAAATCTATTTGAATTATACAATCAAGCAATTTTTTGAATTATCAGAAACAAAATTATTATTCAAAAGACCCTTTTATGTAGTTTAGTTGGCTTTAATATCGATGGCTTAGTTATTGAATAATTTCATTGACTGCCAGAAGATTAAAAAAATGTTTCATACATTTTAACCCCTTTTTCATTTAAACCTTATTTGTTAAAGATATTTGGGTGATTTCGTATTATTAGGGTCTACAATTTTAATCCCAAAAAATAATACTAAAACTTAATCAAAACTATTACAGCCGTTTAAAAAATTTGGATTTTTTAGAGTTTTTATGGGTTCTTAGGGTTGAACAACCCTAAAAACTAAAAATTAAAAATTGTCGAGGTATTTATTGCAAAAGCGCCCAAATTTCACAAAATTCTATGTAGTCTCTGGGTCTTAATAGGTTACAGGTACACAGACAGACTGATAAAGATTTTTAAATAAAAAGTATCAATAATTTAATAATTTGTTTTAAGATAACCTTTAAATTAAATATATGTTTAAATGAACCAATGTAGCTTATATAAGACTTATTATGAATTCAATTGTGAATAGTTGACAATAACACAGAATGATATTTTCAATATGGCAATAAATAATAAATAATTTTAATTTTATGGACGGAAAGACATCATTCCAAAACCACTTTAGATTCAGGAAATCTCAAAACAGCAATACCCACTCTCAGCACTAATTTAAACATTTTGACGAAAACAGTACTTTATCTATATACTGAGTATATTGTTATAGTATATTGTTATGTTGTGAGTATATTGTTATAGTGAGTATATTGTTGGTGTATATGGTGGCTCGATAGTGGTTATAAACAACAAAGTGTTGAGTATACAATAAATTTAAGATAACAGAAAATAGCATCAGAAAATAGATACAATGGTAGGTAAATACTAGTAGTGATAGTAACAATACTGTAGAATTGTAAGCTAATAACAAAACGAGTATATATAATCTCAGTAAGACAAAACCTCTAATAAACGATTTTAGCATTATCTAGAAGCGCTCCCGTCAAAGAACATTTTGGACTTGGGGGTCATCCTGAGCGATAAGGTTCCAAGACGAAAAAAGTGGATTGTTGAAGTTGAAGAATGTGGCGAAATGTTTACTACTGAAACGTACCCGTTGTCTGGTGCGAGTTAGGACTTATAAGGAGTTGGGATTTTCGGGTTACTCCAATCCCAAATTAAAATATTTTAGTTACAAATTTACTCGTTCATATTTAATGGTTAAAGGCGTACTTTAATGATCATGTAACATTTAGTAAAGTTACAGCGAAAAGGTATAGTCTGAACAAAAATGTTTAGTCGTTACTGAATATTCCGTATATAGTTTAGATTAGACTTTAGAGACTAGTTTAGTTTAGAGTTTATTGTTTAGTTTTTTTTTTTAGTATACAGTTTAGTTATCCAAAATAGCCAATTAAATTGTAAGGTATGAATAGTTCGTCCATAGTTTGTGCAGCTTCATGTGAACTCAATGTAGGTAACGATAACATGTAGATAAGATGTGAATAACGTGTAACACCTCATCAGTCGCTGGAGTAAATTAATTAGTCACGAATTGCCGAAGAATTTCAGATATCCCGACGAATGTCAGTCGTGTGGTATAAATACAGGACACAGCTCTGGTCGAACCACATCATCAGCCGACACCACAGCAACATGAACTCCCTGGTGAGCTAGTCCTGTCATACTATATCTGATTAACTTGAAACTACTACATTAAACAATCTAATTAAGATATTCTGGTATTAACAACAAAATTTATCCGAAAACAAACGTACTAAACATACATTTCAGTCTGATAAATTTACAGATTAACTATAAATTTGTAATGCCTAAAATCAACGTATCAAGTCAACTTCTAATAGTATAAAAATGTTATGAAAACTACATTGTAAGAAATTATGCTTTTATCCAAGTAAGTATATTAAACTAAAAAGAAATATTTTACAGTTGTATTTTGACACTACGTATGTTGTGTTAAAAAGTATGCAACATTTTGTGTAAGAAGTTAAGGTTTCAGTATTATAGGTTTCAAGTTGTTAAAATAGATTTTTTAAATGCTGTAAATTCTTCTTTGTAGCCTCAAATTCTCCTCGTCGCTCTGTACACCTGCAGTGTGTACAGCAGCCACTACCACGGACCCACAGCCATCCCACACGTCCTCCACAATGGATTCTTAGCAGACACACATGAGGTAGCCGCAGCCAAAAACGCTCATCTCGCCGCTCTTGGACAACAACACAGCTACGGACATGATGAAAGCTACGGCGAGGAACACAGCGGTTCTCATGGAGACATCAAGTACCACGGTCCCACCGCCATCCCTCACGTCCTGCATGACGGACACATCGCAGACACTCACGAGGTAGCCGCTGCTAAGGCTGAGCATTACGCCGCCGTAGCCAAGGCCAAGGCTCACGGTGACCACTACAGTGACTCAGGTTACCATGGACACTCCCATCACGAGGCGTCTTACCACGGACCTCTCGCCAAGCCCGTGGTGCTCAAGTCCGGATACTTGGCAGACACCCACGAGGTCGCCGCCGCCAAGGAACATCATTTAGAGGCTCTTCATAAACATGGACACGATGGCCATTATGACGTACACCACTAACATATAATGTATATTAAACGAAGTATAATAAAAACAAGTACATGCATTATAACATTAACTGATCATTTACCCGTTTTATTGATAAAAGTTGGATTTTTAATTGAATTCAATATTTATATTTCATTAAATACAAAAATAAATTCCTACCCTAAAATATTAAATCCATGATTTTTAAGTGTTAGCTTAGTATATCTTATAAACATCAAGTCAGCTTCTTTGAACATAACATCTTTATTTTAAATTACATAAACTACCAAGTTGGCTAAATCTAATTATTTCATTAAAATTAAGAAGTAACTTTTCTTAAAGGTACCATCGACATGGAAACTATAATTACAAGTACCGGTACCATTAATTTTGAAGTACAAAAATATCTCAATCTTAATGTGCAAATGTTTCGTTTTGGCTTTTTCGTATTTAGCAGTTTTATAGCATTATTTTTAAATGTTGTGGAAACCAGTGATAGATTGTCTCACCGGTTGTACTTTTTGTCCTAATTGAAGTTTCCCCACAAGACCTGGCCTGCTACGGTGAAGGTAACAGTGTGATGAACTATTAACCCACTTTAAATTACGTTTTAAAAATATAGGGTACCCATATTATATTTCACCAATAACAGGTGCTTTTATCACCAACCAAAGTTAATTAAATTTAAGAATCTCACTTCGTTATAATTAAAAATTGAAAATGAACAGCATGAAATAATTTTTGTCTAATGAACACCACTATTCTAAGATACCGGTCTAGTTTATTGATTGATTTTTCGTCAAATTTAAACACGATTTTTAAAAGCCTCCATTAATATACAGTTGTTAATATACTGTAACGTGCCATACTGCTATTTGATTGTTAGATACACATGATTGGAGTTCTGAACAGTTCATTTGTTGTTGTCAAACCATAACATAATTAATCTATTTGAAAATCATTACAGATTTATAAATCTGCACCTTTAATACTGTTTCCAGTGGTCAAAGTTATGCCGTTAGCGATGGACATAATTTAATGAGTTATGTGACAAAAGGAGGGGTTTTATGTGTAGGTCTAACTACACAGAAATAAGCCGTTACGGTAAAGGTTAATGGTGACCATAATAGTTTTCTTTTTTCCACTTTTTAATCTGAAAAACATAGGTGCTGTTGAAGTATGTTTTCTTCCCATAACATCTGTTTATATTTTTTTATCTACGATCTGTTCAGTACCATAAAAACAACGAGTAAATTTTATAAGAGAATATGACCTGATTAGACACCATTGTACTATATTATGATCGAGAAAAAAATTATTACGATAAAAGATTAACAAGACCAAGGATGTTAAACCTGTTTAACCTTTAATTACGTTGACTACAGTCCAGAAGATTAAAGCCATATGGTTAAAGTGGCTTTATAGGCATACTTTACACTGATCTCTTGACTAAATTTTGAAATTTCTTCTCTAAGAAATAAATTTTTTTGGATCAGCGTGGATTACTTTGATTGTTACGTGCCTTGGAGTATTGAAGGTTCTTCTTAATGTTTTAGACTGTTATAGTTTATTTATTTTAATATTTTAATTCGGGTTCCGTAGGTCCATCGAGGCTTTAATACCACTTTGTATAGGACTAAGTATGTTTTTGGAGTGATAATTTTGAAGAAGCCGGGCCTATTTGTTGGTTCAAATCTAGTTCCCCATGTATCTTGGAAAATTAAGCCTTTTTTTAAAGCCTCCATTAATATACAGTTGTTAATATACTGTAACGTGCCATACTGCTATTTGATTGTTAGATACACATGATTGGAGTTCTGAACAGTTCATTTGTTGTTGTCAAACCATAACATAATTAATCTATTTGAAAATCATTACAGATTTATAAATCTGCACCTTTAATAATGTTTCCAGTGGTCAAAGTTATGCCGTTAGCGATGGACATAATTTAATGAGTTATGTGACAAAAGAGGAGGGGTTTTATGTGTAGGTCTAACTACACAGAAATAAGCCGTTACGGTAAAGGTTAATGGTGACCATAATAGTTTTTTTCCACTTTTTTAATCTGAAAAACATAGGTGCTGTTGAAGTATGTTTTCTTCCCATAACATCTGTTTATATTTTTTTATCTACGATCTGTTCAGTACCATAAAAACAACAAGTAAATTTTATAAGAGAATATCACCTGATTAGACACCATTGTACTATATTATGATCGAGAAAAAAAATTATTACGATAAAAGATTAACAAGACCAAGGATGTTAAACCTGTTTAACTTTTAATTACGTTGACTACAGTCCACAAGATTAAAGCCATATGGTTAAAGTGGCTTTATTGGCATACTTTACACTGATCTCTTGACTAAATTTGCGCCCGAGGTTGCCAGGAAACACATTCAAGTTTACGTTTGGTTCTCGTCAGTTCCTCCACGTGTGAGCGAATTTCGTTTATACGGTTTTGCAAATTCTAGCCATCTGTGTTTGTTGGAGGTGGTAATTTCGAGCTGAATCTACAAAGTAAATGAGAATGAAAGTAATAAATGATGAAAATAATATGACGACCATTTAATACGACGATTGGTTTGGAGAAAAAAACTGTTGGTGGCGCGAAATTGGTACTTTTATAGCTTTACTTTGGTATCACTGAGATGAGCTCTGATTATCTGATGTGTTAACATTGTTGTATTTGTTATCACAAAAGCACATTAATTAATGGAAAACTCATTTGAAAACTTCACATTCGTTTGTTTTTACTTTCTGAAGGTAAAAATACAGTGAATGTGGTGAAATTTGTATGAATCGTAAAAATGTTTACATGTGAGAAGACCAGTTCAAAAATTGACGATACACAGTAACTGATGAACACCGTTCAGGTGGACCAGTTGAAGTTTCAACTACCTCGCGTGAAAGCCGTATTGTCGACATCATTTGTGCCAAACGTCAAGTTTCTGTAGAAATATAGCTCAAAAGTTTAATGCTAGTATTGGTACAGTGCATAACATTATCTGCAACAAGTTGAAGTGCCGCAAAACAAATGCTAAGGAGTTAACATGGCTACACAAGGTCACAAGGTTGAAAGTGTGGACAGAGCTAAAGGAACGTTATGGAAGAGAAGGTTGAATACTTCCACAACAAAATTGTAACTTTCGATAATATTTGGGTGCAATATTATTAGCCAGAATCAAAAAGGCAAAGCATGGAGTGGAAGCACGCCAGTTCACCTTTCAGAAATAAGTTCAAAGACCAAGTTTGTAATCTTCAGTGATTTCTTCCTCCTAGGCTGTATTGCACAAATCCGATTAAGCCAGTGGAACTCTGGATGGCTTCATTGGATTTAGAATTCAAAGAGTCAAAGACATTATTATTCAGTGATTACTTTAAATAATACTCTAGTTATTGCTATACTCACCGGGAGGATTTAAGAATTCTAGATTTTGTAATGGGTGGTTTGAATCTGCAATATATTCTGAGTAGCTTGACAGATCATAATGTATACTAGATTTAAATTAAAATAACTACATAAGATATATTCACCTGTGACAAAAATAAAAAATCACTATCCACGTATAGGTTCAAAATAAGATGAGAGAAAAAATAGATAAGATAATATACAGGTTTCACCAAAGTGTAAGTTTGAAAAGTAACATAAAAAATCAGATCAAAAATACGATACATATTACACTACATAATTAAATAAAACTTCATTTTAAGTTATTGATATTTACTTTGAATACCCAAAATAAATAACAATTTGGGGCTTGATTTGGCCAAAGTTGAGTATGACACTCAAATTTGACCTCTTTATTGAAATAAAAAGTTAGAATTTATAGGAAGTTAGGACGAAGGTCTACGTAAAGACACTACGGGTCATTTATGTAATTCACACTTTCCTAAATGGCATTTTGATTTTAACTAAGTGATGGAGTCAGAATAACCTGTATATTGTACTAGCCGGGACCGCTTCTAATAAAAAACGGCCCGAGAAAACTTAAAAAGGATGAGTAATATCAGATGCACCATATGGTCTTTAGTGACGTAGTGGAGAAGTTTAGACCCGAATAAGCAACCACGCTGCCGTAATATATTTCTACAAAATTTCCATACGTTAGTCTCTTCTTTCTACTGAAAAGTTTTAAATTAAACTCAAGATTTGGATGGCTAATTTAAATTTGCTCATAACGTAAGCTCTTGCTCTGGTTCGATTATTTTTGTTACGTAACAATTAATTAAGAGCCTTTTTGTAACTGAAATATGCTATATAGTGACAATACCAGAAGTTCGGATGTTACACCGCTATCTACTTAAACTTTAACACGCCTCTGGTAAAATAGTATACAAACTAAATTTATCTAATTTCCCAATAACCTCCATTGTGACAATATTATTTTGAGAAATTAAAAATACGATATACCAATTTAACAAACAGCCCTTTTTAATAAGTTAATTATTACAGTATATCAAAAGGCATTATTTTGGTTGCTTCGGATCTATGGAGGAATTTCAAATGATTAAAGATCAAGTATTCAAGGTTTCTAATTAGAGTTTTACCCTTTAAACCTACGAAATTAGCCATGTGAAGATGCTGTGTTCCCAGCTGTACGGGTTTACCCTTGTGTTATTTCAGGGCAGATGACGATTCGTTTCGGTTAGATATGGATGAAATCACCCAGAAGCCCCTTGGTAAAAACTCACTGTTAGTGGGCTGTAGAGTAACAAAAAGTGTTTAGAAATACCAGAGAAAGGTTGGGATTATTATAACACGATAAAATACACCTATGTTTTACAGTATCTATAATCACCACCTTAAATAATAACTAAACATCTTTAAAAATCTTTTAATTAATTAATTTTAATATGTTAAAATAAATTAGCTAACTATAATGTATTTGGAAATGTATTTCAAATATCTAACTTAATATTGTTCGAACTAATATTTATTGAAGTAGACTACTTCTTAAAATGTTTTAGTTGCCTTAGAAATGTTTATGAATAATCATCTAATTATGAACTCAACAAAACAAACACAATATAAAGATTATTAGAATACATATTTAATATTTTAAGTGCAAACAAATAAATTGTGGAGTATAAACTCCCATTCTAAACATTTAATACTTAAAATTATGCTTAAAATATCTGAATAACACGTACTGTAAGATTCTTAGTCTCTTTATGAATATGTGGGATTAATTTACGAATAGATAAAACCGGTTACCGGGTTTTAGTTATATACAAGTATCATCCACTTCATTTGAATGTTTCTCAATAAAAGAACACTTAGCCAATTAATTACTTTCAAGCTATTGGCGGATAATTCATTTCAATTGTATATTGATCATTTCCTTCAGAATGGGTTCCCATTGTTGCTACAAGTATCAAAGATTACCGTCTGTTCCACAAGTTTATATCCATAGACATGCAGATGCAATGATACACAGGAATCATTGAATCAATCAAGATCAGGGCGGGATATCCATCAAGATTATGTTGGATGGGGCAAATGGCAGCTATCGGTCTGGTGGTGACGTCAACAAAGTGATGGCCATGTTTCAAGGTCCCTTTTCTTCAGAATTTTTGTAGAATCCGTTATCTCTCGTGGACAAGTTTAGGTATTGAGAATAAGGAAATTTTAAAATACAATCCCTTCCAGTCATTTTTCAATCGATTATTTTGAAACTTGACATGTGTCTTTAAATAGTAAAATCCAAATTTAGACAAAAAATATCAACGCGATCACAGTTTTTATGTAAAAACTATTAAAAATACAAAACTCTGTTAAATTGAATTCATTATCCAATGAAACCAATACTGTGAAAATCGGTCGATAAAGAACAGAGATTCAGTGCTTTTATTATTTGTGTACGAGTACAACTATCATTGACACTCCACCTGGTTGAGTCGGCCGAAGGACCATTGTTGTAGATGGATAGGAAATTAAATTTAACATAGCCTTTTATACTCGTACTTAGTATTTTTTATGATAAACTATTTTTAGGTTATTTTAATTTGAAAAATTTAAAAATGGTCATAATTTTGAAATTAAAAAAACTTAATCACATTAGTAAATTGGCCTAACTTGGGTTTTTAATATTTCAAGACAATTTTTAAAATAATCGATTGAAAAATTACTGAGTTGTAAATATTGTGTGAAAAAAGAAAATGGGGTATATCTGGCGAAGTATGTACTTTAGCACATATTGATTTGATATGATTATTTGACAATTTCTTTGATAAGAATGCATGCTTAATTGATAGATTAACAGACAGGATTTGAATTGCATGGTTTATTTTTAATCTTTTCGCAGTAATGATTCCAAAGACGTATTCTTCTTGATTTAGGGGTTCTCTTAATTATTTTTGTTTAATTATGTAGGCTATACAATTCGCGAGAATAGTGTTAAACAGCTAAGGTGAATAAAAGATTAAGTTTAGAAGAGAACTAAGAAGTTGAGAGTACAACTTTACTCAATTTACTCATTAAACCACTCGTTGTTCAAAAAATTTGAAGGGTCATGTTTTCAAAATGTTGGCCCGCAGGTGGTAGTTTTGATTGATCACCCAGCGAAGATGCAATCTTCAAGACCGCCCCGCCCCTCTATTGAGCCTCTTGTACCCTCAAGGGTCCATTCTTCCCAGGACCTCTCCCCTTGTCACAGGTCATCAAGTCAGGATCGCGGCGTCTCCATAGGTCCAAAGGCCGGGGACAGGTGACCCGAGGTCTCGGAGCCGTGCAGAATCGCGGACGACAGATGTGCATCCCCTACAGCCTACAGCCGCACCCTCGCCGCCACGGCCCTTGCTAACCGATTATTCACGCGCGTATGTTGAAGTGCGTTGAGAAAACATTTCAAGGGTGGGTTTTACGGTGGATTTTCTCTTTTGTTTTCCTGCTTTGCTATTATCGTTGTTCAAAACTGTTGTTCAAACCGTGAAAGTTAAAATTTAAATTTGTTGTGCTACTATTGTTAAATGAGTAGTCGTCTGGCATGAAAGTGATCTTGTTGGGTACAAAGTTATTTTATTTAAACTTATTATACCGAAACACTTAAAAATATACGTATCTAGTTCGGTGAGTTATGGCATTTTAGAATCAAAGTAACATTGAGTAAACAGATCTAAGAAATTATTTTAATACTAAGTTAAATACATGATATATAAAATGTTTAAAATTGAATGACTGTTATTAAATTTTTTCTTTATAAAGATATTTTTCATTAAAATGTCAAACGTATTCAACTGTACATTAAGGAGAAAGTTAATATCTGGCGTACTCTTAGAGTTAAGAGTACGAGAGAGTTAGATTATCCACACTTTAACAGCTCATAAACAAGTATATAATGTTAAGAAAATCTCCATCTAATTCCTTCATTTGCCTTAGTTTTCATCTTATTCCTTAATTTTGTTGATTTTTGTGTGATGTCCATTTTCCAATACAAATATAAAGACTACAGGAATATATATGATAGAAGACGTAGGTTTTTCCAGTTTCAATTGTTTACCGTATATAACAGTTCAACCCCCATTTTTGTGAGCACGGACGTTATTTTTTGTTTTGTTTATATTGAATATTTCTACGCCAGAGGCATTTTTAACGTTTTGATGGGCAACGGTCCAAACCCCGGTCTTGTTACTACCTAACGTTGACCTGTTGTTAGGAGGCATCATTAATTAATATCCCAATGAGAAAATGGCAACTTGGTTTAAATTTGACTCTTGCGGGACTCGATGGGGCGACCTTCAGTTTTGAAGGCGTGTATTATGTATAACTACTACACCACCCAGCCAGGTTATCGATCGACTAAGGTTATGATACTCCCTGGTTGGGATTGAGGCCTACAATATTGAACGCCATACGTTAATCCACAAAGACTATCCTCATAATTAGGCCAGTTTGACAAAATTTCGGTGTGTATCCCACGTTAAACCATTGGATATTAATCCCATCTATGGAAATTATCAGTCTTAGTAACAAGACTACAAGATCGATCCACAATCATCTTACACTCATTTTATCAATCATACGTATAATTGATTTCAGTTACAAATTAAAAATAAGATTAAAATCTGTGTGTTGGCCGGCACTGGACGGCCGGCTGGAACCCATTGTCGTCGGCCACCTGGGGCCTGGAGCCCGAGTCGCGACATCTTCACCCTCCTCGAGGACAAGATGGATATTGACTCGACCGGAATCAATCTCCTCAGATAATGCGACCGCTGGAGTGTTAACCTGCCACAGTATAGACCTAGGCGCTCTCCCATTGTCGATCATAAATTTTGTTTTCAAAAGTAGCCAACAAAGAGGCAGATGCCATGCGCCCAAACTATGCTTTTGTTACTTTTTGTGCTCTTATCCTAGAGAGCGTCTTAGAATTTCTTTTTGCTATAAAAACTGTCCTGTTGAGCGGCAGGAAAGAGGTTGATCTTTTTCAAGAGAGCTCATTCATGTTTTTCTAAGATAAACTTTTTTATTATTATTATTATCCTTAGTCTATGCTAGAAAACTGTTTTTTCGCATTTCAAATGCAAAGAACGCACAAGACAGATGATATCCGCATTATTTACTTTACGAACGATTCATTTACTTTTCTCACTGTTTATTTACATGAGTACAAAGTCTCACTAAAGTAAGATGCATGAGCATCGAATCAATTTTAAATTAAGTAAGGAAAGTAATACATGTATGATAATTTGACATTTTAGTTTCTTTTCCACGGTTAATGTTTTCAGTTTATATTAACATTATCAGTTAAAATGCCTTTTTCACATGTATGATATGAATATAATTACCTAAAGTACATTAATAATGTATTAATGTTTGAGACATACTTAATTTAGAATATACATCAAAACTTTGACTTTGATAGTGGTCAGGAATTGCAATAGCTCCAAATTATATAGAAAAAATGTTTGTATTTACTTCCCAGTGATAGGTGATAGGTTTGTAGGATCATGGATATGTCTATAGGGAATGTTTTCAGTTCATCTAAACGGCTGTTCTTTTTTTATTCTATTTTGCCATTGGCAGGCTCAGCTTAAGCTATGCAGCCTCGAAGTACACTATTTTTTTTATCGAATTCCCATAAAAATGTTATGGCTATCCCGGGGATCGAATCCATCACCTCTTGCACCGAAGTCCAAGATGCTAACCGTTAGGCTAGCAAGATGCCCAACGGCTGTTCCTACTCCTATATTAAAAATGCTTGTTTTTACTTCCCTGTGGGAAATAGGTTAGATCATGGATATGTCTAAAGGGAATGTTGTTAGTTCATCTAAACAGCTGTTCTTATTCTTTTATATTTAAAATTCAATTCAATAGTTCTAGTAGTTTCTATGGAAACCTGTTAAATGTTTTCCATCTTAAAAATCACCAACACCCCCCCCAGAGCTAAGACATATCCATGTCAAAATGCAGCACTTTGTTTTGTGTTACACAACAATGCTAACACCCCAGAGTTTAACCATAACCATCTGGATTAGGAAAGTGGACATTTGAAAATATCTCACTTTATGTAATTGATCGTAAAACAACGTGTTCGTTTCATATGAAAACTTTCAAGTAAGACCCGATGACAAACAAGCAAATACTAGCACATAAGCTTGCCGCTCCACTGACGGTCACTGGCCACCCCATGTTGGCATAGGCAATGGCCACGAGGCCATAAACAGCTTCTATGTTGCGGTCGGGAATCGAACAATCTCCTCATAACGAGCGCCATTGTCACTGGCCACTCTAGCGCTTAGAACGGGAGGGTCACACGGGCCATTAGTTTTAAATTAAGATTTTATTAGATATCATTCTAACTACGAGTATATTCATGATCAAATTGGTGATAGTCCCCGAAATGTCAGAAAATATATTGAGATTTCCACAAAATAAAAGTGTATGTCTTCGTAAAAAAATGGACTGTTTCTTTTCAGTTTTAGCAATAGTTTTGTGCAACTAATGAGCAAAGCGGGTAACTGCACTCTGCCCTCAGATTGCCCTATAGTTACCATGACCAATATGCCTACTGTTACCATGGACTATAAAAATTGGTAAACAAATGTGAATATTTTTGAACAGATGTGACTTTTACATAATTTTAGTCCATAAAGTAAATTGTTCACAGTTTTTTTCGTATTTTAAATTGGATTTCTCTTGTAAAATATCTTAAGACCTTACTTACCTTCACCTTGCCAATTCTTTCAATTGTTCTGGTGTAAATGAATAATCACTAATACCACTGTCAACATTCATTTGAATACAACACAAATAATTCAAATGATAATAAAATAGAAACACCTGAACACGGCGATATTTTAGTAGAACAGCTGATTTAGAGCCAGTGTTGCCAAACTTATTTCGCACGCATAGAACTTTTCCTGCCTGTTACGCACCATTTCGTGCTTTCACGTTGTAAATATGGCAACGGTGAGTGAGGTGAAGCATAGTTTGGCATCCTCAAATCAGTGATGTAAAGTGTACATTAATGGGTAACATTAGGTAAGATTGTATACTTATCTGAACTTAACCAAACCAAAAGAAACATTTTACATAGTAATAATAAATAATGATTTCATTTTAAAACTAAAGATTATACAATCTTATATTTCCAATGCTTTTGTAGTTCAATGTTAAATTTTTAATAGCCTATAGTTGATAAGTATAGTAAGTGTAAAAAATGTTTATATTTACTTCCCTGTGGGAAATAATTTAGATAATGGATATATCTACAGGGAAGGTTTTCAGTTCATCAAAACAGCTGTTCTTATTCTTATCTATTAATACAGTGTAGTTCAATACAATAGATCTGGGAGTTTCTATAAAAACCTGTTTCGAATTTTTGTCTAACAAATTTCCAAACCCCCAAAAAACCCCCCCAACAAAGCTAAGACATATCCATGTAAATAAACGATATAAGTGAACTGACACATACTTTCTCCCTGAAAAAGTAAACTAAATAATGCATACCTTTATTAAACTGTAACATTATCAACCCCTAATTAAAATTATAGATTAGATTATTTATAATATATCTAAGGTTTCAAACTAGTCATCAAACACTTTTTTACAAGTAAAAATTTTAAGGGAATTTTTGATATACTAGAGGATTAAGGATGATATTGATTTTTTATTCTCAATAGGAATAATACTGCGCGCTCTGGGCAACGCACTGTGTTTATTTATTTCCTCTTTGAACCAATGATCGAGACCAATGTTTCAAAATACTAATTGCACCACCAACTATGGCCACCATGGTTAAGTTAACAATATAAACTAGCTATTTTAATAGTGATAGTAAACTTATTCTATTAATTTTATTGTTTTCCAGGAATAAAATAGGCATTTAAAAGTACATAATTTTGTACCGTTACTTTTAGACATACCAGAGTTATAATATTCTTTGGGACCCTAAACTCTACAAACCACCCAATTTTATCAAAATCGTTAGAGCCTTTGAAAAAATATTTGATTTTTACGTCTTGGCCCACCATTAAAATTTAAAAATTAAAAAACACGTGGATATATTATACGTAAATATGAAATATGGTTATTTTTTAAAATTAAATAACAAAAACCTCTTGAGGATACTAAACAAGTATTGTAAGCCAAAGTACTTTCTTGACCAAATTTTATGAAAATCGGATCATTGATGTGGTCACAGAGTCATTTACACAGACATTTACAGAAAGAAATCTGTTCGAAAACCATCTTTTTGGATCCAGGGAGCATCTAAACGCACATTTCCATAATCAACTGAAAGTCGATAATTGTGACGAAAACAATTCTTTTTCAAGTGAATACCATAGCCTAATACAACCTCGTTCTTTGCAAAAATGTGTTTTTCATACATCCCTATATCCATAATCCCTATATTTCTAGAATTCAGTAGAAGATCTTATAAATTGAAAAAATCTGTTAACGCTATTTCAACATAAACAGAAAAAAGTGAAATTGCACCATAAAAAATTACCATAATTTAAAACGGAAAATAAATACCTTAATTCTTTAATTATCTTACTTGCTAAACTTGCACTTAAAACAAAATATTGTTATCATTAATGTCCGTTTACATCTAGGTAATTTTAACGGATGGATTTGTTTACATGATTATATTTCGTTGACTAGCTCAGGTACCAGGGTGTATTATGTTCGCTTACAGTATGTAGTAACATTAGCTGAAAAGATTTACCAACGAATTTTGATTAAAGCCTTACACTTAGGTCTAAAGAATAATTATTATTGAATAATCTAGGCGTTAGCTTATATCACCACAACAATGCAATAGTGTTTACGAATATTTATGGTTACTTTAACTTTAACGAAGTAAATATGGGGTGAAACCATTTGACACAGACAATGTCAATAAAAGGCAATCGGACAAAAGACAAAGAACAACCGTTATAAGAGTTTGCACATAAGAAGGTGTAGATGTGTGAGATTACGTCATTTTAACAAATTTCTATAGTAAAAGAGCGCTATTAGGATAGTACTTACGGCAAGACCCAAGTCTGGGACGATGGGGATCCTAAGAAATACCAGCGTATATATAACACAATAACTCTCGTAAAAATAGTCCGATCGAGAGCAAATTTGGCAGAGGCGTGTATTTCTACATTTAATCGAACGAGCTCGTAGACCAGACATATCGTTCGATCGGGACGGGTAGTTTGGGGAGATTTTGTACTCAAAATTGTTTTTTTTGCGTTTTTCATATGTAATTTTTAAATGTTTGGATTTTTCTTTAACCATTATAATCAGCTTAAAATACTACACAATTTAGTTCCTTAATGTTTTTCTCTATCTCCAACGGTTACCGTGATATTAAAAAATCTAAACACAGTACATTGTATTTTGGGTCTCCAATGTTAATCTTATGGAGGATAAGGAAAAATTAATATTTCACTTATTAACCAATACTTTTGGATAAAACTTTGTATTTAGCTTCATGGGGTTGAGATCCATCCATTTATGCTTTAAAAATCTTATTTTATGTGTTTATCATGACAGGTAACCTGCACACTATTTTCCCAAGTTAATCATATAGAGAATAGGCAAAGTCCTTTCAAAATAAGGTCAAAATAAAAGTTGTTTATGCTATAAATGAATACTTTCAGTGTTCCTCACCGCATCAAACCTGCATACTCTTTCCCATATGTTAATCTTATGGAGAATGGGCAAATAATTCTCATATTTATCGACAGATATTGATAAAACTTGTCATATATTACTATATTATCGATTTTGAAATTCGCTGAGTACGCAGATCTACTGCAACGGGGGTATTCCAACGTTTAAAAAAGTTACCTAATTCATGATGGCAAAGTTATTGTAACGTTTGAAACATAGTTCATATAATAACATTAATTGCTTCTGCAGCAAACTGGACAAAGAAGCTTAAACTGTAAGGAGCTTATGGCCTCCGAATTATAACGTGATGGCCGACTCTTGGACAGCTAATAGAAGCAACCTGAGATTCAGAGTTTATATTTTATGTTATAAATAATAACAGCCGAACATTTATTCGCTCAACAATGTCTTCATTTTACAAAAGTAATAGGTTTGAAACTAAATAAAGAGAAAACGAAAATAATTAACATTGGACGGCACCCGAACAACAGAGGTATGAAATTTAACGTAGCTAACTATTCGATTGAATGTGTGGGAAGCTTTATATATGTAGTTATGTGTAACTGTAAATAGTTTAAATGTAGAAGATACAGGAATACTAATTAAGTTAACAAATGCCAATAAGTGTTTAGGTACCTGTACAAGGTATTAAGGTATAATTGTATTAAAAATTATAACCCCACCGTAAAATATTCAACCTAATAATTTAAGACGGAGATTTGTGGATTAGAAAAAACAGATTTTCGAGCCTTTTATCAGGAATTTGATGTAATAGCTGACATAAAAGCGAAAAGACTATGTTGGCTGGGACATTTACTGCGAAGGGAAGAAGGTACAGGACTAATGGAGGTATGGCACGGCTGTACCAGCTGCAAAACGTCCCCGGATGGGACCCAAAATGAGATGGTATGACTAAGCAAGGAAAGATGGGAGTGAATGTTGAGGGACATTGGAGATGGCAGCAGAGAGAGACATGGAGGAGACACCTACGAGGCGAAGAATCGACTGAGATTTGTAGTGACGCAGCAGTAAGTAAGAGAAAATGTTAATAGTTTTACTCGTGTTATGTTGAGAGAGTTGAATAAAACATGTTTTCTATGACAACTCAAGTTGTCATAGAAAACGAATTTTATAACCTATAATTTGTGACCTTATGCTCGTAAAAGGAAAAACCATTTTATGTACAAAATTTCCAGATATTTAAAGAATACCTGAGTGTGCAGAGAATACGAAGGTAATAATGCCTTGTGAGGTTGTCTATATTTGAAACAATACTGATTTTCAACTAACCTTCAAGAATAAACATTCTTTATACTTAGCCTCGATTCTTATAATATGTCTTCATTATTATAAGAATTAGTGGCTTGAACATTGTCCCTCCTGTCTGGTTCAATCCAAGTCACTTTCATTGACTTATTCGTTCAACTAAACAATTCTAACAGTAACAGACATACGTATACTTTACGTCCATAAAATTCAATTTCAAACGTAATTAATAAAATAGACTATAAACACAACTAAAATGTATACAAGTTGCATATTGTATACTACATATTTTAAATACTGAAGTAAATAAATCGTTTATTTGGACCAAATATTTATCTCCAGCAACGGAAGCACGGTGGAAGGATCATCATCCACCTATAATTAACGATGTCCATTGTATTTTGCTGAGCTTCGTGCAGAACTGTAATCTATCACGGACCAAACTAGTGGAAACATTGTTGCAAAAACGGGAGTGGGAGGGATGGAGGGAGGGAGGGATCCCCCTCTGACAGTTCGGGAGTTCGGGGCAGGGGCAGATGTCGGTCCGTCAGCCGTCAGTTGTTGGTCTGGGACCGTCGAGTTGCCATCAAGGATGTGTCAGGCTGTCGAGGATAACTGTGAAATTCACGTGTTTACAAGTTGAACTTCTGTCACAGTTTACCCTTTCATTACCATTTGTATCGTTTCAAGTATTTCTATAGACTTTTTAGTAGGAGTAGTACAGTGTGTGAAGGTTTATTTAAAAAGGAAGACATGTTTTTTGTGAATTTTGGGAAAATGTTAACATTTTTAACGTTTCTGCATTTTGGATTTGCTATAGGTGAGTGAATAAATTTATATAATTATTAGTCTAAAACATTTAAAATCTAAATTTTATTTTTTACAGCGGAGAAATGCGGGATATGAAATGTGAAATAGTTCCGAAAATTGTGTGAACTGTAGTTCTAAAATTTTGTCATTCGTAAACGTAAATATGGTTTTATTCTCATTTCAGTAACCTAATCAATTCCACAAAACCATTTTAGTTACTTAAATAATTAAGTTTTACCAAGCCATTTCCGTACAGAAAAGACCGTAGTCTATGTAAACTAATTAAAACAGTTTTTATTACTGAAGTAATAAAAAATAATAAATGAATAAGTAATAAAATGAAGTATAAACCTCGGGATCTAAAGCTGATAATATCTGTGGCAAGTACAAATATTTCCTGGCTATTTGGGATCGTTTCCATTATTCGTATACAACTGTTTTTAAATAGCTGTTTAATGGTCTTCTGGTGTTAGAAAACATAATAATTGGAAAGTTAGTTATCTAAGTTCATTTTTTAATTCGATTTCACACGTAAACTTCCAATAGCATAACTAATTGCGGAAGTAATTTTAGAAAAAAACCGAGATTTTAATACGTCGAATAAAGCAAAAATACAGGTTTAACAGAACACCAGTGGTTCTCTAGAGGTTATTGAGAGTATAAACATAACATTAACCATACTCAAATTTCAGAAACAACCGAACAAAACTCCGCAGAGCGCGGTATGATTGGCAATATCGCGTGTGACATTACGCAACGTAAATTGGTCGCCGACAACCAGCGCTCTGCGGTTTTAAGTTAGGTCTTGGTTATTGGTATTTTTTATATTGTTGATAGCATTTTTACACAGGAAGTAACGCCCAGAAAACCACTAAAATACTGGTACTGTTACACCAGAAAACAATTAAACAGATGTTTATAATGTGGTATACGTATAACGAAAAAGATCTGTTATTTGTTTCACAAAACCCTTCGAAGTCAAACTTAGAGATGAGATTTGGCTGTATTCGCGCATCTAAAATCAATTTCACTCACACAAACTCACTTAACGGTAGCAGTTTGAGTTTTACTTGCTGTGTCGTTACAACTGAATGACAGTTTTGAAGTTTTAACCACCATTAGTGTATGTTTTGAGAAGTTGTGTTAAATTCACAATTTAAATACACAACTGTTTTGAGGAAAACCGCTGAAAGTAAATCGGTTTCCAGAAAACTATGAGCATGACAGCATCCTTCCGAGGTGACTTTAACATGCATACTCAGATATACATGCATTTTAAAATGCTACGGTAACATGGTAACATGTTAGCATGGAGACAGTAATATGTCTCTACATATAAGTTCACAGTATTACATCTACAGCGTAATGCAATAATTTAGATTGAATCGTTTTAAGTGATTTCAATGCTACTCTTGCATTTTAATTTATCAAATTTAAAGGAAAAATTAAATAAATGCTAAACGAACAAACTAAATTAATACGTAATTGTTTATATGGATCTTTGTAGGGCAGTGAAACTCTCTTTTATTTTAAGAACGGAGCATCTGGTCATAGCTGGCCGGTCTGGATAAAAAAATTGTGATCAGTAAAAGTAAATAAGATCGAGCCAGTCAAGTATGTTAATATCAAAGCAAACTTTCTCTCAAAATGAATGATCATTTGATCAATAACAAAAATATTGATTAGCACTTGGACTAAATTATTTAGGTTTCTATTCTTACTCTTAAATTTTCCATTTTTAATTTTCTTATTTACATTTTTGATTAGTGTATCTTTGGTTTCAATTTTCAGTTCCTGGTTATATTTGTTCATGCTTGTTATTTTCTTATTACTCTCATTTATATTTTATATTTAACTTAACAGCTTATGCTATTTTTACGACACTGTATTTGATTCACTTTGGTAGCCTCCGGATTAGTGATTTAACAAAGGTTTAGATTACCTTAACTGTCAAGTGATCCAAAATAGTCTGTATTTCGATTACAGCTGTTTCGTATCACTTAGATCCCTCTTGTGTCAAACGTCCAATGATTTTATTTACTCTCATCTTTTTTATATTATTGACTTAATCACTACAGATGAATAATTAAAACCAACAGACGTTCGGCCTGAAGATGCGTCTGAAAGACATGAAACAGCTGTAGTTGAAATACAGACTATTGGATCAATTAACAGGCAAGGTAAACTAAACCTTTTGTAATCGATAACACGGGGATATCAAAGTGAAGAAAAATCAGTATCATAAAAACTAAAAGTTGTCAGTTTAAATTTAAAATATAAATTGATAAGGAAATAACAAGTGTTAACAAATTTAAAATATAACTACGAATCGATAAATGAAAATCAAAATGCAGTTAAAAAATAAAAATAGAACATTAAAGAGCCCAAATAGATAAACAAAATTATATAGTCCAGCCACTACTGACTATTTTTCAATTGAGGGAAGAGTTTTCTTTGAATTTATTCATCTTGGCCAGCTCGATCTTATTTCCTTTCACAAGATAAATTAAACCTCTAATTTAAACTACATTTATTGTTCGTTATTTTATATACTGAACTGTTGTGCTATCCACAATCTTATTTCTGAATTCATGATCCTAGTAATGTTTAAAATTACTAAGGCCAAAAATGTATCCCCTTATTCGAATATTCTACTCCAATCAGTGGTGTTTTATAAGATTAGGCAAATAAAACAAAATATTTGTGGAATTATTTTGTTGTGTACGCAGGATTAAAATATATATTTCAACTAATTCTAATATATATTTTCCATTAATATCTTTCCAATAATTGTTGTTACAGTATTACATCGTTTTCCTGATAGTGCAGTAAGGTCCAGCTATTTAAACAGTTTATCGTGTGAAAGTTGATCTCATCTCGCGCACTCGTTTGTTTACTGATGATCTGGACGATGTCCATCAGTGCGTTCAAATGATGCCAATAAATCCGTCAGATCGGAAGTGAGTTCCATGACAAGTGGCGTCATCGGTGTACGGCTGAGCGGTGACCGCGCCACACCATTGTCGGACACCCTTTATGACGGGCGGGCCTAGCTGACCCTGGGAAATTAAACGCGCTCCTCCTGTCGACGTCCTGCTCGTTTCAAAACAATCCACTTAAAAATTTTACTTTTGACACGGATATGTCTAAGCTCAGAGGGTGTTAGCGTTGTTGTGTAATATCGTTTATTGACATGGAAATGTCTTAGCTCTGGGGGGGGGGTTGGAAATTTGTAAGACGAAAATTTGAAACAGGTTTATAAATAAACTACCAGAGCTATTGTATTGAATTTTTAATATAAAAGAATAAGAACAGCTGATTATATTAACTGTAAACATTCCCTTTAGACACCCATGTCTTTATAACCTATTTCCCACGGGGAAGTAAATACAAACCTTTTTTAACCAAACAAGATGGTTGTTCTGATATTCGAATCAATTTTTTTTATCTAAGTATACGCTAGTTGTCAGAACAGTAATTAATATTGGAAACAAATTATTGTACATATTTGAAATTTTCATTATTATAATTCACTCATATACATATAAATAAAATTATAGTTTGTCTGCGCATGTGTGGCATTATGATATTTTTGGTTATTTTAACGTTTTACACCAAGAATGGCCAAAATGAGTGTCTTAATTTCAGTCTGTGTTTCTTTTATAAAAATAAACGGTACCAGTGAACTGACAAATACTTTCTCCCTTAAGTAAGTTCAAGAAAGACAATCTGTAATAAACCATCATGTTCTTCAAAGTTCATCTAAATAAATACCATTTAATAATTTATTGTTTCAAAAATAATCATCCCGTTTCTGATTATAAAAACAAGAGAGGCAAAGTTAAATTAATTGTTCGAACTGTATGGGGGGAAACACCCCCCCCCCCCGGTAATACCAAGCTTTTTTGAGTTGGTTCTGTTGGGTGATTTGACCTTACACTTCATACCAAGTTTCATGGAAAACGGTTAAAAAATAAGGAAGAAATTGATATTTTAATATTCTCCATAAGAATAACGTTGGATGCTTTCAGACAACGTACTGTGTTTATCATGGACAGTAAATTTAACTTTTCTCTGGAACCGTTAGTCGTAGACAAATAATTCCAGATACTAATTTGTTTAGTTTTTTAAGCTGGTTTCAATGGTACCAGTCAAGTTATACTTTACTTTTATTGTTTTCGCTGAAAATTAAAAAATTTGATTTTTTTGACATTTAAAAGCCCATAACTTTTGAACCGTCATTTTTACAGATATGCGGGTGGTGTCAAATTATTTAGTACTCTGTACACTATAAACTGTCAAATTTTAATCAAAATCGTTAGAGCCGTTTTTGAGAAAATTGGATTTTTCACGTTTTTTAAGGGTTTTTAGGGGTGAACTACCCTTAAAAATCAAAAATTCAAAAAAATGAAAAAAACGCCTGGAGATACGGTGACTATATATATACATGCCAAATTTCATCTAAATCGGACCAACGGGGTAGGCTGTGGCACTGTACACATCCAGACACACACACACACACACACACGGACGGACAGACATCACGTCAAAACCCACTTTTTTGGATTCAGGGGACCCCAAAACGGATATATCCACCCTCAACTCAAATTCGAAAATTTTGACGAAAACAATACTTTCTCCATATATGTATAAGGGGAGAAAGTAAAAATAGTAATGCTGCTCAGTAAAAGCGAGTACACATACTTAGATTTAAGCTTATTTTAATCAGTACCTGGTGACCGAACTTTGCTCGATTAGAATAATACATGTATTATAAAAATTAATTAGAAAAATTAGAACACATTTATTACTCAATGAAAACATCTATGTGGTTTCAATAAAACTGATTTAATAAACCATAATTAATATAGCACTGAACAAAAAGTATTGCCCCTGATGGGGTTTAAACACGCGACCTTTGGGTTACGAGGCAAACACGCTGCCGCTGGACCACGGCGTCTGCCTAATGAGCAACGCCGGTTAAGGTGTTTTAGCCAACCTCAATAATTGTTTTAGCCGATCATTTACTGTTTAACTATCCATACAGTTATTATTAGCCTGTGACCAACTAATTTTTATATAAACGGAATGAGGATTGAAAAGCAAATGAGAAATTAAATTTACACATAATAATTGGTTTGTTACAGTGGCTTCAAGCAATACAACAAATACGTTGTCTATCAAAACACGGAAGATTTTGGAAATACTCTTGCCTGCTTTTATTTCGCACAGTTATGTTACCCTTAAGTTTCTACAAATTATTTAGTAACCTGATAATTTTACATTTATTACATACATAAAATAAATATTTATGAAAAACCTCTATTCACATATTGTTCTCCGCCGTCTTCAATCAAGAACTGTCAAACGGTTATAAACAGCTGTTTTGGTTTGTATTGTTTACATTTTATTCTCCATAAGCGCAATGTTAAATTTTTAGATTTTTAACTTAATATTACGAGAAAACACGAATTTTCCTGGACATTAGACCTATCTAGAGCTTATTTTCTACTCGGAAATTAGTTATTCCAAAATTTAAAGAAATTCCTTAGTGCCGTTTTCTAGATCCGTGTGCAAATACATAATATACAAACCTTGCTCGTATTATAGTATTGGAATTGGATTGGATTCTAACTGCTATTCACCTTTAAATATACTATTGTTGTGCTTATGTAGCTAGAAAGCTTTAAGAAAATCATACTTTTTAAAGAAAATTTCACAGGATGTTTTTCGGCGATGCAGCACTTCTGATAATCCTTTTTTATACCTATCAAAAGATTAAAATACAATTCCTACTCGATTATTAGTAATTCCGTTTATTTGACCTTGAGCAAATTACAGCAATATTCTTGAAGTTCAATTTTATACTTACGCCTCACTGATAATTCATGTATTGCTAAACCACTGATAAACTTGCCCGCTGATATCTGCCATGAACACACATCATTCATGAAACATTTAGGTCTATTCATTTCAATTAAATTATGGGATACTGATACTGGACTGGGTCTTGGAAAATCATAAAAATATCATGTACAATTTAAATTGTTATGTTAATAGTTTAACGTAGAGAATAGACAGGCTAATTATAGACTGGAAATAAATAAGTTATTATGACAAATTAGGTCTATTTAATTAATGTCAACCAGGGTATTTTCTGTTCTCCAGTTTATAAATATAATACTAATTTTTTAAATCGTAAAGGCTGCAATAGATTATAGTTATTTGACAATAACTATCAGAAACAATAACTGTTCCTTTACCCAATGCTATCACCCAATTATTACTCGACCTTTACCTTTTCAAGGAACTGGAAGTTTTATTATTTTATTTTTGTCGTGGTTATGTTTATTACTACCCTACTATTGTTATTTTATTGGTATTTAACACTCATGTTAGTTAATATTCTTTTGCCATATATTCTTATTCTTTATAACGTTTTCAGTCAATGATGAAAATTAAATTAAATTTTAAACAATAAATAAATTTCTTGAATCCAGATGCCAATCGGCTTTTTATATTAAAATATAGGCCAATTAACCCCTCAGTACTAAATCTTCGAATGTCAGGGCAAGGACCCCAGCACTCCGGCACCCCAGTACGGTATCGGTTTTGGGGCGATAGTCAATCGGGTAACCGATCCTGGGTACTGGTTCCAGCCCTCCCTAACTGCCAATGTTCGTCTCCATGACTGTCACCTGCCCCGGAAACTGCTATCGGTGGGAATCCGCCCCTCTGAGAAAATGATACAGTGTAGTACCAGAATGAATCGTGTAACCTTTTGAGATGCAAATTTACTCCATTATTTAGACATTTCAGTACAATTTTTTCAAACAAATGTTCGTTTACTGACTGTAGAAGTTTTACCTACAAAAAATTATTTTATATAAAGATTTGAATTTTTGTGTATTTAAATAATACTTTTATGTCGGTTATAACGAAATTTTTCACATATTTATTTATCTCAAAATACTTCTGTGTAGTATAATAGGTAAGTTTGTTCAAATTTCAATTTATTGTAATACGTAACATTTTTGTATTAACAATAGATTAATTTAAACCTATTCAACCCCCAGTTGGTGTTACTGACATCTTTGAGGTAAAATTCTTCCAGTGAAGTCAGATCAATCACTTCTACAATACCCAATAACCGAGCCCGATATCACACAAGAGGGCTTAATGTGACATTCTTCCAGACTTACATGTTGACAATAGGTATTCCATTATCCACTATTTGTACTAGAAAGGGTTCGGATGCCCGAACGTCCAACATGATAAATAGCCTCTAATATCCATTAATGAAGGATATAGTCGGTTGCGGGTGGTCCGGGCGTTGGGTGCTGCTGGGAAAGGGGTGATCACAATGCTCTCCTTCACACCAATTTTGGGAATATATATTTAGGGCGTCCGATGCGGGGCGGTCTAAACCCTGGGAGCCCCAATGTGGTCTACGTTAGCGCGTCTTGATTCCAACAGCTGGTAATTGGTTGCAATTGTGAAGGACGGTGTGTGGCCTAGGGTTGCAAGTGACCCTCAATTGAGTCATTGTGTAACGTACTCCTAATTTATGGTCCAGCAATTTTAGTCATTTTGTCTCAGTACATTTATTAATGACCCAGCATCTTTCAATTTTTCGTATCATAGACAAACATAATTTTACGCGATTTTAATGTGGAGTTTTAATGGATGTTTAGAATTAACAGTCTGAAATGATTCCAAGGCTGACTTAGACGTAATGAGACAGTTTTCGGACTCCCTCGACGCCGCAACATATTCAACTTCTTCCTCTATGTCCTCTTCAGACTGAGGTACCTTACTCTTGGTCCCCGAGAATCGGTGCTGTGCGGTTCGAAGCTGTGACATCTCTTTTACTCTTTGCCCGCCAGAAACCAGTTTTGTACTCACTGAACGTTCAATGTTTTCCTTTACACTGGGAACTGTCAAAATCAAATTACTTTTGGGGTTAAACTTAACCTTGCCATCAAACTTATCACGATAAGAACAATTAAAAGTCTGATTATGATTCCCAAAACCCTCCCAAGAGAGATTAAGTTTTAATTTACTGGCATAAGATTCCTTTTCAGCTTTATTTAAAACTACGTCACCTAAAATTTCCAATTGGTTCTTCAAGGCGTCCTTGAGTTTCACGTTTTCCTCAATTAGAGAGTTGATTTGTTCACTCATTTAATTTTGTTTCGAAATTAAATTTAATACCTTATTAGATAGTATTACGGGAGAAGGTGTGTGTCAGTCCACTGATACCGTTTATTTTGTATATGACGTGAAATCAGACATATTGTAATATTTATCAAATTGTTAGTGAATGAATAGAATTTAAAACCATAAAATAACTATAACTTAACACGCCCTTTCACAAAACCCGACTCGAATCAAAATTTTACTAGTATGAATATTTTATTAAATACGAATTTAAGGTCTATTTAGGCCTTAAATTCTCGTATTTATGCCTCTTCTTTTCTCCTAGCACTTCTCGTATTTAGGCCAACATGAATGGCGTGTAAGGTTCAAATTGTCTAATACATATTTGAGGATTGATGTTCCGGTCACAGGCACTTGATTGCAACGAAAGACGATGTTTGTGCCAACGCGTCGAGGGTAATGGTAATAGATATCTCAAAAACAGAGAGGAGCACAGTGTCGCAGTCTGTTGGCAGTTATGCAAATAGCGCCATGTCTCACCGCTGCCGCTGTGGGGATGTTAGCAATAAACCTTCACCCTTGTTAATTAACAACGCTCACGGGATTCAGTCTCACAGTATGGACGTCACGTTTAAGTCCTAGATTGTTCTGAGGTGGATTTACAAACAGCCCCTTCTGCAATAGAAAATAATCCTGGGGTTTAGATTTCTGAGAAGTGATAATTAACCTTGAATAAGGTTGTTTATATTTTCAATTTTTTTAGTATAGTAAAGAGATAACCCAAATTAATGTCCTTAATGAATCCTCAAGTTCTCGGCGTAAAATTTGGAGAGTTCGGTTGTCAATGCCTCAAAAAAACAATTAAATAGAGTGATAATTAAGTAATTGCAGATACAGGTGCATTTAATTTATTGGTGTCATTTTCCTTTTTTCTACTAACGTTATTTATTTTAAAGGTTTCAAAAAATGAGGCAAAACTTTACAATACAAAATAAACTTTGTTTTTCCATACAGTTAATGCGTGTTTTACCGCATAGAACCTTGCCATAGGCCATACCATTTTTTTACTTTTTTGGAGTAATAACATTTTAATTAATTAATAAATATTGACATCGATATGTCTTAGCTCTGAGGGGAGGTGATTTGAAGATGGATAATATGTAACAGGTTTCCATAGAAACTACCAGGGCTATTGTATTAAATTTTCAATATAAAAGAATAATAACAGCTGTTTAGATGAATTGAAAACACTCCTTGAGGTTAGATCCATGATCTAACCTATTTCCCACAGGGAAGTAAATACAAACATTTTATCAATGAAGTTTCACATTAAGTTTACATGTCTTGACGCCAAAAAATATAATCAATAGTTTTCCGATCAATCCCACGAGAGACGGATTTTCAAAAACAAGGGATAGTTTGAGCCGCAATCTGTGCCCTGATACGAGCCCTCTCCCCACCCTCACCTCAGCTATAAAGTTCTGCTGAGCTAGGTACAAGATTTAATTATCTCCCCTCCGATGTTAATAAATCTCACAAACCCCTGCGGAATCCTGTACATCCACAGACAGAGCACTAACCTACCTCTAAGCACTAACCTGCAGAGTCTGCGATGGATCAATCAAAAAGTAGTTAAGGCGTTAAGGGCGGGAAATTGCAATGGTTTTAACTTCCCGCCCTCCCCTAAAAGACAGCTTATTACTATAGACTGACTATACTATAGTTAAACTATAGGTATACTAAGGTTTAACTTATCTATAAAATACAGCTGCGTACTCGAACATACTGTGAGCAAGATCCAGAATATAACGATCTTAGAGTAAAGAAACTATGATCAATAAACAGTTCTTCATAAAAAGCTCGCGGAGTGTCCCCGGGCTTGTAAACTGACGCGAAGATCAGAGCTCTGTCAATAGATCCGCAGTAGGTCCTCACCACCGCCTGTTCCCTATAGCAGAATTTCCAGAGCGGCTCGCATCTGAGTCCGTTTTTTGACCGAAACGCAACACCTCGGAGTATCAGTGACGCCATATGCTTAGTGTCGTCATATATGGCGTCAGCCGTTTAGAGGAACTGAAAAATTTCACTTAGGCATATCCATGATCTAACCTAGTACGAATACAGTACGATCTAACCTATAAATAAATTCAATAATTTTTTATTGAATGTATAGTATAGCACGTGATCAAAGACATTGATTGTTAAACAGTATTTCATTAAATGTACTCGTGTAACAACTTTCAGGCATTCCAATATTGGCTATTCAATGTAGGTTGTTATTTATTTACTGTAGTAGGCCTATACCTTCATCTAATGATCGATTGTCTGGGTGTATTTACACAAGCTTCCAGAAATATATTTTCTGTAAGACTGTTAATAACAATCAACAAGTGGCTAAGCACAGTGATGTGGTTGTCCGCAGCCTCCCAGGCGACTCCGCCCCGCATCACGGAGCACCCCGTGGACATGGCCGTCACCCGCCACGAGCCCGCTACCCTGGACTGTGCCGCCGAGGGCCAGCCTCCCCCGCTCATAGAGTGGTACAAGGACGGCTACCTGGTCAAGCCGTCGCCCAGCCGCGTGCTGCTCCCGGCAGGGGCGCTGCTGTTCCTCCGGGTGGCCCCTCGCGATGCTGGTGTCTACTGGTGCAACGCCACCAACTCTGCTGGGAGCGCCACCAGCAGGAATGCCACACTCCAGGTCGGAGGTGAGTGTGCATGTGATAAATAAATGAATATTTATTCTTGGATTCGTTAAAAGTGGGAAATAAAGTACCTGAATAGTCGTTAGTTAAGAAACATAATGATCTTCTTCACTTGGTATGCCATAAGTATGTCCCTGTGTATGTATCCCTGAGGTTTATTGATGGTCCCTATTTGGTGTCAGTGCTGAAGGAGGAGTTCCGCGTAGAGCCGGCGGACCTGAAGGTGGCCGAGGGGGAGACGGCACTGCTGGAGTGTTCCCCGCCCAGAGGCATGCCTGAGCCCCTTGTCTACTGGAGCAAGGACGGCCACGTCTTGGACACCACCACCTCTGACAGGTAGACCACCTCATTATTGTGTTTCCTATACGTAGCATGTAAACGGTAGAGTTTCATCAGCAGGAACATGCTACTACACCGTCAGCAAAGGCTTGGTTGGGAAAGCAGAAGTGACGAAAAAGAAAGATGGCTTTTTAAAAAGTAGTTTTCTAGTCGAAACTTACGCATAGTGCGGAGTAATGTATCCTCGCCAGCAAACACCGTAGCAGACTCCAAGCTGTAGAGATGGGATATTTTAATAGAGTGAAAACCGAGGAGGGTCTGCATTTTTTGAAGTAATATCATCAGAGCCTACCTCAATGTTGTACATTTGAATAGGAAAATAAAGAGAAATTCGGCTGCAAAGATGAGATATTTTAGAAGAAAGGAAGAAAAACAAAGGAGGGATTGCATTCAAAGTAACACACCCTATCATTAGAGCCTCCTCTATTTCCAACCTTTTAATGAAGAAATATAAGAAATGCAACTTCGTATGTTTAGATTAAGGATACCCCAAATGGGCTTGCGAGACATGGTCTGAAGGATGTCGTTCCAGAAACTAATGGAAGAGCTGACTGACTCCCTAAGAGAAAGGGTAGTTGACTGGAATGAGGATAGAAAACGGATCGAAGATTAGCGGCAATGGCAAGCTCTCTGCCCACCTCGACACGATTTGGTAGAGGAAGACGACAAAGTAAATAAGTACTTGCCACTAGAAATATTCGTCTAATTTTATATGGTTACCAAACAGTTTCATTCAAAAAAATCTACTTTATTTCAGGATAGAAATTGTGGATGGAGGTAACCTTGCGATCCAGAACACTAGGAAGAGTGACGAGGGAAGCTACCAGTGTGTGGCGAAGAACGTCGTCGGCGCAAGGGAGTCAGCGATCGCCCAGCTTAAAGTGCACGGTAGGCCTCTCAATGTTATTTTTATCCGTTAATATAGTTCACTTCGGTTACGATTTAAATTCTAAAACCACTCAATAAATCTTAAGCCTAGAAAGTAATTTGTAGTCGGTTGCAGTTAAGGTTCCGCTCTCTTAAAGTTTGAACACCTTTGTCTCCTAGATTTTTTATGTTCACAAATATTTTTCAATCTTTATTCGGAGTCTCAGAAGGAAAATCGTGCTGCCAACATCACACGAAATATAGTAATTTGTTTACCATGAATGACATAGATTGATTACAGATTGATACAGACTTACACATAGTTAGATATAGTATCCTCCCTCAGAGCTACAGTAGCAGTAGATGCAACTGTTTCGTGTTACAGTAAGACCGTTCCTGATCCGCGGACCGGAAGACACTGTGGTCGAAGCTGGAGGGAGTGTCGTCTTCTCATGCGAGGTAGGCGGAGACCCGGTGCCCAACGTACTGTGGCGACGCCCCCCTGGTAGCGGCTACATGGACTCGGGCCGCGCCCGCGTGCAGGACGACCGCAGCCTCAGACTGGAAGCCGTCACTCCTGAGGACGAGGGAGAGTACATCTGTGACGTGGAAAACGACGTTGGAGGCCTCACTTCCGCGGCAATACTCACGGTCCACTGTAAGTACCATCTGGGTACCAAAGGATCTTATGTGTTATCTTACACAACCGCAAAACTTAAGTGCTCACAACTGTTCAATATTAATTCTGTTACATTGAAGAGCCAAAGGTCTTTATGAGGAAGTTTATGAGTTAAAACAAATGGTTTTAATCAAATTTGGCCTTTTTAAGAGCTGATTTTAGGTCCTCTAATCAACAAGTCATCAAGACTAATTTGAATATGTACTCTCTTTGTGATTCCAATCCATTGATTGATCCATTGACATGATTCATCCCATTGGATGAATCTAATTAGTTTACATTATATCAAAATACTATAGTATTAAAACTACCTAATTCAGTAGGCCCTATAACAATAATATAGGACTTTTTAACCGTTCTTTAATACTTATGTTCTTTTGAATAAGTAATACTGAACTCAATATTGGTTTACTGATAATTCCTATCTAAATGGTAGTAAAAATAAATATATTGAAAACACAAACATTTTATCATTAATTGAGACATAGAAAGTAGAATATGTAGGCTGTTTAATTGAACATCCGCCGTTGTGCCTTGTCAATTTGTCTTCATAGGCAACACAAAATCTAGTCAAGTAGGCACTAGTGTAAAACAGGTTTAATTGAAGAGTACGAAGTTAAAGAAATTATGTTTGCCAGCGCCACCAGTGATCACTGTGCGGCCTGCCGAGCTGACAGTGGAGGAGGGTCAGGATGCACAATTCTCCTGCCGCGTCAGAGGGAAGCCAGCCCCGACAGTGTTCTGGCTGACGGAGACTAACCACACGTTATTGTTACCCTCCAATGAGAACGGGAGATTTAAAGTGTCCACTGGGAACGATGGCTATTTCATACTCACCGTCAAAGTAAGGAGTCACATGTGATTATACAATTAAGGCAGAGCCTATTCGCACGTTAGACGTGCGCCGTTACCGCATACGTCCGTTCCACATGACGTCAATATTTCTTTTTAAGCTAGTATTCAGACCAGTAGAGGTTCATCGTTTGCAGAAATGGTTAATTGCATTTTTTAATTATACAATAAACCTAACCTAACCCGAGTATCAGTATGTACATTTTGACGTGCGAATAGACACTTCGTACATAATATTAATATAACGTGTAAATATCTAGGCTCTTTAATATGAATACATTTTGAGTAAGGGTGATACTTTGATCTGAAACATCTGTACATGTAGCTCAACTTTGAACCTATTATTAAAATTTACTGTACAATTATATATTATGCCAACACCTGTTTGTTATACAATATAAAATCTTAGCCATAGAAGAAGTTTTGTCTTATTAGAAAAAGTTATTTTAATTAACATTTTCAACCAAGATTCACGTCAAAAGGAAAAGTATAGCCTAAATTAAACACCATTTTTCACATCTATTATTTTGTACCAGATAATTTTGAACCAAAAATGGAAAACAAAAATTTTTTAGCTCATAATTTTCTAATGGCCATAAGTGATGTATTTTTAACCAAATTGCCAATCAGGACGTATCAAGGAGCGACGACGGCCTGGTGGTGGCGTGCGGCGCCGTCAACACGGTCGGCTCAGACTCCTGGTTCGCGCGCCTCACCGTCGTCTCTCCCGGCGACCACCCTCCACCCATCATCCAACTGGGACCCTCAAACCAGACGCTGCCCCTGCACACCCCAGGCACCATGGTCTGTCGTGCAACCGGGGACCCGACACCGGTCCTCACATGGTACAAGGACGGAGTCCCCGTTACTTCTGACTCGCCAACTCTCACCTTGTCTAAAGACGGCTCTCTGAAAATCAATGGTAAGTTGCATAGTGTTTTAAAAATTGGAATAAACTCGGCAATAATTTATTTTTAATGGTTGAAACATTTTTGCCTCCAGAATTTTGTTTTGTCAGTAGGTGACGTAATATTCTCATTTTCAAGCCCTTTCTTTCGTCGTCGATGTACCGGTTTGCAATTTATGTGTGGCCATCCCAATGTGTCAATGTTTGGTATAAAATTCAGTGTTTGTGTGATTTTAAATTTTTCGTGACGACTTGTAAGAAGTGACTGACAATGACTTGATAATGGGAATGTAACGTCTAGAAAATAGTCGCCTGCTGACTGAACGAATAATTGAAGACGAAAGATATTGTAACTAACAGTAATGGTTCAACTTATTAGATCATTTTTTCTAGTTTACTAGTGGCATATAATTAACTTACTATATAAGAATAATATGTTTGATAGATTGACGAGCTATCATTAAAAATACTTTTCATAGAACGATATGCAACTTTAAAATATCAACGGTATTTTTATCAGGTTTTAAGACTAGAAATGTTTTGAATATTAATGAGCTAAATTGGAAACCAATGAATGTTATCTTTGTTTACAGACCTGGTGAAGAGTGACGAGGGTCTGTACACGTGTGTGGCGTCGTCCCGCAGCGGGAAAGCCACGTGGAGCGCCGCCCTCCGCCTGGAGCCCCGCACCAACCCCAACGCCGCCTTCTACCGTAGCCCCGAGTCCTCCACCCTGCCCGGGCCTCCTAGTATGCCTACTTTGGCCAACACTTCAGGCTCCAGTGTCACCATATCCTGGGCCAGGAACAACAAAATCGGCTCATCCTCTCTCATTGGATACCAGGTTAACATAACTCGTCTTCCCTTACTCGTAGAAAAAGCATTTGGATGTTCTAATTACGCTAGGATCGCGTCGCTCATATCGCTGAGATCGCGTCACTCTCGTTGCCCAAATAGGACTGGGCCTAATTGTGTCATAAGGAGTAATCCGGCTGTTGCCAAACAAAAGTTTCATTTTCCATTTTGTATCAAAGTGAAAACTGAAGTGATTAAAGTGAATCTGTTTGACTACTACTTAATCGTAAGAGGTGGAAAAATTCTAATAATTTTTATTATCATTAAGGTAGCAATATATGTTTCCACAGGTTGAAATGTTCAGCAGATCGCTGTCAGATAGACATTCAGGAGGCTGGATGGTGGTTGGCAGACGAGTGCCAGGTCCCACGTACACACAGCATTACCTCCAGGCCAACACTTCCTACAGGTTCATAGTTCGAGCAGAGAACTCCCATGGCCTCTCCCCTGCGTCACCACCCTCCGCCGTCATCTCACTGTCGTCTCCTCCACGCATCCATGACGACACAAGTATCAAGGAGGCTAGAGCTAGCTTATCCACTGGCCACGTCCTCGAGTTGACTTCGGTGCAGGCTATATCTCCACACTCTGTCAGGCTGGCTTGGGAGGTTAGTTAATTCGTTAATTTTAAAATGGAACAGTACCATGGTTTAAGATACATAAAATTATTGTTCTTATTTTACAAAATCAGCTTGGTTGAACAGAAGAAAAAATATTTTTGCAAATATTTATTGTTGATGAGTGTTACATAATTAGTCAGAAAAAATCCTGCGACATAGGCTATACTCATTAATAAATACCTATACTCAAAGGCTATACACTGTATTGTTGAACGAAATATATCTAAGATTTTGCCATATCTCGTCATAATAGTAAAAAAAGTTAAAGAACGAGTTCAATCTTTGATAAGATAGTGAGATTGTCATATTGAATACTTTTCTTTGATTTGCAGATATTAAGCAGTGACTTCGTAGAGGGCGTGCTGATCTTCTCCGTGAGCTCGGAGCCGCATGCCAATTCTACCTCCATGCTGACCGTACTTCATACAGGCGACACCTCGGGTTTCCTCGTAACTGGGCTCAGCCCCAACACACGATACCAGTTTTTTCTTGTGCCCTTCTACAAGTCCGTTGATGGAAGACCTTCTAACTCAAAAACTGTCTCAACCTTAGAAGATGGTTAGTGTGGAAATTACTTAAATTCATGAAGAAAATAATTACATATGTGTCGCTAATTTTAATACCTCTAATCCACGTACCCCTAGATGGTTCTTGTTGGAGCAATGTGGACATTTTATTCCATGTGATAACGTTTCCTATAATGTAAATAATTTGTGAATGAATATAATTTGTATACATTTCTAAAATCGCAGGAGCCAAATCTGTAGTCCTTTGAGTTTTTCTTTTACGAATATTAGTGAGTAATACATCGATGATTGATTAAAATGTTTTCAAAAAACATACAATGCATTCAAAGTGAATAAGTAAATAGTAAAACTAATTAGTTGGCAGTTACCTATTATAGCATTACTAATAAACTTAAATTTATTTTACAGTGCCATCTGAACCACCAAGCAACTTGCAAGCTGTGTTATTCAACAGAAGCACCGTACGTTTGAAATGGAAAAGTCCACCACCCAATGGTCAAAATGGCATCCTTACCTTCTATCGGGTACATTTTTAATACATTTAAAATAAGTTTGCCTGTAGTTTCATAATCGAGTATCCCTCGAATCAACCTGACTGTCACATTATTGTAACAAAAAATTATTTTTATAAAAGAGAATGATTTTTTAAATATTTAATTGGTTTGACGGATTATCATACATGTTCACATTTCATACACAAAATGTTATTCAAATTTTCCCAAAATGATTTTGCGTCAAGGATGTTACTATGAAGATTTTTAACAATTTACAATCAAAGTAATCCAAATGATTGTGGTTACATCTTCGTTCCAAATATGTACAATTATAATGTTATTAGTTTGTTTCAATAAGGTTTAATCAATAAATATATTTTTTATCATATCATGCAATTAATAATAAATAAATAACTTTATTTCATGTTTAAGAAAGTAAATTTTAAAATACAGTATTAAAAAACTGATCAGTATTGAGTAGTCTACACATTCAAGTAATGTTATAATTTGCATATACTTTAAACCGTTTATTTAATTATTCAATATCTTTTATTTGACTTTTCCAATGTGTCAGTGTTTTTAACCTCACAACGTTTCTGAAAGTGAAAAAATTCCCGTTTTCAAGTTTTACCTAATAATTTACATTAAAAATAGAAAGTTTTAGTTACAGATATTAATTATATCATTTTGGCATTGATACTACACTTATCTATGATGCACAATACAAAAACTATATTGATAACGCAACAAATAATCACAACACTCCGCCTCAGAGCTAGCGAGGCGACACAAAATATTGTGCGCTCAGGCCGAAAGTTGGAGCTCTATTGCCTATCTTGTGTCGCTGTTATTTGTTGCACTATCAATATAGTTATTTTTACTGTGCATGATATTATTATTAAGTATATTATGAGAAGTATATTATTTTTAACAACATGATATATAATATCTGTAACTTATACTTTCAATTTTTTATGTAAATTACTAGGTAATCACTTGAAAACGGGAGGAGTTTTTCCACCTCCAGAAACGTTTAGTTAAAAACACAGACACATTGGAAAAGTACAATAATAATAATACAATAACAATAATAATAATAATTAATAACCAACGCCATTATGAATTTTAAAGATTCCGTTTATTTAATTTTAAACTAGTAAATTGTTTTTCTCTGATGACCTGATCTGTGTGCAGGTAATAATACGGTTGGGAGACTCAATAGTGAGCAATGTGACGGTGGACGCAACGACCCCCTTCCTGCTGGTGACCAACCTTACGGCCGGCATTGCATACACGGTGCAAGTCGCCGCGGCCACTAGATCGGGGCTCGGCCCCTTCACAAACTCAGCCTCATTAAGACTGGACCCATCCACAAATCTCCAACATCAATTTGGGTAAAACATATTATTAAGGGCCCATAGGCTTTATGAATAAAAAACAATGGCGATTTTACAATCACCCTTTTTTGTACTATTACTATTTATATTACTATAAATAGTCTGGGACAGTGGCGTATCCTGTAATCTAGCTACTTAATTGGAGGTGACGAATTGTGTATAGTTATGATAGATGGTCGGTGGGTGTAGTGTTCTCTTTTGTGGATTAACATCCGCACTATTGAATACTTAGTCCATCTGCAAATACCGCCCTCATAATTAGATTACTTCGTAATTCAGAGGCAGTGGTTTGGACTCCATGTTAAACTGTAGGTCCCTTAGTTGCCATCGGCTGTTGGGCTATTAATTGACAGTCCTGTCTAAAGGAACATGTCAGCCTTAGTCAGTAACAAGGCTACAAGATCATGCCACAATCATCTTACACTCAATCCTCATTCATACGTGGCTTAAAAACCTCCCTTGTGGTAGGGTCGTCATTTAAATAATCTTATCTAATCTAAACCATCGCTGTCTTTTTTAACTATTTTGCTGTCACTGTCGCTTAACCTGCCCAGTATACAACTATCTAGTAACAAAGTATAAATGTGGTGCCTTTAGAATCTTTGAGAAAGCTCTAGCATTGTTGTATTGTTACGGCATGGCTGCGGCGGTACATTCTAGGTGCTTGGTGTACTGAATCTTTAGGAACATTCCCACAACATCGTAACTATATTTTTAGTAATACTAATACACATGGGCATGGAATTATATACAAATTAATATGCTACATCTATCTTTTAAAAAGGTGTTACCCAAAATATAAACTAAAATATACGTCATTTTGTTACAGACAAACGATTGGAATGGAACCAAACATAGAAGTTACCAAGTCTAACTTTCTGTCTGAAACCTGGATCATAGTTCTACTTGGATCCATGGTAGCTGTCATGGCTTTGTTTTTCACTGCAATGTTGTACGTCTGGAAAAAACAGATACTCAATGATAAAGGGTACCTGCCAGGTAAGCAAAAGCCATGTTCTAGTTTTGAACAACTCAACACTCTAAAATGATTTAGCACTAAAATGGTTTATCGGAGAAAAACATTATATCAACTAATAATTTAAAGATAAAAATAAATTAAAAATAATGCAAGCAAAATAAAAAGGAGGAACCTCACATACAAGGTACTTTAAAAAAAACTCAAAACTCGTCACTATGCAAAAAATCATTTTTTTGCCTAAAATAATTTTCCAACACAACATTCATGTACAAGAAAAACTGTAATGAGACTTAGTTGAGTTAAAGTTACAATAGTTTATCACCTGTATATTTAACAAAAAAATTACACATGAAAATATTTGCCTTTTAAACTTTTGAAGTAAAAACAAAAGAGGCTCAAAAATCCTTTTAACAAACAATCTAATAATTCATAATTTAAAATTTGTATATGTAAAAAGTTTATGGGGTACCATAGTAAACATCTACATTGGATAATTTGTTACGCAGATTCTTGCAGCAACGGAGGAATGCTCACTCCTCCAATGGGTTTCAAAGCAATAAAAATTGGTTCTTCCGAAACTCGAAATACTGGCACCGATCTGTGGATAGACTCCTTGAGGAACGGAGGCAGAGACAAATGCCAGCTGTACAGCGAGGTGCCTCAGGCAGTTGAGGGTTACTCCGAGGTCGAGGTGCGGATGACGCAGCCAGGACCAGAGGACACGTCAGCTGCTTATGCCTACACCACCCTGGTCCCTCCCCCGGCAGCCTGCGGTCCCTGGCCTGAGGTCTGTGACCTTTAACTCCGCCCATATATTTATAATTTATAAATGTATATAATTACAATATATTTACATATTTATAATATGTATGATGACATATTTATTATTTACAAACATATGAAATATATGTCTTGTCTGTAAATATAACTGTTAAAATATTTAAATAATAACCTAATTTTTCGAATAAACTATTAGAAACAATTTAGACATGAACCAGAATATTTTTTTAATGTATAAAGTTAAGTATTAGTTTATAAAGCAAATTAACTAAAAAATAAAACTTTCCAATAATAACATATGTTTTTTATTGTTTTCAGAGCTCTCAGTACAACAGAGCGAAAGGCTATCATACATCATATACGTCCTTTGGCTATCACGATAGAAAGTTCTATTCTGACAACTACAATTTTCTTAGAAACAAAAATTACTCCAGCATTAAAGGTAAGCTTTACTGCCTTCAATATTGGTTAATATAAAAAAACAACAGACTATTGTTTCAACTTGATGTTTTGGAAAGATCAAAGATTTAAAACAGTGCAAATTTTACCTATCAATTAACTGTGGTTTTACTAAGATTTATAATCTTTTGAACACCTGAATTTATTTTTATACAATAATAGCTTATCTAAGTTTAATCAAAGATTTATGGATCACTCCTTACTATATTCTTAATAATCTAAATACAATTCTGTAGCTTTGTTAAGGTGTAATTAAGTATATCTACCTTTATTGATTTACCTGGAGTCTTCCTAAAGTTATAAATGTAAATTCTGTCTAGGTGACAGTCATCTCGGAGTCCCTGTGACGGTGATTATTCCTCAGAGCAGGAGAGTGACTTCAGACTCAGAGGAGAGAGAGACAGAGAGCAGTCAGCTGGACACTCCCCCTCCTCCTCAACCCCCTTGCTACCAGCGGTCTATTGTTAGCAGTTTAAACTCAAGACTGCCTGTAAGTATTAGATTATATTGCCTGACATTTATGTTTCATTTATTTCCGAATAATAAGTGAATAAGGTATCCTTTTTCGACCCAACAACCCTTTTTCCAGGCTTCTTATTGTTATGTTGTAACCTTAATGCAATATCCTAACCGACTTAAGTGATTGTACTTTTCAGTTCATATCTTATTTATATCTAGATAGTAGACATATTTATAACATTCATGTGTATTCATAAAATAATATTGAATTGTTCACCATTCAAAGACGTTGATGGTCTGTCTTTTAAAAATATTTTGTTTAGCGAATAAATAATATACAATGTGTATACAAATAAAATTAGAGTCTGTAGGTTACTTGGTATCCAGAAACCGGCATGTTGACCTAGTCGGCCAACTATCTCATTTTTAAATCTATGAGCTAAGCCGTTTCTTTCAGCTAACTGGAAAGCTAAGGTGCGGAGGTCCTTCATAGTCAGGCCAAATAACCGCGCTTCCATAGTTTTTAAATAGTAGTCCTTGCCTCAGTAGACCTGGAATGTCTTGTAGACTCAAACCATCTGAAGATGAATAAAACAACAGTTAGATACCTTATTTCTATGACCATTTAGTTTAAAAAGGTGTGGGGTGCTTCCCCATTCCGCCCCAACTGTTCCCACCCCAGTGACACACTTTATTCTTGGAGGTTGTAGCCTCGCAATGATTTCAAGTGAAGGAACGATGCGGCGAGAATAAAGCCTGTTTAACGTCCTAACAAGTCACACTAACTAGGTTTGTAATAGAAATAAATGTGTTGACCTTAACTTGATTTGAAAAACACCAAAGGTTGCAATCAGGAGAAAAAATACATGACAAACGCTTCCCTTGAAACTAAACGAACATGGCTGCCGTAGCTGAGCAGGACAAAGATGGATTAGTTGCAGTTGTTGCCGCTTGGCGCAACACCTCCTTGGTCACTAAAAAATACAATCCCCATTCTGCCCCAGGTTCCCCTATCTTGCATCATAACACTGTGCCATATCTTGCTAAAAAGAACGGGCATACTACTAGTTTAATATAATTTATTTACTTTTTCACTGTCACTTTTTCAATATAATTTGTTATTGTTTCAGGATTCCTTGTATGAAATGGAGAGACGTAAAGGAGACCATGTACCCCTCAAGGGCCATCACTCAAATGCAAAAATGTTCTCTACATTTAGCAGGAAAAATAATTTTCATTCTAATCCACCCATATATCATAACTCTTCACGAAGTGAACCTTCAACATAACACCATTAGACCTACGATAGATTATGTACAAAGAAACCAAGCAATCCAATACAGAATTAATTGTATTCAATAGTAATGGATATCAGGAGTGTATATAATCTTTTTAACATCCCATTTGTAGTTACAAACTATAAAGAAGAATACAATTTATTCCTGTTTTATACAAATCGTTCATCAGAAATGTTCATCAATTAATGCATAAGTAAGGTTAAAAGTAATTTGAAAAAATAATCTGCTAGATGTGGAAACTTTAATCTCTAGTAACTTAAACACAGTTTAGACTCAAATTCAAATCATTCCATTGAAAATTGCAGCTTTAGACTTATATATTTTAACAATTACCAAACAATGAAAAAATATTATCTATTCGTCATCAACTGAACATTAACATATAAAACTAATCTACAAAATTAAAATTACACAGTTTTACTTGGAAGTAAATTTATTGAAAACTGAAGGACAGTGATGAATTAAAACGTAGAAAGTAATAAACTTTTAAAAAGTTCCTTTAGATAAATGCATTTATCATGTTGAAGTTTTATTTTTATATAACCAAATGAATAGTTCCTATCCAATGTAGAATATACTATTCACATTCACAAGACTGATATTTTTAATTGGAGTTATTTCCTTATGTCATATTGAAAAGTATTACACATTGAACTGTATAATAATTTGTTTGTTGTGTAATGTGGATATTATGTATACTTTGTACATGTACACCAAAGCAATAATGTATATTTTATAGTTAAGCACATATTTTTAAGGTTTCCAACTATATTTTAGGGACAAATTAAGTTATTCATGCTTTTCATTGCTAAGAAGAATCAGCTGGTATATTACATTTCCTTTATTATATCAACTTTGAGTAAAATACGCAAAAATATCACTTATAAAAAATGTTTGTATTTACCCCTACTTCCCTGTGGGAAATAGGTTAGATCATGGATATGTCTAAAGGGAGTATTTTAAGTTCATCCAAACAGCTGTTCTAATTCTTTTATATCTAAAATTCAATACAATAGTTCAAGTAGTTTCTATGGAAACGTGTTACATGTTTTCCATCTTAAAAATCACCAACACCCCCCCCCCAGAGTTAAGACATATCCATGTCAAAACGTGAAACCTAATTGTATATATTTAATTTATTTCATTTAAAAATAAGTAAACCTATGGATTCTTCTTAGTCCTTTCAAGTAGGAGTGGATGTTTGTTTTCCATCCACAGATATTGATAAAAACTGCTTCCGATTTGAACATGTATCGTGTATTTTAATAGACAAAGAAGCTTTGTTAAGTGAACACTAATTAATTATGAACTATATTTTTCCATAGACAATTTATTCATGTTTACGTGAACTCAATTGTTTTGTAATCTGTATAATGTTAGCTACTCCATTCTGTTGACATCCGATTCATTAGAATCTGTACAACGATAACGGAGAAGATTCATCGTTTTTAATCATGGCATATTTTGTTACAAAGGGTAATATATTTTAATTTAAATTGGTCAATTAACAAAATAATAAAACTGACATTTTTGTTGGATGAACATTTCGCGGTTTTTTAGGTTTTCACGTTTAGAGAAATTAAAAGGATACATAAACCACAACGTATCTCGATTCTTTAAGACTAACCTTAAGTAAATAAACGGTACCAGTGGACTGACACATACTTTCTCCCTTAAGTAAATTTAAAAAAGACAATCTGTAATAAAACTATCATGTTCTACAAAGTAATTCTAAATATCATTTAATAATTTATTGTTCAAATTATATGGGGGGAACCAAGATAATACCAAGATTTTTTGAGCTGGTTTTGTTCGGTGATTTGACCTTACACTTCATACCAAGTTTCATGGAAAACGGGTGGAAAATAAGGAAGAAATTGATTTTTTTATATTTTCCATAAGAATAACATTGGGCGCTTTCAGACAACGTACTGCATTTATCTTGGACACTAAATTTAACTTTTCTCTGGAACCGTTAGTCGTAGACAAATAATTCAAAATACTAATTTGTTTAGTTTTTTAAGCTGGTTTCAATGGTACCAGTCAAGTTATACTTTACTTTTATTGTTTTCGCTGAAAATTTAAAAAATTGATTTTTTTGACATTTAAAAGCCCATAACTTTTGAACCGTCATTTTTACAGACATGCGGGTGGTGTCAAATTATTTAGTGTTCTGTGCACTATAAACTATCAAATTTTAATCAAAATCGTTAGAGCCGTTTTTGAGAAAATTGGATTTTTCACGTTTTTTAAGGGTTTTTGAGGGTGAACTACCCTTAAAAATCAAAAATTCAAAAAAATGAAAAAAACGCCTGGAGATACGGTGACTATATATATATACATGCCAAATTTCATCCAAATCGGACAAACGGGGTAGGCTGTGGCACTGTACACATCCAGACACACACACACACACACGGACGGACAGACATCACGCCAAAACCCACTTTTTTGGATTCAGGGGACCCTAAAACGGATATATCCACCCTCAACTCAAATTCGAAAATTTTGACGAAAACAATACTTTCTCCATATACTATGTATAAGGGGAGAAAGTAAAATTGAGCTGTAAAACAGCTGACCTGTGAACAATAACACCAGGGAGCGTGATCCATGTTTAATATTTACAGTGTTTACTTTCCTGTGGGAAATAGGTTAGATCATGAAAATGTCTGAAGGGAATATATTCAGTTCCTCTAAACAGCTGTTCTCATAACCATATGACGTTACTTCCATAAAACTTTTGCGTCGTGCAAATTGTTAACAACTCCCATCCCCAAGAGCTTAGACATATCCATGTCAAAAATCGTCAACAAAATTACCCCAACAAATTTGGCGGCCAGTTTGTTTTATGAAATGGAGTAATTCTTTGTATGACGTCATATTGACACGTCGTTAGATTAAATTAGGCAAAACTCTGTTTAAGTCAACTGTTTCCCAATCATTAAGGTCATTGACACAATTGGACCTTGGCTGTCCGTCCCCAAGAGAGTTGAAGAATTTCCCATTTAGAGAGTGCGGTAGTTTGATGGTTAGTAATCACCTAGTTAGTTTTCTCTATTGTAAGCAGCAAAAATACTTTCTTTGCTGCTTTCTTGTCTGTGGTATTATAATTATGTATATATAAATAAAAAAATAAAATCTTTATAAATATAAAAAAAAAACTCATAAATAAAATATTTGAATTTTAGATAAATTTCTAAATAATTCAATGAAGTATTATATTTTTTATAATATATATATATAAAATGTAAAATAGAATTTCTTTTAAAATATAATATAATAGAATATCCACGAGTTTTATAATAAAATTGTAATAACTGCACGTTAACAATGGATATAATTGTTTTTTGATAAAGATTGAAAATACTCCAGTAGTAGCAAACCTGCATAAGCAAACAAATTTTTAATTTTATGATTTAAACATGAACATAAGTTAATTTAGTTATTTCACAGCATAAGTCATTGGAAAAAGTATTAGTATGCAAAGAGGAACGAAATAATCAAATTTCATAAAGTGTCACTTATACATAAGTAGATAATTTGAGTTAGAAGATACTCAATTTAAAAAAGGTTAAAATGGTCCCAATAAGTGGTTGTAGATCAACAATTCAGCAAAATAAATAGGACTACACCTTTTCACTATTGTATTTTTGCTTGTATACATATTTTTTATTTTTTAGAGGTACTGTTTAGAGTTTGACAGGGAATGGTTCAACTGATCCAATTGAATAATGTCCACTTACATCTATCAAACAGATAATCTATAACAGTTAATTAATTAATTGTTACAATGAAGACTGAGCATGAAGATTATAAATAATTTTAATCTTTAGTAAAGCCAAAAAATCCAATTTCGGTACTTTTTTATAATCAAATATATAATTTTAGATCATCATTTAGAATGAATTAGGGTTCCTTGCGTTAGTAGACATTACCTTTGCAACACTGCAACGCTGGAACACTGTAACAGCACCGAGACGTCACAGAGCGCAGCACGACGCGTTATAAGTTTGGGTAATGATTGGGTTCCATAATCCTTCACAACTGTTGTTTTGCTACTTCCAATCAAACTTGTGTTATTAAAGCTAGAGACTTATGAGGCAAGTTATAAGACCACATGTAGGCCCTAATCCCTTATCACTCAAGCTCTGAAGGAAACACAGCCTATAATTTCAAAACTGTATATATGAGTATTTAATTTTTCGATCCTAATACTGTATTAAAATTGAAATATTTTTCCCTCTGGTAATCTTAACCATATTTTGACATGGGGACACAAATCAAATAGTTAAATGTAAACAAACATTATATTGATCTTAGTTAGGCAGCTGTTGGTTATTTCTTTCTATGATATTATATATTTATATCATAATACATGTACTGTAAAACTTAAAATATTTTTCTAAAATTTCTCAAAACTGGATTTTTGGGAACCTATTATTTTATTTTCATAGTGCGTGGCTCATTTTTAAGTAGGGAAACCCCTTCTTTAGAAGGTATAGAATCAGGAAATAGGTTTCATAACTGTGGGTGCTATAGTTTTTACAGAGAAGACGACCACAAATGCATTGTTCAGCGTACAGGTAGACAGACAGATAGACGGACAAAAACTGAGATAAAATTCGTTTTAGCTTTTTTATGTTAAGGAACGTAAAAATAACCAAAACCATCATAATTACAAGCAATGTTCAGGCAAGAGTCTAATTTTACTTATATAGATTGTATAGCTAATGATTTATGGAAAGTAGCCATAATGCATTATGGTCACCAATCTTAATACCAAATGGCTATGATTCTCCATTCAATTCACAAAATTTTAAAATAACAATTTTAGAAAAGTATTAACAAATGTAATTTAAATCGTCAACTATTTCCTGTCGTTTAGGATACTTAGGCCCTACTGTAGGTATAATTTTTGTATTCTTATTAGATTTGACGTAAATACAGTAAATTGAGTGTTGTAGAACGTGAATTCATTCACACCGAGTTAGACTGCGGTCATATCAATTCAATTTTTTTATCTCGGCGATCAGAGTCAATTGCGAAACTAGGTCTTGTCACATTTTTTTACAACCGGTTACATGAGAACAGAACTGCTCTGCTTTGTTGTAGCACATGAGAACCTATTGTGATTGCAACAATGTCACCACTCAACACGTTTTAAGACCAAGGCAGCTGTTGAGTCCAAAAGGAATCTGACAAGTTCTCAATTAAATCAAATTCCTAATCAGTCCTGCAGAGGGGGCTGGAACGGTTGAGAGACCTACCACAATGCTACCTGGCGGAAGTGGGCCGCACTTTGATGTTATCAGCCCGTATAATAGCTACCGACTGCTGATCACGTCACCCTTGCTGATGGCGGTATCGGAGGACCAATCACCTTCTCGTCTACCACCACTGCCAACACACACCTGGGGTCCTGATTGTGCATTACAGTCGACAGAGGCGAGAAGCGAGCCTTGTTTGTTTAACATGGAACTTAAACAATGAGCGTGCTATATTGTATTGTTTGAGCAAACTCAAACTATGTTTAACTCATTCGACATTGAAAGTTAGTTGTCGGTTGTATTAAGAAAGTAGCCTCAACGGTAGAACGGACCCTGTTTTCATGCTCAACTTATTTCACAGTCAGACGTGTGTGCTCCTATTTAGAAATTTACACATCAAATATGAGGGCCAAAAAACGTTTCATTTCCTTATATTTTTAAACCAAATATTACATATATCATATTTGTAGGTAATCTCATCTCTTCTCTAACCTCCTCCGGTTGGTCAACGCCTACATCTAACAACAGCAAAAGCAGTTAATGTTCAATAGCACTGAACATTATCTACTTAAAAATAATTTTCTACAATGACATTTTTTCGACGAAACCTAAAATAAAAGCCTTTTATTGAAATAAACTTACAGCTCTTCACATAAATAAAATTTGCTAAATGGAACTTGATGCACTCTAAATAATAATTTTTAAAATGTTTGGTATAAAATAAGTTGAATTAGATTTCTATTATTTGCAATAAAATTAGCTAGGTTATACGTAATTTACCTAGTATTGTAAATAATTAGATATAGTTACCAGAGTTTGAAAAACCAGATACTTTACACACATTCGGGTACTTTGTGAGTACGGTGTCTAAAAGGACAGAAGAACGCATTGTCACATTTCCGGTACACAAAAAGTATTGTTGTGCAATCATTTTATTTTCGGCTCCTTTGAAGGTCTTCCGTGTAAATAGACGGACCTCTGCGGCAGAAGAACAAAGGTGACAACATTTACAACGGGACGTGCGTGAGGCGTGACAACCCTCACCGTTGTAAACCTTGACGGGGCAAAAACTAAGCAAAAGAACGTCTCTATAAGGTCGTGGTCGTAAACTTGTGTACAAAAACTTGCATATTTACACTTCAATAAAGGTCCCAGTGAAAGTTTAAACTGTTGTTTGACCATTAGAGGGATGGAAATAGTATTGTAAGAAAATTACTATTCAAGGTACCATAAAACTATGCAATTGTTACGATATACGATTGTAACGATAAAACGACCAGTATTCTATAAATACTGGTCGTTGTTATCGTGCAGGGTAAGGGTTGTTTGAGATCGGTCCCTTGGCATCTTGTCGCCCCCGCTGTCGGGGAAGTTTGCCGTTGACACTGGGAGGGGAGTCCGAACAGGGAACTATGCTGAATAGAGCTAATGAAGTATGATGAATTACTCTTGGTCGTCAATCATCAAGTTTATCTCAAACGGTGTGAGATAACGCTGTTTAAATCGCAGCAAGCCTGCGTGGTCGGCGAATTTTGATTTTAAGTCTATCCTCAATATTATACAGTATTTAACATATGAAATTTTAACTTGTAAGTTTTATTGTAAATATAATATTCCTACAGTTCCTACAGTATTGCAGTTAAAAATTAATTCCTTAAATTTATCCACTAGCTTTGTGTACCGAATATCTTATATTTCATTCTAAAATAATAGTTTCTCTTTTTTTGTACTTTCTATGCCAGAAGCATTTTAAGCGAGTCAGAAAGTGATTACACACAAACTAAAAAAACGGTTCAAACTCGAATGGACATCCTGGGATTAGAAGTCGTGTCTTGAACTCGAAACCAAGAAGACACCACTAAGCCAGCAAGACAACCAAGGTAAAAGGTAAGATTTTTAAGAAGGAATGGTAAGGAAGGTAATGTATTGTAAGATTTTAAATATAATTACTGTACAATTTAATGATATTATATGGTACATGTAAACATTTTTACTAATTCTAACTTATGTGATGTATGAGTTTGATTTCACAATAATTAACATTCAAAACAATATTTTGAACAATGATAAGTTTTATTTTAACACTTACTGATTTTCCTGAATGTCCCGCGTAGTTTTGGTGCATGGTCCTCTTTTTCTCGGGCTACATGCTTCAAAAACTACGGAGGACATTCCAGTGCAGCGATGATCAGTGCCGCGAAAGCCTTGTGTATAATAATAAGTTTGTTTGCACAGTTTAAGAATATTAGACAAAACTTCTACTTCTGGAGGTACACAAGTATAGCATATCTCTGCAATAAACTAAGTATAAAATGTATCATAACAAATTGGAAGTATTTATGTATTTTGAGATTGGTGTTATAAGGGATAACTAAATTTTAAAATGTCCATTGTTATTGAGAGACCCTGAAATCTAGTATTGTGGCTAGTATAATGACTAGTTTAGTATATTGGGCTAGTCATTGAGAGACACCGACATCTAGTATTGTGGCTAGTAGTGTATTGGGCTAGATATTGAGAGACCCTGACATCTTGTATTGTGGCTAGTATAGTGACTAGTGTAGTGTATTAGGCCCCAAGCCCAATAGGTAAAGAAAAGTTTCTTAAATAGCTTTTAAATGATTTTACTAACGTGCATAACGTTAAAGTCAAAAGACATTCCATTTAGTCGACCTCTCATTTTGGATAAGCCTTATTCGTTTGACCAATTTCAGCATACCTTCAAGACAAGGTATCACCTAAAGTAGTTATCATACCGCATTATCCAAGACTTTTTCTTTCTAGAAAGTCTTTTTTAGCTGTCTAGAAAAGCCTTGCACTTTAGACACTCTCTACTTAAGTAATTAATAAGTAAAAATACACATTATAGCCTATACTCAGTAAGCAATTTAAATCTTGTTTAGAAGGTTGTAGTGTTGATGTAAGTGATGTTGGTTGTAAGTCCGATGATCAGTTGGTGGACTCCATGTCAGAGTGTAGGGCGGCGCCTCTGCCCTGTAGGTCAGAAGCGTACTTATTCATGTCAGGGGATGACTCACGACACCCTAACCCTCCACACAACAGGCGGGAGTGGGCTAAGCCCCTCAGGGGACGTCATAAGTCATCCGTCATAAAACCTCTTCGCGACCAATTTAATTGTGCTGATTATCCCATTGCATCGATCCATCGTTACAATTAAACGAAGAAGCAAGTGCACATTTTCCTTAGAAGAAAGTTTTTTTTATAAAAAACTGGATTTTTTAACTATATAAAAATGTTTGTTAGTATCAACCAAAACTCCAATCGAGGTACCATAACATCCAGCCACACACATTCTTGCCTTTCTGAAACTGCGACCTACCCATGTAGGTATTTTAAGCCGAGTATAAAATGAGAAATGAGTGTAAGATAATTGCGACGTGATATTGTAGTCTTGATACTGATTAAGGCTGTCATATTCCTTAGACAGGACTGTTAACTGATAGCCTTTAAAGGACCTACTAATTAACATGGAATCCGAACCACAATTTTATTTCTGACTTAAGAATCGGTCCAATTATGAGAATGGTCTTTGCGGATGAACGTAGTGTGAACGCAAACGCACTATGCTCGCAAAGAAAAACTAACGTGCGATTCAATAGTGCGAACGTCCATTCACACCAGCGAATTCCCATCCATAGATCATTGCTCATAATTACCCACCTGTATTGCAGGACAGGTCACCGGCCCATCGATTTCAATATTGTTCATTACTATGCAAAGACCGCATGGGAATAACTATATTCCAGTTTTAAACTCACGATTTAGATTAGATTATTTGAAATGGCGACCATACTACAAGGTAGGTATTTTAAGCCAAGTATGAATGAGGATTGAATGTAAGATGATTGTGGCGCGATCTTGTAGTCTTGTTACTGACTAAGGCTGACATGTTCCTTAGACAGGACTGTTAATTAATAACCCAACAGCCGATGGCAACTAAGGGACCTACAGTTTAACGTGGAATCCGAACCACGCCCTCTGAATTACGAATTGGTCTAATTATGAGGATAGTCTTTTGTGAATTGACGTAGTATTCAATAGTGCGGACGTTAATCCACACAAGAGAACACTACACCCACTGACCATCGCTCATAACTATCCACAATTCGTGACCTCCAAGTAGCTGGATTACAGGATGTCGCCACCATCCCAGTCATTTCTTAATATTCCAATATTATTATTACAGGGTGTTGACGTTTAAGTACTATAAACACGGTACAAGAGTTCCACAAATACAATTTTATGGATATGTTCACTCCTAATTAGAATATCACATTGGTTTGTTATTATAGAAACACTGGCGGGAAAATGGAACAATGAATCGTTTTTACACTCCGAGGGTCCTCAGTGTGACATGGCCTAAGGACAAGAATACACATTACAAGCGGGGGGTTGGCCACCAGCGAAATCTGAGACCCTCGTCCGTGACCGTCCCTAATAATGGGGGAACACAAACTGACAAACTACCCCAAGACCCTTGATGCAAAAACGTACCTTTTTTGTTTTACTGAATAATTTCTTGTGACGAGTTACTCGTTTTTATTTAAAAATCTCTTTACACTTTTCCTTATATAACTCACGAACTCTACAGTTTCACCTGAATCTTCATTCGATGCTTTCAAATAGTTAAATGAACGAAATGATATTATTATAAATATTACTTATCGGCGTTTTAGTGTATAAATTGGAATACAAGTGCAAACTTCATTCGTGACCATTTCAAATTTTCGTTATTGAAAAAATTGTAGTTTTAACTATTTATTGTCATAACGGTGAAATACGTTGACTAATTACCCAATTATAAGCTAGAATATAAAACAAACCACTCAGTATTTTCCCGCCTTTGTCGTGATAGTGGCTAACATCATCCTTGGACCTACCACGGACCTTCGCCATTAGACGTATTTAATTAATGGTCCACTTACTGACAAACATAGATAGGCTTTTAATTACCTGTGGAAATGAGAGGGTGGCTCAGCTAGAAGCGTGGCGAATGCCTAACCTGTGGCACCACAGTGATGCCTTTCAGTTTTAATCACCTGAAATTCACCTAGTAATTAATCGTCTCACCCCTATTTTTTTCATTCAACCCTTGCACATATCTGTAGTCTATGAGGTATATAAATACCCCCGTCGCAGCAGACCTGCGTACCTGCGTAGTACAAGTATATGACAAGATTGATCGATATAACATGGGAAAAAGTATGCAGGTTTACTGCTTTGATAAACTGTAAAAGTAGGCATTTTTACCATAAACTTTATTAATTTTTATTCGGACCATATACCTAGTTTTATCATTATCTGGACAAAAATAAAAGAGTTCGCCTATTCCCCATAAGATTAACATGGGAAAGAGTATGCAGGTTTGCTGCTGTGAGAAACCTCAATTAGATCGCTTAAACTGATGCTCATTTCATAGCCGTCAATTAAATCCTTCTTAGCTTGCACATCACGACTGCAATAATTTATTTGACTGGTATAATACTCAATTTATTTTTTATGTAAGCTTTTAACTGCTTTATTTAATTTTTTCTTTATTTACTTCACGCTTAAGTACATTATTATAATTTTTATTTCATCAACATAACCTAGATCCAGTTTGTGGTCAACTGCTATTTCACTTGCGCTATTGTTGCGTGTGGCCCTCGTGTTTGTAGGCGACCGGAGCCTCATCGAACTCTTTCGAACCCAGACCTTATCATATAAGAAAACGTAACTTTGACCCAGCTTCCTAAACTAATATCTCGTAAACTTCGAGCTATATTCATTTATATTTTAGTTTTAAGTAATAATTTTGGGCAAGTACGATTTTCACAGACTGTTCAAAATAAAATAATACGACCTAATGCACAATTCACCGCTTGGGATGGCGTCATCCTGTAATCTAGGGGAGGTCATGAATTGTGGATAGTTATAAGCGATGGTCGGTGGGTGTAGTGTTCTCTTGTGTGGATTAACTTCCGCACTATTGAATACTACGTTAATCCGCAAAGACCATCTTCATGATTAGACCAATTCGTAATTCAGAGGCCGTGGTTCGGATTCCACGTTAAACTGTAGGTCCATTAGTTGCCATCGGCTGTTGGGCTATTAATTAACAGTCCTGTCTAAGGTACATGTCAGCCTTAGTAACAAGACTACAAGATCGCGCCACAATCATCCTACATTCATTTCTCATTCATACTTGGCTTAAAATACCTACCTGGGTAGGTCGCCATTTCAGTTAAAAGTATAAAGTATAAAGTACTGTTGTGTATTTGTTTGACAAGAGTAGCGAAAAAGAGACTACATAATCCAAGAAGTATTTTAACCATATCGTTCCTACCGGATTTAGGTTCAACTTCCCTATCATTCTCAAATGATTCGGTATGCAATGTTTTTCCATCTTTTGGAGTACTCTTTAAATTTACTTGCAATATAAAAGATACAACTTCGATATAGTGGTAGCACTGTTTGTTTGCTGTTTTGAGTAGATGATCCCAAAGCCCCGTCTACACGCAACGATATACCGCAGCGATCTGATCTGTACCAACCATATGGTAACGATGATCGTGTGGTCGGAAGATCACTGCAATTTATTACCAGGGTGAGTGATTTATGAACAAATTAATCTTCTCTTAACGATTGACAACGATATTGTAAAGTTGTAGCAATAATTGGTTGAAACGAACACCACTCCAAGCATACCTTAGAAAAATACTTTTGATTTTAATATGTTGAAGGAAATTCGCCTTGACTAATGCATTAATTTCAAATTATGTGAGAGTCTCATTTATTTTTAGACCTACCCCAACAAATATCTAGACTAAAATTTAAATTAGATTTTTAATATCATTGAATAATCAAGAACGTAAATCTAGGGAAAGGGAGAGGTTACAACGTCATATTGTCCATCTGTGCAATGGTGGGAACTGACAGCTGATTTACTGGCCGGACAGCTGTGGACGCTGAATGGTTATCAGTTACTGATACGGCATTATCGAAGTCATTAGCGGCAAATGCCCGTCTGTTCATCGACCACTGATTAGTAGTCGCAACCACCCGTGAATATCACCGGGTGAATAGAGGATATATCACTGGTTAATTAAATTTGCGTAAGATTTGAAACTGATTCCTTTGTAGTCATCGAGCACATTGTTTGAAACTTTCAAGGACAAAAAAATTAAAATACTACCAATGGGGTTTGTTCGCAAAGCTACATACTTTTAAGCAAATGTGTTAACATATTGTACATTCCCCTAGTCTAAAGAAAACAAAAGTAGTTTTAAGCTAGTGCCAGACACCCAATAATTCTTCTGGTGTATTATATGTTATTGCGGTTTATTGGTAGGTGATATTCCAATAAATTTATGAAAAAAGAGTTTTCCATTTGTAACGACATTTATTTAAAAATATTAGGAGTTGCAGAAATCTTAATTTCAAAATAATACTCTGTTAGTTCAACCTTTCAGATGGTTCGCAGAATCTTTGGCCCAATGTACATCTTTATTACAATTAAATTACGATAACTACTTTCAGATGTTTCTTCGGTCAATGTCAATCGGAAGATGATCATTCAATATATTTTATTGAACCTATATAACGTGTCTGTGTTTTTAACCACACGACGATTCTGGAGGTGGAGAAACTCCTCCGTTTTCAGGTGATTACCTAATAATTTACATAAAAATTGAAAGTTTAAGCAACTGCTAGGCTACTAATCAAAAACAAAGATTCTATAAATACTTTAGTTTTTAAACTTTCGTCTCGACACTTTATAACACTACATCGGCCGGTTATCTTCTTCTCTTTCATACAAAGTCCATGATGAATAACTATTTAACTCCAATTTACAGGCCACCCTAGCCCAAAAATCATTAATATCAGTTAACCCTTTACTTAGAGTACTGTAGGGTTGTGACGTCTTAATTTAACGATAATCCTTTATAAAAGAGACCAGTAAAGTACCAGCAAAATGTTTCAGATAAACTAACAAATTTAAAATAAGAAAACTAAGAAAAACAAAATTCATACGAAACATATTCTAGTATATATTTCTATGACAATTAACAAAATAGCCTTATGGATATTAGTGTTCTTGAGAAAATTTATACTATGGAAAAGCTACCCTAAGTATTATTACGATCCACTAAAGTTATATCTAAGATAAACTTGAATTATTGTGGTGAATAATTTATCTTATCTGGGCACATTAATTAAATTGTATTAATTATTTGTACCTAACATTATCAATCAAAATCTTTGTCATTACGAAATAAATGTACACGTTTAAGTTAATTCGTCAAATCTAGGCGTATTGACCAATCTAGCCTGTACAAAATATTTGCGAATAAATATACACTTTCAAAATGTGTATGCATATTCATTAATACACTAGTTAATGCACGGCTGTGATAACCAGACCACCAGCATCTGACGCGGTGATGATAACAGGGCTTTAACATTAGTCGATCTCTGACGGAAATGACACTTTGACAAACAGCTGACGACTGAAGAGTGACCGTTCAAGCAGGAAGCATAAACCATCCCTCCGCCCCCGACAGTGCATGGGTGTAGCCAGGTGCAGGGTCGGCAAATGCACCGGAAGTTTCGTTTTGACTCAAGAAAGAGAGGCCACGTGCCCAAAAATAACATTGTTTTTTCACGCCACTCAAAATGTCGTGTATTTAGGACCTTAACTATTTAAGCTCAAGTTCTCCCTCACTCAGCAATATGTATTTATTTCTTAATACAAAATACCTAATTTTGTATAATCTACACAATAACTCCACTGCTCTTTTTTAAACAATATCTAACACATTGTTGTCGTTACAACACTAATCTTGTTCAAAAATAATTTTGTTTATTGAACTATTAAATATTGATATTCCATGTAGAAGAAAGGATTAACTATTACACACAATAAAATTGCATATCAATTATTTTAAACCACATAATATTTCATAGTTCGATGATTAACAATCAACACCAGTTTATTGACATTCTAGAAATTCAATAATATTCTACTCACATCTCAATGTAGGCCCTATATTATATGCAAAATGGTAAATTTCGCAAACTTCAGGGTGGAGTTTTAAAAAGTGGTCTTTTAAACCTGAAAATTCTGTTGAGTTTAATAAGACTAGCCCAAGGACCAAACTCCCATTCCTGGTGTCTGGAAGAATCGTGTAAATCATCCTGAGGCAGTCGCATCAGTCACTGGCCACACAATGGTGGAGTACCCCAGGGGTCAGTGCTGGGGAACTCCACTACGAAGCGAGGCTGGCCGTATACGTTGATTACTGAATTATAAATTATTGTTATTCCAAGCACGTTATTATTATATTATACGTTATATTATTATTGTTATTGTAGAAGAAAGGATTAACTATTACAGACAATAAAATTGCATATCAATTATTTTAAACCACAAAATATTTCATTGTCCGATGTTCAACAATCAACACCAATTTATTGACATTCCAGAAATTCAATAATATTCTACTCACATCTTAGTCATTGTAGGCCCTATATTACATAGTAAATTTTGGAAACTTCAGGGTGGAGTTTTAAGAAGTGGTCTTTTAAATCTGAAAATTCTGTTGAGTTTAATAAGACTAGCCCAAGGAACAAACTCCCATTCCTGGTGTCTGGAAGAATCGTGTAAATCATCCTGAGGTAGTCGCATCAGTCACTGGCCACACAATGGTGGAGTACCCCAGGGGTCGGTGCTGGGGAACTCCACTACGAAGCGAGGCTGGCCGTGTAACCGGTGGCATCTCTCCTAATTACGACCAGACTTTGAAATAATAGAGACAGGTTTTATATTACTTTATTAACATTTTTTACTCTTTACTACGCCTATAATTCAATGCACATTATTTCTGATTAAGTATAATTCCAAGGGCTAAATTATAAATCAAACTTTATATTAAACTAGCAGTAAGCCCGTCCTTTGTACGGGTTGTAGGATTCAGTTTAAAGAAGAAGAATCATCATATCAAAATGTAAACCTGAAATCCTAAATAAATCAATACAGAGAAAATAAATCAACACCCAGCTTTATTATTTAGCATTACTTTATAATTAAATAGATTAGAACATGTATCCCATTAGACCTATTATTATTAGTTATACATTAAAATAACTTTTTAATATAGTACGATTTAGAAATGGGTTCAAATCAATGACCAATATAAACTAACTAATATTGATTCAACAGCTGTTTGTTTTTCCTTCTATTAAATCTTTAAACTACAAAGATAGCTGATTATTGCCAGTAGGTTATTCATTAAAACTGAAGCAAAATGCGACCAATATCGCGTAAAAAGTGGGTTTTCAAATGCTCGTTATCTTCTTTTCAAGGATCGGCGGATAATTTTAAGCATTTAAAAGCCTTCTCTGGAATGTAGAGAATGTGAAATAAGTTTCATTGTTATCAGTTCTCCCGTTTTTTTCGAAGACAGCGTAAAATGCCTCCTAGAGCGTCACAGACACAAATTGAGATAAGACTTGTTTCGGCTTCTCTAACGCATGAAACGTAAAAATAACTAAAAATGTAAAATTCTGAGCAATGTACAGACAAAACTATAATTTTATTTATATTATAGATTTGCACATAAATACTTTAGCAATAATAGCCTTCTATATTTTTACTTAACTTATTTGTTAAATACTAAACATAATTTTTACAGTTTAGACATTCTACTCTTAAAAATTACTTGCAATCTTAAGAATTACGCTTAAAAATGTTCTAATGTAGCTCTATAAAAACAAAAATAAAATCTTAAGAGAAGATCTACTTAAATGCCGTTCAGATATTATATGTTATATTCTTCCGTATTATTTATTTTTAATTTTAAATATAATCGTATATATTTTTGTCTCTTCTATAAGAGACAACGTATAATGTACGTCTAAATATACTAGTGAGAGATAATTTTATGGAATACAAAGAAGAGATTGTTGACAAATAGCATCAATAATCTCCTCTCATTTTCTTTCTTCATAAAATTTTGAAATGAAGATTGTGAAGACGATTATAATGAAAATGTGATATTGACAACTGGTTCTCCATAGAACCGGACCTATTCATATGCCTAGGAAGTCTCTATGTTCTCGTAGCAACATCGGTAAATTCCAATAAACATTTTAAACGAACATTACTTATACTTCATACTTTTAACTGAAATGGCAACCTACCCAGCAAGGTATTTCAAGCCAAGTATGAATGAGAAATGAGTGTAGGATGATTGTGGCGCGATCTTGTACTCTTGTTACTGACTAGGGCTAAAATGTTCCTTAGACAGAACTGTTAATCAATAGCCCAACAGTCAATGGCACATCTAAGAGACCTACAGTTTAACGTGGAATCCGAACCACTGCCTCTGAATTACGAGCTGGTCTAATTATGAGGATGGTCTTTGCAGATTAACGTAGCATTCAATAGTGCGGACGTTAATCCACACAAGAGAACACTACACCCACCGTAGTTGATCAAGTAACTGGATTACTGGCCACGTTTTAAAAGCTACAACCACCTTCAATCGGTAATTTACAATACAATATACCGTAATTTCTTCCTAAAACTTGGCGGATTTATATTTTAAGTACAATAAAGTTATATTTCAGGTAAAATTAATACACAAAAGGCACAGATGAGAAATTATAGGTTTATGGCTAATATCGTGCATAACTCTTAGATATACGTTTCTGAAGATCACTCGAAGAGTTTGGAAACACCCTTTGTATTCAATGACGGTGTAAATTAATGAGGCATTGATACAACCTTATATCCCACAAGAGGGGGCTCAAGTTAGACCACCCGCATCGAGCTCTCCGGACCCTATTAATATCTAGGGTCATTAATCATTTTTACGTTAACACTTTGATGCAGACCCTCCGACAAAAAATAGTTTAATAAAGTCATTACTTCGGCCGAACATTCTAATTTTCCTGTAAGTCCTTCGGTCTGTGAGGAATCAGGGAGGAAAGTAGTTTTACCTGGTACGTTTTTATTAGTTATTAATATTGTTATCCTTATTTATTGTGTCAATGGCAATATTTTAATTAAAATCCGATAAATTAGTCTACTTATTTTGGGTTTATATAAGATGAATTAACCAGTAATGAAACATATCTCAAAAAATTTTTCTTGGGAAATAAATAATCCTTGTTGACATGATATGTCTTAGCTGTAGGATGGTATTGGCAATCTGTCAGCCCAAAATTTGAAACGGTGACGTCATATGGATATAAAAGCTGCTGACAGCTGTTTATAGGAACTAAAAACATTCTCTGTATTCATGATCTAAGCTATTTTCCAAAGGGAAGTAAATACATTCATTTTTCCAATGGACTTTTACAAAATACAGGAGCTTAGATCAAAAAAGTTGTAATTTCCTTTGGAAATAACAAAACCTTTCGTAATAAAACCACATCAGTACTTAAATTTAGACGCATGATTTTATTTTTTAGTAAACGGTTTTGACGAGCAAGTTTAAGTAAGCTCAATTTCAAACCCGGAAGTATAAAAGTGAACTAAAAGACAATAAGTCAGTTGTTATAGCTATTTGACTTATAGCATTTTTATCAACCCCTGTTTATGACTTCACGCCGGCGCCGCTATATTCGTAGAGGTCTATTCGCAATTAGTGACGCTATCTGAGACCACTGCATCTATAGACCGAAATCTCCCGTTTTTTAAATTAGTTTTTAAGCTATAAAACTTAAAAAATTATCTGATAAACTTATAAACTTAATCTACGACAGTTGCATAAGTACCAATAAAGATACTGAAAGGAATATCATTCAGAGGCTCATTATTAAACGGAAATTGAAAACCGTTGCATTATGAGTTCAAAACGATACAGGTTTTAGACCAGCTCATCATTTGTGTAATGTCATTATAGATATTAAGAAATGCTAAATCAGCTTATTTATCCATAAACATAGTGCATTTTAGTGGCTAACCTCAAATGTGAGTTGAGCCATTCACAACATGAGTGGTTTAAGCAGTGAGGAGTTCAACTAACTCCGGAAGAGATAAGTGTAAAAGCTAATGTTGTAATTGACAATCTACTACCTGAAAAATTTAAACCTACATACGTAAAAACATATAACCAATTTTTTAAGTTGAAAAGTGAAAATAGTGTGCGTTCGTTTTCCCTATATATTGCAATGGTCGTAGATAAATGAATTATACAACTCTTGTTTTTAAAAGCCTGAATATTGTTGGTCATAGATAAAATGCAACGACTGTAATATGCCAACTTACATTTCACTCGTGGCTTCAAGGCATTCATAATACAATCGTTGCATAAACTACTATTATATGGTTGTCGCTTATAAAAGTCACAATCATATAAGGTATTTTAGAATTTTCGCCAACATTTCTTGTATAAACCCCATGTTGTTATAATTTAGAACTGAATACAATTGAAAGTTGGTCTATTTTTCCTTCTTCAAATAAATATTTTTATTATGTTAAGAAGTATGCAAAATACAACTTAAAATTTTTAATGAGAACTCGTATTTCATGGCTGTTTTTACAGACATTTTCAAATGCTAAAACATTTAATAATTCAAGACAAAATACTAATGCTGAAAATGGCTGAACATAAGATATGGATGATTGCTGATAATAACATAAAGAAATTATACAATTAGCATATTAAGAATGCAATTGTGTTAAGATAGGTGTACATAATAACTCACTCTTGAAACTCGATCAAACCTCATCAGTGATGTCTGAATCACATATCCTGACAGCGTGTAGAACAAGTAGACCATAATCTCGTAGCACGAAGTCTGGTCTTCATTACTGTCAGCTACGATACTGTTAATCTACTTTTCCATTATTATTTACGAGTATAACTAACTGAATTTTCTTAAATGCATGTTTATATAAATAGATTGAATCTTGACATACTGTGCTTGTGTTTCTGATTCGTGGTAAATATTTAATTTGCTGTTTCTGTGTTTTAACCAAACATAATAGGCTTGGTTATGAGTTGATACACATATTTGCAACACTCTTCAAAAACTGAATATGTAACAACAACTAACAGTTGATTTGGTTTACTCAGTAAAATCGAAGAGTTTTTTCATATGTGTCATTGTGTAGGGCGCGTATTTTAAAACAAAATAAAATGAAATATCTTCGTGTGAGTGTGTGGTGAAATTGTTTATAGCTTAATAATAACTTATTACTTGCAATATAATTTCAAATACCTATAAATATTGGTTTAGTAACGTGATTGAATAGTATGATAACAGGGAGTAAGACAAAAGTAATCAAATTAGTTGTTTTTCTAACACTCGTAATAGTGTTAATACCTTCATTTAGCGAAGTGGCGGATATTTCTGTGGATATTCAAAATACACTGAATGCCACATTTCAATCTCCTTTTATGGAAAAGATAAATATTGTTTACTTTGAATATTTGTTTGCTTTATCCGTAGAGACAAAGGTGGTGATTTGGTCACCCATTTTTTTAACTAAAAAGGCTCATCTATCTTGAAATCTATCATCATAATCCCAATGTTTTTTTTCAAATGAGTTTTGCTGAAAAAAACAAGGTTTGTGAAGATGTTACCTATCTACAATTTGTTTTTAAACAATGAAATGAGCTATGTTTTAAATTATTTGAAGAAATTATGCGAAGAAATTGTCCGTTTTCAACATATGTGGTTAAAAATATACACTATTATATATCGACTATTTTAGAAGTCTTTGATCAACTGTATACTTCGTTTAGTAAAAATAGACACATATATATTTTTTAAACATGTATTTATATAAAGTACAACAAGAAAATGCGTATCTGAAATATGCATTAGTAATGTTTTTGTATTAAATAAACCACCTCTTATAAAATATTACCGTATACCTATTTTATTATGCTTATTTCTGACAATATATTCAATCAAAAGCAACGGGTTCACCACACCCATGTTTTCGATGCAAGCCTTATTAAATAACAAATAAACGTCGTTTTTAATATGAATATCACCGGCCCAACACGGACCCCTGGGGAACACCATTATTGTCTGCACCAGATGGGCTGCCATCACGGCGGCGGCGTCACTACAACAGAGGAATGTCCAGGGGAGGTCTGGCTACTGGCTATAAGTCATGCTCATCGTTGTGGGCAGAATATTTATTCATGTATTATAGGAATGCTGGGTCTATAAAATATTTGTTAACATCGCCGTTGTCCCATCATCGGTAAACGCTAGTGAATTCACAGGTGCTGACACCTAGAACACTTCTTGATCTGCTCCCGAATTCACCATTACTTTTTCTTACGAGTTTAAGGCAGTTTTTTTTTCTTTGAATATGTTTTAATCAAATTTCCATTGAGACATGGTTTGTGACGATCTAAGATAAGTATATTTCCTAAAATAAAATTTTGAAACTTGTTTTGAACTCGATTTTATGGTATCACAAAAATAACATAACAATCAAGATGTCCGGTCAAAAATAATCAGCTGTAATTTCCCAACATTTGACATGGAGCTGCCCATTTGGTACACCAAATGGCCAATAAAACATCAAATTACCTTCCTTATCCTCACTAGCCTCGTTTCACACATTGATCCCCACCCACCCGAAAATCAATGTAAGTAAGCCTTAAGTGCAAATAAAGCACACAACGCTCATAAATTCCTCTTATCAAAGTTTTACTTTGATATCTAATTATGATGCCTTAGCATATTACATATGAGCGTATGTTATCTCAATCAATGAAGAGGGGTTAATTTTCCTGAGAAATAAGTCTTAAAATGTTGTACTTGACAACCAGTGTTATTAATGACAAATGCTGTAAGTTGTTACTTAAAAATATTGGTACACAGGATTTAATTTATTGATTAAAAAACACACTCATATTTATATTGGTCGAAAAATACATTTAAACTAATTTAGCAATTAGTCCCACAGCAATGAAAATACATTTTAACAAAAAAATTCACATAGTTCGCATAAGTAACTTTGTAAGAAAGTAAACTCAGAGGACATGAAATCTTTGAGGAATGTTTTATAATGCTCAAGAGTGTAAAGTAGTTAGAAACTCTGTAAGCATGAGGTAGGTGAACATGTTGCTAACTATCCCTAACATTGATCTAATTATGGAAATTTTCAACCGAAGTTACAAATGTTTTTAAATAAACTTGTTAGAAAAATGTCACAATATCCTTAAATATACTTCACAAATAAATAAAGAGTGTCAGATTTTTTATACACAAAAACATGTGTGTGTGTAATACATAAAAACTTATGTTGCAGATTTAATCAGTAAAGTATTTATTATAAAATATGAATTATTGAGGAATTCAATGTCCAATCATTGGATCTAGAAGCTTTGTAACATTTCTGTATTGCTTCAATACAACCATATGACTAGAGTATCAAAAAATAAATGGTATCAGTGAACTAACACACACTCTCTCGAAAGAAAATTTAAACGACAATCTTTAATAATACCATTACATTCTATCACGTTTGTATAAATATCATTTAATAATTTATTGTTTTAAACATAATCATCCAATTTCTGAAAATAACAACAACAGAAATAAAATTGTATTAATTGTTATAATTTCATGGGATAACTACCCTCCCCCTTGTAATACCACCAAGCTTTTTTAAGTGATTTTGTTGGGTGATGTGACTTTACACTGCATACCAAGTTTCATGGTAAACGGTTGGGAAAAAAAGAAATTACTTTGTTTGTATTCTCCATAAAAAAACATTGGGTACTCGCAGACAAAGTACTGAGTTTACCACGGACATTAAATTTAACTTTTATTTGGAACCTTAAGTCATAGACTTACGTGTATGATTCAAAATTAAAATTTGTTTAGTTTTTTAAGGTAGTCTTAAAAGTTGTAGTCAAATTATACTTAACCTTAATTGATTTGCAAAAAAATGAAAAAAGTTTTTTTTACTTTTTAAAGCCCATAACTTTTAAACCCCCATGTTTTGAGAAATTCCGGTCTTGTCATTTTGTTTATCTCATAAAGGGCTATAACCATATAATTTTATAAATTTTAATTTAATTTTAATGTTAATTGGTGTTGAGCTTTGAAAAAATTGAAATGTATGCCATTTTGAAATGGTACAAAGCAGAAATATGATACTATGCACAAATATAGGTCCTATTAGTACTCATACACCATACCAAGTTTATTGCTGGTACCTTAAGTGGTTCCAAAGTTATAGCAAGTTATGAAAAAACACATACACATTGACAGACAGAAAACAGAGCGAGATAGGCCATATGTTCACAGAACATTTGTTTTTTTGTATTCACCTAAAGAAGTCAAGAATCTTCATTCGCCATTGAATAATATAGGTTTACAATAGCTTCATCAATTGTACATTGTATCAGAAAGTAGTAATAATAAAGTAATACTAAATTAATATAAATTTGAAGTAGGAACAACATAAATAAACTAAACAACAACAAAAGTAAAAACAAGTTACAAATACAGATAGTAAAATATATGACCCAACACTTAGTTACCGTACATAAAACATTACATACCATATCACAGTCAAAAAATCCTTTACCGAGTAGAATGTGTGACTAGTAAGCCAATCAGAAATCCTAATTTTAAATGACTTTTAATTTAACGATTTAAATTGTTCTGGTATTTTGTTAAAAAATGTTATTTGTTGATGTTTGTGGCTCTTTGGCAATTGTTTTGAATTTTTTGTTTGATAATTATGAACGTCATTAAAACAACCAAAGTCTCAGGTATTTTCCTTAACATAAATTTAATTTTGAAAAATGAAAATTACATGGCAAAGTCATAATTTTTTGTGTAGAGAAATAACTCCTAACGATACCCCTAAACCCTAAACCAAACAAAATTCACATTGCTTTGTTCTGCCACAAAAAAACTTTTCTGCCCCAGTACTACCTCCCCACAACATATTACCAACTAACAAATTTGAATGAAAGAAGCTAAAATAGAAAATTTTCATTAGCTCTTGGCTTACACAAGTCAAACTCTAGCCAATCGTTTAATCAATAAGTTATTGGGATGTTCCTCCCATAGTAATTTTTGGTCAAGAGTAACACCAAGAAGCTATACTGACTTAGCCATGTTGTATTGTTCAATTTGTCTCAAAGTAAATATTATCATTTCCGTTTTACTTTCATTAATTTTTAAAAAGTTATTTTACTGCATGGTTATGGTGTCACAATCTAAATTAATAGGAAGGTCATTAATGTATAATATAAATAATAACAAAGGGCCCAGTACTGAACCCTGTGGGACCCCAGCGAGAACCTCTTAAAAATATGAGGAGTAGTTCCTAACTGACACCATATGGAACCTTCCACAAAGATATGTTTTGAAAAAATTTAACTCTTCATTATTAATCCCATAATATTGAAGCTTATTTAAAAGAACACCATGAGAAATTCGGTCACAAGCCTTGCTCAGATCCAACAGGGTTACTCCCATGAATTCATTTGCTTCAAAGCTGTTTAAGATTTTAGTCTACACATTATCTACTGTATTATTAACTTATTAACTGTAGAACTTCAACTGCTTATTAACTGTAGAATAACCCGGAGGAAAATCAAATTGGCTACCTGAGAGTATTTCTTACTTATCAAAGAAATCCAAAAATTGTCTTTTAACACAGGTTTCTACAATTTTTGATTAGTATTATAATTGTTCTATAATTTTCAATACAATTTCGATCACTCTTATTGTATAAAGTATACTTTTAGACGCTTTTAAACACTGTGGAAAGAGTGAAAGATATCAAACAAAGATTAATTATATAAGTTAATGGCTTTATTATAAATGGAGACACCTGTTTCACTAATTTGTTTGAGAATCCAAAAATATCTTCACTCTTTGAGTATTTACAATGTTGTAAATATCTCTTTCATCCACAGTTTTCCAGGTAAGATTGACTGCGGGGCTTTTAGTATTTGCTAAAAACACTTCAAGACTTAACCCATTTTGTAGACTCAATTAACAGTTTCTTTACCAATATCTATATATCTATATTGGCATTTCTGATTTGAAACGATTATTACTAGGTTTATTTATAGACTCATCATTGTATTCAATTTCAGCATCCTTAATTTTTGCCCTATAAAATGTTCTGTGAGTATTATAGCAATTCCTTAACTCTCGTACATTGTTTTTGTAAGCTGGAATTTTTAATAACATCTCTAAGTGTGTATTTACAAAAGTTCTTAATTTCTTAAGTGACTCATCAAACCATTTTGAGCCTCCATTTTATTTTTTTTTACCCTGCATTTTATGTGTTGTTGGGCTCTAGGGCAGTAAAAATTGTACAAAGATGAGAGGGTATTGACTAAACTTCAGGAACAATATCCCAAAGTTTTTCGTTATACTTGAGATACACCCTATAATGCTTTTTTACTTACTCTAATTTTCATGACCATCAATATTTAATGTGGTATTTCGCCTCACCAACTGATTGCCTCAATTTCAATAGATCATCCGCATCTTCTTGACTGTCACTCACCACCCTCTTTGGCGTCTTTGGCGACTTCATCGTTTCACGTCTTCTTAGGAGAACACCCAGGGGACTCTCTCCTGCAAGATTTCCTTTCCATGCTTGTTTTATTATGCAGCATCTTCCCTCCTTATTACATGTTCAACAAACCGCTTTCGGCTTTTTGCTTTTTGTATCTGGTACTTCAAAAATATCTTTTACTCTGTTGTGCTTAATCCTCCCATTCTCTATTTCCTCTTGTTCGTCCAAAACCTTTCTTAACACTTTCAAAAGTTATGGGTTTTTCTTTGGGATTTTTGTCTACAATCCTCATTTCAGAGCCTTAAAGCAAACTGATCGAATCACAGTTTCGTAAATTTAAAAATAAGATTTAATTTTTAGTTAGAGCGTTTAGAGTTACTAAATAAAACAACTGAGTATAACATCTTTATTTACACTTCAATCAAAGATTCAAAATGCGTAATTATAAGTTAAGATGATTTAACCAAAAATATCCATGTACATATCTGCTAGTTGATCCTGCTTAGCCAAAGTTCTATTGACCTAAAACAGATCAGACATTGTAATACTATGTAATATAATCTAAAGTAATATGACAACTCACAAAACAAAATTTTTTTAAATATTAAAAATATACTAAAAACTACTAACTATGGTTCTAACTTAGTTATTTTAGAATCATTTTTCCATGATTAAATCAAACTTATAAAGCAATTCACCAAGTTGTTAGCAATAAATGTATGCTTTCAAAATTCCTTTTTTTAACTCTTTAAATCTTGTGTATAAATATCACAAGATTTACTTGTGAATAAATATCGAAATCCAAAAAATAAATTAGAAGTAAATTTTTCATTCACATGGAAACTATGGAGTATGGATTCTGAGCTACCGACACAGTAGGTCAGGGGTAATGCTTTTCTCCTGTAAGTCAAAGTTTGCTGGATCTAAATCAGCGACTGACGACTCCTCCCTCATGTCATGAGCGGTTACCTATAGCTAGCCTATGTGTCTAATGCCGCTACAGTAGCTCGCTGTCTTTAATTCACCACACAGGCCCTAGGCCTATGATGACGGGTAAATTAAGGATTTAAATAAACTCATTTCTGTACTATTTTTTAACCAATTCAAAAGTTGTCAGCTAAAGATTTAAAATATTACATTCAGAGTATCTACACAAAAATTTTGTAATTTTAAGCATACCTCATTCTTCTCAAATTCCAGGAACTTGTCTTCCAATTCCTTTTCCCTCAATTTCTTCACCTCTTGATTCTTAGCTTCTTCATACTTCCTCTTCTCACCTTTCAGCACTTCGATTTCCGCCTCCTCCAATCTTCTCTTCACATCCTTCAGCTGCTGTTGCCTCACTTTTTTCCTCAGGAACTTCAACTCTGCCAATTTCCTTTGCAACTCTTCATTCCTCCTGTACAAATCTTCAGCACCCAGGCTCAGGGGATCATCATATTCTGAAGCCTCCAACTGTGGTTCTTGATAGTCCTGATGTAATAAGAGAAATGAGGATGTGAATTTGACAAGAATAAAAGTCAAATCCTCAAATTTAATAACAAATTTCAAATATGATTTAAAAATTAATAAATTAAAATTATGTTTATGTTTAATGTGATGACTTTAAAAAACCTCTAGATATTTGAAGCAAATTTAAGAGTAGGTCAAGGTAATCTTCAATTCCTGTCTCCTCCAACCTCCGCTTCTCATTGTTCACTAATTGTTACCTTACATTTAAAATCAACTCTGCCTATTTACTATGCAGCTCTTCATTCCTCCAATAGCAGCTTTCAATATTCAAGGTCATGGAAGAGTCAAATTCCGATCAAAGCCCATCCCTCAGTAGCTCTTTTGTAAGAAAATAACACTATCTTCAACACATTTCTGTTTAGAGATCAATCTAATTTAGTTGTCTAAGGCTTTGAATAAACAAGTTTGGTCAAATGATTTGGTCATTTTAATTAATATTTTTATGAAAGATCAAATTAGTCCACAACTGTGTTTAGGTTGATTAAATTATGTTTAAAGTATTAATTTAACAGTTACCTTCCAAGATGGTCCAGCGGTAAACTCTACATAGTTGCTGTCAAAAACCCTGTAGGTACAGTAGTAGCCGAGGTTGTAATCTTTTGCATCCAACCGACACTCCAGTCCAGCACAGCAATGACGGTCAAACTTGCACTAGAGTAAAGTAATCGTGAGTAATAGGAAATTCTGCGCCACATCTAGGCTGTGCAGATTATCTCCTTTGAGTAAACATTATTATTAATTTGATTTTGACACAACATATACTTTATACTTTTAACTGAAATGGCAACCTACCCAGGGAATTATTTTAATCAAAGTATGTATGAGAAATGAGTGTAGGATGATAAAATTGTGCCACAATCTTGTAGTCTTGTTACTGACTAGGGCTAAAATGTTCCTTAGACAGAATTGTTAATTAATAGTCCAATAGTCAATGGCATATCTACGGGATTACAGCTTAATGTGCAGTCCGAACCATGGCCTCTAAATAGCGAACTGGTCCAATTTTTAGGATGATCTGTGCGAATTAACGTAGCATTCAATAGTGTGAACATTGATCCATACAAGAGAACACTAGATCCACTGACCATCACTCACAACTATCCACAATTCATGACCTTCAAGTAGCTGAATTACAGGACACACCCCGGTCCCAGTAGAGACAGTGGTACCATGCGTAAAATAGTAACTTTGTATGGAGGCTCTAGTATTCTTATTCTAGTACTGTTACCGTAGGCCTTCAAAAAATGTTTAAATTTACTTCCCTGTGGAAAATAGGTTAGATCATGGATATGTCTAAAGGGAATGTTTACAGTTCTTCTAAACAGCTGTTCTTATTCTTTTATATTAAAAATTCAATACAATAGCTCTAGCAGTTGCTATAGAAAACTGTTTCAAATTTTCATCTTACAAATTGCCAACCCCCCACCCCAGAGCTAAGACATATCCATGTCAAAGACTTTTACCACAATGCATTGAAACTTTTCAATGACCTCCCTCTTCTACAGAAAGCCAAACAGGATTTTGGGAAATTTATAAAGAGTCTCAAGTTTACTGCAACGTCGGTAACTTTATTAGCGGTCTTTGCTGAACTTGTAAAACTTTGTAAAAGTCTAGTTAGTTTTTACTTTACTATGGATAAAAAATTTAATTTTTTAGTTAAGACATGGCTAGTGGATGTAAGTGTCATTGGCTCAATAAATAAATAAAGAGTGTTGCTAACTATTTGTATGTAGGAAACAAATACTGAAAGGGTAAACTCTCAAGTATTTATAAAACTCCACATAGATTCAGGGTCAACCCAATCTGGGAAAACCCCTATAATGTAGCTTGCCATTTACTATTATAAGTACTTTGAATGAATTCTTCCCCTTAACAACACTATGAACCTTAATCTGATTATATCTCATAGCAACAATTATATCAGTAATTATATCTCCACCTCAAATAATTCTCTTGTAGCAACTATAACATCTCCATTGCATTAACTTCATCAGTTGTTATTATTCTTATTCGAGAGGGATCTAACAGATCACCAATATAATATTAATATAAGTATATTATATTTTATCGATCAGATCAGCAATTATATTATTTATATTATATTATTCATACAGATCAGCAATTTAATATAATTTTTCAATTAACATAGCATATTTTCAGTATTGTTTTTAAGAGTTTATGGAATTAGGGACAAGTTTGTATTTTATAAAATTGACTTATACAACTTACCCTGTTGTTGAGCTACTGACAAGGAAGCTCAGGGGTTAACTTACTGGCACAGTAAGTCAGAGGTTGCTGGATCGAAACCAGTGGCCGATGACTCCTGACAGTTCATGAACTGTCAGGCTCTGGCTAGCCTGTGTGACTATGCCGCTACGGTACCTCACTGTCTTTAATTCACAGGCTCTGGGCCCATAGTAATGGGCAGTTAAAGTTTTCTTTTTAAAATAGAATTAAAAGGTAAATTGCATAAATATTCATGTTATTAACTAAAATCTGCCAAAAATAATCTATAAGACTTCATAAATTGATTATTTAAGCGTAAAATATCCAGAAGCTGGTGTTTTTCGAGTTACAGTATTGACACATTACACCTAATTTTTATTACATTCATTTGTATAAATATTCAATAATAGATTAGAATATTTTACATTCCTACTATGGTTAAAATTCAATGCTTTTAATATGTTCACAAAACTTACTGGTTGTCCACTCCTCTGGCACTTAGGATTAGCTTTAACACCAAAGTGAGGTACTATGAGATCGCCTAAGTTCCATGCAAAGCAGTTCAAGTTGGAGATAAAAACCGTCAAAAACAATCTTATCAACAACATCACTGATAACTGAACTGTCCAGTATCATTATACAACTAATAACTTACTAGTGCAATATCAGCATCATCTTTAACATCCACAACTCGTACACATGAGTGAATTTAAATCATGAGTCATCATGATTAGTTTGGAACTCATAATAATATAATAATAATAATAATAAATAGTGTTTTATTTTATAATACGTACAGTACATTCAGAAAATAAACAAAACAGTACCAATAGAGGAACCTTACATACAAATAAAAACACTAATACAGTATGGTCCTAGTTGACCCGTCTACTGGATTGGCATAACTCTTAAGAATTTAAGGTTCGCACAATAAAACTAAACTATTTTAATTCCTAAGTAATCCCTTTTGGCTAATCAAATTATAACAATCAATACCTCCATTTAACGTAAAAAAAGACATCTCAGCTTAAGGCTTAAATAAAGAAATTTTTTTTCCTTTTAACAACAAAAATATGTACATTTAATCAGCACAAGCATCTCAAAAGTTAAATTCAGAAACCAAATTCAATCTCACATACCACACGTTTTTTAAGAACCCCCATAAAGCCTGCCAATCCCTTCCATTCATAAATAATAAAAAATCATCCCAGCTTAGTTTGGTAATAGAAAACCACTGTTAACGAATATTCGCCAGTATCGGGCACCTACCATCATAATGAAATATAGTTTCCTCCTCCTGCAAATTACAAAGCGAGCAATATGACAGCAGTATGACAGTGCAAGTCAGGCGACTCGCCTGATTCTGTGTGCGGTTGGCCTAAAAGTAGAAGAGGTGTCCACTGCAATCCCAATTAAGCCTACAAATGCCATCAACTTCCACCTAAGCCGGTCACCATTTATTTAAAGTGGCCCTTCCTTCACTGTATCTTACATTTGCAATCTAAATTTAATTTGTATTTCTCATAGTGAGGATTCTAACCCACATACTTCCGTTTGGTTTTATAAATTCGCTTGTCAGCGACACACTGAAGTTTCAGTTATGCTAAGTGCCAACATCAGAAAAAGCGTTCAAATGGCTATAAAACTCTACTCTAGCGGCGAGGTGGTGAGCTCCAACACTAGAGCACAGGTGGCAGTGAGTCAGCTGAATGGCTCAGTGACTTAAAGTTCACTAAATTGACGACAGATGGCACCTCTCATGATTGACCTTCACAAAAGCAATGGTCACCCATTGCTTTGGTACCATCATTGGTTGTTGGGTTAAATAGTTAATTAAGGTAAAAAATAAGAAAATGTTTATTGAAAATATGCATTGAACATGTTTATAATTACAAAAACAGTATTCACAAAGGAGTATAACATTGTCGAATCTCAATCTCTAAATTCAAAAATATCAGAGGTTCTAAACTTCTTATTGTGTTAAAACTCCATTTTTTTATCTGAAAAAGAAGCAAGAAATAATCATCTTTATTTTAAAGATAAATAAATGAAAATTTTATACATGTAATAGACTATAATTTCTATTGATTTTGTATCATAAATATATTTGATGGATTCCGAATAAAGGTCAAACTATTACAAAATGTGGAACTGACTATCGAAATCTGACTCAAAATGAAATTGTTGTAATTGAGTAAACAACGATAGATAATTTGATCAAGCAAATAGCCTTATAATCGGGGTGAGCAAAAAAAGTATATCTCCAAAATAAATAACTGAAAACTAAAATATATTTTAACAATGCTACAAAATACTGAATTTATGTTGCCATTCAGGTGTATTTTCGTGAAAGTGTGTAAGATGATTTGTCTTTCTGTTACTGATCAATATACTTATTTTAATATAGAACAGGATGGTAGGATTCAGTAACGTAATCCGAACCACACTCTGAATTGAATGTCAATTTCTTTGGTTAACTGTATTCAATGTTCAGGACTTCGTACACCAAAACTCTCTCAAACTTAATTCGTGACCTAAGTAGCTGGATTACAGGATGTCGCCAATAGTCTTGGTGGTGAATTCATGTTGGTTCTACTTATGTCAGGTAAGAAATTTTAACTTTTATATTTATTGTAATTTGTCATAGCATAGATATCCTGTTTTTATCCTTGACTGTTTCATTTGTGTTCAATGTTAATTAACAAAAACTTTAAACAATGACCTATAGTTAACAGTCACTGTAAATTTTGACATTGAGACTTCACAAATAATATCAAATTTCTTTATATTTTTATGTTAATTATTATATTTTATTTCATTTAATATCCTGTTTTTATCCCTGCTAATGACCTATGTGTTATGTGTATATGGTAATTAACAAGAAGCTAAACAATAACACCTGTACAATCACTGTAATTTTAAAATAAAAAAGTATATTTACTATTTAATTATTTATTTTATTTCATTTAAATATTTAGTCAAGCTTACCACTAATTTCAATCCGTTTACCCTTCCGACTGGCTTCCAGTTTCCTCAAAAACTCTTCAAAAATATGAATACTTGTGTTCAAAGCAGTCTTCTTATAGCCTTTTACTCTTTTGCTTATGTCTTCATCATTTTTGTTTTCAGACTGTTTTTCATCAAAACTACTCAGTTCATCAATCAGTTCGCTGAAAATATTCAAAGATTTTTAATAAATCCAAATCCGATCAAATTTTCTAAATTTTCACAAAAGTATTATATGGTCGCTACATTCCAAAATATGGAAAAGTTCTAACTGAAGAATGATCATTTACTGAAGTATACAAATAAATCAATCTACACATACTAAATATGTGCAGAAAAAATGACTCCCCTTTGAAAATAGATCATGCATATATCCCAAGGGAATGTTTTCAGTTCCTCTAAACAGCTGTCTTTATAACCATATCACGTCACTTCCGGCGGAAATATTCCTACAAGCCGCAGTCAATATGCTTAAAAAAATATGAGGTAGGCTACCATAGACTAATTAAAAATCAGTGGATGCAAAAACTAAGGTAAACTCTATGCCCATGATAATATATCTCCTAAAACTCAAAATGTTGTTAGAAAAACCCTAAAAATCTAATTCTAAAACCTATATACTAATTTTCAATATTACATTTTTACCTTATAGTGGGTACTGTAGTTGGGTCAAATTTCGAAGCACTTTTGGGTTTGAAAGGACAACATACTTTCCCTGTTTTTGGATGGATACAAAAAGGAGACTTCAAGAGATGGTTTAAACCTTTTGACACATTAATATCTAACCTTGGATATGAATATTGGATCATGATTTCATCTATCACATGTTTACCTTTCCACCTCATGGAACCCTGGAATAAAAAACAAAGTTATATAACTGACTCAGGTGTTGGATTAGCAAAACAAAAAAGCACCTTAATAACTTCATCCTGTAAACCTGTAGAAAAAATCAGTTAATACTAAGAAAAATTTTCATTTTCATTTTATGAAAATCTTTCAGTTACAGAAAAGTCTGTTTTATCCAAAAATCCGTATCATCCAGATCAGTTAAAAAAAATTAATAACAGTTAAAATGTGTGTTTTATCTTAAGCACTTTAAAAATTGCAGGCGCAACCACAATACTTGATGTCCACGGCAAGTATGACTAACGATGATTGAATGACATATGAACACACAGCCCTTATTTTGTGTTTTTTGCCAAGCCAAACACTACGGACCAGAGTACAGTGGCTGATATTATATGGGAGAAATTACATAAAAAAGAGGTAAGAAAAAGAAAACAAATCACAATTAAAGATTTTTTACTAAATGAACTGTTTCTAGGTTTCAACAAGGAATTCATATGAAATAAATAATAAATTAACCCATTCTCGTCTAATGACGTACACTGTACGTCAGCGTTCTTCGCTAGACAGATGTCTAATGACGTGCGCCGTGCGTCCCGCAGCACGGGCCGTAGGGCTTTTATGAGCAAACAATGTGCGTTGCCTGCTTATATTTCGACGTAGTTCTTTTTTCCGCTGTTAGGTGTTCTAGTTCATTTCTCATCCGATAGATGGTGTTGGCGTCCTCTTTTATCATCTTATTTAGTGTCAAATGTTCCGTATTGACAGTTAATTGTTTTCTCGTTCGCACAATTTGTTCAGCGATTGTATTTATTGATGATAATACAGTTATAATGATTATTCTTTAAAGATTTATCATTAACTATTTACTACTGCAGGTAACTGGAAGTAGATCTGCCAAGTGAAATAAAGGAATCTTTTGAAAATAAAATAATATTTGACGAAACAAAAGTACCTACTTGTTTCTAAGTCTACAGCTTGGAACTGGTGAAAAAGTACAGTAATAATTTTTTTCTTGCTAAAAGTGATTGTATACGCAGTTAAAGGGTATATGGAACAGGGCAAAGAAATCAAAACATATAATTCATGAAGTTTCTGTCAATTCTTTCACGCTAATAGTGATGCGCAGTCGTAGTGAACGAGGCTCAATTTTAGTTCAGACCGGAGGACCTCACGCATTGACCGTTCTGCCCGACGGGAATCGGTTAAGTTTTCTTTTTTAAATTGGAGTGTTTTATTTCTTATCTAAAACTAATAGAAGTAATGTTTGGTTTTTTCCAGACTTTATAATAACTCGTTATTTTTTAATAAAATTAAATGTTAAACGCCTGCAATATTTTGCAGTTATTTGCTTTACATCAGTTATATACCTTGCAATATTAGAGCTGATATTGCAGGTGCCATTCATGCTTATTGTTAGTGTGACATGTAATATCCTGTTATATTTTCAGATTATCCAGATTTTCAGCTATCCGGATTTGGAATCCACCACGTTAATCTGGATAAACTGGACTTGAACTGGTCATAAGGATAATGCAAGAAGGCGTCAACAATAGTTGACGTCGGTCCAGGGAGTTATGGCCATGCGTCAATTATAGTTGACGTCGGTCTATGTCTACACAATCAATTGTCAACTATAGTTGATGCTGGTCTGTGACGAACAATATTTTTTACTTTCTCCCCTATACAAAGTATAAGGAGAAAGTATTGTTTTCATCAAGATTTTTGAATTTGAGATGAGAGTGTATATACCCGTTTTGGGGTCCCCTGAATCCAAAAAAGTGGGTTTCGACGTGATGTCTGTCCGTCCGTGTGTCTGTCTGTGTGTTTAGATGTGTACAGAGCCACAGCCTACCCCCTTGGTCCGATTTAGATGAAATTTAGCATTAGCATATTAGCATTTAGCATATTAAAATTAATATGTATGTGTATATGCCCCATATCTCTAGGCTTTTTTGAATTTTTTTTAATTTTTGATATTTTTTAATTTTTGATTTTTTAGTTCACCCCTAAAAACCCTTAAAAAACCAAAAAAAATCCAAATTTCTCAAAATCAGCTCAAACGATTTTGATTAAAATTTTACAGTTTACAGTGCACAGAGTAGTAAATAATATGACACCACCCGCATGTCTGTAAAAATTACGGTTCACAATTGATGGACTTTTAAATGTAAAAAAATCAAATTTTTAAATTTTCAACGAAAACGATAAAAGTAAAGTATACCTTAACTGGCATCATTGAAACCAGCTTAAAAAACTAAACAAATTAGTATTTTGAATTATTTGTCTACGACTAACGGTTCCAGAGAAAAGTTAAATTTACTATCCATGATAAACGCAGTACTTTGTCTGAAATCGCCCAATGTTAATCTTATGAAGAATATTAAAAAATCAATTTCTTCCTTATTTCCAACCGTTTTCCATGAAACTTGGTAAAGAGTAAGGTCAAATCATACAACAAAACCAACTCAAAAAGATCAAAAAGGGGGGGTTTCACCCCCTCCACAGTAATACCAAGCTGTAAAATTTAATACTGTAAAACTGTAAAATTTTAACAATTAATTTAACTTAATCTCTCTTGTTTTTATTTTCAGAAATGGAATGATTATTTTTGAAACAAAAAATTATCGAATGATATTTAGATAAACTTTGAAGAACATGATAGTTTTATTTCAGATTGTCTTTTTTAAGTTTACTTAAGTGAGAAAGTATGTGTCAATTCACTGATACCGTTTATTTGACATATTTTAGCGAACGTGTTAACTATTTAAGAGGTTATTTAAAAGACATTCTTTGACTACCAATGAAAAATTCATCTGTTTTAAAAACAATACTAAAATATCGTTCAACACATTTTTATTGCAAGCTCAAGCTTGTATTTTTTTATTCCACTCATATATGGTGAAAGTTTAAGTGAGTTATTTTCCCAAAAATAGTTTATTAACACTCAAATAAAATATTAAAGTAATTTCTAACAAGGCCTATTAGAAAGGCTAAGACTTGTGTTACCTTCATTTGAGCATCAGCGACAATTCTTTGTAAATGTTTCCACCTATTTTTTGAAGTACTGTGATTCTCCAACTCTTTTTCTACATCTTCTCGTACTTTTGGATCAGGTATCAAGGCAATCACCTTTTGAACCTGTTCTTTGGTTCCAAGAAAGTCTTGTTCCTCGACAATCATTTCATCAAATTCCTTGGCTATTATGTTTCTGGCCCGTCTAAAAATAAGAATATTGTGTACAAACCAACAAAATAAAGACTTAGAAAGCTTTAGAGAAATGACAAAATTCCTTTCATCAAAAGTTAATACAAACAAAACATTTAAAAAACACACATAACATATTTAAATATGGATAAAAAATATTAATATAACTTTTTATGAAAATGATTATTCAAACTGTTCATCACCACGAGTGTATGTGGCTATGTGATGATATGTGATGCAGTTAAAGACAGTGGGAACCATCAACAAACAAATTTGGCCCAACTATAATTATTAATGATTTTGAAATAGAAGGAGACAATGATTAGAAATTTCTCGGAATATTCTTAGACAAATAAATTACCTGGATATAAATATTAGTTCAAAAGTATCTTCAAATATTTATGTAATAAGGCACTTAAAAAATATTGCCCAATGAATATTCTATTAATGACATATTATGTATTAATTTACTCTCATTTATTTTATGATATAATAATAATTTGGGACTAATGTACTGAAAAAGAGTTTATAAGATTATTTGCTCTTTAAAAAAAGTAACAAGAATTATATGTAACTTTAATGTTAGAGAATTGTGTAAATAAGCTTTTAAAAGTATGCATTTACTCACCTTCCTATGCATTTAAATTTTGGGAACGATAATGTATTGTATTTTCAAAAGAAAACCCATGAGTGGGAGGGATGTTCATCAATATAACAAAAAAACAAGTGATAAATTAAGAGTAAAACAACACAGACTTCATATTTTGTTAAACCTTCCATCTCAGACAGGGATAAAATTGATTAATTAATTACCAAAAGAATTAATAAAGCAAAAAATTCCCATCATTTAAAAGAAAATTAAAAAATAATATTTAATCACCAATTGTTTCCTACAGAGCTGATGAATCCTTTAATCATAGTCTAAATTATCATGACTAATATATTTCTACCACTTATTAAATTTTGTACGTATATGATTTGGGATTCCCATCTCCCTGAGATATTTGGAATATAAATATATATAATGTCACACACATAAATACATAAATCACTTCATAAATTGTATTAAAAAAGAATGGTGCAAAACTAAACGGTTGCTACACCTGATTCCGTGATTTTAAATAACTGATTGTTATAACAGTGGAAAGGGCGAGTTAATAAATTTGATTTAACAAGGTTATGTGTTTCTCAGTTGCTTGTTAGATTGCCATAAAGCCTGTCAACAAATAGCTACTACAAAAAAAGAAAAATAAATTTAGTGTCTTAGAGTTTGCTTGTACTAATGCTATTGTTAGTGTTCAGTGAAACTTTAGTACCGTACTTTAGCACAGGGCTTATCAAAGACAAAGTCAATGTACTACCCTCCTATGCCCCAAACCCTACAAGAACTAAAACATCAAATAACAGTATCCGTGCAGTCCGTAACTCAGGAAATGCTACAGAACGTCTGGGCTCAGTAGGAATTTCTCCTGGATATTTACAGAGCTTCTAACAGAGCTCACATTGAGCATTTGTAATGCATTCAAATGTGTTTTTAATGTAAATTAAAACTTGTTAACATAAGAAACATTTTTATTCTGTTTTAATAGTTTTCTAATTCAAAGTTTGCAAATGAATTAACTTTACTTTTGCACCAATCTTTTTGAACAACCCCGTGTATAAAATAATTAATTACAGTATGGTTTACTTGAAACCTACTAACAGTAATTATTTACACTCAGTAATCAATGCATTCGTTAAAACACTATGCATTAAACAAGAGGTTGCACATGAAAGTTACATCTAGGACGTCAGATTAATTGACAGAGTGCACTCGGAAGATACTTCCAGCCCCGGACGAAACTGAACAAAACTATTAGTTAGAATCGTAGGGGTGTGAATAAGGGGGTGTTTAGACCTTCACTTGGTTCTATAAATGAAGCAAGTGAGATACGATACAGCTCATACTGCAGACACCATCCCAAATAGTAATATCACATAAAATAAAACCACCCTGGAGGTTACTTCCTTGATGTGACCTCTGAAAGGTTAAAGATGTTTATGTCATTAGTAAATAAACTCACTTAATAGATGGATGCATATCTGCTGGTATAGAGATCTTCTTGGACATATTTTCGCCTCCGGCCACCAGCTGAAGGTATTCGGCAACTGCCGAACGTGCGGACTGGTCGAGCTGTCTTGCAGAGTCATCACACACCCAACAATGAACCCCTCTCCGTCCGGAGAACACCCACAACAGGTGTTCAAACCCAAAGTCATCTGGAAAAACATCATTCAGAGAAAAGTTCAGAATAAAGCCAGAAAAAATATCAATCTTAAATGTTTAATTTATTAATCTCCATGCTTTTTAATGTATGCCATATTAGTTGTTATATTCAAAAACTTCATTATTTTTATCCATAAGTAATCTACAGTTTGTATTAGTAACTTTACATATTTCACAAAAAGATTATTACAGCATTATTGTATAGCCTTGTTTTGCTTTACATTTTTTAAATTGTAAAAAATGGGTTCCCTAAATAATAGATAAACAAATTAAATGTTTCTTGTATAATACTTTGTTTTCAAGTTTAATTTTTTTATATTATCCAATTTAGTTTAAGTCTAACCTTTTTAATGATAGTTTTGAGGTAGAATACTGAGATGAGGGTTGTTGTATAGGTTAACAAAATGATTAAGTCATATAATGATCAGAACTGATTTTGGCAGCAAAACACTTGTTTTCTCATTCAAAATGCCAATTTGTATAAATCATGATATATTGCATGCGCAACAATCAAAAGACAGTTGATCAATGTAGTGTATTTTAGGAATTGGGAAAAACAAGGCTTGTCCAGCAGAAATTAAGTGCCATTTTGTTCTATTACTTCTATTGCTGCCACAGCGTGACGATGTTCCGCGCATGCACTCTAGTTTCATTGGTTCATTGACGAACATCTGACACAATCCCAGATAAATTCTGTTATGTTTACATTCGTTAGTGTTCACTAAAAATATTTAAAACAATTTCTGATCCCGCCGACTGTTATGTTTAGTTTAGTTAAGTGATTGTAATACAATTTTTGAGTGCAAGAAATGTGAAGCCTGCTTAAATTCATTGTCAACACACAGAAGTTTATGAATAAAATGTTATCAGTGACGGATGGTATGGTAAGAAAATAGGTTTGGCAATTCAACGATGGACTAACCAATGGTCATGACTAGGCTCACAGCGAGCAGTCATCTCTTGTCAGTGTTGAATTGGTTAAAAAGTCAATGAGAAAATTCATGGTAACAAATGTTTCACCTTAAGACCACTTTCCGATAAATTTACACATATCTCTTTTGCGTGAGATTGATCACTTGAATTATCACAAGTTGAGTTTCAAAAATGCTTACGGATGAACACCAAAAGAAGCGGTTTGGCAGTGCATTGACTTTTCTCACCCGTTACAGTGATGAAGGAGACAAATTTTAAACATTCATGTGCACTATGTTCTGGAACAGGAAGGCATTCTGCTTGTTGATTTTCTGCCCAGAGGGAATACAATAAGTGAGGAACAATACTGTGAAACACTCAGAAAACTTCAGCGTGTGATATTAAACAAAAGACGTGGAATTTTTAGAGATGGCACAACAACAAATGTCTGAACAATGGTGGAAACTATGCAGAATAGTTTAACCCTTTCGACTATCGTTTTTATACCCTGGCTCCGCCCCCAAATATATTATTTATTTTGAAGAAAAACGTTGATTTTAACATAAACAGTGTAATTATTAACCCAGATGAAGTTCACCGAAATTCATGTAACGTTAACGAATAAAACGAAGTTGGCTCACAGCCGACACGAGATCGGAATGGCAAATTAGCGATGTCGGCTGCAGGCTGACACTAGAGTTGAAAGAGTTAAATGTCCTCTTTCTTGTAATAATTAATTTTTTTCTAAGCAAAATTACCTATGTGTTTTTTTTTAATGGTACTTATTGAACAAGCATCTTACTTAATTTAATTTAAATAATTAAATTTCAGTTAATAATAATTTGTAAAAAATCCTATACATTTAAAACATTCACACAATATACACTATTTACTACTAAAACACAATGAAAATAAACACATCGACAAAAATGTCAACAAACTAGGTTAGCGAAAGTTAAAACAGCCAAGCAGCAGTACGGGAGCGAACGAATATTGGCCAAAATCACGTAGCAATAGATTTCAGTTACTAAATATTCCAACAAAGCCACCATATTGATTTTTTGAGTGCATAGAGGCAAAAGCAACAGCACCATGTGGTTTTTTCGTGAACTACAGTGCAGAAAATGCAGCGAAATGATTGTTTGCGTCTAAAGGCGTTAGCCACGTCGTGTGACCCTACTGTGCTGCATTCAATTCAAATCAAAATACACTTTATTCATTTTATACAGAGAGTACAGTATGGCGTCAAATTATTTACAGTATATTGTATAATGAATGTAAATTATATAATCATACATAAAATCTTAATTATTTAGGTGACATTAATACAATTGAGGTATAAAGTTCTATTGAAAAAACTCCTCTAAACAGTACAAAGGCTTATTACTCATAAAAGTTTTTAATTTATTGTAATCTGTTATATTTTTTAGATCTATTGGTAATGAATTAAAAAATCTAATTCCTGCATAAGACGGGTTTTCCTAAAATCTTAAGTTGTGGTTATCATATCCCAAAGTCGCTCTATATCTTGTAATTGTGATGATATCCTAAATGCCATGAAAAGTTAGAATTTCATTTAAGGAGCAATATTAATTCAAATATATATAAACTGAAAACAGTCATTATTCCTAATTTTGAAAATTTTCTTTGACAGATTCAACCCAATTTAATTTTAAAATTATTTTTAAGGCTTTCTTTTGTAATACTAAAATTCATTTGAGATTTTCTATTGAGATACTTGGTTTTAACTGGGTTAATTAGTAGGTTAAGCTCAGCTAAATTTTGTTGGATAGTTGTGATTTGGGTAAAAGCGCAATCACTTCAATTTCGTTTTATTGATGTCCAGATAATTTAATATTGATATTATCAGCATATAATGTAATTTTACTAAAATCTGCCAGATTAGTAATTTCATTAATGTAGCTTAGAAATAATATTGGTCCTAATATAGTATCTTGAGGAACACCACATTTTAGTGGTCTAGTTGTAGATTGGTATGTTAATATTTGGTTAAGTTATTAGTATATTTTAGTTTCACATAATGGTTCCTATTACTCATATAAGATTTTAACCAGGACAGAGCTCTGTTTTCTAAGCCCATATTTGAGAGTATATTGAATAGTGTAGAATGACAAATGCTATCAAAGGCTTTACTTAAGGCCATAAATATGTCTATTGTTTTTTCACCTTTATCAACTGAGTTGATAATGGATTCTATGAATTCAATGCTTGCGCTTGTTACAGACTTGTTTTCTCAAAAACCATGCTGGTCGTTAGAAATAAGGTTGTTATTTCCTAAGTGTTTAGTTAGCTGTTTTACTACAACTCGCTTATATAGTTTAGAGAAGGAAGATATCAATGATAATGGTTGGTAATTAGAAATAATTTGTGTATCCTCTGATTTAAAGAGTTGAATAATTTTTGATAACTTAAGACATGTGGGAAGGATACCAGAGATAAATGAAGAGTTTATCAAATGAACTAAAGGTTTCTTTAAAAATTCCTTGGCAAGCTAAATGATTGACATCGGTATGTCATTATAACCTGAAGAGTACATGTTATCGAAAGAGTCTATTATACTATCAACGTCATTTTCAGTCATTTGCTCAAAGAATGACAATTTACAACCGGTTTTACTATTTTTTTTATTATTAAATGAAGATGTTAAAAAGCCTAATTCCGGTACAATTTGAGAATCCAAATCAATAACCCATTGTGGTTTTAACCTCTTCATTTATTACTTTCCATGTGGAATTACAAGTATTATTGGAATTGCAAATAAATTTTTTATAATAATCCTTTTTTGCTTTCAAAACTTTCTTCTTGTAGTGTTTATTTTTATTTTTAATTAAAATTGAGTCAGGTTATTGACTTTAAACCAAATACATAACTTGGCAATATGAAGGTTGAACTCATTTTATGGTCAAAATCCTAACTTCATTTTATGATCTTTATACTCATGCTCGAATATATGTTTGAAACTGCTTCCTTACCCCTCAAAGCAGTATCAAGAATTTTAGCTGCCAAAGCCATGAACTTCCAGCATTTGGTGCAAATGTCAGCACCTGAACAGCAGGTCCTGACGTCATCATAGTCTGTCATGTCAATGTCAAACACAAGCTCTTTGTGCATCGGAGTGAACACAGAGAATCTATAACGATCCTTGGGTCTGAAAAAAACATTTTATTTATAGATCTATATTATTATTCATTTTTCAATATATATGAAATATATAGATCTACTAGTATTATAACTTTAATTAGCATAAACTTTCATTTTTCAATCTTGTTTTACGAATCATCAGAGGGGGATTACAGAAAATTTCAACTGATAGTCCCGAAGAAGAGGTTTCTAGAGATGTTCTAGGGAACTATACGATAGATCTCAGGATGCCACCTCGGAATACATCAAACACTGGAGAAGGTGCGTGAACGTTTCAACTGGGCTAATCTGAAAGCTAACGTGCTGGACTGGTGCAGAAGATGTTGAACGGTGCAGCCTCAAAGGGCCCCATAAACAAGAGGGAGGCTTTGATGAGGAAACACAATGTGGGTGCTCCATTCGAGTGTATTGTAATTGACGTAGTAGGTCTTTCCCTATTTCCGAGACGGGAAATAAATTTATTCTGGTTGCAATGTTTTCCTTCAGCAAATGGGTGGAAGCCTACACACTCTCCAACCAAGAATCTGAAACCGTTGCAGATGTATTAGTTAAGCAAATTTGGTGTCCCTCTCACTCTTAATTATGAAAGATTGGGACCGATACCTGCACCTGTTCCTTCTTGCGTACATAAGTTCTGTCAACGATATCACCGGACAGACCCCTTCCAAAGTTTTATTTGATCGAAAGCTTTGTCTTCCATGTGATCTGCAGTTTGGACTAAAACCTCATGAAGAAGTAGTTGGTGAAGACTAGGTGTCAAGTCTGCGAAAGAGGATGAATGAGATCCATGAGAAAGTCTGCCAAAACATCTCAGGGGCAAGTAACAGAAAGAAGGAGAGATATGACGATTTCAAGTAAAACAAAGTTTAACGATGTTTTGGGATCTGTTGTGTGACGTTTCTGGGAAACATCGTGAAACTTTGTTTAACTTAAAATCGTGATGGAAAATGTCAGCAATAAAAACCCAAATAACAGAAAACACCTGTTCTACCTTGTGACATAGAAAGCCTCCAACATGAAGCCCACATACCACTCATTGCAGAAAAGCCTCCAAGACCTGCGTAGCAAGCTTCTTAAGAAGCTTAGCTTAAGAAGCTGGCCATCCCTAAACTAGTAAGAGGACATGACATATTGGACTGGAAGTTAGTGGGAAAGGTGGTGAAAGACCTCTTCAAATATTTCAGCATAGAAATAGTCGTCTGCGCACCCCATGGAGAACTGGAGATCATAAGCTACAGCCAAAATCTGTTCTGGGACAGAACAGCCTTAAGGAGGGGGTAGTGTTACGGTGTAAAAGAAATATTACAGAGGGTTCCAGTTTATTTCATATATTTCCCCCTGTAGGGGGAAAATTTGAAACATTTTGTATATCTGGATTATTAGATAAAATTTATTTCAATTTTTTATTTTTGTTAAAAACTTAAACTTCAAAAGTAAGGCCTACTTTTGAAATTTAAGTTTTTGACAAAAATATTTTTAATTCTTTTTATCCTAAATTATATTTTTATGGAGCAAAAATTAGATTTAATCTACATATTTACACTCTGCAAAATATTCTAAATCTAATGATGTATTATAACATAGGTATGAATAAAAAAATAGGTATTTTACAACAGTTAACATAAAATGCTACACTGGAGGCAAAAACTGCCTGGACCTACAGAAGCACTGCCTATGACCGTTCTAGGGTTAATGAATGGAATCACTCAAAAACCTTGGACCTTGGATGTCGGACTATAATCGTCAAGCACCTCCTTATGTCCTTTTTTGTGAATAGGGCTCACAAGAGAAAGTTTAAGGACATCAGGAAATACTCCAGCCTCTAAAGAACAGTTAATAATATTGGCAACGGGATAGGTTAGGTTTTTTGAGCAGAATTTCAAAAGCTTAGATGACACATATCTATCCCTGATGATGTTTTGGACTGCAAAGAGTGCATCAAGTCAATGATTTTATCTGCATTCACAGGACTGAAGAAGATGGATTTTAAGTCGGTGTCTAAATTTTAAATGGATATGTCTAAGTTCAGGGGGGTGTTGGCAGATTTGTGTAACACAAAAAGTATATTGGAAGTGTTTAGATCCGGTTTCCATAGAAACTACCAGAGCTATTGCATTTAAATTTTGGTAATATAATTTTGGTTATATAGTAACAGCTGTTTTCATGAACTGAAAAACATTCCCTTTAGACATAACCATGATCTAACCTAATTCCCACAGGATAATAAAGAGAGGAGTACTAGCCTTACTTTTGAATGTGATGCCTCTTGATATGTTCAAACAGAAGTCGTTAAGCACATTAGAAACCTCTTTTGGATGACAAACTAAGTCTTCCTCATTGTTTCTTATAAAAAAGGAATTGAGCTGAGATTTTGATGAAATCCTATTTTAATTTAATAACCTATACAGCCTTAGATTTATTTGAAGAGTGTTGTTGCCTACCATGAGGGATTTTGTCTTATATTTTTTTTCAATATTTTACCTTTAGTTAGGAAGTGATCCCTCAAAGGATGAGACCTTTCAAGATCTTTAGTCAAATAATACCACGTTTTGAATAAATCAAATCAAAATACACTTTATTCATTTTATACAGAGAGTACAGAATGGCGTCAAGTTATTAAAGTTATGTCAAGTTAAGTTACGTAGTTAAGATAGTCAAGTTACGTAGATCAGCCTGTTCTTTGCTCAAAGGATCTTTGGTGTGCAAATTTTTTTACGCTGCGAACTAAATAAATATTTTAATAGTTAATCAGAGATGAGAAATATATTTAAAACCTAATATTTTAATTATCACACAAAATGTTTATCAGGAAATAGTTAAACTAGTTAAAAAAAGGTTTTCTTGATAGCCTAATAAAATTGTTCTTTATTCTTACTTGACGTTGTATACAGCTCCAATGTCTATTTTATAAGGACATTTCTGCTGAATAGCTTTCTCCATCTCTTCTTGGTTGTTGAAAGATTGGTAGCGGATGTATATATCATCTTTAAGTGTGAACGAGAACTCTCTATTCGAGAAACAATTTGGCTCCACTGGAAATGAATCACACACCAACCATACTGATAAAATGGAATTTAAGATAATATTATTTTAAAATTATGCTATCTACCCATTTATAAACACACTAATCCATAGCTATGTGGGAGGTGGAATTAACTTGCCCCCTTCAAATGGCTACACATATATATATACTTTATATATATATATATATATATATATATTATATAGATTTATGTGTATATATATATATATATATATATATATATCCATCCACAGATAAGCGAGAAAATGCAGTTTTAATGTTATATTACAGGGCCCATGCGCTACCGCGGCGTGGCCATGGCGAAGAAGCTGCTTTGTCCCAGCTGAAATCCGCTTCTTAGCCACAGCGGCGCCACGTTGCCACATGGGCCCTGTAAGCTAACATTAAAACTGCATTTCTTGCTTATCCGTGGACGGATTTTTCACCAAAAAAATTTTTAGATTTGAAATTTAAATTGCAATCTTTCTTATCTCTTGTAAATATTTTAGAAAGTTAATGGTTTTTTGTTATTTTAATTAAAAGATTTTTAACTGCCGCCATTTTATAAATATAAAAGCTAATTAAATGATACTTTGAGAATATTTTTCTCTTTGGCCAATAAGTCATAAGTCATCTTTATTCGTTCAAGATACAAATAATATTTGAACAAGTCATTTGATACATTACAATGATACATTACATTGATTACAATGATTACACATTACAATGATACGTTAAACAAATTAAAAATACATATAATAAAATATTAAACATAAAATATCTAACACAAAATATCTGAGAGAGAGCTCACCCAACTTCACTTATCAGATAGGGACACAATTCCAGGAAGTGTTCTTTAACTTTTTTTATTTTATTTATTAATATTGTTAATTTTTCTTATTTGGAGGGGCAGTTTATTATATATTTTGAGACAAGTATAATAGGGTCCCCTTTCATACTTTGCTGTTAAGTGATTTGTCACTGACAGCATGCCCCTTGATCTTGTTGGGTACTGATGAAAGTGTCCGTTAGTCACAAAAACCGACCAGTTCTGTTTGACAAAAACACAGACTTCGTATCCAACAAGACCGGCGAAAGTTAAAATTTTGAAATTCTTAAAAAGTGGGCGGCAAGAGTCCGTTCTTCTTAGACCACCCATCACCCTCAGACACCATTTTTGAAGAACAAAAACCCTACGGAAATTTTGAACACTCGAGAAACCCCAGAATATAACACCGTATCTAAGAATTGACTCTACATGTGAAAAATAAACTACACGGAGGATCTCGACACTGCAAACCTTAGCAAGACGGCCAAGGGCATAACACATTGGCTTTATTCTATTGCAAACGTGGTCCACGTGGGAGCACCAAATCAATCCACTGTCAACGTGCATTCCAAGAAATTTATGAGAGGTGACTTCAACAATTTTATTATTGTGTAATGTTATTTTGTCAGAAATTGTTTTATTTTTTCCACAAGAAAAATCAATGAAGTTAGTTTTGCTTATATTTAATTTCAAGTTATTTAGCGTAAACCATAAGTTAAATTTTGAAAGTTGATCATTGACATCAGAAAGGACTTGCTCTCCAGTTTCACGAGAAAATCCCAAAGAGCAGTCATCAGCAAACATAACTAAGTCAGACTTTTTTGAAAAATCAGGAAGGTCATTTATATATAGTAAAAATAAAACGGGACCAAGAATTGAACCTTGGGGAACACCTTTGGCAACAGGCCTACTTTCAGAGAATATTGGATTTTCTGTATTATTCAAACAAATGATTTGTTGTCTACGGGATAGATATGACTTAAACAAATTTAAAGCATGACCTCTTACTCCATACCATTCAAGCTTTTGGACAAGAACATAATGATTTACGGTGTCAAAGGCTTTACTCAAATCACAAAAAATTCCAAGAGTACAAAGTCTTTGGTCTAAAGATTCTGTGATGCTGTTTAGAAAGTTAAATACTGCGCTGACTGTGGATTTTCCTTGGCGAAATCCATGCTGCTTTAGAGAAATGACATTATTCAATTCAAGGAAATTTACTAGTTTTTTACAAATTATGGCCTCAATAATCTTTGAAAAGGATGGAAGAATTGAAATTGGTCGGTAATTTCCAGGAAGGCTCGCATTACCAGACTTGAATATTGGAAGAACTTTACTAATTTTGAAAATATGAGGGAAAGTGGCAGTCTTGATAATAGTGTTGCAAATATGGGTAAAAACTCCGCTTACTCCATTAAAACATTTTTTCAAAAGGAAACACGGAATTTCGTCAATGCCGGCAGCTCTAGTACCCTTTAGTCCTTTTACTATTTCCTCCACCTCCGAGACTGTCACTTCCGACAAAAAGATGCTGCGTGTAACTGGAGTGGTGTGTGAAAAACAGTATTGTGAGGGGCCACCATCAGTGACTGGGATGGATGCTAAATCGGTAAAATATTTATTGAAATAGTTTGCAATAGTTTTTCCCCTTATTTCTATTTTTCCATCAATTTCCAATTTAAGATTTTTATTTTGAGGCTTAGTTTGTTTTAGTGATGTGTTTTCATTTACAATATTCCAAATTGATTTAGTGCGGTTTTCAGAGTTTATGATGGTATAATCATAAAAAGACATTTTTGCCTCATTTAATTTTGACTTGTATCGATTAATTTCATTTTCTATATGCTTACTCAAGGGTTCAGTTCTGGGGAAAGATTTTAAAAACTGTATGTAATTATTTTGCATTTTAAGGTCTGAAGAAATCCATTTTCGAGTTGGCTTTTTTCTGATATTAATTTTTTTTTGTTTTAATCGGAAAAGCTGTTTCAAAATAGTACTTAAAAGTTTCCATGAACTTTACACACATTTCATCAGTGGCGTAGATACGGAGGGGGATAAGGGGGATATATCCCCCCCCATACGATCACCTTCGCTAATAATTTCAAAACAAAAATATTCTGAAATACCGCTACGCAATAACAAATAATAGAATAAGCGGTGCGTTGATGTTATTGTATGTTGCATGCCGAAATTCAGTACACGAGAGTATTTGAATTAACTAAGCGACCTTCCCCGACTGGTCTCCCGGCCCTCCCGCCATCAAGATCTCTCAGCCACAAAATCTTATAACTTACACTGTAGGTCTAACCTAAACAGTTTAGATCTTGACGTTTATGATTTGTGACGTTTAACATATGTTATCTGTACCCTCTACGCTTTGTGTTCGGCATTAGTGTTTTTTTTGCATTTTGAGTGACCTTACTGACAAAATGTTTCGCATTGGGCCCCTAAGAACAATGTTAATTACATAACAGCATTACTAGCTACACGATGGTCGTAAACAGATGGTTGAGCTGTAAAATTTAAGGTAAAGTGGTTATAAAAGGAATTGCATTATTATTTAAAAACATTTTCAAATATAATTACCTCATAATTTTATTAGATAATTAATTAACAAATCGCATCTAGTTAACAAAACAAAGAGTGTAAAATAACAAGCTGTAAATCTTTTTTAGGATAAAAAACATAAAATACAGTATAATTCCCTAGATAATCACTTTACCTTTACCTTTACACTTTACCTTTACCTTTATTTTGACACCTCATCCATTTTTACGACGGTCAATTAATTTGTACCGCTGTCCAAAAATTAACATTGTTCTTATGGGACCAGAGTCCAAGATGGCAGCGGAGAAATTGCATGATCTTTATATAGTATTTAACTTATCAAAATGTCCCTTATGTACCCTATACTACATCCTCTAGAATAAGTTTTACTCGGGGGGGGGGGGGGGGTATTTATATCCCCTCCCATGAAAACACTGTATCTACGCCACTGCATTTCATCAATATTATTACTCTCAAAAATGTTGCACCAGTTTTTTCCCAAGAGATAATTTTGAAATAGATTAATTTCAGTTTCGCCAAATTATCGCTTTTTATCACTCTACTTTGAATAAAATTAGTGGAAATGTTTGGAGAGAATTTCATGAATTGGGCCCTATGATCAGAGAAGGGTATTTCCAAATTGTCCGAATTTATTAAATTTGAAAGAGAAAAGTTGCTTCATATATTATCTACAACGTTATTGCCCCTCGTTGGTTTATTAATCTGAATACTGTATCTAAAGACTCCAATAAGATCGCACAGAGATAATGTGTCCCTATCAGACTTGTTCTGAAACCGAACATTAAAATCTCCACATATGACGGTTTTAAATTAAGATTCCTGAAAAAAAACTTAACATTTCATACATATCGTTTAAAAATATTTTGATGTCTCCGCTGGGTGGCCTGTACAGAACAACTACATTTGTGTTGATGTTTGAAAATGAAAATGAAAATGAAACGCCAGAGCATTCAATATGCATTTCAGTCGAAAGATTTTTAACATAACATTTTCAACAATAAATATGTGTCTAAAGTTTGGTTCCTGTATCTTAAATAATTCTTGATATAGGCCTATAACGTTTTTTGTTTAAAATACAAAATGGCGGCTAGCAGCTAAATGAAGGATTTTTCAACATTTGTTTACAGGAAATTTGTTGTTTATTTTGATGAGTTCTTTCACTCCTCGAAGTTTGTCCCCGACTTTTATGAAAACACTGTATTTTTTTTCTTTAATGTGTAGTAAGTTAGCTGAAATAAATTTTTCCTTGCAATCTACCCTCAATAAGCATGAGGTATTTGCTAAGAATAAAATTTGGAGCATATGTGATAATAACTTTTGGACTTTTCTGAACTTTTAGTTGATATTTACGCTAAAAGCGGAAATAATGTTTTGTTTTTTAAGACAGTAGTTAATTTTTTTAATAAAATCCAGTGTAGTAAATTTCCTATTTTCAGAGAAAACGACATTACATTTTCTTACTTTTAAATGAGTTGATTTTACTGACCAAACTAGCCCTAATACTGTCTTTAAAATAAGCCTAATAATAGGAACTAATGATAACATACTCACAATTTCCGTAGCTTAACCATCGATAATATGGACCATATGGGAATAGCTTCTTGTAATATAGAGGTAGTTGGTCAGGAAGTTGCTCAGGTGAATAAACACTCATTGCAAGGTATGCCTATGAATATTATATGGTTTTATACAAGAGTTAATACTGAATAACCAATTAGATTAGATTGTTGGGAAGCCTTAAAAATACTATTAAGACAGTTTATGGCAATTTTCTTTAAGAATGTAATGCATACTGTACAGTCGATTATAACTTATTATTTTATTTAGGTTTTAATACAACATTTTGATTTGTACAGACACGTTGGTAATGTCCTCCATTCATCCATTAAAAAGTTATATTTATGAGAAACAGGCTTGATGTTTAAGACTATATTATAGAAAATAATTATGTATATATATAATGTAAATAATTAGTTCAATTCTTTGCCGGTTCAGTGCCATATGGGCATTGACCTGGCATCTTCTGTTTGTCTGTAGTGACTTTTTTTGGTGGTGGTGCTGCCTCTTTTTTATCATGGCAAGTTAAAATTAACAACGTGCCACCGCAAGCTTCTGAATTTGAGAGCTTGTGCTCTCATACACTCGATCAACTGTCAGACATCAGTGGATTATCTTCGAGTTCCGTTCAGCAAATTTTAGCTGAAGATTAAGGAATTAAACATATTCTTGCCAAATTTGTTCCTCGGGCTCTGACTAGCACGTCAAGTCAGAACATGTCTTGAACTGAAAGAACAGTTTAGAACTGATCCACCTTATCTTTCAAAGGGTTTCTTTCAGTTACTGCTGATGTATCACTATGCTATGGCTACGACTCCAAAAACCAAACAACTTTTGATTTCAACATTTTAATCAATTTGGGCAGTTGATGGACGTCCAAAACGAAGTTTGTCATCGAGAAATCCACTCGTACACTTATGTTTTCTCTATAACATCATCTTTGTAAGCAGTTTTCATTATTAAAACAGTTTTCTGCAGCGGTTTAACCAACAAGAAAACAAGTTCTACCAGTGGTAGGCCAATGGTGTTGTTCACTTAAAACCTGTCATCATAAAAAAGAAGCAGCAGAAAAACAGGACTAGTAAAAACAGTCACTACACACAAACAGAACAAGCAAGGTCAATGGCCCACACGACACTTAACTGTCAAAGAGTTGCACTAGACGGGGGATAGGAGCAGAAAACTATACTAAAAAAGCTCAACCCACGGCAAAGTTATTCCAGTTATTTTTGGGTTGGCCCATGTGTGAACATAAACAAAAATAAATAAATAAAACACAAACATAAATATCACCTTTAAGGCCTTTTCACACCAGTGTACTGGACGTTCTGTATTTTTTTTTAACAACTTTCTACCCATGTTATCATATGAGATCGTTCACACCGCGTGTTCAGAACGTCCGCGATGGTTTTGCGTGAATCGCTCAGAGAGCGATTTTTTTAACGTTCGTGGAGTCCATGTGCTGACGTATGCGCAGTGAACACTTCCAAACCGCGTGCTCAGCTGTCGCGTGGTCTGCTGTGTGTTTGTTGCTGGTGTTTGGTGTTGAAGTATTATTAATTAATGACCTATGGTATATTATTTGTTTTACTTATGGCTCAATTATTGCAAAAATAAAATAACAAACGTATTTACTTACATTGCAAAACAATATTCCTTTAATATATATTTTGCTATGTTATTTTTGGCAATCTAAATTGATATAAAATATGGTACTTGGTAGCATATCAAAAACCTTAAGGAAATTTTATTCATTGTTTTGAATTTGCAGTTTGATATTAACCCTCCAGGTGCTGACATCTCACTGTGAGATGTCAGCGAGTTGCAATTGTATAGCGCTATCTAAGTCAACAATTACCGTCACGGTGCTGCCATCTCCGAGCTAATACATACAACTACTTGTGTAGTTCCCATTCCTGACAATTGAGTGCGTTATTTTGCCGCTAGAGTATGCTTTTATAGCCAAATAAGTGCTTTCTCAGACGGTGGTCCTTTGTAGTGTAGTGGTTAGACTGTTGTGCTGACGAGTACAGCAGTTGATGCCATTCGGAGGGACGAGGGTTCGGATCCTGACCATGAGCAATCCCAATTTGGCTTGCAAATGTGTGGTATAATGGAGTGGAGGGCCCACCTTAAATAAACTGTGACCGGCTTGGGTGGAAGTTGACGGCATTTGTAGGCTTAATTGGGATTGCAGTGGGCATAAGGGTGTGGGCATGTTTTGAGTTTTTTTGTGTATGCTTGGTATTTTATGAATAGTCATAGCACTTGGTGGGTTAATACACTAGAAATGAGTGAGGGTGTTACTTGTCTGACTACAAATAAACAAGTGGACGCTTTGGAAGTTTCTGTGCGGTGTGAAAGGACCACGTACTGGATGTTCTGGACGTACCGAACGTCCAGTACGCCGGTGTGAAAAGGCCTTTATATTGACGTTTTGAAGTAGGTAGTTAATACTTTTCCTTATTTACATCTCTCACACCTTTAGTATACTTCTATCAGAAAACTATTTGACTAAGACAAACCTCTAGGTAATATTTTAAAGAAAAGTTATAAAACTACTAACTTAGTTCATTATGTTTCACAGTATATATTTATATATATACTGTGATATATATATATATATAAGTTATATGAACCACAAACCGAGTAAGCTACAACATATATTTATACCCAATTAAAATGATGAAGTGCTCTTGAAAATTGGGGTTAAAAATTATTAAGAAACAAAATCATAAGGTTCGCTTCATTTGTCCACCAAAGTACATAAGCATAAGTCAGCACAATTTTAGCTTTGTACCACACCCAGGCTGCTTGAGGCATGTTGCCCACTTTACCTTTTTTAAACCCCCGTCCCAGCAACCAAAAAAGGTAAGAAGTTGAATTAAGCATAGAGTTCAGTCACATAATGTGTGTAATAATCTACCAGTTTTAATAATAACTTAAGCTCAGTAAAGAAGCAGTAATTATAACTTAAAGGTCTTATACTTAAATACAGGCCTAATAATTTGTTTCGGGTAAATACCAATGACAAATTTTTAGTTATTAATACTTTTAGTGCTAAAGTAGAAAATAACAATATTGATCCACAGTCACTTATTCACTACTGATAAAATACGACAATCCGAGATAACGAGCTATGCCAACATGTGTAAAATACAATATTTTTATAAGTTAATTAGGCTTGTATTAGATATAACAAATAAATAAATACCTAAACATACTTCCACTTAAAAATTTACTTCTATCGGCCATAAATTACTTAATCCTTTTAGAAAATAGGTCCTCTATGTTTGGTAAGCCTGTATTAAGGGTAGGCCTACCTTCTAGAAGGTAGGCCTACCCTTCATCATGTATGTACATGATATATTTAGAGCTTATAACCATTTCCATTATTTATTCAATAATATTAGTCTCCTAGCTTTTCCACAAAACCTAGGCCACTTTTGACCCTACACATTTTAAGACTAATAAGTACCGTATTATAAACATTGATGATTTAACATTAGTGCCAGGTAACGGTAACCAGGTCTCTACTTATCAAGTTTATGATACATCTTCTGACCTGTTGTTTATGAGATATACTCCCCAGAAGCTAGTTTAAGTACAGTGAGTTAAATTTGTGCCAGTAATTAAGTAAGTTATCGGATGTTTTAAATCAGTCTAATGTTGTAAGCCTGTGAAACTAAATTTTATAACATATGGATCTACCAATTGATTAATCCTTATGAATAACTTGTAAAGTACATACACCAAGAAAATGAACCGACAAAATAGTTTTGCCTACGAAACGGGCTACATTTCTATTGTCAGATACGGTACGTTTCAACCCATAATACTATCAAACAATTAAGTTTGAGATTTTTACATAAACATACCTGACTATCTGATTTGAAATCAAATTTGATTCGCAGTTCACAACTAGGAGTGATAGGTGTAAAATTACTAATTATCACCCACAACAACCATACTAACTTATCTGCCTGTATTCATGTAATGAATGAAGAATGGTATGGTTAATGGTTATGGTACTTGGTAATAACAATCATTTATATTTGGCGGGAGTTTTTCACGTTTTTTTCAACCTTTTCTGTAAATACAGCTGTTCGTAGATACAGTAAAATAGTTGAGGAGGATACCGGGGTGAACATACTACCATTGTATATATATATAATATTGATACATATAGTTCTATGAATACTACTACTAATTAAATATTATAGCATTTATTATTAGCTATTATGTCAATGATCAATATAATGAAATTATTTGCACTTTTTCTTACCACATGGAAATTGTCTGTCCTCTATGGAAATTTAAATTAACAAAAACTAAAATAATAAATTGGATCACTGATGAATAATAAGAATCATGAAAACAAATATGTTGTATGTCTATGCCAGTTGGATTGCAACAAAAGATGACGCCATCAAGCTAACTTACAATAAAATGAAGCTCAACTATAGGAAAGCAACCACAGCCAAGTCCAAGTTTGTAAAAAATAAAATAAAAACTTCTAACAATCCTAAAAAAACATTCTGGAATTTTTCAATGGATTAAGAAATAAATCACATGGTATTCAAAAAATAGTTTGTTTAGAAAAAAGTAATCCATTAGTTAGCCACCCAATATAGTTTGTAATATTTTCAACAATTTCTTTTCTGATCTTCCTCAATGTAACTCTTTTTTAAGCAGCCACCTTTTTCTCATAACAATGCACACCATAAAGTTGAGTGTTTTCCACCAGCAACTAAAAAAACCTTTTCAAAATAATTACTTCACTTCCAAATAAAAAAATACTGGTCACGCGATGGCCGGCATCTCAGTGGAGAGAATGAGCTATAAATAAAAGTGTTATCTGAGTTGCTTGATCCTTTACACATTTTAATTGATCCGTAGAGAAGAGGGAGTTTCCTGATGCAGCAAAAAAGGTTATAATAAATCTAATTTTTAAAAAAACATAATCCACACTCGTCTGAGAACTAACGTCTGATCTCACTCCTGCCGTCCATCTCTAAGATACGTGAGAGAGTTGTTTGTGACTCCTTAGTTGAATATTTTCATACTATATCAATCCTCTTCAAAACTCAGTATGGTTATCAAAAGCTAAAGTCCACTCAGTTAGCTCCAGTAAATTTCAATAACTCCTTCATCGACTCCTTGGACGGTGGTGAAACAGCCATGAGCTGTTTTTTATTGACCTGTCCAAGGCGTTCAATCGTGTCTCTCATCAGATTATTCTTAACAAACTAGAAGCAATAGGCATCAAATGAAAGACACTCAACTGGACTAGCGCAAATATCTCATATATATCCCATAGAACCAAAATAGATTTCCTCGACAAAGATGGCATTAGAAAATTCTCATTCTTAAACTCAAAAGAAGTATCATATAGAGTCCCCCAAGCTTCCATACTAGGGCCCGTTCTTTTCCTAATATATGTATATAAACGACATTTCAGATCACATGCCCAGCAATGTTCTTACCGTTTTTGCAGACGAAACTTCAAATACAATAAACCTCGACGTTTTAGAGCAAGACAGGTTTTTTTGCATTTGAACGCATTGTCACAATAGTTTTCTTGCACCAATCTTCACGTCAACTTAAAAAAAACACAGTTTGTTCATTTTATAACCGATAAAAAAATCGTTTCATTAAAAACGGCACAGCCCTTCCTTACGTTGTACTCGATTACATGGTCATCGAGGAAGCCCAATTTGTCGATTATCTGGGGTGAGATTGGATTGTTGGGCTCAGGTGGAGTGACCATGTAGACATACTTGCAAAGCAACTTGCCTCAAACCTTTTTATATTGAAAAATTCTGACCTTGACTAAACAATATTTAACATTCCAACCTTGTTTATTTTGATTGATTGAGAGCCTGATTCCACCATCCTTTGGGTATCGTCAAGTAAAAGGCAACTTAAATTGAATTTTTACTGTATGTTGTAACTCAGGCCTATAGTTTCATGTTTTGATTTTTTAGCAAATTATAACTTTCAAGTATTTACATATTTGAAGTAATCAGTTATGTTAAAGAACACAATCGTGTTAGAGCTCATCAGCATTCTTATAACACTAGAAATAGAAACTTCAATCCCTCTGTGTTTATTCATAATTTAAAATTATTCCAAATTAAGTTCGACTACATTGGACTCAAACTACTAAACCTAATTTCACCCCACATAGATTAATAATTTTAAAAAAATCACTTGTGAGCTCAAAACATTTTTAATTGAACAGTGTTTTTATGAACTCCCTGTTTACCTTAGCCAGACCTAATCAAACCACAAGCAATCCACAGCTAGCCTAAATAGCCCAATCCATGAGTTTTTCAATGCTCTGCCTACTGATACTAACACAATGACAGCATCGAGGAGATGAGCCGATCATGGAAGGAATGAAGAATAGAATCTCCCAAAAATTTTGACAGGTCCTATATGGAATTAACTGTTTTAAAAATAATAAGCAAATTTAATGTTTTCTTTCATAAACAACAACAGCCTACAATTAATTAATTGTAATCATGATAAACCTTTTTTTTCAAAATATTAGCTTATTATTAATTGAACATCAATCTTAATAAAGTTGCTGATGTATTTTGATGGTTTATTTCAAATTTCCTTCTTACAAAAAAAAATATTATTACCTCAATGTGAAATACAATGTCTTTTCAGGTTGAAGTTTAATTACATGGTAATTTCTACAGTTCTTGATTGGCTTCTTCTCAATTTTAGACAAAATAAAATAAAATTTATGCTGCCTATTTTATCAAGCCTGGAATCAAGCATCGAACTTGCTTGCGAAGCGTTGCATTTTCAGGACACCAAGCTCAGTGATCCCTAAAGCCATTGGAGGTCAGAATAATCCTCACTGCTGCCTTCTGATGTATAGCCAGCAATTACTCGTAGGATTCTGACCTTAATTAATTTTACTAATCATAATTTCAGGATGATAGTAATTACAAATAAGCTTAGGCTATAACTCATTCCATATTTTTTTATTACCAAACTGATATAATTGTGACATAACTGGTGCCATAGTGAACACATATAAACATATTAATTAATATATGATTTATCATGATTGAATGATAAAACGTCCAATGTTAATCAGATTAGCTGTTTATCCTCTCAATATAGGAGGTTGCCTCGATGATGGCATCGCCATAGCCTGTCGTTGGGGGACAGCAAAGGGGGCAGACACAGCCAAGGGGCCCGAGTGGCCAGTGTGGGGGCCAGACATCGGGACATGCGCGAGCTCCACTGTAGCCGAGGACAGACACACAGCCAACACTCCTACTGAAAAACACTCACATAAATTTCTTCTCAATATATTATGGCACTTGGATGCAATACTCCAATTAAATGTAGAGCAGCTTGGAATATATTTAAGACAGAAACAAATTCCTCTGGCAATAAATTAACTTGCTGGGTGGCTGAGTGGTTATAGTGCCTGCCTCAAAACTGAAAGTCATTGAATCGAATCCCGCAAGGGTCAATTCTGGACCCAGTTACTATTTTGTCTTTGAGCTATTACAAATTGTGTTTCGTATTTGAGCTAATTACAAGTGAAGTTAAGTAACTGGTATATTATGACGTCTTCTGTCATGTATTCTCGTATCCATTACATTTCGTGCTCAGCTTTTGTGTTTTTTAAGTTTACTTTTTATAAGACGCAAGATAATTGTATTTACTTTCCTTGTAAAACTAGATTAGATCATGGATAAAATGTCTAAAGGGAATGTTTTCAGTTCCTCTAAACGGCTGTTCCTAAATTACAAAAATGTTAGTTTTGTGACAGCAGCACTGGCTACACGGTACTCGTAAACATATATAGTTGAGCTGTCAAATTAAGACATAGTGGTTATCTAGGGTATTATATTTTCAACAGGGTTTTTCAGTAATATATGATTACCACACAATTATAGTCAAAAGTTAACAACTCAACAACAAGTTAACAAAAAATTGTTATGAAATAACAAGTTTTTATAATTTTTATGATAAAAAAATTAACAAAAGGAAAATATAATTCCAATTACGTTACTTTCAACATGGCACCTCGGCCATTTTTTACAACAATTGAGTTATCAGTAATGCTGTCTTAAAATGAACACTGTTTCTTATGAGACTAAAGTACAAAATAGTGAAAGTAATGCAGGTCTTACGGGTATTCAACCTATCATAATGTCCCTTATGTACCCTAAATTACATCCTCTGGAATAGATTTCCACTTCTTGGGGGGGGGGGTTTATATCCCCTCCCATGAAAAAACTGTATCTACGCCACAGTTCAGAATAATATAAAATGTACTTATGTAGAATAATATAATGTAGGGAAAGAAAATCATGCAAATAAATTTTTAAAGAACTAGAGATAATCACTAATCCTAAGTTATATATTTACTGTTGTTTATTTAATGTTAAGGAATATTTTAATTGTTTTAAAATCAGGAATGAATTACATAGATATCGAACATTCAGACATTTTTGGAAATGAATAATATGACCTTATCAGTGTTCCCTACAGTGTTCCAGGCAGAAGTGGCAGCCATTATGGAATGTGCTCTGTTCAATCTCAACAGAGGTGTCAGGAACAAGAACATTACCATTTTCTCAGACAGTCAAGCCACCCTCAAGGCTCTGGACTCCTTTATCTTCGACTCCAAGTTAGTGTGGGAATGCCGCAACGCGGTGTCTTCTCTTGGCAGTCACAACAACATCACCCTTTGCTGGGTCCCAGGACACTCAGGTATTATGGGCAATGAAATAGCTGATCGTCTGGCAAACGATGGCGCTTTGATCCCATTCGTGGGCCCACAACCCATCTGTGGCATCTCCAGGGCGCATGTGGATCGAGAGATCAACACGTGGGTACGTGAGTGTCACCGCAGGAGATGGGCAGAGCTGCCCCTACTGAGAGTAAGTAAACTGTCTCTCAGCTCTCCCTCTTCAAGGATCGCTGAGGATCTTCTACAGTCAGGTAGGTCCGAACTCAGACTCATTGTAGGTCTCATCACGGGACACGGACATATGAGGAAACATCTTGCTTGAATGGGACCCTTCCCCGGAGATCCAATCTGCAGGAAGTGTGGGCAGTCCGAGGAGACTGCTGATCATCTGCTGTATGACTGCTCCGAGCTTGCCGGGGTGAGAGCCGCCACTCTCGGCATCATGGAGAGGGGTTGTCACCCTCCCCGGGAGGAGCTAGTGGGGAGACTATGGCAGTTTGTCAGGTTTTTAAACTTGGAAGGTCCGTGAAACATTCAATCAACAGGGGTGCGCAAAAAGCCACTTGGCTGACGTGCTACAGGAACTCTGTTCGGCCCCTTTGTGTAATGTAATGTAACGACCTTATCATTAACATTTAAGTTACATGTAATTAAATCAACTACTCTGTTACACTCACTCTTTCCTTATATTCAACTTACCCATGCAAGCATAATGAACTCATGAATTAGAATAAGAGTTGATAAAAGAAAGAATAAGATTGTCGAAGAAAATAAAAACGTAAAAAATTTCTCATACAATGCATTTGACTTACCAATGTAAATCAATAAAACCTCACGTCTCATTGTTCCGTTTTGAATAGTATGTGATACTAATGATATCCTACCGAGTTGAACACTTTTATCAGAGAGTATTTACAACTTCAGTCTGTATGTACTCAACGTCAACAGTAGTAATTTACTCGATGCAATCAGGAAATTCTATTTAAGAGTTAGTAGTTTAGATTAAAAGTCTTCTTTTTCAAAAGTTGATGTTAGTTTTAGAGAAAATAAATATTAAATAAAATAATAAATAAGCACCTAAGGCCATATGATTTTTTGGTTAGGTGCCCAGAGACCAAAAATATCCCTATTGCAGCAGACTTGTGTACTCAGCAAATTTCCATAACAATATGTAATAATGACAATACAAAATAATAAATGGCAAGTTTGATCAATATCTTTTGATTTTTTAAATCATATTTAAATAACCATAGGCATATTGTACAAGTTGATGCTAAAAGGTCACAGGAGGTTGAGGTGGAGTGGGGAGTCCCATAAGGCTCTTTATTGGGGCCCCTCCTTTTCACACTGTACCTTCCACCGTCATATAACACAAAAAACTAACCTCTATGCTGATGACAACCTATATCAATGTGAGCAAACACATAATCAACCTTGAACAACTGGCTGGTAACACAATAACAAACACATCTAATTTTTTCACTCTAATGATTTCTGCTTAATACAGAAAAAACAAAGCAAATAATTTAGTCTTACGTATAGCTCGGGCTCCTTGTCTGATCATTGTATGGGTCACATCAGGTTTTTAGGTGTCAGTATTGACTACAACTTGTCTTGGAATTTGCACATTGATTATTTGAACAGGAGTTTTTCATGAGTTTACCTCTTGAATTTAACTCTTTAGCCTACTGTTGGATGTCGTTCCTATAGAATAATTAAGTGCAATGTACCTTGTCTAGTTTCAATAAGTATTTAGATACAGGTTAATATTTTGGGAAATTGCACTAGAATAGAAGAAACATTTAAAAATTCAAAAAAGAGCTGTTAGAACACTAAAAAAATGTAATTACTGACAGCACTGCAAGCCACTTTTTATTGAATTTTAATTCCAAACCATAGTTAATTTATATATATTGGATCTTACTGTTTACGCAATAAAAAATCTACAATTTTTAAACTTTGTTCACACTTATCACAATTACAACATTCAAAGCAAAAATAATCCATCAATTAAATTTTTCTGCTTGCCATATAGTTATCTGGTTCAAAATTTATAATTTCCCGAAGAAAACATTAAAGTGTACTTACTTAAAGAGTTTAAAAAGACATTTTTTGGCTTCCTTTTCAGAGAATTTATAAGGATATTTTGATTCTAACAATTTAGGTTTTTGATAAAAATAAAATATTTTTCAGACCGTTTCGGTGGGGTTTAGCTACTACTACTACTAACTACTATTAGCTACTTGTACCACTACTAGCTACTACTACTAGCTTATGTACTATTAATATAGTTTTATCAAAAGCATTTGTGACACCCAACTGGTAGCAAAAAGACATTGTCAAGAAGCTCTTACCGTAGGTCTCATGACCCGAGACCATGTTACTTTTTCGTATTGAGGTGCCTAGAGACCAAAGCCAATAGTTGTTAAAAATTGTATAACATATATCGCATAGATATATATATATATGTATGTGTGTGTATTTATACAATTTATTTTATATAATTTATACAATATCACAGGCCAAATAACCATCACTTGTATAAAAAGCCATCCCAGTGGCAACAATGAATAAGAAGGACCCAAGCACTGAGCCCTGTGGAATACCTGCTTTGGTAAATCTCAAGTTAGAATGAAGTTGCCCTTGCACCCACATTTGTTTTCGGTCAAATAGATAGGTAATTTTATCTCATTATTTCTGATACCATAGGCAGACAATTTACTTATTAGTAACCTATGGGAAATACAATCAAAGGCCTTAGTGAAATCTAACAGGGTTGCAGATGAGAAAGATTTTGTTTCAAAATTGTCTAAAACATTTTCTATTAACATTTAAACTGCTTGAATTGTATTACAAACAGGCAGGAAACCATACTGCTCATTACAGAGAAGATTATTTCGGAGAAAAAAGTTTTATAAGATTGTTCTTTAAAACAAAATTCCAATATTTGACTTATTATCTGACAGTTTATTATGAAATGAAGAACTACATAATACATGTTGGTGATATAAATATTAATTTATTAAATTAAATTAAATAATGAATTCTTATAATAGTATATTGAGTCATTAGAGGTTTGTTTCCTTGATCAATAAACCTAAACCTACTAGAATAACAACTAATACAGAGACGCTTATTGATCATATTCATGTTAGAAATAGATTAATAAATAATTTTGTAGTAGAAGTGTTTGATTTAGGTATTACTGATCGTTGTGTTTTAGGATTAAAATTCAATTTGAATAGTACAGATAATAATCTCGATCAAACCTATTAAAACCATGATCGATTATTATTGTCAAAAATATATAACAAAACATGGATTAAAAAGAAACCCTCTGATATCCGGATCTCTCATATCCGGACCCTCCGATATCCGGACTATTTTGAAAGAATGCAAAATTTAAAATTTGAAGGTTAAAAATTGTTAAACCAGTAGACACGAACGATTTGTAGACCGGTTAGTAGATCGGCGCGGTTGAAGCCATGTGGACAGCGGTAATACAAAAAGCATACGATGAGTCACCTAGTCCCAGTGCCTGAGTCTCCAGCGCTACTGTCTGTATTCTGTGCTATCTAAAGGTCACTGACTTACGAAACAATAAACCTCACCAACCTGTCCGCAAAACATAGCCAAGCCAAGCATCACGTGTACTGTAGTGACAACAGCCTCCTCAGACCGCCTTTGTTTTGCTTCAGTGACCTTGTCTTTCTTGTAACGGTTCGTTTTAGTTGTAGGAATAAGTTATTATGGTCGGAAAAGAAAAATTGTCATTACGATAAAAAAATTGTATTATCTATCTGTATTTTGTATTGTATTACAATTTTTGAGTTAATATTATAAATGTTTTAAGCGAAATAAAAGAAGCTATTACCGTAGGTCTCATGGCAAGAGTTAAGCCCAAGACCATGTTATTTTTCTTCTTTAGGTGCCCAGAGACCAAAAACAATAGGTTAAAATAAATATATATATTTATTATATATATATATAAATATATATATATGTGTGTCTGTGAACACGATAACTCTCGTAAATGGTGATCGAGACCAATGAGAGACTTATTCCTACAAATGCTCACGAGTTTGAAAAACATATCGGTCAATGGGAAGAGTTTGTTTTTAAAAATGGGGTTTTTTGAGTTTTCACATGTAATTTTTTAACTTCTAATTTTATATTTCACCATTGGAATCAGTTTAAAAACTACACAATTAAGTTCCTTAAAGTTTTTCTCTATCTTCAACGGTTACCGAGATATAAAAAAATCTAAACACAGTACGTTGTATTTTGAGGCTCCAATGTTAAACTTATGGAGGATTAGGAAAAATTAATTTTTCACTTATTATCTAATATTTTTGGATGAAACTTGATATTTAGCTTCATGTGGTTGAGAAACACATATACTAAAAAATCATAGTTTATGTGTTTATCATGGCAGCAAACCTGCATACTCTTTTCCCATGTTAATCATATGGAGATTAGGCAAACTCTTTTATTTATGGACAGATGTTGATGAAAGTTGGTATAAAAATTAAAAAATAAAATTTTTGAGTATAAATCTTTCAGTGTTAACAGCAGACCTAACTCTTTCCCATATTAATCTTATGGAGAATACTCAAATAACTCTCATGTTTAGACAGATTGACCAAAGTATAATTATTATTATTATATTTTTATTTTATTTGTTTCGCTGAGTACATCTATCATTTTATTTAAAACACATATCGATTGTCAAAATTTATATAATAATATGGAATAAAGGTATGTCTATGCAGAAAATGATTTAATCAAATGTTATGATAAGTTTTATGAAATTTTGGCCAGTGTTGTTAGGTGTAGTAGTAAGACAGTATCTGTAAACTATAAATTTAGGAAAGCCAAGTTATTAAGTCCTTGGATTATGTCAAATATTCTTAGAAGATTTAATAAAAGAAAAAATTTTATAAAATTTACAAAAGAAGGCCTTCTTTATAGAAACCTAATTCCAAGAAGTATTTTCTGTCGAACATCCCTCCCAGCATTTTACAATGTTTCATACCAAATTTGAAAGTTCTGATTCCTTTACAAAATAGTGGTTTCCCTGACCAATGTAGAAATTTCCTGACATTTTATGTAGTTTTAAATTCCCTGGTTTTTCTTATTTTCCCTGTCACATACATACTGACACATACTTCATGTCGATTAAAGTAAACAAGAGAGAAAATAATTGGAAACAGAGTTTAGAGGTATTTTTCAAAATTTCAAAACCTTTTTCATAAACATGTTTAATATCTAATATTAGTACAAATTAAGAGATCAACTCAAATATAAATATAAAATATGTATATTATAAACCAAATTAATGTAATCACCACAAAGTTGCTTTGCTTTCCTTGAGGCCACTTTAAACTTGGAACATTACAAAGCAGTTTAACTCACAAAAGCAATAATAACTGTTGTGGAATCACAAAAGGATTTCTCTTCTTCTCAAACAAATAAGACTCAGGTGTCGTCATTGACTGGTGTACACTGTAAAAAAGGAATGCCAAATAAAATAATCGACTTTCTCATTTTTTATGACTGAATAAACTGGCCCATGCTTAAATTTTTGCATGGTAAAATGGATGAATTCAGAAATCCCTACCGTGGTCAGTAACTTATTATATTGCATATCATTAAACTAAAATTAAGAGGGCTAAAAGGTAGTGTGGTTAACCATAATTCAATCATGAAATTTTAATCATTATCTACTAAATAGGGTCTAAAATATTTTTCATTCGAGCTAATATGATTTATTCATATAAATAACAAACTTGCCTTAAATATTAAATTTTTGTCTTTCCACTGACAGAAATTTATAACAATTTTTGACAATCGATTATCAATTCTGATACAAATATCCAAAAAGGATCAGTATAAAGACCAACAAATTCCTTATTTTCAGCAATTGGAATGAATAAATGAAATATAGACAATAAAGCCTAAATGTTTAACCTTGTCAATAAACCTTTAGATAACAAAGTATTTATTATTCACTTGGATCAATATACCGTGTGTCTCTAAAGTCCTAACCCCTGTTAATTTCTATACTAATGGAAATAAAAATTTTATACTTTGGGGATGTTTATTTGATCAAAAAAGGTAGTTTTTGATGTATTCAAATTTTCACCCCCTCGAGCAAATTACTTTATTTACAGTTTATTTAAAATTTTTTGCAACCTGTTCATATCATTTCAAAGGTCTTGAGTGGGAAATTGGGTCTGTTGAAAAAAGATGTAAAAGTACATAAATCTTATTAATTTATAAACCTGTTAATAATCAGAAGGGGATCAATAAAAATGGTAAAAACAACACTATTAAAATCGCTCAGGCCCACCATTTTCTTAATACCCAATACTTCTGAAAGTAAATGGACTCAAATGTGCTCAATTAACAAATTCTATACAAACTGGCACGCTCGTTCATCCGCATTTCAATTCATCAATTTAGGTTTAGTGTTACATGCTTTAATGAAGCCCAATATCAAGATGATCGGGTGAACACAGATTCTAAAAACCTCGTACCAATCCTTTGGGAAGGTGGATTGGTCTAAAAATGTATGTGAAATGTCTAACTCTCATCTAAAAAGTGTTTAACTCTTACATCGTAATGAGGAGGGGCACCATCCTGTTGAAAAAAAAGATCAAAATCGCCTTCAAGGGCAATATTGTTTATGGCTGGCACAATATCATTACGTAATATGTCTAGGTATTTTGCTCCATTCAAATTACCATCAATAAAAAAGGGGCCAACAACAGAATCTCCTAAAATCCCAGCCCATACCCATATCCTTTGAGGCTGTTGTGTATGTGCTTCAACCATCCAGTGTGGATTTATTTCTGCCCAGTAACGGCAGATGTGACGATTAACAAATTTAATGAAAATGACTAAAACTCCATCACTAAAACACATCTGAGAAATTAAATTAATATTCTCCTCAATCTTTTGCAACATTATTTCACAAAACTGAATCCTTCGGTCAGGATCATCCTCATTTAGTTCCTGGTGTAGTTGAACTTTGTACAGATGGTACTTATGTTCTTGTTATACTCTAACAGAATCTTTTGAGATCCAAATTTCTCGAGCAGTTGAACGAAGTGTTTGGAATGGGTTTGCCGCAAAATGAGCTAGAACATCAACTTTAACATCGTCTGTCTTGATTGAAGGGCGGCCTGACCTTGGGGCGTCTTTAATACTAAGTGTTGTTGAAAATTTGTCTACCAAATGACGAATGTATGCCCTATCAGTTGGCATATCAGAATATGCGTTATTAAACAAGCGGAATGCCTCCTGTAAATTTCTTTTCGCCTCGCCATAGAACATAATCATTTCTACTTTGCCTTGATCAGATCGGATCATTTTCTCTTACGACTATTTTAATTATTAAATCTTTAGCTAATTTTTTTTAATAAAACACACTGAATCTGAACAACTAAGATTTAAAAATAAGCTTTAGGGAAGTTAAAATAATGTCACGCTGGGAGCAAACTGGAAGAGATGTTATCTCTAGATAAGCTTCTGGAAAAAAAAGGCCTAGAGGGGCCGCTACCGTAACCCCATAATCTTGGACAGTATTTAGCCTGTGATCTAAAATAATGGTAAATGTCTGTGACCAATTAGGATTTTGACCGTGGTACTAACTAACCCTTTTCACATAGCAAAATCTTTGTTTTTTCATTATTTACAAAATTAATAATTTATCAGATTTCAAAAAAATTAAAAATTTGAACTGGCATAACTTTTGATAACATCAACGTAGAGACATCCAATTTGCGCCATTCATTTTCTTTTGTCAAGACCTTTGAAATGATAAGCAACAAGCTGGGGGTTGCTATTTAAAATTTTTTTTACCTCTAAACTACCCCTTTTGGGGGGAGGTGGTAAAAATTTGAATACATCAAAAACTACCTTTATTGATCAAATAAACATCCCCAAAGTATAAAATTTTTATTCCCAATAATAAAAAAAATAACAGGGGCTGGGACTTTTGATACACACGGTATTTTGCAACTAGTTTTCAAAAATTTTTAAATTATGACTAAAATATTATGGCTCACATAATATTCAATGTAGCAGAGTTGTTTGGCTTCGGTCTGAACCATGAACTGTAGACAAAGCAATCCAACATCATCTGTGCGAACCGAGACTTTGACTGAGACAGCAAGAGGCTTCATGGCAGGTCGAATTTGACTGAATCTGTACCTTAATAATAAAACAGACAAATTAGGTAAACTATACATAGCTATCTAATCACGCAAGTACAGTAAACCCTCGTTAATCTGGACTAATTGGGGCTCCAAGTCGTCCGGATTTAAACAAATAATCCTAAACGAAGAAAGACAGTGATTTTTGGGTACCCCTTTTATATAATTAAACACCTTTAGCAGATAAACTTTGAGGATTCTGAATACATGTGCGTAGGCTACAGTAGTTACATTTCAAAAATATACACTTTTCCAGCTAACAAATGAGCAATTACATGAGAAGGCCACGCGGCAAACTGCTAAACAAGCCATGACCGTCGCTCTCTGATGATCTGGGTGTCCGGCCACGTTTTGTGCATGCGCAGAACGTATACTAACCACGTTAAACAACAGTTCACTTAGAACTGGTCCAACACACATGCTTCTCGTATCTACTGGTTTTGGTTTTGTAGTGGTTTTTATTAAAATGGTTTTCTTTTCTGATTAATGGAGCAGTATTAAGAGGTCCGTAAGTCCAGTATGGGTATAATATTTACAGAGACAAAACATAAAAAAACATGGGATGAAACCTGAATGAAACCAAATGGAAAGTTCATCTTCTCGGGCACACTGCAAGGATTATTTATTAAAATTTATCTCCAACGGTTACCGCGATATTAAAAAATGTAAATACAGTACTGTACGTTGTATTTTGGGGCTCCAATGTTAATCTAATCGAGGATAAGGAAAAATTATTATTTCACTTATCAATCAATATTTTAGAATAAAACTTGATATTTAGCTTCATGTGGTTGAGATCCATCCATTTATGCTTAAAAAACATAGTTTATGTATTTATCATGGCAGCTAACCTGCATACTCTTTTCCCATGTTAATCATATAGGGAATAGGTAAACTCTTTTATTTATGAACAGATGTTGATGAAACTTGGTATAAATGGTCAAAACAAAAATTGTTTATGTTAGAAATTCCTATTTTCAGTGTTCCTCACAGCAGCTAACCTGCACACTCTTTTCCCATTTATGATGCAATAAAATAATTTATTCAAGGAATACAAGTAAGGAGTTGTGGGCTGTGGTTCGATCCTTATGTGATGAAAAAGATAACACCCATACTAACATGAGCTTAGAGATAGATAGGGTTCTGGTTAACAACCCAACCATTGTGGCGAACCATTTTTGTGAACACTTTGTTGATGAAATCTACTATTACAGCCCTAGTAGACCTTGTGGAGACCATCTTGGATGCATCGGACGCCGGGGCCACAACAACGGGAGTTCTTCTGGACTTCAGTAAGGCTTTTGACAGCCTTAGCCACCAGCACCTTTTAGATAAGCTAAACCTGCTGGGAATACGCGGAAAGCCCCTCCAGTGGCTGCGGAGCTATCTGCATGGCCGAACACAGATGACTGAGCTCACTCATACTGCAGACAATAAAATAACTAAAACCAGGTCTTCAAAGCTTCCTACCACCAGAGGAGTCCCGCAGGGATCGGTGTTAGGCCCTGTCCTCTTCATTCTCTAGACAAATGACATAGTGCCAGTGCTGCAAAACTACTGAGAACCATTCCTTTTTGTGGATGACACAGCCCTCTTAGTTTCACACAAGAACCTTGAAACACTGGAAGTCAATGCTTCCAACCAACAGCTGCCAACGTTGCAAAGCAGTACAGACAAGAAAACGATCTTGTCCTTAATGAAGAAAAAACGCAGCAACTTTTTTTGGCCCTGAAAAAACAATTGCTTGTGAACTTCCTCTGGTACAAGCAGCATAAGAGGCAAAGTACCTCGGAATTACATTGGACAGTGACCTAAACTGGAAACCTCACCCAGAACAACTATGTAAAAAATTGAGCACAGCCCTATACGTAATCAAACGAATAGCACACATCAGCGACCTTGAAACTGGAAAAACAGCATTCTACAGCATCACTGACCGTTATCATGGGTCATGATTATCAAGAAATCATGGGGAGGTGAATTTTTTCACGACGCAGTTTCAAACTGGCCATGGTTGCTTTGGAGCCTACCTATATAAAATGGGAAAAGCCGAAAACCCAGAATGTCAGTATGGCGATTCAGCGAATGACGATGCACGGCACACCATATTCTTTTGTAGAAGATGGGAAGCATAACTTTCTAATCTAGAGGCAGCCATAGGCCAAATATCAGCGGACGGTATCGTAAACCGTATGTTATCAAGCCCTACATCGTGGAATTGTGTCGCTCAATTCTACAAGAGGGTGCTTAGACAAAAGAGAGAAGAACGAGGAGAAGAATACGAGGACGTATTGCCCTTTGGGCGCATAAAGGCACCCTCTTGAAGTAGTGCAGAAAAGCGTTTCCGAGAGGGAATTCCATGCCTGGACCGATAATAATAATTACATGTATTTTGCAGTAGTGTCTGTATATTGTAAAATAAAGTGATTATTAAAAAAAAAGGGAGGAAGGCCGATTTGTTTTGACCCCTGTTTTCATCGCTGAGGTCAAAGAGGTCATGAGAGGTCTATAGCGTCTAAGAAAAGCTCTGGTTTTGATGAAATTCCCTGTAATCTTCTCAAGTTCTGTAGTGATGAAATCTCCCAAGCTCTCATTAATGTCCATAAATAAATCTTTCGAAACAGGATACTATCCCGATGGACTCAAAACCTCTAAAGCCTTTCCAATACATAAGAAGGCCGATAAACACAGTGTGGGTAATTATCAACCTGTGTCTGTCCAACCGTGCTTTGTAAAAATTTTTGAACTCGTTTTCTTAAAACGCTTTTTGGCCTATAGAAAAGGGTCATCAACCAACGATTCTATCTTTGCCTTGCTCAATGATGTCTACCACCACCTAGACCTGTCTGAAGACCTCCTCTGCCTTTTCTACGACATGACGAAGGCCTTCGATTTAATTGACCACCATGTTCTTTTCAAGAAACTTCAAGCCTTGGGTGTAGATAGAAATACCGCTAAAGTGGATTGTTTCCTATCTTAAGGATAGAAGGATGGGTTTCTATCAAGCATATGGACTCTCACAATGTTCTGCGTACTTTTAAGTCGTCTGTCTCTCCTCCAATAAATGTAGGTGTGCCTCAAGGGTCGAACCTTGGACCTGTAATTTTACTCCTGCGTATCAATGATTTGCTGAGCACCCTGACTGGTGGTAGAGTATGGTTATTCGCTGATGACATGCGCAACATGATCTTCAACTCTCATGCCTTTACTCCTCAATGAAGTGGAGCAAGTAACTAACATGACAACCACGTCGCAGATGTGATACCAGTGGGATTACTCCAGGTATCAGGTATTTTAGTCTGGTAGCGTTGCCCACGAACTTGTCCAAGATATAATAGAAAGAAAGAATTCCATGGAATTGTATAATACTTAGACAATAATTGTGGTTGTTATAGGCCCTATATGATTATGATATGTATATAATTTTGAATGACTTCCCAAGATGTGTTCAGGGGGTCGAGTTATGAACTTCTATCATTGTCCTGGGCTTAACTGTCACCATGCGGGTATCTGAATAGCTCACTTTTTCATGAGAAATTCGCTAATGAGCTGGCCACATTCAGTACACATTAAATAACAATTTTTCATCCATATTTTCCATAAACCACAATTAAAACTGTTCAAAAATCCCCCTCATTAATTAATGGTTATTTAAATTAATGGAAAAATACTATCTGGACAAAAAAGTTTTTTTATGAAAAAAATCATCTATACAACATTAAGTATAACAATTTTTAACAATATTCTTTGTTTTCAAGCAACTTGTATTGTATAAAAAGATGAAATTAAATGCTCATTATAAGATAGGCAAATGTGAAACAACATAGCCTACCTTGACTTGATTTCCTTTGTACATTGAAAGGCTTCAATCATTTCACTATTAGGAGGTATGTGGACCTGCAGGCATATACAATTTGAGTTAATAAAGGCATCACCCAATATTATTGTGACACTCTTTTAGGTGCTACATTACATTACATTGGGGGTACATTACACTTATCTAAAAGAATTAGTTGAGGATACTACATGCCTGAATTTCCTGCTGACATCAGACAATTAAAAAACATGCACGTTAATCAAAAACACAATACACATTAATAAACACATAGTAAAAAATATTAGATTTTATAATGCAACACGGGAATTTCATTAGTTCATGATTGAAATAGGTAAAATCTGCTGTAGAAAACGTATTGGTGAAGAATAATTTCTAGTTAATAAAATAAATTCTTTTCTTACAAGCAAGAATGAAATTGATATGGAAAATTGGCTGGGACAGAAGCAACACACCTATTTACTAGTTGTATTTACTATGTCTGTTAAACGCAGTACACGTTTACAAGACGTGGATTTTATTTTTTCTCTGGAACCTCTTTTCTCCTTTTTTCTTGGAACCTTTTTTCTGAAGCACATACACCTACATCAGCAACCGCACAACCTTAAAGCCCTAGGACACACTGGCCAAGACCATTCGCTCAAAAACAAAATTTTTAGTGCCACCACAAACTGTGAACGTTTTTCAAGGGATCTTATTTATAGACGTAGGTTATACTAAGGTTCTATGATTATTATATGGGATTTTAATGACTATCAACCATTAAAATTTAATTAAAACCGTTAGAATTTTTGTGAGAAATTTAGTATTTCACATTTTTCAGTGGTTCTTAGTGATGAACTACCCTGTTTCTTGTTTTAAAATAAACTAATTCTTTAGATTAAGAATTCTATGGAATAACCTACAAGTCAACCTGATGACTTAAGTAGAAGAAGGTAAAAAATCTAACAAAACAGTCAAATATGTTAATAAGGGATGGATGGTGTGAAATTTTGTTCAAAATCTTTCGCTCCTGTGTAAATACAAACTATAAACCTATCCATCAAAGCAACGTACAACAAAACAGTACAAAGTCCAAAGAAAGTCACCTGACAATCACCTGCAACACCAGTGGTGGTAATTTGAAAGAATGGAGCATCTGGGCTGAGAAGTAGTCCAACACATTCAGATGTGGGATCCAATTCATTAAATACATCTTTGAAGTCGCTTGATTGAAGGATCACTTTATTGACAACACTACTGGCAGGAAAATCGAAATCCAATATATCGTCAGCTTCCAAAGTTTTTAGCGTACAATCAGTGATCACTCCGCCTTCTTCTAGCCTTAAAAATGAGGAACAAATTTAAATCTAAAGACATTTAAAATCAATAACACCAAGAACTCGCTATTACCATCCTTTTTTAGTCTTTTAAATGAACTAAGGTTCAGCCTTCCGAAGCAGATAATTTAACATTTGCAAGAGGACCCAAAGTTAAAATCTAAATAGTATATTTTATTAGAAAACACCTAATAATATGCCAAAAACATAAATAGGCTTACAACAAAAAGAGTATTTTTTCCAGTGTAGTATTCTGCTCTGTAACAATAACATTCTTTTTCTCTGTAGTAGTTGATATGATTTTGGGATACAATTGTAAATATGGTACCAGTTTGGGATTGGTTGTAATTGTTGAAATTTTCTGTAGCCTGTAAAAAATTGCATTTAAAAAAAGAATGCATTTTTTTAATTTTTCTAGTAAAATGTTCATGATTTAAAGAGTTTATATGAGTTACACATATGATAGCTTAGTTAATCAAATTTTAAAACTTTGATAGTTCTCCTTGAAAAGTTCATATTCTTCAACATAGGCTGAGTAAATATCTCAAACCAGCAGAGACCAAAATTTTCCACTACTATCTCTGGTCATAAGCTGCCAGTAATGTTTTTCAGGAAGTCTTCACAATCTATTTTTAGATCGGGATTTTTCAACCACACCCCCTTGGGCAGTAGCTTAATGCGCTGGAATAATTGGCACAGATAAGTTTTATTTTTTCAGTGAATCAAGTTTAACTACAAGAACTATGCTAAGCTCTTTGCGTTTTTGTAGTTGCCAGATAAAAATGTAAAAGATACTGCATTACAATGCCATTAAACTAAACTTCCTAAAAAAGATTGACACGAGTATGTATTAATAGATTATAGCATAAGATGACTTTAATGGTCGATTGACATTGAATGAATCAAAGAAGGTTGAGGATTAATACTTCTCATTGCCATAATAATAGTGATAATTATTCATCCATTACATGTCATACTGCCAAAGATTTACTTTGAATTTTATTCTTGCTCTAAAATAAAGGGTTATTAAAAAATGAAGAAGGTAAATTTATTTGCAAAGTTTGAATAAGAAACCCACAAAAACAGAATAAAACTGTTTCTTTTATTAAAGTTTTAATTTACATTAAAAAACCACATTTGTATGCATTACAAACTATCAATGTGAGCTCCATTAGAAGCGCTTCAAATATCCAGGCAAAATTCCTACTGAGCCAAGATGTTCTGAAGCATTTCCTGAGTTACGGACTGCACAGCTACTGTTATTTGATGTCTTAGTTCTTGTAGGGTTTGGGGCACAGGATGGTAGTCTTTGATAAACCATATACTAAAGGACAATACTAAAGTTCCGCTGAACACTAACAATAGCATTAGTGGGATCAAACTCTTAAGACACAAAATGCTTATTCTTGTTTTTAGTAGCCATTTGTAGACAGGCTTCATGGCACTCAACCAAGCAACTGAGAAAAACATAATCTTGTTAAAACAAACTTATAAATATACTCTTTCTATTGTTGCAATAGTCAACTATTTGAAATCACGGAATCAGATGTACCAAGCATTTTAGTTTTGCTCTATTCTTTTTGAATAACCCTGTATACTTACTCATTAATATATTTTTGATATTGCTTAATTTCCATCCCTCTATTTAATAATTCATTCTTCTCAGACTCTAAGCTAAATTATCTATTCCTGGTTATAGGTATGCTACACGATTTACTTATCAAACTTAAACATAATGTACTGACAACATAACTCTCACAATAATTTAAGAGGAGCTCCCTGATGAGTACAAAACATCTTCAGAGCGGTTGTAGCTCCTGGAGTGATAGAAGAATTGTCAAACATAGACAAACAGTCTAAAAGCACGTTGAGATCAACTTTGAATGCCACGTCCTCTGATGTGTGAAAATCCTGAAATATTTGAATTTAGGATTAAGGTCAGAGGATGAACATTAAAAACTCTTGTCAACATTTACGTCTAGTGAGTAGGTTTATGTCTAGTTTATCACATACCTGAGGTGTGGTAGTTTTTAAACATATATGAGATATAAAGCAAACAAATCCATGCATGATGCATTTATTAATGTTTGCATACATGGTTTATTTTAGATGGTTTCATGGTTTGATTTGTATAGTTGCAGGATTAATGTTACGTTAATAACACCATTTGGTAAATGGTGGGTAGGCCTATAGTTAGTACCCAGATATTTTGTCAGCCAAAAAGTGCTAAAAATGGGCCACTGATGTTATATATTGTTTCCCAGTAAAACCTGTTTCTTAGTTGTTATTTGTAGTGATATATCGCTGTAGTTCGTTAGTTTAATACAAGAATGTGTTAGCATTCATTTATGAACTGTTTCTTTATGCCTATGTGTTTGAAAACAACATTATAGACAACTCAAAACCAAAAAAGCTGACTGTGCAGCTGTCAGTTTTCATTTCGCAACCGGCAAGATTCATTATCGTTGAGATTTTTTATTGATTTTATTGTATGTTGTTAGTTTATTTACGGTTACGCTTTTATGAAATAATTAGTTTATAAGACCATTACAGTTTATTTTCTATTTATAATCTATCCTATTCTAGTATGTTTTTTTATTAATAAGACAAAGGAAAAATGTAGGTTTAAATCTAATTTTACCACTTATAAATGATTTAGTAAATATTTTTCCTTTAATCTACTTTTCTTAACATATATTTCTGATACTGTATTCTTTTCTGCTATTGTATTCACAATATTTCTATACTTCTCAAAATTTAAATTAAATTTTTTTCCATCCAATTACTGGTTATGGAACAATAAATTGATTTCTTATCTTTCTAATTATAAAAGTACTACACATAGTGGATGGCTTGCTTTCAGCGGCCTTGCCATGTAGCCGATTAAATCAGCCCAATTTTAACTCACTTATTTAATTTAAGTATAACTTCTGGTTGTTTCCTAAATAAATATTTAAACTAATAGACAAATTCTATTCATTCTATTCAAACGAATAGAGCAACAGCTGTGCCCATTTATAAAAAGGTAATAAGAGTTTGGAGGCTAATTACATCTTTATATCTTTGCTTATCGAATTAAACTGTCTTATCTAAACTATTAGGGAAATTACTAAAGGGAAGGTTAGTTCAATTTTTGGAAACAATTTTTATTTCTTCTAATCAATTTGGATTTAGGGAGGGTCTAAGCACAGAAATCGCTCTTCAAACTTTTTATCAAATAGGCCTACATAATGTAAGGGTTTAAGTAAAATCACCAACAATACTCCTGTCGCAGCAGACCTGCGTACTCAGCGAATTTCCAAATCAATAATATAATAATTATAATAATGATATATGACAAGTTTTTATCAATATCTGTCTGTGAGAGTTATTTACCTATTCTCCATAAGATTAACATAGAAAAAAGTGAAAAACTATTTTTTTCTAATCCTCCATAAGATTAACATTGGAGCCTCAAAATACAACGTACTGTGTTTAGATTTTTTTATATCTCGGTAACCGTTGGAGATAGAGAAAAACTTTAAGGAACTTAATTGTGTAGTTTTTTAAGCTGATTCCAATGGTGAAATATAAAATTAGAAATTTTTAAAAATTACATGTGAAAAACGCAAAAAACCCCATTTTGGGGTACAAAACCCCCCCAAACTACCCGTTCCCATTGACCGATATGTCTGGTTTACGAACTCGTCCAAGCATTTGTAGGAATACACGTCTCTACCAAATTTGGTCTCGATCGGACCTTTTTTACGAGAGTTATCGTGCTAACAGACACATACATATATATATACATATATATATACATATATATATATATAAAAATTTTAACGACTATTGTTTTTGGTCTCTGGGCACCTAAAGAAGAAAAAATAACATGGTCTCGGGCTTAAGTCTTACCATGAGACCTACGGTAATAGCTTCTTCCCTATGGGAAATTCGCTAAAAAGGGTAATAAGAGTTTGGAGGCTAATTACATCTTTATATCTTTGCTTATCGAATTAAACTGCCTTATCCAAACTATTGGGGAAATTACTAAAGGGAAGGTTAGTTCAATTTTTGAAACAATTTTTATTTCTTCTAATCAATTTGGATTTAGGGAGGGTCTAAGCACAGAAATCGCTCTTCAAACTTTCTATCAAATAGGCCTACATAATGTAAGGGTTTAAGTGAAATCACCAACAATACTCCTGTGGTTATTGATTTAGAAATTCGCTGAGTGAGCAGGTCTGCTGTGTACTCAGCGAATTTCTAAATCAATAATATAATAATTATAATAATGATATATGATAAGTTTTATCAATATCTGTCTGTGAGAGTTATTTACCTATTCTCCATAAGTTTAACATAGAAAAGAGTGAGTAGGTTTGCTGCTGTGTGGAACATTGATAGAAGGCATTTCTCGCATAAACAATTTTTATTTTGACCATTTATACCAACTTTCATAAACATCTGTCCATAAATAAAGGAGTTTGCCTATTCTCTATATGATTAACGTGAAGGAAGAGTATGCAGGATAGCTGCCATGATAAACACATAAACTATTATTTTTAAGCATAAATGGATGGATCTCAACCACGTGAAGGTAAATATCAAGTTTCATCTAAAAATATAGACTGATGAGTGAAATATTAATTTTCCCTTATCCTCCATAAGATTAACATTGAAGCCCAAAAATACAACGCACTGTGTTTAGATTTTTTAATATCTCATTAACTGTTGGAGATAGAGAAAAACTTTAAGGAACTAAATCGTGTAGTTTTTTAAGCCGATTTAAATGGTGAAAGATAAAATTGAAAATTTTTTTTAATTACTTATGAAAAAAGCAAAAAATCCAATATTTGAGTACAAACATCCCTCCCCAAACTACCCGCTCCGATTGACGGATATGTCTGGTTTACGAACTCGTCTGAGCAAATGTTGGAATACACGTCTCTACCAAATTTGGTCTCAATCGCACCATTTTTACAAGAGTTATCGTGTTCACAGATACATATATGGCTTACAGCTACTGTGTACGTATATATTATATACTAGCAGTAAGCCCATCCTTTGTACGGGTTGTAGGATTCAGTTTAAAGAAGAAAGGATCATCATACCAAAATGTAAACCTGAAATCCTAAACAAACCAGTACAAAGAAAATAAATCAATAACCAGCTTTATTATTTATCATTAGTTTACAATTCAATGGATTAGAACATTTATACCATTATTATTATTAGTTAAAATAACTTTTTAATATAGTATGATATCGTAATGGGTTTAAATCAATGAACAATGTAAACTAACTAATACTGATTCAAGAGCTGTTTTTTAGCAAATTTCCCATAGGGAAGAAGCTATTGCCGTAGGTTTCATGGCAAGACTTAAGCCCGAGACCAAAAACAATAGTTGTTAAAATTTATATATATGTGTGTATGTATATAGATGTGTATATATATATATATATTTTGTGTGTGTGTGTGTGTGTGTGTGTGTGTATGTGTGTGAACACGATAACTCTCGTAAAAATGGTCCGATCGAGACCAAATTTGGTAGGGACATGTATTACTACATTTGCTCGGACGAGTTTGTAAACCAGACATATCGGTCAATGGGAACGGGAATTTTGGGGGGTTTTGTACTCAAAAATTGGGTTTTTTGTGTTTTTCATGCTTAATTTAAAAGATTTTTAGATTTTATCATTTTACCATTAGAATCAGCTAAAAAAACTAAACAATTTAGTTTCTTTAGTTTTTCTCTCCCTATCTCCAACGGTCACTCACATATTAAAAAACCTAGACACAGTATGTTGTATTTTGAAGCTCCAATGTTAATCTTATGGAGGACTAGCTGACCCGGCGAACTTCGTAACGCCTCACAGTAAACACATGTTAACTTTAAGATTGGCCATGTTCTGAAGTCGAATAGCAATACGGCTTCATTGTGAAAGGTTATATATTCTGGGTCGCTGCATAGTGAATAACAATACTGAAACGATAAAACATATTAATATCATTCCCATAAAACAAATAAATCTGAGTGGATTAATTCACAATTTTCAAATCCAATCCAAACCCAAACGAACCCTAACTGTAATACGGCTTTTATAGGAAAGATATACAACAGCTGATTATTATAATAAACGTAATAATATAAACATTGTAATTATCTTATAAACACGTGACTTTAATCAGACAGAAAATAAAAATATAAATACATAATCCCCCAAAACCGTTAACTATTAACGTGTTGAATAAAGCTGTTCATTTTTTACAGTACACACTTACTTCATAGTTTAACATTAATGAATGATTCAGATGGCATTGGATAGTAAAGCATACGGTATTGCTAATGGAAAGTAAACCAATCAGCTGTAGCTAAGAAATCAAATGTTTTCATTGTAGACAATTTGTAAACAAACTTACTCTCCATAGGGTTAACATTAGAAATTTAAAACGCCATAAAATGGAAACTTATGGGGTTTCGAAAATATTTTTTCACTAAAACCTTCCCGGACACATATAGAGCAACTTCCTAAAATTTCATGGCGATCGGATGAGTAGTTTGGCAACGCATAAAGGACATACAGACAGACATACATTCAATTTTATATATAGAGATAAGGAAAAATTAATATTTCCCATATCAATCAATATTTTTGGATTAAACCTGGTATATACCTTCATGGGTTTGAGATCTATCCATTTATGCTTAAAAATCACAGTTTATGTGTTTATCATGGCAGCAAACCTGCATACTCTTTTCCCATGTTAATCATATAGGGAATAGGCAAAATTCATTATTTATGGACAGATGTTGATGAAAGTTGGTATAAATGTTAAAAATAAAAATTGTTTCTGGTATAAATGTCTACTTTCAGCGTTCCTCAAAGCAGCAAACCTGCACACTCTTTCCTATGTTAATCATATGGAGAATAGGCAAATAATTCTCATGTTTATGGCCAGATTTTAATCAAACTTGTTATATATTATTGATTTGGAAATTCGCTGAGTACGAAGGTTTGCTGCGACGGGGGTATTTTTCTTTCTATTAAATCTTTAAACTACAACAGGTGATTATTGCCAGTAGAGGTTATTTATTTAAAACTGAAACAAAATGTGACCAATATTGTGTAAAAAGTGGGTTATTTAATGCTCGTTATTTACTTTTCAAGGGTTGGCGGACAATTTTAAGCCTTTAAAAACCTATTCTGGAATGTAGAGAGTGTATGAAAAGTTTCATTGTCATCAGATTCCCTGTTTTTTTGGAGAAGATGGTGTAAAATGCCCCCTGGAGCGTTACAGACACAAATTGTGACAAGACTTGACAAGTTGATTTTTCGACTCAACCGGTTTGGCAATATTAACAACATGTGCTTTTGTGGTTATTGGTTATAAGGGGAGGGCATGTTTAATGCTTTTTTTTGTATTTCAAAAAGATATAAGTAATTATAGTTATGTTACAGTTAAGTCAAAAGCTTACCACTTCTAGGGTTAAAGCAACTGCTTGTACATTGGCGAAAATATCGCAGACGACACTATATGAACAGCGGCATTGGCGATAATTTCCCCGATCATAATGGAGGGTTAATATCTTCAGGTTATTTACTGCATTGGTACTAAAAAAGCCACCGTATTGTTATATTTTAATCGGTTTTTTAGCTATTTAATTACGTAGACTATTTTTTCTAGGAAATTATTTTATTTTCTGACTGAATTTTGAAATGCAAGTTAGGGAATCACTTGTCTACAGTTTTTTGTTAATGATAGTAATTTTGTTTAGTAGTTAGTATCTTATGAACATCTGAGAGCGAGCGTGTGAAACTGTGCGAAAAATATTAATTTTTTTGTAAATATGCCGCAGACTAGAAGAAAACCAAAGACGTGTAAAGATTAATGACTAAAGAATACTATGTTATAAGTACCAAAACCCAATTTTAAGCTAAAACTAGTCAATCCTTGCGTACCCTCCCTAAGCCGTTGCTATTCACACAATCAGTGTAACATACAAAGTTGCCTCTTTTACGTGTTTATTCTCCATGTATTTGTTCATAATCTGAATATTATTACTTAATTATTTACCTGAAACAGATCTGCCCCGATGAAAGCACTAACTTGCACACATTTAGCATCTTCCACAACAATTTTTAATCCATTTTCAGAGACAAAACAAGTTGCCATCTGTAAAATCATTAAAACTTTAAATAGCCTAAGTCTACTTGAAGAAGTTAAATTGTGTTGACTCACCCAATATTCTCATTCAAACTTGGCTTAAAATTCCTACCTGGGTAGGTTCATTTCTAAAGGTAATCCAATCTAATAAACAATGATAAAAACTAAAAATATATACTATTCTAAACTCTTAACTTTCCTGTTTCAGTAAGTTTTCCAGTTTTCCTCATATAAAAATTTTCCTGTAAGGGATTATAAACTATTACCGTACCTAGATGCCCCAAATGTATACTGTGTGTCCCACAAAGAGGATGATATTTTTGAATTAATGTTCTAGATGCATCGAAATGCTAGAAAACTAGAAACTCTGCAGTTATAATGTATATATGTGTAAAATAACTCCAGTCTCAGTTCATTCTGATAATTTGTAACAAATGGCAGAACATTAAACAAATAGTGTTTTTTTTAAAGTAGTTTATTTTTAAAAAGTATTTCAAATGGATTCTTGATTTGTATTATGTTACTTAAGTAAATAAAATTCAAGAGGCATGAATGTGGTAAACCATTATTAATTTGTAACTCATTATTTAAAGATGTTAAGATGCAATTAGAGATAATAAAACGTTCAAAATTAGATGAAAACGAAATCCTAGTTAGTTTTGATGTGGAATCACTATTCACCAGTATTCCTTTATCTCAAACTGTTGATCTAATCAGGACACGACTTAACGAACAACTGACTGAATTAGCTGAAATAAGTCTCTGTTTGACATAGACATATTTTTACTTCCAAGGAAAATTTTATGAGCAAATAGAAGGAGCGGCGATGGGTTCACATTTATCTCCAGTAGCAGCTAATCTCTTCATGGAAAATTTTGCAAGTACCGCATTGGAATCAGCGAGTTTGAAACCAAAGAATTGGCTTCTGTACGTAGACAACATTTGAGCTGTGTTGCCACTTGGGAGAGAGACGCTCCAGGGATTTCTAGACCATCATAACGGCTTGAATTCCAACATAAGATTCACCATGGAGGAAGAAAAGGATCAAAAACTCCCATTCCTGGACGTCTTAACGACAAGGAAGAGGGACGGATCAATAGGCCATGCCACACACCAATAGGTATCTAAATGTCATCAACATACCGCTTAAAAGAATGGCATCTTAAACACACTAATCAATATCTGACTCCGATAGCTGGAAAAAAGAAAAATCTCTGCTTATGTCCACCTACAACTGAATGGGTAAAGAAAAGCAAATATAAAAAAGTGTTTACTAAATAGGAATCACTTGCAAAGGAAGCAATAGCCCCAGTCCATAGTAGCCAACAACCCGATCCAATAGACGAAGTTCACAAACCCCGATCTTTTTTACTATACGTCAAAGACGTCCAAGAAGATTAGCAGAGTACTTAAAAAACTCAATATAACTTAGCAGCTTTGTACAAGCCACCGAGGAAAATCAGTACCTATCTACCCATCGGCAAAGACAAAATTCCATTAAATTCGTCAGGTGTATACAAAATTCTGTGTACTTGTGGTTCTGTGTACGTAGGATAAATCAAAAAAATGATTTCCACCAGATAAAAGAACACATTCGCCATACTATAATACCCCCGTCGCAGCAGACCTTCGTACTCAGCGAATTTCTAAATCAATAATTTAATATGTAACAAGTTTTATAAAAATATGTCCATAAACATGAGAATTATTTGCCTATTCTCCATAAGATTAACATAGGAAAGAATGTGCAGGTTAGCTGCTGTGAGGAACACTGAAAAAAGTCATTTCTACCATGAATAATTTTTATCTTAACATTTATACCAACTTTCATCAACATCTGTCCATAAATAAAGGAGTTTGCCTATTCCCTATATGATTAATATGGGAAAAGAGTATGCAGGTTTGCTGCCATGATAAACACATAAACTATGATTTTTAAGCATAAATGGATAGATTTTAACCACATGAAGCTAAATATCAAGTTTTATCCAAAAATATTGATTAATATGGGAAATATTCATTTTTCCTTATCCTCCATAAGATTAACATTGGAGCCCCACAATACAACGTACTGTGTTTAGATTTTTTAATATCTCGGTAACCGTTGGAGATAGAGAAAATCTTTAAGAAACTTAATTGGGTAGTTTTTTAAGCTAATTCCAATGGTGAAATATAAATTAGAAATTTTTAAAAATTACACGTGAAAAACGCAAAAAACCCCATATTGGAGTACAAAACCCCCTCAAACTACCCGTTCCCATTGACCGATATATCTGGTTTATGAACTCTTCCGAGCATTTGTAGGAATACACGTCTCTACCAAATTTGGTCTCGATCGAACCATTTTTACGAGAGTTATCGTGCTAACAGACACACACACACACACACATATATATATATATATATATATATAAATTTTAACGACTATTGTTTTTGGACTCTGGGCACCTAAAGACGAAAAAATAACATGGTCCCGGACTTAAGTCTTACCATGAGACCTACGGTAATAGCTTCTTCCCTATGGGAAATTCGCTAAAAGTAAATCCCAATAAATCACCCATAGTAGAACACAGATACACCACAAAACATGCTATCGAATTAGACAAAACAAAAGTACTTGCTAACATCCCACACCCCAGAAATATCAGAGAAGCCATAGAAATAAGGAAATACACAAATAATTTTAACAAAGAAAACAGCTTTCGTTTACCCCAATCATGGCAACCTGATTTATAAAAACTTTGACAATAACATCTTAACAAAGCATTGCTAATTGGCAGGTCCACACGATCATCCCAACCCCCACCAGGACAGTTGACCTTTCCGCCTACCTGCGCTTGGACAAAAAACCTTTCAGTCTCAGCTTAGCCACTAAGGATGCCACTGCACAGCAAAGGTGAAACGTTAGGCAATAAAAACCTTTCTTTAAAACAATTATCTGCCCAAATCAACACGGGTTTTCGCCAAAAAAGTCGACCACAACTAATCTTGTCTCTTTCCAATGTCAAATCATGTCGGCCTTTAGGGAGCACTGTCAACTTGATGCGGTATATTTAGATTTTGCCAAGGCTTTCGACAGAGTGAGTCACAAACATCTATTAGCTAAACTTCATGCACTGGGCATTGTTGGTTCTATTTACGAGTGGATGTCTAGTTACCTGTCGAACAGGAGTTTGAGGGTTAAATTTGCCTGTGGCCTGTCATCTGCGTTTACTGCCATGTCTGGTGTGCCCCAGGGGTCTCATCTGGGTCCTCTGCTCTTCAATATCTTTGTGAACGACATTGTTCAGGCGGTGTCCGTGGAATGTCTTCTCTTTGCAGACGACATTAAGCTTTTCAGGAGAATTGTGGACGTGAGTGACTGCGTCACCTTGCAATCCAGCTTGGATGATATCATCACATGGTGCAATAAGAATGCCATGTCACTAAATGTTACCAAGTGCACGTGTATATCTTTCCATCGGATCAGTCATCCAGTGCCTTTTACTTATAGGATCGATGGCGAGGAGTTGAATAGATGCTCCAGGGTGCATGATTTGGGTGTCACTTTCTCTAGTAGCTTGGGTCAAGAGCAACATGTGCAAGACGTATGTGCTAAGGCATCCAGGAACTTGGGTTTGTTATCTCGCATGTCTAGACATTTGAAAAATCCATACGTCCTTAAGCTTTTGTACTGTGCATACGTTCGATCACCACTGGAATACTGCTCTGTAGTGTGGTCACCTCATCAGAATACCCTCAAGGATGAGCTCCAGAGTATCCAGAATAGATTTCTGAGGCTGGTTGGTGTCTGCCAGGGATATGCCTACAGAGAGGTGCCTACCGAGAGTATTGCCATGCAGCTTGGACTACTTCCTCTTGGTGTTCGTAGAGATCTGCATGATGTTCTTTTCCTCTACAAGCTCCTCAACAACCTAATCGAGGCTCCTGATCTACTGTTCCAGGTCTCCCTACGTTGCTCAACGAGGACTCGATCAACCGAACTTTTTTGCCGTGGACACGTCCGCACTAACTATGAGGCCAATTCCACCATGAACCGGATCCAGCGCCTTGGCAACCTGGTACCACCTTGCCTTGACTTCTTCTTCTCCAGCTATATGAGCTTCAGGAACGGTTTGATCCTGGCGGGTTCTCAGAGTTTGGCATAGGGTTATTATTTGACTGTTTTTGGTGCCGTATGTTTTGGCAATTGTTAAAATATTGTTATTGTTTTTTTTTATATATTATTGCTTGTGTTATTTTGTGCTTGTTAATAAGGTGTTTTTGTCATTGTAATAGTCATTGCTCATTTAGCTTGGTTATGTCTGTTAACTAATTGTATAGTTTATTATTTGTATTTACTCTGTGCATTGTAATGACCGCGTCTAATTTATTGCATCTTTGCATGCTTATGTACTCACTTTTTATTTACTTCTATTTTGTTTAAATGGTTGTCCGTTGATAAATAAATAAATAAATAAAAACTATATGACAACGAGGTTGACGCTGAAAAATCAACTTGACATTGTTGACACCGGCCACGAAAGCCTTATTTGATCTTCATGTTTGAAGATCAAATAATTTTTCTCATGTGTCTCTTGTCAACATAACTTAGTCTGAAACACATTCATGAGTCTCTCTCTAATTCTAAAGTAACTTTACTTAATTACTGGATCAAGAAACACCATTCTGGACTAAGAATCTTCCATTCTCACTTCATGCAATAGAGATGACATCATCGATTACAGTTTTTGCCAAGTTGACTACTATAGATGGTAAACATAAATTTCCCTTTGGGAAGCTAAAGGGGAATTTAAAGGGAGATTGAACCTACAGATTTTTAAGAAAAGCTGATAAGTTCAGGGACTTCAAAAAATTCATTTTCTTTATAAAAGGGCCTGATACTATAAATCTGTAAAGAATCCTTCTAAATTTGCTGATATACAGTGAACAATTTCTAGTAGCCTATCAAATATTTTAAACTTTTTCCGTCTAACCAGCTTTGAGTCAATGTAAACCTAATAAATGATTCCACCTCTATCTACCACTTGTGCCTTGTAGTGGTGGTCTCTCTTCTGAGTTCGAAATCATTCACAATGTTCCAATAAATAGGCTATATACAATGACAAAAGTTAGTTTGGGGGGGGTTTTGTACCCCAAAATGGAGTATTTTGCGTTTTTCACATGTAATTTTTTTAAATTTCAAATTTTATTTTTCACCATTAGAATCAGCTTAAAAAACTGCACAATTAAGTTCCTTAAAGTTTTTCTCTATCTCCAACGGTTACCGAGATATTAAAAAATCTAAATACAGTACGTTGTATTTTGAGCCTCCAATGTTAATCTTATGGAGGATAAGGAAAAATTAATATTTCCCATATCAATAAATATTTTTGGATTAAACTTGGTATTTACCTTCATGTTCATGTTGTTGATACCCACCCGTTTATGCTTAAAAATCATAGTTTATGTATTTATCATGGCAGCTAACCTGCATACTCTTTTCCCATGTTAATCATACGGAGAATTGGCAAACTCATTTATTTATGGACATATGTTTATGAAACTTGGTATTAATGGTCAAAGTAAAAATATTTCATGCTAAAAAATGCCTACTTTCAGTGTTCCTCACAGCAACAAACCTGCATACTCTTTCCCATGTTAATCTTATGGAGAATAGGCAAATAATTCTCATGTTTATCGACAGATATTGATAAAACTTGTCGTATATATTATTATTATATAATTGATTTGGAAATTCGCTGAGTACGCAGATCTGTTGCGACGGAGGTATTGTGAAGTTGCCTTGGTTTTATAAAGTACACAATGACTACAGCTATCCTATAAACTAATACCATACACCAAGATATTGTGAAACGAGTGAAGGATGATTGTGGCACCTTCTTGTAGTCTCGTTACTGACTAAGGCTGGCATGTACTGACAGGCTGACTGCTTAGACAGAACTGTTAATTAATAGTCCAACAATCAATGGCATATCTAAGGGACCTGAAGTTCAACATGGAGTCTGAACCACTGCACAATTTCTGCTATCAGTCACAATTTTAAGAAGAGTATTACAGTATTTTTATTTTATAATGAATAAAACCTCTTTATAGATTTACCCATTAATTATTTGAGTTATTACTTCAATACTACCTTTTTGGTGGTAAATTAATTGGCTTAGAAGCAAAGTGGTAAGCTCAACTTGTGATTTTAATGTCGCCAATTCAAATCAGAAGGCATTGAATAGCAAATCACATTACTAATGGAAATTAAACCAACAGCTGTAGCTTTATAAATAAAATGTTTTGATTGTAGAAAATGTGTAAACAAACTTATTCCCTATAAGGTTAACATTAGAATTTTAAAACACCATAAAATGGAACTTATGGAGTTTTCAAAGAAAATTCACTAAAACCTTCCCGGACACATATAGAGCAACTTCCTAAAATTTCATGGTGATCGGATGAGTTTGGCTACGCATAAAGGACATACATACATACATTCAGTTTATATTATATAGGGATTAGAAATAATGATAACAGTTAATTTCAGCATGCCTCATTATTTTGGACCATACTTAACCCGCCATTGGTACCGTTGTTAGGCAGCGCCTAAGAATTTCAGAACAAAGAATTATTTTTTGATTTTAGGAATAAACCTTTTACATTCCAGGTTTTCCCAAAGGAGTATATAAGATACCATATTGACACTCAACAGAATTATTATCGCACAGGTGCGTGATAGGTGGAGGGGTTAAGTGTGCTATGTCAGGGTTGTTAGGCTTTGCCTCACTACGATACCGATGGTGTTGCGGTTAGTTAGGTGCATTCTAATGTCGATATCTTTGGCGAGATAGTTTTATTATATTCCATGAAATTATAGGTTTTTATTTTTTTTTGTTTTAGTGACTTAAATATCTTAAAATTTAAAAAATCACTTAATAATTATGATTATTAAATAATCACTTATTAAGTTAAACATAACTTTAAAGACTATGGGGGTAGTAGGCCTTAGGGTTTGTTAATTTTGTGGATAGGCCTACTCACAATCAGGCCACTAAAAACTTAATTTGCATTGATCAAAATCTACAGATTTACATGAAATTGGAAGCTTTGAAACAGTACAACGTGACTATGGTAAAATTGTTGCAGTCCCTACCTCTTTAAAGTTGAGTACTTTAAGAATATGGGACAGATTCTTAACATTATCCAATTTGAGTTCAAATAAGTTATCGCTTCCCCCATCACTGACATTCAAAGCTGTCTTGGTCATTTTCGCTGATCGTTTGAGATTAAAGTCAAATAAATGTAACACCTGTCTTGAAGTTACTGGCTAACGCTATACTAATAAATAGGTCTACATAGAAATAAGTCAAGGTCTCGAATTGAACACTGTTTTGCTTTGATCCCTTCCATCCTTTCCTGATTCCTAGTTTCAACGAGTCAACGTCAAATATTAGATTATATCAGATGTTTGGCGGCAAGTTTATTAGTGAACTTCGTCATAGAGGAAGGATAGAATGAGTTGAAGGGAATAGACAATTACAGTATTTCAATGTTGCCCATTCAACAGTTCAGTCTTATTTTGTGTCCAGCTAACATAATAACATAGTTTATAATATATTATGCTAACACAAGAGGTTAAAGGGTTAAACAGAAATATATTTATCTATACTTCATTTAATATCTGCATCTATATCTCTATTGGTCAAACACAATAAATGAATGAATGAATGAAAATACTTTTTTATTGAGGCGAACATTAGGACCTCATGGTCCTTTCTAAAAATAAATGTTTAACTAGAAAATCTCCTGCATTATTTTTCTTAGGTTAAAAATGTGCGTCGAGCGTTTTAGATGTAGCTATTGTCGTAAGAGAGTATCCTCAGGTTATTTTTATTATGTTAGTAGCCTTTTAGGAGGGACTAACCAAAGTACCCTTACGCAATCTATTGCATTTATCGGACTTTTCCTATACCTCCCTTCTTGAACTTTGACCAGGTAATCCTGGATTGTTCGTGTCAATTTATGTAAAAAAAGGAAGAAAATAACTTAAGTTAAAACTCATCGAACTTAAACTTAGTTGGCAAAGGCGGTCTGCAAGAATGTGAGTGGCTCAGAGAGAAACTCATCAATAGAGTAAAATGGAAATGTAATTTTATTCAGCCATCCAGTCAAAAATTGCTCAAAATGGGTCTTCTCCTACACCTTCACTTTATCAGGAAGTCTGGTATACATCCTGAACGCAATGTCAGGGAATCGTTTGGAGGTAAACATCAACCTTCGTCTCGAGATATCAATGTTGGACTTGCTCGATCCTTACAGTACATCATAGCTGTGTAAGAGTGGTTTCTTAAATTGTAGTGAAAGAACTCTCGTTGGTTTTCACAAAAATTCAGAGAAACCAAGATATAGTGTGAAGGGACGGTATGAATTCCTAACTGGTGGAACAAGGGATAATTTGTGTATTCCTACATTTACTTGGACGAGTTCATAATCCAGATACTTTGGGTCGATTGGAACGGGTACTTTGGGTGTTTCGTACCCCAAAATTGGGGTTTCACATTTTTCATATGTACTTTTAACATTTTAACTTCAACCACATGGTTGAGATCCATTCTTTTTTTTAAATCATAGCTATCATGGCAAATAACCTGCATACTATTTTCCCATGTTAATCATATAGAAAATATGCAAACTACTTTATTTAGAGACAGATGTTTTTAAAACTTGGTATGAAAAATAAAAATTGCTCATGGTAAAAATGCCTACTTTCAGTGTTCCTTAAACCTGAATACACTTTCCTATGTTAATCTTATGGGGAATAGGCAACTTATACATTGACAGTTATTGATAAAACTTCTCATATATTATTACTGGTATATTTATTTGGAAATTCGCTGAGTACACAGGTCTGCTTTAACAGGTATTTAATTTTAAGATCAATCACAGTATGGCATGGTCTAATTAGTGGACGTATACTTTTGTTAGTGTATGGTCCCTGATACTACTTTTAAATAAAAATATTTATTCTCTTTGGTTGGTTATTGTTCTCTTCAATTCCATTCCCAGAATCCTCGATCCCCGTTTCGCCGGGATTGGTTGACTGACGTCACTCATCACTCTGAAAACGTTTGTGTTGTGGTTAGATCGTATTTGGTTATGGTGGTAATTGATAAAAAGATGTGAGTAATTGCCCATCTGTATATTATCTCGAATTCCAATTGTCTTGGTGTCAACTTTTAAAGATCTTAATCATCTAAATCTATTGCTAAAATCAAACAATTAAAGGGTTTGGAATTATAAATTAATTATTTTCCCAACCAGCGCCATGTTATTAAGCGTCAAAACTAAAACTAATGCCGGCCATAAATACATCTTCTAGTTCTTATTTAATAAAATTAAGATTTCTTTGAAAATATCCTTTGTATAACTTATGTTCACTGAGTTTTACCTTTATATCTAATACTTTCAGTATTTTGCCGTTCTATAATACTACATCTACGCTTGCTATATAGAATGCTGAGTTCTGTTACTGGGAAATGCAACCCTTAGTAATTTGCCCTAAATTTGCTCCAATCAAGTATGTTTTTGGATTTATACACCTCAATAGGATTTGCAAGATACTTGTGTTCACAAGAGGTATCAGTGACCAAATTAGCCTACTTAGTATTCCTATGAAAAAAACCAAGTTTCCTCATAAACTTAAATGTTAATAAAAGTTATACTTACACTCAGCTCCTGTCAAAATACATTTATATCTACTAGCGATGCTCAACGATGTAATTTTAAGGACTGTGTTTAGTAACAGTTAAAAATGCAAGTTTCATATCGAGTACGTTCAAAATTTCAGATGTAACCACAGTACTTGCTGTTCTCTGCAAGGGTAAATATTTTCAACACAGTATCCAACCAATCTATATAAAATCGATCATAGAATTACTTTTTGCACTGTCTAACAACCTTTAAACAAAGTTTCTGTCCGCGGGAAAGCCCAATTTTGATGTTTCCAGCGATTTTAGGCTGAAATATAACAATTTCAAACCAAAACGTCAAGCTAGGGGATCGGCGGGAATTGGGGTTCTGGGCGGGTGGAAAATCACACAAATACAAATACACTTAACATTTTCTAAAAATAAAATAAAAAAACACTTTAACAAAATAAGGCACTATCAAACTTTTTTTACAAATAATAAAAATAATTTTAGGGAAATAAAAAATGTTAGATTAAACATAGATAATATTTAATAAAAAGCTTTTGATTGGAATTATTATGTCAAAGAATTATTATTCACTTTAAATTAATTTATCTAAATTTAAAAAATTAATTAATTAATTTTTAAAAATAAAAAAAAAAACTGAAAAAATCAATTAAATCATCAAATATAAAAAATAAAATCACAATTACATAATCTTTAAGAAAAATATTGTTTTTTACAAATAAGAAGCACTTTTATTTTATAATTTTTAAAATTTCTGAAATATAAAAATAAATTGTAATTTTCGTAAAATGTTGATATACTTAAATTATTTATAATATTTGTATCTTAAAAATTAAAAATAAATTATCTTATTCTTTCAAAATATTAAAAAGTTGTTTGTAGCGACCAATATAATAATAAACAATTATAAGCTCTCTGCGGTTGAGTTCTTTATTATCAAAATTTAACAAAATATAAATAAGGACCCGAAAAATTTTTTATACTTCACTGAAAAATTATATATAAACATTTGTTTATGTATAATTTATGTATAATTGTAGCCATAAAGCTTGAGATATATTATAAAATTACTAAAAGTAGATTCATTTTTTATGTTCATTCGTAATCGTCATGAGAATAATAAAGGCAAAAATTCAGATAGTGAAGCATCTGACAAAGAAAACAAGAAGGAACGAGGGCGTGAAAAGGAAAAGAAGAAGAAAACAGGGAGTGACTCGTCTTCTTCTGACAGCAGCAGCAGGAGGTGGGCTGTTAGAGAAGATTAAAAATTTTATATGAGACTTATTTTAATTTGTAAAAGTTGTATGTAGGCGACCAATACGCGTTGTCTTATATTGTAGCCTAATAAACAGTATATTGCCAACATACAGCTCTCTGCGGTGTTGAGTTCTTTATTGATAGTATAAACTATTATCAACGAGATAACAATATCAATAAGGACCCGAAAAATGTTTTTTATACTTCACTGAGCAAAGTATTATATAAACACATGTGTTTTTGTGTTTGTTTATGTATAATTTAGTGTAATTTGTAGCCATAAAGCTTGAGATATATTACTGTCTAAAAGTAGATTCATTTTTTATGTTCATCAGGGCACGTAATCGTCATGAGAATAATAAAGGCAAAAATTCAGATAGTGAAGCATCTGACAAAGAAAACAAGAAGGAACGAGGGCGTGAAAAGGAAAAGAAGAAGAAAACAGGGAGTGACTCGTCTTCTTCTGACAGCAGCAGCAGGAGGTGGGCTGTTAGAGAAGATTAAAAATTTTATATGAGACTTATTTTAATACTTATCCTTCATGCTAAAAAAATATAAAACCTGTTCTTTCTACTACAGTAGACCCATAAAAAAGTCAGTCGTTAATTATCATGACAAAAATAAATGAAAAAATAAAACTATAACTAAGCCTTGCAATAGACTGCAACTCTTCTACTTAATCAACTCTATTCCAGTCTCGAAGCCACTGAGAGAAGGGCACTCCACATGGTTTCTCATCTCCCTCCCTGGGCCCGGAATACCTCAGTATACAATGCCCACTCTATCCCACCCCTCTGTGACTTCCTTCAGGGAGGGAGATGAGAAACCATGCGAAGTGCCCTTCTCTCAGTGGCTTTGAGACTGGAATAGAGTTGATTAAGTAGAAGAGTTGCGGTCTATTGCTAGGCTTAGTAATAGTTTTATTTTTTCATTTATTTAAAAAAAATGTGTAAAATCTGTTATTGAACCTGAGTTCTGAAATTTAAGGCTGAAACGAGAGTGATTTAAATTAGTTAATTTAACAAAGCAGTGACATCAAGCTATGGTGGGAGATTGATTAGTTGGTGGACAATGAGGGTTGGGCGTTCTGTGAAAAAAGGATCCAAGAGGGTTACAGGATATCAGATGTGTTTGAGCCCAAACATCTGCAGGACATCAGATGTTTCACAGAATGCCCAACCCTCATTGTCCACCAACTAATCAATCTCCCACCATAGCTTGATGTCACTTGATGTTAAATCAACTAATTTAAATCACTCACGTTTCAGCATTAAATTTCAGAACTCAGGTTCAATAACAGATTTTACACCCCAGCCAAATAAGCCTAATCCCAGCGCCCAAATCTAATCATTTCTACTTTACCCACCATCTGACCATAGTCCGGATGTTTTTTTTCGGGTCAGGGCAAATACGCCCACCCCGGCCTTGTCAATGAATGTGGCTTCCTTACTCCCTACTCCCACACTGCTACCATATAAATCCCTGCTACAAAACAAAGCCAGATATTCGTTTGGGCGTGGCCAGACATCGTTCGGTCGAGGGCTACCTGCTCTTGGGTTAGCTCTGGTCTCTGTATTCAAAAATATTTTCCGTCAACAAATAACCTGAAACCATATACAATAATATTAATAACCCAAACTACCCGCAACCAACACCTTACCCAAACCTATAACCAAAAACCAAATACCCCAAAACCTATCCTTGGCTGAAGAAGACATATTCAGTCCTAAAACAGCCGCAGTGGGCTCACAGTCCACTGAAACCTCACATCCCGTCTTGTCCTTCTTAACTTACTTAACACATTGAATCCTGGAGGCCAAAGGGGCTTTTGTTGCAAAAATGGAGGATATTTTTTAGTAATTAAATAGTTTGTAACTTTTTTTTTAATCTACACCTCACAATTTATACATCATTTTATAGATTAAATCAAGAGCTTTAAGAAAATGTAATACCTCACAGGCCTTTTTGTAATTTCTTTTGCAATTTTGATAGTAAAAAACTAAATATTGCCAAAAATTAAAGTTGCTACATTACTCTTGAGTAATGTAAAGAGTATTGTAAAGAGGATCAATGTGTAGTTTGATTACAGCTCTTCAAGCAGTTCACGTTCATCTTCTGGATCAAGTTCCTCCAAAAGTTCAAGCTCTGGCTCTAGCTCAAGATCTAGCTCGTCCTCAAGCAGCTCCGGAAGCTCTTCAGACAGCTCTGCTGCTAGAGCCAAGGCTAAAAGGAAGGCTTCAGCACCAGTGGTGAGTCGTAGTCGAAGCCGAAGTCCTGATGCTAAGAAACTCAAACAAGAGAAAGACAAGGATAAAGATGGCAAGGATAAAAAAGAGAAAAAGTCAGAAAAACCTAAAACGGCAGTTAAGCGATCAAGGTGAGTGTATATTAGCAAATTTTCTATATTTATTTTAAATATCTAAAAAAGTTTTTACATCAGCACAGTATCAAAATGACAAAATCCTTATAATTCACCCATCAATAAAATTAGTAGGCTTAAGCCTAAATAAAAATCAATTACAATGCACTTCAATGGACAAACGTTTAAAAGTCAAGGGTGATTTAGGGTTTGCTTAGGGTGACTGTACATTTAGATATGCTTACATTAGTTTTAAAATTATATATGTGGGAACAGTCAATAGGCGGTGTATAATAGTGACTTCAAATAGGTGGAAAATAACTCACAGATCTTATTGGGTTCAGATTCTTGCAGACGTCAAGCTCCATAACTCCAGGTTTAGGGTTGTTTTGTTTTAAACTACTGACAAAGGACCAAAACACTTTAATATTAGATGGTATTACAGCCACTAAATGCTCCACATAGCCAAGTCGGATATAATAATTAACTAATAATAAATTTTATAATTTAGTGATCCCTTTAGTACTGGAATAACTTAAAATCCTACTAAAATAGTTTTAAATTTCAAATAGAGGACATTAAAAAAGTTTAGTCACCATCACGACTTATGTCGTGACTTCATGGCCTGACTGATGGACATCACGACTTATGGGGCTTTTGGGCCAGTTCAGCCATCATGACTTATGTCGTGACAGGGCGTCAATGGGTTAAAGGAGGAAGTATGTGTCAGTCCACTGATGCTATTTATTCCTCTTTATTTATGACTGGTACTCAAAAAACAAAAACAACTTTACAATCTTGAACTCCTATTCAGGGCTTGCTTAATATCTGACCATAATTTCGTACCTTTGAGAATATTTTATTTTCAACTCTATTAATTACGTTATGGTTACTTGTATTTATCATGATTTCAAATTTTCCAGTATCCTTGCCTTACTAGGTAAAGAATATAATCAATGGGGTAAATCTTGTTCACCACTTATATGATATGGCTTGATTTCCAGGTCACCTTCTCCTAAGCGAAAGAGGAAGGAGAGGTCACCGACTCCAAAACCCTTGAGGATTCATGTAGGGAGGCTAACACGAAATGTCACCAAAGATCATATCTCAGAGATCTTCAGCAGCTATGGAACTGTCAAGGCAGTGGAGTTTCCAATGGACAGACTACACCCTCCTGGTGGCCGAGGGTATGCCTACGTGGAGTTTGAAACTGCAGAACAAGCTGAGAATGCCATGAAACATATGGATGGTGGTGAGTTGTATTGGATACTGTTTACTCACTATACTTTAATATAGGTCAAATATGTCTAGATTAAAAATCATTTTGATAACATTCAGGGCACCCGTGATACTGGAATTGCATAACTGATGATGATTTGATTAAATTGGACCTATGTAAATTTGTATTAATTTTGTTACCACTATTTATGACCAATTCACCAGCCACTCTTGCTTTATTTGAGGGGTTTCTTTGGGGCAAACTGGTGGGTTTGTAAGTAGGGTTGAGTCGATTCCAAACATCGATTCTTGATTCCACCGATTTTCAGAGTTGGAATCAGAATAGAAAATGATTGTCTAAAATCAATTCCAACCATTCGTTGTTCCTCCGATAATGAACGGCGAAAAGAAGTATTAATTATGTTCGTTCTCCTCATCGCAATGTCGTAAGAAGAAACAGTCGTCATTATTTGTATGAATCTCGGATGAGGAAACCAATCGTCACCCTGCCGACTCAAAATTATCGTGCAGTTTCAGTTTGTTGTTTTGCCACCGTTTGATCATGGATTAGTAATTATTCCTTTGCCTTGTTTAATTGAAACAACAATAAAAAGAAAGTTGGTGTGGCGAGTTACATTAAAATAAATTGATCTGTGATTCATAATTTTGTCCATTTGTTTATTTATATTTTTATTCAAGCCTGCTAATTTAAGTAAGGATTTTGTAGATATGACCCTGTTTGGATTTGGAAACTTTTTTTTAAACTCACAATAACAATAACTTACTAACGAATGAATTTCATTTTTTTGTTCTGTCTATTAAACCTTTCAGTGCTAAGATCCGATATATCGGATCTCGGCATATTCCCGAAAAAATGCTAAGATCCGATATATCGGACCGCCGATTTTTGCCGAAAACGCTAAGTGCCGATATATCAGATTTTACTATTTTCGGCATATTTCCGTTATTTATTGGAGTATACCAATGACAAACATATCAAAATAAAGAGGAATAAATTATCTATTGGAACATAACATTTATTTTATGAATAAATTAAACTAAATTAAAATATGAAAAACAGCAAATTGTTAACCTTAGTAATATTGCCAGAGCAACCAAAATTAAACCTATGAATAAACAAGTAAAAAAACTGAACAAAAATCTGAGGAAAAATATTACCACCCAAAAAAAACAATATTATAAAGACAAAATAATGAAATCATCAAACATAACTAAAACTGTATGGGACATTATTAATTCAGAAGCCGGTAAAACTAAATACAAGCCACAGAACATTGCTTTAAACGTAGAAAATTGTTTAACATCAGATGCGAAAGTAGTGAGTAATGTTTTAAATGATTATTTTTGTGATTTAGTTAACAATAATGTTACACCTAATATTTTCTTGTTGTAAGGGATGAAGGATGATTGAAGGATGAACCCTTCAACCATGAATCTCAATTTTTGGAGTATAGTGGCCCTGAACATTGCCCTCTGGTAAATTCAAAACCCATTGCATATTTCAACCTGTTTTTTACAATTTCATTGATTCATATGTTTGTTGACAACACCAACCATTATGCCCAGAAATTTTTGTCAACAACTACCCTCTCATGATAAGTTTATTTTTATGTTCATATTTTTAGGTTTTAATGCAGGTTAAGTGTAAGAAAGGGCCATGTGGCCCTAACTTTGCCTGTTTAAATAAAGAATTTTTCATTTCTTTTCATTTCTCTCACCGTTTAGCCGCTCAAGAAACTGGGTGAATACTACCTTGCAGGACCATGAAGCAGGAGATGAAGGCTTTCTTGGCAATGGTTTTAAATATGGGTATGATCCGCAAGCCTAGCATTAAAAGTTATTGGGATACCCATTTCACTGATAAAACACCTTATTTCCCCAAAATGATGCCTCGAGACCATTTCCAAGCTACATTGGAACGTGGATAATTCGAACTTCTGTAATTCGAAAACTTCTTTATTTCAAAGTTTTAACTTGGTCCCTAGAATTTTATATAAAAATAATTTTGAAATATCCTGGTTAATTCGAATAATTTTTTGGATAATTCGAATTTTTTGCAGCTAAAGAGAACAAGTCATTGTGTACGATTTTCCCGGAAATGACGTTCTGGCTTCCTGTCCGTAGACTATTTTTAGGTAGATCAACGCGCGCACCCTCACCAACCCCTCACAGCACGTACACCTGCTGTTGACTGGTCACATGATACCCCTCCCCTTCACCAGTCCACTACTGCTCATAAATCACAAAATTGACATCTCTGGTCTGTCACTACATGGCGCCGGCGCAGTTCAGTAGCATGTGTATCATTGATCGTGGTTTGTTCCGATATTCGTCGTCTTTGTTTCGTGTTGTGACCATCCGCCGGGGGTTTGAGATCCCATCGGGATTTCTTTCTGGCAGGAGCAGCTGCCGCCTTGGTTGCCCTGCGCATAGGTGACACACCTTCATTATCTTTCAGCTCCCCTTTGGGGCTGGGGGTTCCTCTTCATCAGCTTGCGGTACTCCTCTCTCGGAAGCCAAGTCCCATCCTTGGTCTTTCTCTCCCTCACCAGCTCCAGCCTTCGAGCGTGCAGCCCCTTCCGCTGTTCCTTGGTGAGCGAGGCCCAGATCACATCGTCTGAGATGTCCAGAGCAGACTCCTGCTCTGGCTTTCCTTCTGATGCCGTCGTACCAGACACATCAGCCTTCGATGTATCTGAAACAGCATCATTAGCAACGGAAGATGCCTGGACAGCCCTGTGCGCCATCTCCAACACCTCCATAGGTTCTGGAGTCGAGGTGAGAGGAGAGGCTGACCTCTCCAAATCACCCAACCCCTCTTCCAGTGAGCTCTGCGAGACACCTGAAAAAAATAAGCTGCTGTTTGCCCTCCCCAGAATCCACGGGCAAGCCCTCTGAAGAGGGGTGGGATTGAGTGCCAGTGCACCGACCCACCTGGGGTAAATCCGTAGTTTTACCATCAGCCATCTTTTCAAGAATTGAGAATCCTAGTGTTAGCAGTTTGACGACCATTCCGCAAATATTGCTCCGCTCACCAATATCTGAAGACTGGGCCTTTTCGGAGTTGCACCCCTCATCGTCCCCAGCTCAGTCCTGAAACAGCTGCACAAATACCTGTCCCAGTCGGCAGTGCGGTGGCCGTTGAGTAATTACCAATCACTCTGCCCTTCCGCTAACTAAGTGTAAGGCCGTTCCAGTGAACCTCACCTCTGCCCCAACACTCTACATGAGGCGCTGCTCCCCGTCTTACGGGCAGTTTGTCGACCGCCGGGTTTAGATCCGCTGCCTTCTGCTAAAAACAGGGGCACCTCGAGTAGGCTGTGTGCAAGCACACAGAACGACCGGCACAAGGCCAATCAGGCAGCAAAAGTGCTGCTTCACAGCGGTCTTGCAGAAGTAGTTTGCCCCACGAAGCTCGTGTGGCACTTACTTCTGCCTGGGGGCCTTACGGTACCCCCTCACCCCCATCTTCTTTATCCCTAGCCAGAACATTTTACAGCAATAAAACCTTCATGACTGGCACCCTGAGGAAAGACAGGAAGGGAATCCCAAAACAAATGTTGGGAAAATATCAAGTTGGCGATAAGAAATACGTTAGGAAAGAGAGAAGCCAACCAATAAATCTCAATTTTTAATTTTATCCTCTGACTCTGTAGCTAAGCCTATAAACTATAATGTAAGAAGATCTGGGAAAGTTTTGACTAGAACAAAAACCAAAATACAATTCCAGTACAACCGAGGAATGGGGGGGATAGACTCAACCGATCAAATGCTCTATGTTTATCTCGATGAAAGGAGAACAATGAAACATGCCAAAAAGGTAATATTTAATGTAATTGGCAGAATGTTGTTAAACTCTTACATCCTATACAAGCTGAACACTCCTGGAAAGAAGTTGACAAGGGCAGACTACAATAGGGAAATAATAGGAGAAATATCTACAGAGTGGCTTGCTTTCAAAGCTGTTCCTGCTGATGTTAGAGGTGGTGGCTTTAGTAGGGTTGACAATGCTGGTCCAAATGTAGGCTTTGGTCTAAGGAAAATCCCTGATGGTAAGGAAAGAGTATGTAAACTTTGTTCTTATCAAAATCATCAAAGGGTAAAGGAGATGATCAAGAACTGTGTGTGTGCGGTGTGGGGCAGCTGTGCACCCCGAGTGTTTTGTTCGACATGTATGTTTGTAAAATACAAAAAATACCTGTAAATAGTGTAAATATTAAATATAGACCATGATTAACAAGATATACATTTCATATGACTTATTACAAAGACTTGTAGTCTTTGGTTAGATAGTATACTTAGATTCCACAAATCTTCTGATTTTCATCTTGGTAAGTTTTTGTATTTATTAACAAAACTTTTATTTATAAAGCAATTAGCTTGAAATTTTCAGTATTTACTTAAAATAATATGTACTTTCAAAGGATACTTTATTCTGTATCCATAATTTTGATTTTTAACATTGTTTATTTATTTGAATGTTAAAAATTTATATATAAAAAATTGATATTCTCTCATATGGAAAATATGGACGTGATTTGAAAGAATGCAAAAATTTTAAAAATTACTCTAGAGGTAATATTTGTTAAACCAGTAGACACAAAATTTTGTAGACCGGTTTATATAATATTGAAGCCATGTGGACATAATTTTAAAAGCGGAATTAAACGATGAGTTATAGTCAATGATTCTAGCGATACTGTCTGTATTCTGTGCTATCTGGTGCAAGGTCATGACTTACGAAACAATAAACCTATGTAATAGTTAAAAATAGCCATCAAAATCAGTGTCATAGTGACAACACCTGTCCGTGGTCATGTCGCCTTTGTTTTGCTTCAGTGACCTTGTCTTTCTTGTAATTCGTTTTAGTTTCTAGGAATAAGTTATTTTCGAAAAAAAAGAAAAATTGTCATTACAAAAAATTGTATTATTAGTACTGTACCACTTTGTATTGTATTACGTGATTTTTTGAGTTTTAATATTTTTAAAGTGTTTTTTATTTAATATATCATATCCGGATTTTTTGCTATGATCGTACATTAGTATATGAAATTATGTATAAAAAAATATGTTTAATCATTTTAATATTTATTTTAAATATTAATACTTAATTATCTTTTAAAATAATTAATAGTAATAAATAATAAATTAATATATAATATAAAAAATTATGTTTATATATATATATATTTGTAAACATTTTTAATGCTTATGCTTATGCTAATGTATATATATATACATTTTTATTTGAGGAATTTCATTAGCTACTAAACAAAACAAATTTCAAGCTAATAGCTTTTAATTTAAGCCAGTTATGACCGTTTTTATAAAACTCTACAAAATCACCATTTTTACCGAGCACTTTATGTATATGTCATGAAATAATTGCCAGCTCTTTTTGAAAATAATATCCGAAAACATCCAGCACTTCAAGGGTTAAGGATTTGATTAATTATCGTATAATAATCAGTTGATTAAACAATATACATTCATTAATTTTGTACTTAAAAATATCTATTGATCTATTGTTTAATCTAAGGATTTTTATGACCTCAGGCTACATATACAACAATTGAAAAAATAAGTTTTCTATTGATTGCCTAGCCAAGTAATGAATTATTGTTATTAATACCCTGAACTTATTCATCACACTTTAAGTTTTTGAGGAGGATAATTTATTCAGATGCACACCCCTAATTAAAAATAATAATAAATAAAATAAATAAATAATGAATAAAATAAAATAATAAAAAAAATTGAGAATCAGAAATTGATTTTAAAGAATCGGCATGAGAATCTGAATTGAAAAAAATTGGAACTGACCCATGCTTATTTTTAATTATAATTATACCTAATATTCCTTAATTTTTTAACCCTCCAACGGTTCATTATTTGACCCCTTGGGGTTCACCTCATTTTGGCGCTTTTGCAGGCTTTTACTAAAAATTTCACATAAAATAGTAAAAATATAGTAACTATAACATATTATGCACCATTTTAATCTACATTAAATTATCTATAAGATAATAGTAACATGTTTTATTTTTATCTTGGTTTTGATGGAAATATTCAATTGAAATTGATAAAAAAATTTTTTTCAAAAGATTTTTCAAAGTTTGCTCCCCCACAAAACACAGCAAATAAGTACCAGTCAAAAATTGAAGATAGCCAAGTTTTTCAAAATTTAATAAGTAAAATAAAAATATATAGTTTTATACACTTAAGTCACTGCTATCAATTTTAAAATGGTGAAATTAACATCAGAACACCAAACAAACGCGACGAGAACGTGTAACGCCACCATTGTAAACAAAGCGACAAAACCGTGCAACTGAAGACCGATGTTTTAACTAACATAGAATTCTGACGCATAGAGTAAGCAAAACGAAACATACCTCGGCGGAAAGCGTATGATCTGTAGAAAACAACGATACTATATTCAATGTAGTTTTAACCGAAAATGTATTCACACCATTGCTTTTTGTAAAAGCTTACCTACCGTCGATTGATCGACGGTGAACCTTCGACGACCTGCGGTGGCAAAACCGTTGGAGGGTTAAAAATCTGGGTTTATGTGTTTTTTACTCTTTAAATATTAGTTTTTGAAATCAACTGCAATGTCTTTTTAAAATTTTATTGGGCCATTAGGGGTGATTCAAAGACACAGCAACACATTGTGCCATTGACCGACTTGTAAGAAACAATATTTGGGAATGTTGCAACATTATTACTTGTGCCTGTCATCAGGAAGGATTGATTTTGAACTTGACTAGTTCTCTTAAATGATGTACCATATTTGTTTCACTTATTAGGTCAAATAGATGGTCAAGAGATAACATGTGCACCAGTGTTGCTGCCGAAGGTGCGGCCCCGACGGTCGCCCCCACGTCGAGGTCCCCCGCCAAGGTGGGGTCCTGGTGGTAGGTCACCCCCTCGGTACCGCCGGCGTACCCCTCCACCACCTAGGCGCCGCTCCCCTCCTCCACCACGCCGCCGCCACTCACCTCCTCCTGCCCGACGTCGCAGGTACAGCCGATCATCGTCTAGCAGCTCACGATGACCTCCCTGTTCCTTACCTGCAATGACCAACACTGATGGTTAATAGACTGTCACAGTGGTTTTATTCAGTGGGCAGTGAAGTTGATTTTTTTTGTGTGAATGTATATAATCAGGAGCAGTATGTGTGAGTTCTTTTGTAATTTTAATGTAAGTGCTAATAAATATAAATTACTAGACAGTTGTAACTTGTTACTTGTAACTTGTTAGTTGTAATTTAACTATAATTTGAAATATTTCACACTTTTTGACTTCAACAGTGTAAAGCTCTTCTGACTAGGGCTGTTTTGCTAGTAGGCTAACCCGTTGATGGGGTGGGATAGTTTCTCAAACGCCACTTGTGGTGCAAGGAAGACGATTCTGTTAAATATCCATACATACATGAGTATAAATGAATATATTTATATATGTGTTCAAATATATCAAGAAAATATTTATGTTACTGTTTTTCTGAGTGTTCTGTTTGCATTTGTGTGGAATAGTGCAGCTACCTACACCACGATGGAAAGCTTTTTCCAAAGCCGGAGTTTGAGTTCACAGTCCAAAAGGAAAGTGATATCAACTAAAAAAAATTATAGAGCATTTTACCACTCTAAAAATAACATATATAAAGATAAGAAAAATAATTAACTAAGTGAGTTTATCAAAATTTTCGATATGTGAAAGAAATGTTATCCTGATAATCAGAAAACTTAACAAATACCAAATGTCATTGAAATAGTTGTTCTCCTGAACCTGAACATTTATTCGACAAATTTGTTATTATGCAGCCCATAATTTTGCGTATAGCGTTTATTGCTAATGTGTAACGTAGCGCAACAAAATTGTGGCAGGATACACATAAAACGCGGCAATCAGATCAACATTCTCAGTACGAGGCTAAGCTCACACTAAAGCCGAGTTGTTGACATCGCTCAAGGACGATATTTCCCGCCCTGCAGCAGTGGTGCTGTCACCGCGGCGCGGAAGTTCCTGTCCCACACAGCAAACATGTTAATGCTGCTTTTACAAATTATATAAATTGTGGGTATTTCAAATTTTGACTTTTTAATCCACAAAATAAAAGAATTAAAAAAATTTGTTTTGCCAAAAGAATCTTAAATTTAAATTATAAAACTTGACAATATTAATATGGTAATACATTCCTTGCACTATTCAGTGTAAGTAGCTTATGTATGTGTCTGTCTTATCCATTAACACCTTTGAGTGCTGCAGCGTGACTCACAGCGAGTCTAGTCCCTATGCATAAAGTTCCGGCATCGCTGACAGCGACTCTCGGTAAATCGGTTATAACTAAGTTATTATTTAATATACTGGCTTGATTTTTGGCTAGTTTTGTTCCAAAAACCATCGGCAATTATGTTTATTTTGCCTTCCGTCTGTTTTTTAGTTTTCGTATTCCTTGTTTTTGCCGTAATGATTTCGTAGTCGTCTTCTGCAGCTGTTTATTTGCAGTTATGTAACAATGTTTGTTTACAATTGTTAAAATTTATAAAATTGTTTGAAAAGTGTTCTTATATTAATACTAGTTTGTTATCATTGTTTTAAAGCTGTTTTCCCATGAGTAACTATAATCATAGCATCAAAGCATGTAAAAATATGCACAGCAAAAACGGTAACCATGGGTATGTACAAAAATTTATTTTTATTTTTGTGATGTTTTAATTCTAAACAATCGTGATGTATTACAAAAGAATTTTATTTAAAATTGATTGCTATTTTTAACTATGATAACGAAAAATATTTAAAATATTGTTTTATACAATTTATTGAACTCCAAACACAAAAGGAAAACTTTTTTAAGTTTTATAGTTTGAACTTTATTTTAGGTCGAGATAAACAATTTTTTTTTGCAACATAGGACGTCTAAAAAGAAAATTGAATTCTCTACAATTTAAAAAAAGATTACATTAATATTTGTAAAATTTAATTTTGTATGACTGTTCTTGGTAAACATTACATTTTCATGAATAACGCCGTGGCCATGAAAATCATGGCTCATTCCATGAGAATCATGGAAATGGCCGCAGCACTCTTAAGGGTTGATATACATTGATAATGTTTGATTTGTGGTTTTTACACTGTTACTGCTTAAACAAAACACACGTTTCACACGAGTGTGAGTCCTATGTCAAAGATAGCATGATGCAACAGAGCTCATTGAGTTAATTTGGAGAGTCTACACACGTTGGAAGCAAGACGCTGATGGACCTCAGGAGATAGCTGGTGGGCAGATCAGACTGTCTTATCACATCTGCAATACCACATCTAGTGTGTCACTGTCACTAGAGTCTGACTGTCACTTCTCATCCATTAAAGGTGTCGCTTGGGCCAAATTAAAAAAAAATTGTTGAATTCAATCATTCTTGACAATAGCAAACGTTATATTAAAGGCAAAGTTTTTTAATCAGCTTTGATATTATCTATATTAAATAAACAGTGTCAATAAACTGATACATACTTTATACTTTTTAAAGATTCCATACGTTTTATATAATTGCTGTATTCTTAACCTCTTGGAGTCCACGCCCGCATATGTGCGAGTTGACGACAACTTTTCATTTTTGTAGTTGTTTTTGCTATCAGCTGTTGCATTACTACGTCATATTAGATATGGATACTTTCAGGAGCATCTTGGGAAATCGTGGGAGTTTCAGTTTTGTTCCATTAGCCTGCATCACTCATCATTTGTGTCACTCTTATTCAGCTCCCAGCTGTAATTTTACTATGCGCTTGTGTTGTTGGTGTTTATGTAAACAATGTGCAGTGGCTTCATGATCTAACTGGCTTAGTGACAACAAAATGTCAGAATATTTATCTTGAGATTATTTTAGTGATTTATCTAATGATGAGAGTGATAGTGAAGAGGGACTTTTTTTATTTTTATCAACGACCTGGCCTATGCATCGAGTTCAACTAACCTCTACAGCGATCCCGTTCCTGGCCCAAGTTTTATTTACACTAGTGATGTAAACAGTAAATACATATATATTTATTTATATTTTAAATAGTAGAATATTATCTTTCTAACAGCCTTAAAAAATTTTCACTGCTTTATCAAAATCACAATAAAATTTTGTAAAAATGACTTTTTTTGTTTTGCACTTTTCCGTTTTTTTTTAACATACCACGTACATTATTTAATATTTACAGTAAACCCTCTCATATCCGGACTAATGTGGCGACGGCCGATCGGGATAGCAAAAAATCCGGATATGAGAGGGGGATAAAACTTTTGGATATGAAATAAATAAAACTGCTTTAATAATATCAAAACTCAAAAAATCACGTAATACAGTACTAGAGTAATACAATTTTTCCTCCATCGTAATGACAACCCTTTTTCTTTTTCCGGCCTTAATAACTTATTCCTACCTGAAACTAAAACGAACCGTTGCAAGAAAGACAAGGTCACAGAAGCAAAACAAAGGCGACACTGACCATGGAGGCAGGTGTTGTCACTACAGTACACGTGATGCATTTGCTTGGCTATTGGGGTGGGTAGGGGAGGTTTATTGTTTTGTAAGTCAGTGACCTTGCACCAGATAGCACAGAATACAAACAGTAGCGCTAGAGACTAAGGCACTCGGGACTAGGGTGACTCATCGTTTCCCTATTCTGCTTTTGAACATTACCGCTGTCCACATGGCTTCAACCCCGCGATCGGCGCGCTACTAACCGGCCTACAAACATCGTTCGAGACTACTGGTTTAACAAACATTGACCTCCTAGAGTAATTTTAAATTTGTTCATTCTTTCAAAATCACGTCCTGATATCGGAGGGTCCGGATATAAGAGGGTTTACTGTATTCGATGTTATATATATTTCTATATAGGGAATTAAATTCTCTAAAAAATGAATACAATCAGTTTTCTATAAAAATTAGTTTGTAATTATACTGAACCTTTACTTTTGAAATTTATGCTCACAATTTTGTTTTTTTACTTAAAAAAATAAAAGAATTAAAAAATTGTAATTATTTTGCCATATTTATATTCCTCTACTCATTACAAACTAAATGAATATCCATATTAATAGTTTTACTCTATTAAATAGAGTAAAACTATCTCTCTATCGAACTGACAGCTTAGTCTATCGAAACTAATGCTGTCAGTGTGAGCCCAGCTTTTGCCGGAGGAGGACAATCGCCAGTCACCGTGGCGGGAAGTGTCTCTCTCTTATAATGTGGCGGTATCAATTTTTGGTTCCCTCGCTCTAATATTTTTTCACCCGTGATTTTTTTTCTTTCAAATATACAGATTATATGGGCATACAGATTGTACATTTTCAGTAATTACAAAATTAATCCTATTTTGAGGTTATGTACTGAGTGTGTTTGGCTCCAAATAGCAACCACTGTTTCAAGTGACCTTGGGGAGGTTTTAGTCATTCTTTGTTCTTTTTTTGTGACATCCATTCTATGACATAGTTTTTTGAGGTTATTAATGGCTTCAACCTCAAGTAATGACACTTGGAGATATAGTCAAATTGCACCCTCGAAAATACAGAAATAAAAATAAAAATCAGACCACCTGTGTGGTCTTGGGGTACCCCAAGACCACACTAGACCCCTGTCTATGCAAAGGCATAGACAGACAACACTAACAGGCTTCAGTCCAATAACCACTATTTTTGAATTCAGGGAGCCTCAAAATGGATATTTATATTCCAAAATTATATATATATACATATATGTTTCCACTCTCAATAAAATTCAAAAAATTTGCTAAAACATTACTTTCTCCCTATACAATGTATATGGGGATAAAGTAAATTTTGCATAAATAAGAGTACCTGGTGATCGAGCTTTGCTCGGTTAGAGTAAGACATGTTTTATATAAGAATTGGCAAAATTAAAACACATTTAATACTCAATATAAACACAGTTTATATGGTTAAATGAAACCGATTTAATTTACACCTGAATTAATATAGCATAAACACTTTTTACTAACTTGCATAAACTCTGAACAAAAATGTAACTTATTCCGGATGGGGATCGATCCCATTACCTTCCGCACGAGAATCCTCCGCGCTAGCACTAAGCTACGGCGTCTGCTAAGCTTAGCTGTCGTTTAAGGTCTTTTAGCCAACCTCAATTGTTTGAGCTGATCATTTACGGTTTATTTATCCATTCAGTTATTATTAGCCTGTGATCAACTGATTGTGTTAGAAACGGAATGAAGATTGGAAAGCAAAAGAGAAATTTAATTTACACCAATTATTGGCTTCAAACAATAAAATGAAAAAGTTTTATATCAAAACAAGACAGATTTTGGAAATACATTTCTCTGCTTTTATTTCGCACAGTTATTTCACTCTTTAGTTTTTACAAATTGTTAGTTTGATGGGTTTTCATTTATTACATGCATAAAATGAATATTTTTATGCAAAACCTCTATTCACATATTTTTTACCACCATCTTCAATCAACAATCGTCAAATGGCTATAAACAGATGTTTAGATTTGTATTGTTTACATTTGATTGTCCATAAGCTTAATGTTATTTTTTTATATTTTAAACATAATATTACAAGAAAACCGGAATTTTACTGGACATTAGACTTATCTAGAACTTATTTTCTACTCGGAAATTAGTTATTTCCAAAATTTAAAGAAATTCGTAGAGCCATTTTCGAGATCCTCATGCAGATATATATACAAACTTTGCTTGTATTATAGTATTGGATTATCATGTAGAGTTACAAAATGTATACTATGAGAAAGAAGTGTTAACTCTAAGCTTGTTTCCTTAAGTGCTACAATGTCCATGTTTTTCTCATCAAGGACCTCTCTTGTGGATACTCTCTTATTATAATTAAATAAATACTGTTGTAGTAAAAACCTGAGAATCTATAAACCTATTTTGAAAATGCTGTAAGTCTAAGATGATTTCTAGATTTTTTCTCAAAATTTTGTAAGCAGTATATTACAGTTCCTTATTACAATATACATTCTTCACACGCTAAGTTATTTGCTGGATACTATAGTTATAAACATTCTACCAACTGCAATGCCATACAAAAATATTTATTTAGCCATTCAACCCTTTGAGTGCCTAGTCACAATTGAGTGCATCTTCATCTCAGATGTGCTAAAATTGCCAGCCCTAGGTACGTACCGTGGATCTGCTAAAAATGATGGCCGTTATTCTGGAAAAACGCAAGCTTTTTTTAAAACAACTATACAAATTTTAGTTATTAACATTTCTTTGTTCTGTTTTCTTTGTTTTACTTAGAATAAAATTGTGCATCAAACAACATATTTAAGTACAAAAATGTTAAGTAAAAAGAGTGTTAACTATTTATAATGAACATATTTAAAAAAATATAAGTTTAAAGTAATAAAACATTTTTTTAACTAAAATTTGCTTCTTAGCTGCATTATAATCTTATAGAGCAATAACAATTGAGTAAAAATTCTGTTTTTGGCAGTTTTTAGCTTTACATAGCAACCATGTCCATTATAAACTACTAGCCAAAGTACCCGTTCTTCGCACGGGTTAAAAAGGCTGAAAGGTGTAGGCTCTACTGATACATTAAAGTTATTGTTAATTAATTCTTTATTGTTTACAAAATGACAAAACATGAGTGTCTACAACATGACAAAGTAACATCTGTCAAATATTGGGAGAGGATGAGGATTAATGTAATAGAGACAGTCGTCGGAAAAAAACTTAAAATCTACCATTCCGCTATTTCAAATAATTCACTAATTTCGATCCAGCAGTTTATCTGAAAAATCAACTTTATTTCTTCTTCTTCCCGAACTGTCAAAATATAGTGCAAACGGATGTTGTCTTTAGAAAATGTAAACATTGAAACCTAGGACGTCACGGCAGCTCTTTCTTCTTCTTCTCCTTCTTCTCGAACTGTCAAATTTTAGTATTCACAGCTGTTGACATTCAAGTAATTTTATGTTTTCATTCTCTAAAAATGTAAACATTGAAACTTAGGACGTTCACAGGGCGTAGCCCGAGAGGATTTTAAGGAAATGAGTATGCCTATGTGTTGCATGAGTTTAAGATCTGTCTTTGTGTAAAATTTCAAACTGTTTGGTTCAGTATTTTTTGCGTTCACTTGCCACAACAAACCCACAAACACACAAACCCACAAACAAACATACAGAAACCACCTCTTCTTTATAATATTATAGATAAATTATAATTAGTCTTTACAATAGGCACTATTTTATAAGGTGTTAGAAATAACAATAAATTAATAATTAACATTAAAATGTGAAAATGTTGTTATACAAATGAGCCGTCTTTATGTTATTGGTCGTCGTGGGATTGTTTATGATTGATAACGATCTCAGAAAGCATTCTGTCATAGAGTAAGATGCATCAAAATGAAGCGCATTTCTTTCTGAAGCTCTTAGTGTAATTTAAGCCAGTTACAATAACTGCTAAATACTATAAATATTGATTATCTGAGTGTCTCGGAGCGAGACGCCGGCATTTCTTGCGCAGGCATGACCGATTCAAAGGGTTAATAAATTACTGGCCATCAGAAACACACAGTAAGTTATCATTCAAATATCATCAGATTTCAGTGTTGTGGATCACCAAATTGGCATTAGACTTGACTTAGAGCCACTGGGTTTTCTCTCTGTGTTTTGTTGAATATGATTTTATTACTGACGACTAAGATGGGTCAATAGAAAATACATCAAACATTTTGAAATTTTTAATTTGTATTTCCATATCTATATAATTAAACAATTTCAACGTATTATCTCTATTCACTTGGTACCAATAAGACTAGTCTAGACTTACATAATTAAAACTATGAAAAACTGTAGTGACAAAAAATATGTATTGAAACATTCCGCTATGGTACTATTTACATAAAGCTCCAACAGACGTAACTACCTACAACAACACGAGTTCTACATGGATCAGATATGCACTTAGGCCTAAATGTCACATTGCGGTTCCAATAACACAACCGTTGGAAGCGGCGACGGCTGTCAGCGACTCGTCAAACATTTCAACAAATTACACGATCCGAGAACAGGAACGATCATGTAAGTACGATTTGATGTACAAAAATGGTAAACATTCAGAACACCATTAGCTGCAAAAGCATCAACACAAATTAAAAATATACGATAACTTGTGAACAGGCATGTTTGTCTACCTACAGTATTTTTACATATTTTGGCAATGGACAATTTAGAATCAACACTCGGATAATGCAGGCACTATAAAGCGAAATTATTTAAACAACAAACCGCTTAAAGCAAACAAATTGAGCAGTTTTTGTTGGGTTTCTTTTAAAATTATTCAAATCTGAGAAAAGCATAGTTTAGTTTTAAACATCCATAGAACATTTCTTATAAATTAAGTTGTTGATTTGTTTTAAGTTTACCTCTTCTATGCCACGAGTCTTTGGTGGTAATTTCAGTGAATAATAAATATTTGAAGCACATTTAACACATCAAATGCGATAAAACATATTTGGCCTCTTTCATAGCACATTCTGCATGAAATAAATTTTATTAGTCAACGTCAACATTAACTATTTGTATAAAAAAAGAGTTGTGGTATTGTCTAATGTTAAAACATTATTATTTTTGGCTCTAGATAAAAAAATAACATCAACATGTACGATATAACTATTGAAGTATATCTATATACGAAATTGTCCTGCAATTTTCCAATGTATTACGAGACAAAAACAATATACTAAGTTATTTTAGATCCTCTACAAAATAGCCAATAACAGTTATTCAGTAAATCACATCTATGTATCTAAAAATATTTTATAAATTACATAAATCAACAAGGAATATATCGACATGTACAAACCTCCTCTCATGGTAGCTGACAAGCAGACCCACCTAGATATAGTAACAACAATCATGTTTGCTCCTTTTCTAATTTGGCGTTCCAATATAATACTAAATACCTAACTATTACTTTACAATTACAACTATTTTAATGATAAATAACAAAATTAATTTTTACATTAAAATTGTTGTAAAATGTGTTATGAATATTTAAAACACTCGGAATATGCGCAGATATTTCAGACCTCAATATTTTACTGTCAATCAAACTAATTTAAAACAGTTCAAATTTTGTATGCTTTTTGAGGAAACAAAATCCCCAAAGAATATTCTTTATGAACTAAAGGTATTTCAAAATTCATCAATTTACAACTTGCTGATTTCATATCCATGTGACTATTTTACAAAGTTCATATTTTTCTTATTATAGAGATCAGATAAACTACATACATTTTAAATTACTACAAAAATGTTAGCTTAGTCAGTTATACTTCAGTAATGCTGTAATATATAAATATACAGTTCTCTTTGAACTCTTGAAAGACATGCCTAATCAAAAATCCGAACTTCATGCAGGCTTCAGTTGAAGAAATCCCCAGCTCCAGATCTATGGCACTGATTATGAACTCTCCAGCTGAGGATAGTAATTGTGGTTAAGATCTTGCTTGAGACATCATTTTAATATTGCATTGAAGAATGGTCGGAAACCGAAGAAAATGCTGTATTCATAGTCTTATGAGTAATCTAACTATTTCAGCGTACAAAAATATACAAAATTACACACGTATTAAGTAGAAGAATTAATTAACTGATAAATAAGAACAGAGCACAGAGGTTGAAAAAGAACTGAACAGAGGTTCATAAGTTGGCAATCCTTATGGGATCAGTACTAAAGTATTTATTTCTATCGATGATCTACACTTTCAAATTTTATTTAAATTATAAATGCTTTAGACAAAAAAAGTTAAAAATCTCTTTTTTAAGGTAGTCATTTAAAAATGTTCTAACATTGGTCTTCATTCAATTCAACTAGTGTTAAATGATCATTCGAAATCAATTATTGTTAGGTTCTTAATTTCTTTTTTTTAATAAATTGGCTGAGATTAATACTGTACTATATAAGGAATATAAAGGAAAGTCCCCATAACATAGGTACAAAGGAGACAGGTTCACCCCTCCCACCATTCATCTCTAGTCTTAAATGTCCCTCGCTGAATCAAAAACCTGATGGGCGCAACCATTTCATTAATCGCTAACTGAATTCTCAACAAGCCTGAATTATTCGTAATGCAAGCTTCGTCAAACAATAAGACATGACACTTAATGACTGCATACATCTAACACTTACACACTATAATCAGTACACCAATACACTTAACGTTACATTTAGACAAAGGTGCAAGAATTGCGTGTGTGCAAACATCATGGGTTATATTTGTAAATAAGCTTAACATCAATATAGAAGAGATTTTCCAACTAGTAATACATCTACTTTTTTTGTGTTTTTGTTTTTTTTTACTGTAAGTGCAAGAGAGCAGAAGTTTGGATTTTCCTGCACCAAGGGCTCAGTTTGGTACGGGTAAATCTGTCCTTGTGCGACTTTCGCACCCTAGCATGCATTACGAATAACCCTCCTGAAAATAACCATTCAAATTTCCTAAAATTGTTATATCACAGTTCTGGTTTTGCAAAATTTTTTATTAATTTTTTGTTATTTATTAGGTTATTTTCAAGATTCCACCTCGAATCAGTGAAAGTCTCAAACAATTAATTGCAAACTTGTCTCACCACACATAATCAAATCCAAACACCCCAAGCAATAACCTTTGTACCATTATTGAAGATATTTGTCAGAAACTTTAGGTATTACATGAATGTGTCTAATAGGTAACAGGATTCTCATAATGAATGCCATTCCTTAGTAAGATAAATTATTGGAGTTTTGTTAAAAAAGTAATTTTGATGTACTCATGAACACTGCATGGAGAGTGCCAGTGCCATTAATATCACATCACCACTAGTTGTTACAAGTAGTCCAGGGTCACATAAGTCTTCACAAAAGGAGTATCCACTTTGCAGCTGTCCCTGAAACAATTCATTCATATTAAACCCAAAATGTATTTATTCCAATCAAATAATTTGTGAAAGCTTTTTGGTGCCAATGTAACGTTTATATAGCATTTTTAGCAAATTTACCATACAGAAAAAGCTATCACCGTAGGTCTCATGGCAAGACTTAAGCCCAGGACCATGGTATTTTTTGAGGGGACCAGAGGCCAAAAACAAAAAAATGTTAAAAAAAGTTATACATGTTTTATGTACATTAGCCAATTTCCCACAGGGAAGAGGCTATTACCGGAGGTCTCATGGCAGGACTTAGGCCCAGGATCATGTTACTTTTTTGTTTTTAGGTGCCTAGATAACAAAAAATATTTGTTAAAAATGTTATATATATATGAATACCTGAAGTAAATTTGGATCTAAGTGCCATTTTTGATTTTTTTTATTTACAACTGGAAATTTGATCTATGAAGTTTAGGGTATATTCTGATCTAAGTGCCCCAACTGTTTCTAGTAGTTGGTCCAACAGAATGCGTATGCATCCATGCATTCTGTTGGTGAAAAAACCTTGATATCTCAAAACGCTGGGAATGGCACTTAGATCCTTATTTACTTTAGGTCTGAAAAAACATATATATATATATATATATATATATGTGTGTGTGTGTGTGTGTGTCTGTGGACACAATAACTCTCATAAAAATGGTCTGATCGAGACTAAATTCGGTAGAGATGTGTATTCCTACATTTACTCGGTGCAGTTTGTAATCCAGACATATCTGGATTACTGGGGGTGGCTGAGTTTTCGCAGGGTGATTAAGATTAATTTATGTTGTTATTAAAACAAAAAATTAATAATAACAATATTAATAATTTATTTGTAAAAATCATAATAATGAAAAGAAAAAAGTAGGCCACAAAAACTATTTTTATAAGAAAGACTTTCTGTAATATAAAATAAATATACTTTTTAAACACTTTAATTGGTTTAGTAAATCAAGTTTGTAGAGGTTGAAATGAAATGAAAAATGACTATTCTAGTGTCGAAGTTAGGACTAACAAGTCCTCTCTATCACTTAAACTCTACAAAGCAAAATAATATTAACAAGGATACAAAAACTTAAGTAGAAAATAATAGCATGAAGTAAAATAAAATATAAAAATATCCTATTTAAAACTAAAAAAAATCCTAAGAGAGACAAACATGCTCCATTCTCCCAATTCCTGTCGTCCCAGCTCCTGCCCCGACAATAACACACATCACCTGTCACTACTCCGCCCTAAAATATGACGCTTCACAAGATTGTTACTTTATTTACAAATAAGATGTTAAAATATAGAAGAGTTTATCAAACGTCTTAGCAGATAATGGGTGATTCAGTACATGCAATCAATCTGGAGTAGTGATGGTTTTTTTATAAAGTATGTTATTATTATAAAAGAGCAAAGAATCACTGTTGAAAATACAAAAAACTCATGGAAGGATATTCGCTGATAGATGGCTTTTAGAAAAACCCATGAGAAAAGGAGGAGTTTCATAATCTGTCCAAAACAACAAGAAGTGAGATGTTATGAGGAATTTGAGCTAGTCTGTTTCAAATGATCTGTCAAAAGTGAAAAAAAGATGTTCGCTGTTCACCACAAATGTTCACAGATGACACAGTCATTACACTGGCTACTAAGGTCAGTGGAATCTCTTCTTGATCAAGTGAATCAATGAACAAAACCATTTATTTTTTTATTTTTAGCGTCAAGAGGTTTGTGCAAGTGCCTCAGGCAGATGTAAGTGCCTCGTGCAGTGGGCAGTCAGGTAGGCTGCTTCAGCAAGACCACTATGAGGTGGTCTTGCTGAATAGCAAGACGGTCTCACATACCAATCAGGAGGTGTATGTTATATACATAATTCTTGTTACCTATTAATGTGACAGGCGTTACACTTATCGTTACCACACAGTACACTTATTGGCCTGGGTTTGGCATTGGTGAGTCAATAGTCATTTGTCAAAGTCAAGTCGAGTGTGATGCAGGTGTAAATCGGATTGGTCACAGTACTGCTACTGTAACAATGTATGCAGCTGTTGCTGTACCAGCTGGAGTCAGTAATCTTAAATGTGTAAAGGACCTTTACAAGCCTCTTGCGAAGGACTTCTTCAGGTTTGTTGTCTGGGTACTCTTGTTTGTTGAAACAGCAAGACAATTCACAATGGTTTGGCTTCACAAGTCTGGCTTTAGGCCATGTTCCTTCAACGTGGAGTCGCTCATTTCCAGATTAGGATAGTCTTCATTCCGAAGCCTGGCAATGCAAGGTACATGGGTCCAAAGTCATTTTGTCCAATTTTTATCTCCTCAGACCACCTTAATGTAATGTATGTCTGGGATGGTATTCTTAGGAACCATCCCTTTCATAGGTACCAGCTTGCCTACATTCCTAGTAAGTCTTGCAAGTTTGCCCTCCATTGACAACATCTCTACTGCTGCTTAGATGAACACTACCAGAGCTCATGGATTTGACGGACTGGACTGAGACATTGCTACTAAACAGGAAGGTTATACCCTCCCCATGGAGAGGAAGTGGTGAACGTGGTGGAGGCTGCCCACAGGGAGGGGCCCTTTCACCTCTGCTGTAGAAGCTCTTGGCTGACGATCTTATTCGACGTCTTAACGAATCTCGCTCTGGAGTATGCCGATGACATTGTAATTTTTGTTGTCGCTAAGTAGACCATCATTGTACTCTCTATTGGACACACCAGAATAAATCAGGTAGTTTCTTATGAGGCATGTGACATGCCTCCCGATCATCCTTTCTCAAGACATGCCTTTGGTTAATCTTTCCCTGTGGTGATTTCACCAAGGGATGGCTGGAGGGATCTTGGTACTTTTCAACCCTGGGAGTGAGAATGGTATCCTGGATGATTTAAACGGAAGCAAGAAAACTGGAGCTGGGATTACAAGATGAGTAAGATTCTGTGTTTCCTTGGTGACGTTCCCAACAGTGTTTCAGGTAGAAGTGGAAGCAATCTTGGAACGTGCCGTGTTAAACCTCAGCAGGGGTACCAGAAACATCACCATTTCCTCAGACAATCTAGTCGCTCTCAAGGCACTTGACTCCTGCACCTTAAACTCCAAGATTGTTTGGGACTGCCGTAATGCAGTGTCTATACTTGGAAGCCAAAACAACGCTACCATATATAAGGTTATTATAGGACACTCAGGTATTTTTGGCAATGACACAGCGGACCGTCTGGCAAATCAAGAAATCATAGCACGGGTCCATGAGGGGTACCACATTAGATGATCGGAGCTTCCCCTTGACCCTTGATCTTTGATCCCTACTCGGTAATAAAAGCGATGTGGTGCTTACATTACTTTTCAAATAACATCTAGGCTCTTGCTTTTTTGTAGCTAATCTTAAATGTCGTATGTGAAATTATTTATTACAATCTATTAATATACCTGTTCTTTCGATTGTACGTTTAGTGGGTTTTCTGTGATTATTCTACAAAAATGTTTCAGTATTCTCACAAATTCTTTACAAATATCCATGTTCTATTATATTATTGCTCAGAATATGGTATATGAGATTATTTTAGCAAGCTTTTAATATACCTGTGCTCAATTTTAGGTTTCCCTACTCGGTAATAAAAGCAATACATTAAATTAAGGTGCTTACATTAAATTTTAAATAACATCTAGGCTCTTGCTTTTTTGTAGCTGATAGGCGTCAAGTGTGGGAATTGTTTGTTACTGCGGCTTATATGTGTTTGAGTTTACATTGTGGTAGATAATTACAAAAACTAGTGATTACGCAATCGATCTGCCAACAACTAGAACGGGGGCCTACGAAAGGTACTATCGGGAAACTGAGGGTACTAACGAATTGTTTGTAACTGAAGCTTATACGTGTTTGAGTTTCTGTTTTGGTCGGTGATAATGACAAGCAATTCTGCCGAAAACTATAAGGGGGCCTGGGGAGTATATACTATATGACTGAATTGGTCTTAGTGAGGTAAGGGCAAATCCTGGCACCATGGAGAGGGGCTTCAGCTAATTGGGAAGGTCCAGCAGTCCGCCAGGCTCCAAAGACGGAGACCATGACAGACCACGAGACTTCTACCAGGGGCTGTACAATAAGCCGAACAGCTAATGTGCCTAGGGACACATGTTACACCACTTTACACAAAGAGTAATCTAGATAAAACCATAGATCAACTGGCTCCGAATGAAAGCAAAACTGTGCTGCTAAAAACTGCTGTGTGTAAAAAGTTATGTTCAATTAAAAGAAGTGATGAAACACCTTAACCAGCATTCTATACAATTGAATCACACATATAATCTAGTACCTCAGTATTATTGTTGCAAAAATCTCCTGGAAACTGTGTATGACTATTTGGGAAAGAACCTAAGCTTCTACTGAGTGTTGTTAATAAACAAATTCAGCAGTCAATGAACCTAGATATGGCAAACTACTTACTTCACTAACCTCACACACTTTGAGAGAACTTAATGCTTATGTTCAAATATCTGATGTTTTTGTTTACAAATAATGAATCATATATTTTCAGGTCTAATAAAAAAATGCATTTCACACATCTGCAACATTTTACCTTGCATACACATTTTAATACCAGAGCAGGCATGAATATCTCATTACCAATTTACCATTATACTTCTTTATTAATAATACAAATCTTATATTACAATGGACCATAAAAATGACATGACATTTTATATTAATGTAAAAGTTTATCACAAAATCTTACGCTACACAATCTGAAAACTAAGTAGAGGTTGCAGTTGCAGTTAAGGTAACTAAATAGAGTAAGTGGTTGGTGTGGTACGTGCCATTTTACTTTACACAGTAGCTCAGTTAATTTTACATTGGTTATCTTTGCCAATCAGATGGCCAGCAAGTGCTGGAAATAACAACAGCTTTATATTATAAAATACAATCAAATATATAACTTATCCTCTGTAAAAATTTAATTATTTACTAAAAATAATTTCCTGATACTAAGGATTTTCTAAGCATATAGAAATTATTAATAAAGAATTAAATTTATTATTCAATTATCAAATTAATGGCCTATTGGTTATGATGATAAGAGAGGTGGGACCATGTAAGCGGTGGAGTCAGCAACTTACGTCAAAAAAATTCTATGCCATCAACATACTCACACATACATACAGCTGTTACTTTACAGCTGGTTAACGGAGCCCTTTGGTTTCATAAAGAATACAACTAATTTTCAGTATTTTATACTTTCTGCATTCTATTGCATAATTTTATTGACCTATATAAACTTACCCAGCAATAACTATTTCATGTACTGTTTTGGAAGACTTCTATTTACACAGTTCTTTTCACAAAAATGTTTCCCCTTTTTTTATCCAGAATGGCAGCGGACATAAATTTCATGGTTTATTTGTGTTTTGGGGCACTGCAGAAATAAAACAGAGTAAAAAATAATTAATGTGAGAAGGATGAGAAAAACAAGGACAACTATAAAATCATAACAAAATAAAACGAAAAAAGGACCATAAACATATTAAATACGTGTATACAAATTATATTACAGTATTTTGTCGGTAGGAATAAAAATTAACACAGAAACTACATTAACCAAATATCCATAAAAATGTGGTTATTAAAAACACAAGGTGGAAATACAATGTGAAACTATATCTAGGACAGATTTTTAATGAAGTGAAAGGAACTTCATTAAAATATTGAGTAGATACAATATGAGGTATTGTTTTGTGAAATATTAAGTCATGCTAACATGTTTTTACTCTCCTCAATAAAAATCTCTGCTATCAACTCCATCATCTAACAACTCCATCAGTAAAAGATTCCTAAATCAGTTTTCACTTTTCAATTTGGACCCACCAAATGAATTCTTAAATTTTTGTAAGAGATCAATTTCTGGTGTTACAAACGATTAATTTATGCTATTACAACCCTTGCCCTTTCTCAAGCATGTGGCTATTAAAGTCTTGAAATAAATTTTCTTTGCTTCAAATTTACAAGTATTTTAGAATTATTATGTAGTATGTTTGTGTTTCAAAAATTTAAATGATATGATTCACATAACTCATGTCATTTAGTATCTATATATCTTTATAATTATTATTTCAATTATATTTGATTGGTGTGTCACCCGCCATCACTCTATGCGGTAATAATACTAAATTATGTTAATCAATAATAGTTTTTCAGAGCTCTGAGAGCACAGAGCTTATTTTAGTTTAGCTCAAGAATTGTGTGTGTATGTATGATAGGTAGCAGTAAATATATAATGAGTCTTTGTTCTGAATCCTTTTTGTCTGAGTGAGCTCAGAAAAACTTAAGTGAAACATAACTAAATGTGCAACACAAAAGCCTGACACTAAATATTCATCAGAACTGGCAAATAACTTAAATTGTGAAACAATGGTCTATCAATTAAGAGATGTACACTAATCAATCAGACAGAGGAGCCCTTCTGGTCCCTTTTTGACACATCAATGACAATGTTTGCAATGCCAGGATTCACTAACCATTCAGAGAAGTTTGCTGTAGTTACACAACAGAAGGTTGAAATAAATTGATACATCCGTGTAACTAATAATGACAGCTCATTTTTTATATAACGAACAGAAAAAAGCATAATTCACCGTTATATAATTACAAATTTAACAGTGTTCACATAGTTTCTTAGTTACTGAAATACCTAGTTACCTATCCAGGTATTTTAAGCCAAGTATGAATGAGAAGTGAGTGTAAGTTGATTGTGGCGATATCTTGTGGTCTTGTTACTAGCTAAGGTTGACATGTTCCTTAGACGGAACTGTTAATTAATGTCCCAACAGTCAATGAAACATCTAAGGGACCTACAGTTTAACGTGGGGTCTGAACAATTGCCTCTGAGTTAAGAACTATTCTAATTATAAGGATGTTATTTGCGGATGGACTTAGTATTGAATAGTGTGGACGTTAATCTACACCAGAGAATATCCCTTCCACGGTCCTAGTGTCAGCCTAAACTGGGGCAGGTTAAATAAACAAAGTATCAAAGTATCCACCGACTATCGTTCACAATTATCCACAATTCGAGACCTCCAAGTAGATGGATTACAGGACACACCACCGTCCCAGTTTTTATATGCTAAAATATTAATTTCTGGATGATATCAAAAACCCTGTCTGACTCATGTTGGTATTAATACTAATATGGCTTCTCTAAATTCCTACTTAATTTTCTTTGGTCATTCTCAAAACATGTTCTTTGTTATTTTACATTTCGGAAATCATGATGTTAATAAAACTGTATTTGAAAATATCTCTCAAAATTTAGTGATGTTAGTATGAATGTAAATTCATTTTTATAAAGATTTTTAGATCCAATTTGAAATTAATTAAATAAGTAATTTGGTAAATATTACTGGTGTGTAAATATATACACATTTTATATGATATATGGATGTCACTTAACAATTTTATTTTCCATATGTCTGTTGGTAACAGTTCACCAAGGAACATTTTTTCAATCATTTCTGTTGTTTATTTTAAGCAAGACGAAAATTAATTTAATAATGAAAGCATGATGTATCAATTATTTATTCAGAATCGTAAAGGGACAATAACATTTTTCAAATCGGCTTATGGATGCTGACATTGCCATTTGGCTACTTTTAATTATGTCATTTATGGTCAATAAGGATTTAGAAGGGTTCTTTAAAACAGGTTGATGCCTGTTTGATGTGGTCCAAACAGGGCTAGTTTACAATAACTTGACAATATACCACCTTTCAGAATTTGATCTGTAACAAATACTAAAAGAATTAATCGGTGGGCAGTTTGTGAAATAATGAATTTATATGGTAAAACATTGTATTTAGTGTGTGTTCACAATTTAGGGCTACTATTATAACTCCAGAGTACCCTTGTTTTTTATCACTCTAACATGAGTTTCGGAGGTTTACCCCATGTTCACAGTGTTTAAACCTTAAAAACAAAATTATTTATGAATAGTGTAGTGTTGTGTTAAATTATGTTTTCTTTTTTGTAAAATATATACCAAATTAACTTAAGTAAATTTGCTTAAATGTTGACTGCAAGTTTTAGGTTGCATTGTGGTTGCAGAGCTATTTATTGGGAGGTTGAAAAATTGCTGACAGTGCAAGAACAGAACAACAATTAAAATGTAAAGTTAAAAATTAATCTCGTATTTTACTTTTAGAAATAATTTAGGTCAAGTATTTAGCTTCTTTAAACTAGATTACTAAAAAGTTCTTATTTAAAAAAAATTATCTAGTAGTTTCACTAATAAAAAATCAAGCAATATACTTTTTAAAGTGATTGTTTAGTCATAAATTATCATTCTTTGTGCTATCATGTTCTAAAGGTGTATATATATAAATTATAGGACAGGTACTTCATTTTCTATTTCTGTTAAGTGAGTTCGATAGAAGATATAATGGTAAATCCTTTGAGTGAATCTAAAAAATATTATGTTTCTTATTATTAAATTGTATAAAATTTTAGAAATTGTTTATAGGTTGCATTGTAAACAGTGAATTACAAAAAAAAATGGTAAAAATAAATGTCCCCTGCTATTTATCAGTGTGAATTGGAAAGGTAATCGTTAATTGAACACTACTGTGAAACAAAATTTTGTCTGTAAAAAAAGACAGATGACAACAACTTACTCATCTTCCCAAGGGCAAATATCGTTAGTTTTCCCAGCTGAAGCCTCCTGAAGTGAGTCCAACGGCTGGTCCGATGCCTCTTGAGGAGGCAGCACCACAGTCGTTGCTGTCGGAGGTGTTCCTTGTGTCACTGTCCCCTGTGCCTCCGCCACACTCTCCTCCCCCTCTTCCAGCCCACCGGGATTCTCCGCTACAGAACTGACACTGATGAGCGGTGCTATCGCAGTTGATTGTTTTCGCCCTGGGGGCCCACTCACTGACTTTTTTCGTATTCTATCAGGAACTTCTACGGGTAAGTTTGTATTAGTTTCACACGAGGTTGAGTCAAATGATCTTTGAGGTGTAACATCCTCCATGGAGGACACAGATGGTCGAGGACAGACGGTAGATGCCCTTCGACCAAACCTATCCTGTACATTACAGTTCTTTCTAAGTCTCTCGCTCACTTCGGCTGCCATGGCAAGACTGATGTCCGACGATGAACTACCCGAGTCCAGCTGTGTGGAGTTCTTGCGAGACCCGACTTGACCCAGGGAGTCCCACGAACATGCTGCAGTGTCGTCTGCTGCAGGTTGAAGCTTCTTGATGTCGGGAGACCCGGCAGAATCCCATGGACAAACATCGTCTCCTCGCTTGTCCTTCTCCACTCCTTCATCCGATGAACCCCCTCCAGCTGTATCCCTGAAAAATAACAATAAAAAAAACTTTAATAAATTGGACATTAACTATCCCTAAGAGTAGCAGACTGACATAAAATGTCGATTACAGGTTGTTGTGGGAATTGGCAAGCGACAAAATGTCACATTAACATTTTTTATATTACTTTTTAAGCATTCTAAACTCTGATGGATGGGGATAATTTTTACATAAATTGAAAGCTGGGATTTTGAGATTGATTTTATTACGACAATAAGTCTTGTAGCATTAATATATTGATTTTATCAGCAGTTACTTCTGTGAGTAAAACACACTCTAATTAACTCACGATAGGCATTTTTGGTTTCAAACTTGATGAAATCAAGCCACTTCAAAAAATCTCAGCTGAGTTAATTTTCGTGTTTGACAAGAGCGGGTGTTACCAATAGGCCTACAACAAGCATGAAATCAGCTTTAATTCAATATAAATTTTATGGCCATAATATGTTCTAACAGCTGTTTAGGGATTTCAGATTTGTACCATTTTGAACACAATGTATATGAATATGTATTTATTTACATTAAAATTGGATTATGTATGGGTTTTTTTAAATAGTCTGCAAAATCCTTAAGAAGACCTTGCTCCTCCCCAGAACACATGCAAAAATTGGTCCGCCACTCGGAGGGTTAAAATCAATTCACTATAAAGAGATTGCACTGCATTAATATCTTCCCCTAAAAAGAGATGAAGGTACTATAGTAACCTTCAAGCCAAGGTCTATTGTCAGAGTTTCTGGTTCACACTAGCGCCTGTCAACTCACATAACTCCTACTTATCTAGCTGGGACCAATTTCTTAATGTGCTTTTCCAACGCATGATGGAACTGTGTAATAAATATTTCATTTGTGTCATGGCTGGGAATCGAATACACGTCTTTTGGATGATAGGCCAGTAACCTACCCACTCAGATATGACAGCCACATTTTCCCCTAAAATTTTATATCATTCACTTCAGAATATTGTATCAACCTAGCGGCTGTTTTACATTATTTGAATTTTATTATATACTAGCTGACCCGGCGAACTTCGTAACGCCTCACAGTAAACACATGTTAACTTTAAGATTGGCCATGTTCTAAAATCCAATAGCATTACGGCTTCATTGTGAAAGGTTATTCTGGGTCGCGGCATAGTGAATAACAATACTGAAACGACAAAACATATTAATATCATTCCCACAAAACAAATAAATCTGAGTGGATTAATTCACAATTTTCAAATCCAATCCAAACCCAAACGAAACCTAACTGTAATACGGCTTTTATAGGAAAGATATACAACAGCTGATTATTATAATAAACGTAATAATATAAACATTGTAATTATCATATAAACACGTGACTTTAATCAGACAGAAAATAAAAATATAAATACATAATCCCCCAAAACCGTTAACTATTAACGTGGTGAATAAAGCTGTTCATTTTTTACAGTACACATTTACTTCTTAGTTTAACATTAATGAATGATTCAGATGGCATTGGATAGTAAAGCATACGGTATTGCTAATGGAAAGTAAACCAATCAGCTGTAGCTAAGAAATCAAATGTTTTCATTGTAGACAATTTGTAAACAAACTTACTCTCCATAAGGTTAACATTAGAAATTTAAAACGCCATAAAATGGAAACTTATGGGGTTTTCGAAAATATTTTTTCACTAAAACCTTCCCGGACACATATAGAGCAACTTCCTAAAATTTCATGGCGATCGGATGAGTAGTTTGGCAACGCATAAAGGACATACATACATATATACATACATACATACAGACAGACATACATTCAATTTTATATATAGAGATAAATTTTCTGTTGAAACTTAACAACTGAATGAGAAAAGTTGTAAATTCCTCCGTAAAATATCCTCTAAGTATTCCACAGCACTTTCCTATTCCAAGATAAAAACAAATGCATATGACCAGAGCCTTTTAACAGTCAGAAGTAATATGGTTATTGGCTGAGATCCTAAAAACTTCAGGGCCCCTTGCAACTGCTGAAAACATCTAAGAAAAGAGAACAGAATGAGAGTACTAGAGTAAATTCTACCCTCAAACCTGATATTGTGTTAAAAATACACACAATTTACAAATATTTTAAAGAACAAACTAGGCAAAAGTACACTTGAATATATTGTCATTATGTATTGCACACTTTCATATTGAAATAGAGGTCAAAGTTATATATTTCAATTATAAATGACTTGAAAGATAAATAGCTTTTCAATGTTACTACTGACCATATTAATTCCACTCTATTTCCTGTTTTATTTATGACCTATATGTTTAAGTTGGTAATTGGTATAGTATAGTAACATGAAGAAGCAGTCTGACATTAATGTGATTAAAAAAATATTTGGTGCATTATATATAAAATTAAAATTTAAATAACACTATGTATAAAAAAACACCTAAGGAAAGGCAGATGAACAGCGCAAATGGGCTACGGAGAACAACACTTCGTTTAAATCCAAAATGTAAACACTGATTTGCATTCTAGGCAGGAGATAATAATTGGTTTTATTGGGAAAATTTCAAAAAGATTATACATGTATTGTTTATATATGATGAAGCTTTACAGTTTATGACATATAGAAAGAGTAAATCAAGAAACTTGTGGTTTTTTAATTTTTAAATTTATTAAAAAAAGAGAAATGTGTATGAAAACTTCATCATAACTTTATGATTTTAATTATAATTTTTTTATCTCAGTTTATATTTTGTCATTATCCATGTCTTTCCAGTTAAACCTGACCATTATGAGTTTTCTTTCCTAATAATTGAAAATCTTCACTGTCGTCACATCTAAAATGCTGCAAATCATAACTGTGTAGTAATGTAATATTTTAAGTCATTTTTAAACTTAATTTTATGTTAATTTTAATACATCAACCCTCTATTGCAACTTCTTTGAAATATCATTTTTTTATTTAATAAAATGTTGGATTAATATTTCTTTGTTATCAAGAATGATATTAACCTTTCCCGGATATTCCCGTTATGTATATTAAAAAGCTATATATAAAAAGTTATATATTATAAAAAAGTTATATATATATATACATAAAACTTTCCCAAAGTTTTTGGGTATGTCGTAAAAAATAACCTGAGCCAGGTTTAAACTATTTTAATATTATTTTTTATCAATAGGAACTCAAACTAATTATTAACATTAGATTATTAATGTAGATTCTTTTTTTTATTACAAAATTATTTATGGCATAAATACAGTTCAATTGAACTATTCACAAATAACTAAATGTTATAAAAACAGAAAAACTTTTTTACTCCAACCTCATTTCTTATAAGAGGACTACGCCCAATTAGGGCATAGTCCTGGAAGGGTTAAAAGCAATACACACCAACAAACAGAGGATTAAAGGAAATAAACACTAAAAGATCAAGAAAATCACACATTTCAGAATAAAAGTTACTAGAGAAGAAAAATTTATGGGGTGCTCGTAGTAAAAATTAATTACTAATTAATTTTGTAATAATTTTATGATAACTACTAATTATCATAAAAACATTTGGTGTACCTATGAACCCTCCACACGTAAATGTAAGGGTTATGTTTAAAAGAATTTTTTAAAGTTATAAAACAATTTAATTTTATTGAGTTCTGTTTCAAATATGTAAAATTTTAAAATATCCTAAGTACCTGTAATGATCAGTTGATCTAAACAAATATATAAGTTTGTAGTTACACTAGCATTGTTTAAACTCTAAATAAATGTTCATTTTCTGATCCGCAGATTGGATACAAAGTTTTAGACAGATCATTCCACGTCTGTAAAATGTTTACTTTCTGTCCCTACAGGCATATATATTATAAGGAGAAAGTATTGAATGTTATCCAGTTTTTGAGACCTTTATACATAGTAAAAACGAGATTTGAGATCTACAGGCAAGATTAAGAGAAAATATTGTTTTAATCAAAAGTTTAAAATTTGAGCAATAAATAAAAATGCTTTTGAATTAAAAAAAATTGTTTTCAGAGTGATATGTCTATCTCTCTGAGTGTATGCTGGCCCACCAGAAACCACACTAATGTTTAGGGCTACTTCATACTAAAGAGCTATGTTTATAAGCTACTTAGAGAAAGCGATTTGCTGTAACTGTAGCAATTAATTGTACTACATGTGTCGATTCACTATTTATTTCAATGAATTTTACCTAAAAAACAGTGTCCTACACTTTCAGTAGGGAGTTTGTATCCACTGTGTGTGTGTAATAAATAATATAGTTAGTGATATTTTCATATCAACAGATAAATACGTACTATTACAGTTATTAATTAAAACCATACAATTTTACAATCATTCGTGGTTACTTAAAAACTGAAATAAACAAAGTGTGTTTGTTAATGTTAAACTGTGGTTTCACAATCTGATTACATGTTTTCATCAGTGTGTTTTCCTATCACAAAATATTTTTGATACATTTTATAAAACCATGCTAGTTTTAAGAAACATAAGGATCAAAAAAGTTCCAGCATTCATTTTTATAGAAAACACCAAACCTGGACGAAACACATAAACCACAAGCTGACATAGAGATGTGTAAAACCACAATCTATCCAAGTATATCTTAGACTTACAAATTGGACCAGGAACTTTGAATTTGGACGGGGGACATGTCGCCTCTGAAACAGGGTACCTTACCCTTACCTACGGTCACTGTAAACCCAACAGTCCACTGGAAAACCTCAGGCAGTAAACTGGCAAAAAAATTATGCTTTTCAAGGTCATAATCAACATAAATCATCAGTATAATAAAGATCATGTTGAACCATATTGATGGAATGCAATAAATATATATTGAACGAAAAAAATTAATAACTTAAATTAATATTGTTGTAGGATTAACATACATTGAATGTTGGTTGTTTTCAAATACTATAATTTTATACCATAACTCACTCTCCTTAAAAGATTTTTTTGTTTTTGTAAAAGTTTTATTTAAATCATCATTCTTCTTTTACATTTATTTACTTTTACATCCCCTGAAAAAGCTCCCTAAAAAGCTGTTTTATAGGTGTGTCTATCTGTGCACTTCTGCACAGAAAACAATCTTTTGATCAGTTGCCCATGGAAGAAACATTCATCCCTAATTATAAGTCAAGAAAATTTTTCTCTAAATAATAAAAACTTAAATAAATAGCACCAGTTCTAAAATTAAAAAATCACCAAAAGATATTTATCATATAATTCATTATTTAAGTACAGAAAAAATTTGGTAAAGTAAAAAAACATACACTCTGTTAACACATAGTCAGATTACTCTGATTTTGTCTATAAACAAAATTATTTCATTGTGCTCTAAAATCCTGAAATAATAATTTCATGGGTTGTTTGTAAATTACAGTGTAAATAATGACGGTTTCAGAAAATTATAAATGTATTACAGTGAAAAGTTGTATTTAAAAAATTAATTGTTATAATTTCTTTAATAATACATGGTGTTTTAGTGGTATAGTTTTTAAGTTGGCAGCAATGCTACACACAACAATAAAATTAAAATTGAACGGCAGACTTTGTTTATTGTCTTATGACATTTCGATATTTGTATTATTTTCATCTGTTTACTTACATTCTGTTTACTTTGTAACCTTGAGTAAACTTACAAAAAAGGAAATTTTGCGAATTGTGCAAATTTATATAGCAAATAATAGTTCAGTTTGGGGAACTTATGTAAGATTTTTGTCAATAGCAGGGTTTATTCGTAGTTGTACAGATATGCAAACAAACAGAACTGCCAAATTTGGAGTGATGAAAATCCAATGGATTTTGTTGCTGTATTCCGTCATCCCCCGGAAATGCCAAGGAACATTTTTATGGAAGTCACAAGACTATTCTGACAAACCACAGACTCTAAATGAGATGGACATTTATCAGTTTATTCACAGATTAAGTCCTCAGCTCCTGTTAAGTCTGGTCGAAAGTTGGGACTTCCCGATTGAACTGCTTAAACACCGTGGAGCTCATATGCCAGAAATCATTTGAATAACTTCTTGATTAGTATTATATGTGTTGGTTTTACTATAGAATGAAGTAAAAACTCACATCTTCCAACACTATTTAATGTATTTACACTTATATTGTAATTATATTCAATGTGGGGTTTTGTACACGTTCTGCAAAAACGTATAGAAACTCCCACATTGAATTTAACACCTTATGTATATATTTACTGTTTGAATTGCAAAATATATGTAAATATACAAAGTAGTATTGGGAGACGTGAGTTTTTACTTCATCCTGTAGAAATCATTTTAAATATTAATGTCATAACACATAATGGTATAAATAAATACAATATAAGTTATATTTTATTGTTTTATTTTCTTTTAAAAATTGCTGCACTAAAAAAACACCCTTTAAAATTAGATTGTATACCTCAAAATATGTATACTTGGCAGTTAAAGATCATACTCAAGTTATTTTTCATGTATACAACAACCAAAGTGTAAAAACTATACAATTTAAAAAAAACTATTATTTCACTGAAGGGCATATTTTTATTGTATTTTACTCTGTAATTAATAATAACTTGCTAAACATAGAGAGAAAAATCACAAAGTTAAAAGGTGGATAACAGTAGAGAGACTCTCAGAAATCCGGATCAGGAAAATCCAGTTTCTAGAAAGAACTAGTATGAACTGATACAATTTGGGTGAAAAATAAAGTTTTATATATTATTTAATATTACTGTAGTTGTATTTTCAGATTATCTGAGAGTCAGATCTCTAAATAGAAACTGAAACAGTAATCCACCAGTCCTGATTTTTGAGAGTAAACCAAGAGCACTTGGATGAACACAATAACAGATTGAAATATTAGAAAAACTGTCAGAATATTGGATAAAAACGTCAAGAACTGAAAAGATACCCTTAAAAAATATGTATGCCGTTATCAAAATGGTAACAAATTTAAAAATCATACAATTTTCAGCCTTTAAGCAGATATAAAAAAATACATATAGCAAAACATAAAAAAGATTTATTGGCCAAGCATTACACTAAAAATATAATATCGGCACGACCTTTTTAAGTGAATTAAGTTAGGGTCATAGAATGTGTGAGGATATAAAAAATAGAGTGTAAAGACAAAAATGAAAAAATAACACCAACAATTAATGAGTTTGCTTAAGGATATATATAAAGGCCCTAACAATAAAGTTTATATTTTTGTAAGATTTAATTTATTTTGACAGTTTTGAACCTGGTTTTCCATGGTGAATAATTTAAAAAGATTGCACAATCCTGATCTCTACATTACCTCTACTCTGGATGTGTCATCGAGGAACTGAAAAAGATACTTATAAGAATGCACATAGTTTGCTCACCCGCTCATAAAACCTCTAAAATAAAATTAAAATTAGGAAGCCAAGTTAAGTAACAACAGTAGATTTTAAGGTAAGATGTAATAGTAGTTTAAGAGACAATTGTATTATGAATGCCTTCATAATATCCATACTCATATTCTTACTATGAATATGAGTAAGATGTAAGCTAGAACACAAGAGAAGCGAGTGTTCTAAATATCTCTCGAGTGGCTTTAAGGCATAATACAATCATTGCATACACTATTTTATCTACGACCAACAATATTCAGACTCTTAAAAATAAGAGTAGTATATTTCATTTACCTACAAAATGTTGTGTTGCTCTACTGGCTGTTGCTAGGTCGAGCCGTCGAGTCGTTATCAGCAGTCTGCCATTTCTAAGAATTTTTAGATTTCTCAAGTAGTAGGTTGCTAATTACAACATCAGCTTTTGCATTTATCTCTTCCGGATCAACTCCGCACTGCTTAAATTACCGCACTCATTTTATGAATGGTACAAAACTCACATTTGAGGTTAGCCACTAATAGCACTATCGTTATGGATAAATAAGTTGATTTTGCATTTCATTATATCCAACAATACTTTCGTCAAATGCTGAGCTCTGATCGGTCTTGTCCCTGTATCGTTATGAAAAATCTGTAACGGTATGAACTCATAATGCAACGGTTATCAATTTCCTTTTAACAATGAGCCTCTTTATGGATGTTACTTTCAGTATCTTTATTGGTACTTTTTGCAATGAACCCTTTTTATTTCTAGAGTTTTTTTATTTATTTAATATATATTTATTTTTTTAAATGAGGTGAACTTTCCTTACCTCCAACAAAAACCCTCCCCGCAGTGTAGGCAAACTTTACATAAAAACAGGTGCAGAACATACAATGTACCGTTATATAAAATGTGTTACAGAATATGTATCGAAAATATATGTATAAACCTTAAGAGTATAAATAATAAATATTTAATGTTTGAATAAGTAACATGATTTTACTCCCTTGTAGAAATAACACACTTCACAGAAGGGCTAGCCGTATGCCAAACGAGATCAGGCTGAGGCAGCAGAAAGTGTTTTGAGTTTATTCATACTTGGCTTAAAATACCTACATTGTAGTATGGTTGCCATTTCAATGATCTAATCTAATCCCTTGGTCGCGTGTGCGGCGAGAATTCAAACCCTCTAAAAAAACTAAAAAAAAATCAACCTACCTAACATAAATCTGATTTTTAGGTAGGGTTTTGGCCAAATTAATTAGGATTAAAACTAATGGCGACTAGGTCCAAAATGAAACAGTGGACCCTTGTATTACGAGTTGAGTATTTTGATTACGAGCAACCCAGCTGTTATTTGGAACTTTGCTAATTTAATTTTGTTGATTTGGAACTTATAAATGTTTTCATGATACGAGAATGCTATTTTGGTTGTTAAGAATTTTTCGATATTATTTTTAAGTATATCTCATGTTTGTCAGTAAGCACTAAACTGTATTGACGAATTTGTCCCCTTACCTTTAAACACGTAAGCCGCATTCACTGCAAGCTGTGTTAATAGTTTGATGGAAGCAATGATGATGTTGAGATGCACACAGAGCTGAAGCCGAAGCATGCAGATGCAGGTTGTCAGGATATTGTGTTGACTCACCTGTACGGGATATCGCTGAGGTTGCTCTGACTGTGCGAGTGGCCAACTCGGTCCCGAGATATACCACTCACAGCCAGCTCGTGGGCTGACCCGGTGAGACTTCTGTCACTGCCACGTCTCCGGCTCACGGCCGCTTGACTACTTGCTGACGAGGTGGCTGCTTGTAGTCCGCTCAGGTTGGGGGCTGCGCTTGTTGAACTCTTTTTCTTCCCTGGGCCTCCGAAGCCAAAAAACCTAACGGGAATTAATCAAAAGAATGAGAAAAATTCATGGCCCCTCTCTTCTTTATTTTATGATAATTCTCTTAAATATTAATTAAATGATTTGATTATTATTGATCTAACTTATTTATTCAGTCTCATCATTTTGTTAATTTTATTAATAATTTTGCAACAAATAATGTATTTTCCTGAAATACTTATCGTTTGATGTTTTATTACATTGCTTGCTTACTATGTTATTTTGTTATTTAAATGTGTAGTAGTTTTTTGCCTTTTCATCCTGATAGTTGTATGTTTTGTTTAGGCGATTTTCAAACGACAAGACAAAAAAGTTAGAAATATAAAATTGATACAGTATAAGCCATTTATTTTAGAAATCAAACAACTGTTTCTTTTTTTATTATTAGCGAATTTCCCATAGGAAAGAAGATATTACTGTAGGTCTCATTTTTTTATTTCAGCTGTTAAAAGACTTGTGGAAAGGTATCTCCCCTTAACCACTACATTTTTAACTATGTTATTGTATTTTGATATTCATAAAAAATACAGAGGATAAAAATTCATAAATATGTATTGCATGCTATTAGTTTAGGAATTATTTAGTTCCCAACAAATTTTGTAAACCTTGGGCCATCTCTTTATAAACTAATTGCTAACATTGTTTAGTTTAAGTTAAAAAAGTTAGTCTGTCATTAAATAATGAGTTATACTCATAGGTTGACAATGTTTTCTGTATAAGAAAATTTCTTATTTTCTCTCAAAATAGCTATAAGTTAGAGACAAATGGAATAAAGCAGCATGCTATTAGTTTAGGAATTATTTAGTTCCCAACAAATTTTGTAAACCTTGGGCCATCTCTTTATAAACTAATTGCTAACATTGTTTAGTTTAAGTTAAAAAAGTTAGTCTGTCATTAAATAATGAGTTATACTCATAGGTTGACAATGTTTTCTGTATAAGAAATTTCTTATTTTCTCTCAAATAGCTATAAGTTAGAGACAAATGAAGCACTGCTTTATAAAGCAATGACGCTTGCGGAAATAAATAAATCTGAAATTTCAAAATTTTTGGTTTGAAAATGGTTTTTTTTACACAAATAAAGAAATTTCTAATCAGTTTGTCAGGATGCTATTCAGAATTCAGCGAATCAATCTACTAAATACAAAATACAAAATAGAGAGAGAGTGAATAAATCTGTTTTAATTTATACAAATTATATATTAGGAATAAGTTTACTTTAATCTAAAAAAGTAATTGTTGCTTTAATTAATGAGCTTATAACGTTCATTGATCCAAAAGTTAGCCAATAAAAATCAAATGAAAATGTTTTAAAGCTACCACCGATATGTTTTCTTGCATGCTGAAAATATTTTCACCTCTTCTTAGTTGAAGGCTGGATCCCAGCAGCCAGCAGGTTCTTGTAGTGATCTGAGCGGATGAACCGTGGGTAACAGTCTTTCTTGAGGAGAAGTGTATACACATGCTCTGCTGCATAGTCGAATGTCCATCGCGTCGGGTTTTTCATTTCTTGTTGCGTTTTCTCCATCGTTTTCCCATCAATGTTGATCTCACAAGGAGCCCCAGGAGCCAGAAATTCCCTATAATAGACAAAATAGTGTATAATTAACTGCAATTGCTTTCTGTAGTATACAATAATATGATCAATTGTTAATTAATTGCTGTCTCTAATGTTTTTTTTTGGACAAAATATGTAGAATTTGAATTTCTGTTTACCAAAACATTAATAATTTAATGTAGTTTCTTTGTTACAAATTTGTGAATGTAAACTCTTATTAATTTTTTGTATATTAACTAAAAAATAATTTCGTCTGCTTTTCTTATGTATTTTTAGGTACTCACAATTGCAAGTACAGTACATACATTTAGTACATACATTAAGAGGAAGATATATGATATGCAATAAAACTCACTTAATCTTTGTTTTTTAATGATATGAAAAATAAATTATACTTTGCACTTTATGAATTCAAAAAACACAAGTCTGAAGAAAAATTAAAATTTTTTTTAGTTTTAGACATTTTGGTACCTGGTTGTGATGTTCAGAGGCGTAGTGCTAAAAAACTGTACTGGAGTGATCCTTTCCAGGAAAGCCTTAATAGTTGGAAGGAGGGTTATTATTCAACATAACCTACCTATTAAAATACATTTTATTCCTTTGTTTAAATTAACTCATATTTTTATACAAATAATGATTGCATCGTATCATTGTATTGCGTCTCTGCTGACGAAGGAGTGGCCTGTAGTAGTCTTCAAGTAAGCCTTTGGAGTCTGAATTAATGTCACTACCAATGTTGTTAGGTTATAGTTATAGGTAAACTGTTTGATTAATGCACAACACTTAAAATTGCCTTGATACTGTGTGATGGTTATGGAAGTGATGCGCTCAAGTTCTGGGGTTTTTAATATTTTCGAGTGACTCGTTACCCGCTAACCGCTTTCTAGAAAAGATAAGTACTAGCATAAATATCTGAGTATAGGCTCCATGAGCTGTGCTGGAGCGGCGCCCTGGACCATCTATTTCGATGGTGATGCTCACCAAATATGTATGATTGTTAACGCTCATAGTGGGCAAGAGTAAATATTGTAATATATTTTTATGGTGTATTCTTGCTTGGCAAACACTTATACTTACTTACCTTACTTACTTACTACTTTACTTACTTACCTAAAACTACTTACTTACTACTAGCTATACTTGGAATACTTCCCAAGTATACTTGGTATACTTATACTTGGTATACTTACTTGCTTTATGCAAATATTGAACTCTAATCTCATAGCCTCTACAATATTGAAAACAGTTTATTTAAATGTAATGCAAGCTACATAAGTGTACTTACTCATAAATTTCTTGAACTTTTTGTGGAATCTGAGAATGTGAACTTCTGCGCAAATCTTTTACAGCCATCCAAAACCGAATGTTCTCATGACTGTATTCCTTACGGAGGTAGTTTGTAAACTCCTGGATGCCTACAAAAATAAAAATTTCAAATAATTTTATTTTAAAAAAATTTTAAGATTTATTCTAGAAGAACCATGGTTTGTTTCAAAAGCTACCAATCACAATGACTGAACAATTCCACTAATGAGAAATTAACAGGATTCAATGAAAAATATTTGTCTAAACTAGAAGACCATCCAAACCACCTATCACTTAACTTCCTAAGCAACAGTCCACATGTGTACACACTAAAAAGAAACAATGTTTTAGATCTGCCATGCCGATTTGTACAATCATGAAGACAGTGTTACTTTTTGTTAAAACTCATTTAATGTTTTGTATAAAAACAGATTATAAATAAAACTGTAACAAATCATTACTTGATAAATAACAAAAAAACAGTTAAAAAACAACAATGAAATGATATCAATATAGGTTAGAAGAAGTTAATCTGATTATGTTTACGAATTATTAACTGTCACGAAACTCAACTTCTAGTTTTTGGCATATTTTCAGGGTTTTTTACAAAATTAAATTGACTTCACATAAAAATATATCTATACAAAATAAATAACAATAAATTTTAAAAATATTAATGAATTAACTTTATATGGAAGTAGTTATTTATACTTTAAAATAATCATACATAGATATTCTTAATATGTTTTCCAAACTCAAGATTTTATTAATAAGTAACATTATTTATTTATTTAGTAGAGAAAAGGACAAAAAATATTTCATCCATATTGAATATTAATAATAATAATAATATCATTTTAGGAATTTGTGATTAAGTTATTAATTCATGAATGAAATGTGAATACAGTAAAACTTAATACCTTTTTCAACCATTTTAAGTGGGTTATGAATATGGCTGACACACGGTTTGACCTGATATAATACAGCACTATTTCCCTCTTATTTACCCTCTTGTTTAATTTACATTAAAACCCATACCTGTTTGATCTGAAACAAGGTCTTCCATGGAAAGGCCCCATCTTTTCACTCTTTTTTCTGTAGGCACTTCAACACTGTAACACAATAATCAATGCTGTAAGGGTGAGTGTTATGGATTTGATGATATGTTTAACTTTGTCACTGATAAGAACTGGAGCTTATTAATTTCACAGGATCATTAATTAATGTTAGTGTATTAACATTAATTAAGTTGACTAATTATTTGAATGGACAAACACACAATGATAATGAGTATCACAAAAATTGTCATGATCCAGTGATGGTCACTGATTTAGTTCATCAATGTATGTAAGATAAGTGGATGTTTAATTATAACTAAAAATAGCTAGTAAGTTATGCATGTCCTGACATCATTGATACATTATTAATGTAAACCAAGATAAGTAAAATAAAATTACATATTGGTAATCTAGGAATTTATTTTTAATTCTATTGGGTATATTAATGAAAAGTTTGTTAAAAAGAGTTTTTAAAATGGATTACTTTTATGCTTGCGTTAAAAAAATGCTGTTATAGACAAATATAGAAGCACTCGGTAGGAATAATGTACATTTCAATTAAATTTTAAAATTTGAAATATTTTCAGTACTTTGAACCCTTCTTGAACAGGTGACAGATATATCCACCAAAGTCTTTGGCAGCTCTTGAATAAAGAATGGGTGGCGGATATATCAGCTTACTGTAGTAAGTAGTAAGGTAAGTAGTAGGTCCCCAGACTGTCAAAAAATGATTTTGACAGTCTGAAGTGTTCCATCACGTTTATTTAATATATACTAGTAACAAAAGCCGTGGCTAGCAGGCAAAATCCCTTCATAGGGATATAAAAGCCACAGAATTAAGATTATTATGCCACAAATTCGCCTGTCCAGGAAGTGTTAAGCTTAACTTTTTGTTTTGAGAGAATTTAGGGTTGAAAGAAATAAAAGAACTTTGGATATACATGCAACTAGAGAATGTTGCATACATAGGGCTATTAAACTGCCAGAACGCCGAGTCCTCCGAGTGCCACGGGTTGGAGGGTTGGGCACCGGACAAGAGAGGGTCAAACTCCAGGTACGTCTCGCAGTGTTGCAGCAGACCCTCCAGGGCCTGGGAAACTTTCATGCGGGAGCGGCTGAGGCAGCTGCGGAGGAACTCCACCTGAACATTGGACTTACAATGAGACTAATCAAGGCATCTAAAATACTAAAGAGAAGGTTTATATGGGTCACGATCTAACTTTCTGTCAACTATTAGGTATTTTAATACCAGTTATGTACCGATATTTGATTGGTCAAATTAAAAAGGGAATAAACATCATTTTGTGTACCTGACCCTAACCTTTTATGGTTCTAGTTATCTTGAGACTAATTTTCATTCATCAAGTATAAATAAATAAGGTAATAAAACCTTATTAGCACCTTGTAAGTATTAGGAGGTTCTAGTATTAACCTTATAATACTAACTTTGAATTTAGATACATTATGTTTACTATTTATTGATTATTATGATAAGAGGTTAAATTATAATAACCTCTTTAATTCGGTTTATAATACTATACCAAAACTAAGCCTTAGAAAACACACATTTAACTGTATATTATTACAGCATGTAATTGAAAACTAAAATTACTGGATCTGTGTACAGGACTACGGATGTTTTTTAAATTTATCAATAGAGAATTCCAAAAAAGGTCTATACCAACTATCACACTTAATGAGACTGCAAATACCCTGAATAGGAGACTATTGTTATTTATTAGAAACCACCATAGAAGGTTTTGGTTTTGGTAAGGGTTTAAAAATTCTCTAACGGTCAAAACGGTCTAACTTTTTCTCAAGTACCGGTAATACAAGTTTCTATATTTTACTTTGAAGTGGGGAGTATATGCACCTCCTCAATAATAATTAGAGTAACCATATATAGTATCTTGGAGTAATATCAATGTTTGACAGAGAAAATAAAGCATTTATATTTGTGGGAAACATGCAATGATTTTTCTTCACTAACCAGATGAAGCACATACAGTATTTGTAATAGAATAGGAAGTTATAATTTCAATACTCATTTGGGTGGGATATTTTACATAAATTGGTTCTCCTATTACTCATTTAACTGTATCGCCTGACCTCTCTGCGTAGGTCGGTGCTGGTGCGTCGCCTCCTAGAGCCAGAGCCGCCCCTGTTACAGACTGGTACCGGCTCCAAGGACGAGGTGAAGCCAGGCGGGGGTCGATGGATACGCCAGTACGCCCGCTCCTGGCTGTCCGACACTATCTTGTCTCCTTTTTTTCTCTCCTTCGCCAAACGAACCTAGTAAAAGCCACAGAGTCTAAATTCCTTAAAGTTAATTTCCATAGGCTTATCTCATCTTATTTTATTTTGTATATTCTATGTTTTATATAATAAAGTAAAAATATATTTTTGTTTGTAATCTAGGATAAGTTTTTATATTTATGTTCATATTTTTATGTTTTAATGCAGGTTAAGTGTAAGAAAGGGCCATGTGGCCCTAACTTTGCCTGTTAAAATAAAGAATTTTTCATTTCATCTTACATTTCATCTCATCAAAAGTAGTCTCACAAATATGAAGTGCTTCGTTGGTAATTTAAGAACTACAATAGTAAAGTTGATTTAATTTATAATTGATTAATAACTGTCCTTGACACTCATTCTTCATAGGAATTTATTTCAATATTATTGTTGTTAACATAAATATATATTATTTCATTTTATGCAAAGTAGAATCAGTCAGTACGATTTAAAAACAAATTATAGCAGTGATATTCATTCAAAATCTAGTTTAAAGTGGCGTATTTTAACCAAACGTTTTTAACCAACTACTTAGCTAATTGGTTTATACCATCACGCCATATAATGATCATAATCACCTGTTCTTCAGCTTGCATTGTAATGAAGTCCCACTTATTTTGAAGAGTCTTTTTAAGAGAGGCAAGTGCTTCCTGTAAACATATGGTTGAGTTAAATGACTTTCTCCAATTTCATCAAATAATACTCTTAATTTTAAAGCCTTTGTTTGTTATGAAACAAAACTTCTCAATGTACTGTGTCAATCTGATATTATTATTTGATGATATCAGATATTAGGCTCCAGAAGTTTAGGAGGCTTCAGCTGAGCTGACTAAATGTGCCTTCCTGATTATAGTATTTAACAGCCAATGTCAAAATTTCTTATAAAAGTAAAAAATCTCTAAACCAATCAAGATCTCACTCAGGGCATAAAAAACATATAATACACCTATCACAGCAGACCTGCATCCTCAGTAATCTAAACCAGTCGACGCTTATAGTTTTGTAATGTTTAACTCAAGAGCAATAATTCTGTGATATTTTTAAAATGCTACCACTTGGTATCGTAGCTAAAGGTTGAGATAAAGATCTATACTTTCCATAGTTCTTTTTCTTTTAAAAAGGTGTTATCACTCAACGGGGCTTACATTTAAAAACTTTGAGTAGCCCTGAAAATACCCTATTTTGGGAGCAGGTGTAAAACGGTGAAACACACCAAAATTAATTTTCCATTACTTTGTTCACATCAGGAATAATGTGTTTGGTCAACCTCAATTGGCTTATTCAACTCTCTTTTAACTAACCCTGCATATCTAAATAATCGTTTGATATCGAGTAGAGTTAAATTACTATATTGTTTGTTTTTGGTCTAATTCTAATCGTGCTAAAAAAGCCATATTTTAAAATAAATTATCAGTAAAAACCAATTTTTGGGGTACACTCCCCTTATATCCCCATTTGGTTAGACCTCTTTTTGCATAGTTTTCAAACTCAAACCCACAAATTATCCTTGACACTTATGTAGCAAATTTAAAAAACATTGTACAACAAGAGTTATTGTGAATTGACACATACAGCTACAGTAATAACTTAATTTCCTAAAGGAAATCCACTGAAAAATTTACACACCAAATTAATGTGACCCCCTCCCACAAGGTTGACTATCAATAGCAGTAGAGACTATAGTAGTAGTAGAGTTGGCCTTGGTCTACTGCAGGGAGTCTTTGTTTGACAATACAATACATGCTCTAGTAGAGTACAGTATAGTTCCCCGTACAGCAAACCATTAGAGCACCAAGTATTGTTCCTCTCAGACACTCGTCCTAGCTGAACAGAAAGGACTTAAACCTATCCCCCAAGTATTTAGAACAAACTGGGTGTTTAGATTGTTTTTTTTGTCCTCATACATCTGTAAAATGCTCATTGGTACTCATTAAAATTATTACATGAGAGTACAAGTGTCCGCAAGAATAATTTATGGCAAAGTCTGATTTCTAAGAAAAAATACAGTTACTGTATATCTAAAAAACCCCCTGATATTTTGGAACTCACAGTTTCATACTCCTCCAAGCCGTGGCGCTGTTTGTTGCGTAAAGTTCGTTTACACAGATAGATTGCATATTCAACGTTGTCTGGACTTCTGTGCTGCCATGGCCAGTAGTAAGGAGTCTAGAATGTAAAAAAGTTAATACATCTCCCTGCACCATGGAAAGATTACTAGCAAACAGCTATGATACAGAAAGTTGTTGAATTTTATTGTTTTTCTGAATTTTATTGAGTTGAATGTTTTTCAACACATAAGTTTAAAAAACAGATACAGAAAGAATCCATACAGAAGTTGTCATCAGGAAAACGTTTTGTTAACTTGTTCTTCATGCACATTTTACACATTATCTACATGAAATAACAACTGGAAACATCTTATTTTGTATTGTGCTATGGATGGACTATATAACATTGTTATTAAACTTTCTTCTGCTTGAGGTCATGAACTACACAAATAATCTCAGAATTTGTTGCTGAAACTAATTTAATAGAGGCCTAAAATAGTAGATATGATCATATCATACCAAATTTCAACAAGTTCAATTTCAAGTGTAGAATTTTTTAAGTGGACCTAAATACTGTTTGATGCTTAGTCACATTTCCTATCTCGGCTTCATCTCACAGGCAAAATATGACTATGTGCATAAAACAACAATTTTTTTGCTTAAATTGGCCAAGAGAGACCTTAATATTTCTTGGCCATGAGTGACCTACTAAGCAATTAATTAATTGTTAGCTGAGAATGATTTTGGGGAGAGCTGGTGACGTTTGTGCCGGATATTAACTTTGCAGGAGTGAGAACTATTTTCTTCATGCATCAATAATATAGAATGAAAAAAATAATTAAGTCTTTCAGATTGAGATTGACTGTGATGAAAATTATACATCAACATAACATTCATTATTGTTTAAAATTAATATTCTATTTATAAAATGAAACTAGTGGGATAATGTACAGAGAAGGAATAATCAACTGGGTTGGATAAATAAATGAAGTTCTGCCATAACAGTGGCAGTTGAGAACGGGTTTATATCCTGACTTGAACAACTTGGATGTTAATTAAATTGGTTAATCAAACTATATTGTATTTTCGCATCGTGGTTACATCTCAGATAATGACTATTTCTAATCAAACTGTTTGAGTTTATGCTGGGTGGATGTATGGCAGTTACATCATATCTGTAATTAATGCTAAAGTTGAATTTAGATAATTATTAATGAATATTTAATTTGGATATTGATAAATTCAATTTTTTATTACAAATCCTCTTTTACTCACACTAACTTTATAATTACCGTATACGACATAGTGTTAGAGAAAGAACGTAATGAAAATATGCTTGAGGGAATTTTTCAAAATCATATTTTTTTTATAAAATAAAAACGTGGAATTTATATACCTAATTAATAATTATGTTATTTTTCTTTATCGTTGTTGAATAAAGGTGAGGTAATTGGACATTAATTTGGAATTAGGGTAACTTAATTAATTTTTTTTGGAGGTTTAATTTATTAAGGTTGTAATTTATTAAGGCAAGTGTTGTAAATCATGACAAATATCATTTATATACCGGTACATATTAGTTTTTGTAGATACAACTTTATTTTTACTTTAGCCAAAGACTTCCTTCAAAATCTTTTAAGCTGATATAATAATACCAGAATTTGCACTATTTCTTATTACATGTAAAAAGTTTCTCTAGCGAAATTTGAAAAACATATCTGTATTAACTTGTATTTAAACAGTAATTAATTAAGGAATCCGAAAATGTTCATAGAGTACATTTTTATACGTAAACACAAATGTGAGCGAAAAAAATAAAGTACAACTTGGGAAAATGTTTATACTGTAGTATTCCTTTATTTTTAAAAGTAAATATTTGTTTTTTGTATTAGATAAATAATTCATAGACAGCAATCAGATACAAAATGAAAAATAAGACAAGTTTTAATAATGGCTTATAATATGGTTTGCAAATAAAATTACTAAAGGGTATTAAGAGGCTTTATTAAAGTAAAATTCAAAAGTTTCACCCTTACTAATGTGACGATGGTTTCAAGTTTCTTAATTGTTCTGTCTATTTATTTGGAATAAATAAACTTTTTTACTGTATATTCTTACAACCAGAACAAGTTCATGCAAAATGATATTTTGTTGTGATAGAACCTTGAAAATAGCCTGGTGTTTCTAGAATATATTTTATGAAAATAAATACGAGATTACAATAGACCTATCAGCCTAAATCATAAAGTCAAATAGTTACATTTGCTGTTGTTTCTAAACAAACAATTTCATGTGGCAATTTTCCAACCCTTTGTACATCTCACAACCAGAGAAAGACATGATATGATATTAGTTTCGAAGATGGAGGACGAATAATGTGGAGGTTGGACAAAAGAGTGATATTTCCAGTCCGAATGAGAATGAACCACTCCTAAGATTGCAGTTCCTTCAACTGGAGCGTGAAGATGAAACGATGTGACCTCTAAGAGGAGAGCTCTTGGTTTTGGTGTTGGGTCTCGTAATTTTACACTCTCGCTTTCTTTATTCTTCCTCAAAAATTTTATATCTATAACAGTGATTTATGTAACGCCATTTGGCATGTATAATCACCTATTTGATTTAGATATTCACATGAAGCGGAATATTTTCTAAACGATTATCTTTTAGATTAAAAGAAGAAAGAACAATTTTAGAAAAGGCTATAAATTTTTACAATTTTTTAAAATTTTTTAACAGTTGACAAATTTATTTTAAACTATTTAACAATATAAATATGCATGTACATATTTTGTAACACAATTTAATGTTTATAATTTATTTTAGTGGATTTAATTTTTTATTAATAAGGCCTAGTGACTATTGATTTGTATCAAGGAATAACAGTGTTGATTATAATGGGCTGTTAAAAAGGATTTAAAGGTTAAATGAAGTCTGTGTTTTAAACACAATACTCTTCCAAGATGTTATTACTTTTAATAAAATAAAATTTCATAACTGTTACAGAATTGAACCATGAAGTGTTTCGCGAGACGTTTTTTAAATAATAAAAAATGTTTAGTTTCATTAAATGTAAACTTTTAAATGCTGTGTTAAACTTTACAAGCATATGTTAGGTTTAAAAAATTTAAATTTTTTTCTGCGGCTGGGCAATGAAGTCTATTAATAATGATTTTATGGATGTACAATGCACATAAAGTATGTTCTTTGTTGTAATACATATCACACAATAGGACTGATATATTTGAGTCTGTCATGTTTTACAAAGAGCTGTAACACAGAAAAATGTGATGTATTTGACAAGTGGGATCAAGCTCAGATTTATGATGTGTGTTCAAATACTGTAAACCTCTTCTTATCCTTCACTATAATAGGGCTGGTTTGGATTTGATTTGTTAACGCTTAATACTATTGGGAAAATAATATTTTCAAGATTTTACTTTGATTTTCCGGTTAAATCATTGTAGATGTGTTAATGTGAAGAACGTGTTTTAAATTACATTTACAAAAAAAAGAGATTTATAAATTGAAGAAATAATGTTTTATTATTTTTAGTAGATTATTATCCAGGCAGACATATTTTGAAAGTTTATGTAGATGTAGGTTACAAATGGATACTTATTTTGTACTTTTTATGTATTTGTTTATATTTGTTTGGGAAAATGTTGTTCAATGCTGCAGAAAAATGTTTCCTCTCGATTCTCTTCTGAATAGTCAAAAGTATTTCTATGTTGAACCATTACATGCTCACCTTGAGCTAATGAAATATTAAATATTATTTTACTTAAATATTTGTTACATGGGTACCTGCTAAATCTAGGTAAATGAAAAATGAAACAATAAATTGATTTGCCTACCTGAAACCTGTAAAGGGAGCTGTCATCTTTGACCACAAGATTTTTGGAGTCGCTGACAGGAAAGAAGTAGCCGTACTGACAGAGTTGGTTGGCCAGGTGGACCGCCTCTACTGCAACAATTGCCTCGTTGTTACCTCTAGACATTGTTTTAAAATACGAGTGAGTTTTATGTCCAGGCACACCTGGATATAATTTAAATGGCCTGAGATATTAATGTCAGACCTTGACCTTAACTTAAACAGCACTTTTTTACTTTTTCAGGTAGTTAAAAATGTTGCCCCCTTTTGCAAAAGGGGGTAAAGGGAGCAACTAGATATTTTCAAATGTAAACCCCTATCTTGTGACCCATCACTTTCAAGGAAATCAAATGGTGTAAACTAGAGGTCACTACATTGCCCATAACAAAAATTACAGCCATTTCAATAAAACTAAGCTTTTAAAAATCTCATCTTTTCAAACGTCGTAGAAATAGCTCATTTGACAGAACAAAGATTACAATAGGTTAACTGTGGGTCCCTCAGATATGCCATTGACTGTTAGGCTATTAATTAACAGTTCTGTCTAAGGAACATGTCAGCCTTAGTCAGTAACAAGACTACAAGATCATGCTACAATCATCTTTCACTCATTTCTCATTCATACTTGGCTTAAAATACCTAACTGGGAAGGTTGCCATTTCAGTACTAACTAAACAATAATAATGTAATTTATTATTGTAATTATTGTAATATTGTTGGCCGAAGGGGCGCTGTGGAATGGAATGGAATGCCAGCAAGGTCTCCTGACCTTAATCCTCTTGACTTGTTTTGGGGCTACTTGAAAACCTTGTGTACAAAACAGAGCAACTGATGTCGATAACTCAACTGAGAGAATTTTGCATTTGTATCACACCATTCCTAAGGAATCTTTCTTCAATGCTGTCTCAGCTTTTTACATAAGGTTAGCACACTGCCAAAAATCCGAAGGTGAACAGTTCGAACACCTGTGCTACAATAAAACAGGTAACTGTTTTAAAAGAACTTTATTATTGTAATAATTGTTCTGTAAATTGTTCCTTGTCATTGTTTCTACGATGTTTGCAAAGATGAGGATTTTTAAAGCTTACTTTTATTTAAATGTCTGTAATTTTTGTTAGGGGCAACTAGACCTCTAGTTTGCACCATTTGATTTTTTAGCGAATTTCCCATAGGGAAGAAGCTATTACCGTAGGTCTCATGGCGAGACTTAAGCCCGGGACCATGTTATTTTTTCTTCTTTAGGTGCCCAGAGTCCAAAAACAATAGTCGTTAAAATTTATATATATATATATATATATATATATATATATGTGTGTGTGTGTGTGTCTGTGAACACGATAACTCTCGTAAAAATGGTCCAATCGAGACCAAATTTGGTAGAGACGTGTATTCCTACAAATGCTCGGACGAGTTCGTAAACCAGACATATCGGTCAATGGGAACGAGTAGTTTGGGGGGGTTTTGTACCCCAAAATGGAGTTTTTTGCGTTTTTCACATGTAATTTTTAAAAATTTTATATTTCACCATTGGAATCAGCTTAAAAAACTACACAATTAAGTTCCTTAAAGTTTTTCTTTATCTCCAACGGTTACCGAGATATTAAAAAATTTAAACACAGTACAGTATGTTGTATTGAGGGGCTCCAATGTTAATCTTATGGAGGATAGGGAAAAATTAATATTTCCTATATTAATCAATATTTTTGGATTAAACTTGATATTTAGCTTCATGTGGTTGAGGTCTATCCATTTATGCTTAAAAATCATAGTTTATCTGTTTATCATGGCAGCAAACCTGCATACTCTTTTCCCATGTTATTCATATAGGGAATAGGCAAACTCCTTTATTTATGGACAGATGTTCATGAAAGTTGGTATAAATGTTAAAAATAAAAATTATTTATGGTAGAAACACCTACTTTCAGTATTCCTCACAGCAGCAAACCTGCACACTCTTTCCCATGTCAATGTTATGGAGAATAGGCAAATAATTCTCATGTTTATGGACAGATTTTTATAAAACTTGTCGTATATTATTATTATTATGTTATTGATTTGGAAATTCACTGAGTACGCAGGTCTGCTGCGACGGGGGTATTTTAATATTCCCTTGAAAATGATGAGTCACAAGATAGCGGCTTACATTTGAAAATATTTAGTTGCTCCCTTTACCCCCCTTTTGCAAAAGGGAGGCAAATGTTTAACAACCTGAAAAAGTAAAAAAGTGTTGTTTAAGTTAAGGTCTTACATTGATATCTCAGCCCATTTCAATTATATCCAAGTGTGCCGGGATATACAACTCACTCTGTATAATTATCATACATGGTTCAACCATATAGAGCGTATCCTTACTCAGAGTGGTGAACTGTGTTCTCATTCCGAAAAATAGCCATAAGCCAGTCAATTACGCCCACTTCCTGATTGAATAATATGCGAGGTCGAATATTCACACATGTGGAAGAGAGGTTCTCCAAATACTTAGTGTATTAAAAAGTTTAAAGCAACTTGTTATATACTTTCATGAAACTTTGTGAATTATGAATAAAGCTTGAATGCTAAAGGTTATTTCTCAAAGCTATTAAACAAATTAAATATCCACTCTTGGTGGGTGGAAATTATATGTATACCGTATATGAAACTACTCGCACCCTACTACATCTGCGCGAGAGTGTTGGAGATTATCACTCATGTTTAACGAAGAAGACATAGTGACATAGAGCGGGGTACAGGGGAATGCCATTACCCGCACTGGCGCTACCTACTCCCGTCATAAGTCATGCCTCTGCACCGTGTTTTATATAATACATAATACCATTTTAACTATTAAGTAAAAACAATTCATTTTCTATAATTTCTAATCTAAAAAACATACTAGGTAAGAAAATATATTAAAATACATTTAAGAACTAATAAGTTGTTTTATATTTGTACAATTTTCCTTATAATCAGTGTTCATTATTTTTATTTTATACTTATGAATTATTTGTGTGTGTTAATGTAGAAATAGTATATTTCATCACTAGGACCAAAAACGGGTGTTTTTGATATGAGCACAAGTTAACATCAGAGGCATGTGCGAAATATATCAAAAAGCCAATTTTGGACCCAAAAAGCCAATTTCGGGCTGTGTGATGAACTATATTTGTCGTCATACTGCAAATAAAAATGAAACAAACTCGTAAAACATAAGTTATTACCTAGATTCAAGATTTTTATTCCAACAAGGACAAATTTTACAATTTGTATAGTTGACGTCATTATAAACTATCAAGTTTGATTAACTTACATAAAATGAATTTGTACCTAGTTTAGTATTAATAGTTGTCGACCACTTTTGCCGCTTTAGGCTAATCACCTGTTGTGTTACTTAGGTTGTATCAGTTCTTTCTTGATTCTTAATTGGTTGTTTAGGTTATGTCTGTGCTAGTTATTATTATCGATAGTTCGATTAAATAGTTGATTGATAGTTTCACGAATATGCACAATTGATAGTGATTGTTGCAGTTACAGTCAAAAGTATCTGGAACAATGGTCTTCAGCGACCTAGGTGTCAAAATATCATCACAACAATAGGTTTAGTCCTAGGAAGAAAAAGAACAACTTTTGCTCTTCAACACATGTATCTAAACAGCTGTTTTTGAAGTAGTATGACGAAAAAATATTTATGTTACACTTTTTAACGTGAGTAAATTTATATTTGACCCGATTAATTAGTAATTTATGAAAAATACGATTTTTCTGTTTGTTAATACAAACTATACAATAAAACTAAAAATATATATTTCTAAAATAATCATAAAGGCAAGTTAGAAGAAATAAATTAATCACCAATATCATAAATGTTTTGAAATTTTAATAAAACAATTTGAAGTTGAATGTTAAAATTTAATTTTTGTCTACCATCCATAAACTAAAAATTCAGCGAATTCTTAGCCCAAAAGCATTATTGAACCTATAATTCGCGTACAGCTGTTCTAGAGGAAGACATCTGCGTGATTTGCATCATAAGTTTATAACAACACATTTCTTGGCGAAAGCTGCGGAATAGGGCGATGAATCGCCAAGATGATTTATTTTGTCTTTCCCTTCTCCGAAATGAGACTAGTTTGTCCAAAGGAATGCAAACACATTACAGAGGAAATAGGGGGTAACCGGCAAGTTATGGTTGCACTTATTTTTAGCAGAACTCAGAGCTAGACTTACGAATAAAGGAAATAATTGAATTTATGGTCTATAATTTAGGCTAATTTTATCTATTAATCCGTGATTTTAGCAATGTGCGTGTAATGTTATTTTCTAAATTTATATTTTATATTTATAAATAACTATACAGATCCCACGACATCCGGGATTTCGACACTCTCAGCCGAGGTATTATAATAACCAAGAGTACTCGTACAACACGACGGACACTATAGCGAGGATGAATGAGAGATCTTTCTTGTTCTTGAGATCCGAGTCAACATAATCAACCTATTATTATATAACGTTAGACGTATTTGTTGCCCTACAAAATCTAATAACTTTATAAAAATATCAAGCCGGATTACACAAATCTAATCTTATCTTAAATATCTTAGTTAAAAAATAATAAAATACGTTAAGTTTAATTTTTTATATCTTATAAAAATACGATTTACTGTAAATAATTCGTGTGATTTTTGTTTGCGTTTGTTCCATTTATCTTGCGTTCCTAGAATTCTGAGAATATTTAGTATTATATATCAATTCTTTTAAAACACTTTAAAACAACTTGGGTTGAAATTCATTAAGGGGAAAAGTTACTTCCCCCCAAGCGACAGTTTACAATTCCATTCAATGTAACTTTCCCACAAAGCACTAAAAGAAAATTACAACATCTGTCAAAGTAATCTGAAACTCTTTTAGAACTTAAAATACAAATTTATCGTATTGTTTGAGTCCCGTCTTTTGCAAAATCGTTGAGTGAAGTCTATAATATGAAAAGATGTAAATTTTGAGAAAGGTAATCGATAAACAGCATTGTATTTTTTATGGAACGAAAATAGCTAAATTATTTGTACGGTACTATAATGTATAGAGAAATAGTATGTCTCTATTTTGACTTAACTTCTAACTTTTACAACTTATCTGGCCAACACATTATCGATGAGGTTATACTAGTATATGAACCCAAAGCCAAAACACTCACCAGACTCTTCGATGTTGAGGCGCTCCATCAGCCATTCTATAAGGTCGTAGCCTGCAACAAATAACAACAGTTTAATAGTTTGTGTTTAAGTTTCTTATTTGTATTATATTACATGTACGATAATTTTTTAATTCTATATCTATAATATTATAGATATAGATAAAGAAGAGGATGTTTCTGTATGTTTGTGGGTTTGGTTTGTTTGTGGGTTTGTTGTGGCAAGTAAATGCGAAAAATACTGAACCGACCGGTTTGAAATTTTACAGAAAGGTAGATCTTAAACTCATGCAACACATAGGCATATTAGTTCCCTTAAAATCCCCTCGGGATACGCCCCATGAACGTCCTAAATTTCAATGTTTACATTTTCAAAGAATGAAAACATAAAATTACTTGAATGTCAACAGCTGTGAACACTAAAATTTGACAGTTCGGGAAGAAGAAGAAGAAGGAGCTGCCTTGACCGTCCTAGGTTTCAATGTTTACATTTTCTAATGACAACATCCGTTTGCACTATATCTTGACAGTTAGTGAAGAAGAAGAAATGAAGTTGATTTTTCCGATAAACTGCTGGATCGAAATTAGTGAACTATTTGAAATAGTGGAATGGTAGATTTTAAGTTTCTTCCGACGACTGTCTCTATTACGTTAATCCTTATCCTCTCCCAATATTTGACAGATGTTACTTTGTCATGTTGTAGACACTCGTGTTTTGTCATTTTGTTAACAATAACTTAAATGTATCAGAAGAGCCAACACCCCTCAGCCTTTTTAACCCGTGCGAAGAACAGGTGCTTTGGCTAGTATAATATAATTAATTACGAGAAGGTAATCAAACCAATTTACGAGGTTTGTTTTTAGGTAGGTTACGTTTTGTTGTAGACACTAGTGGATGGCGCACATATATCACACATATCGCCCAGGTTCTATCTGTTGCAGAAACTCATCGACAGATTTGGGAAGAGTACGGTGAAAATGTTAATAGTGCCAGCAAAGTGCCTACTTAGGTACGATAATTCAAAGGTGGCCGTGGTGACGATCATAATGACGACCGGAACGATTGCCTTTTTTGATTACAAACGATTTGACGGTTTCAAAATAGCACGTCCCTCAAAAAAATTTCCTGATCCATCAAAATCAGTCAAAAATAACGTATATAATATTAATAATCGACTTTATAAAAGTTTTTCTGAACAACTGTTTTGGCTGAACAGTTGAGAAAACTTTCTTCCCATTGGATCGCGAAAATTCCACGAATGAGTTCAAAAAATTCCAAAGATTTGATTTTAAATATTTTGAAAGTGCACATACGAACCAAACAGGTTAACTGCAGAACTGAAATTTATCACAATTGTTCCTGGAGCATAATGGCACACGCTCATTGCGGTATGCTCGCGACCTATGTAACTTACAAAACGGAACTTACTTAAAACACGCCTTGTATACTAATAATCTGGTGGGAGAGTGCCTTTGTGAGTTGTCAAAACCTATTGCAGAGTTTCACACTATCGTTCCCTGGAGTGATTCATAGAACCATTGAAAATGAATATTTTATCAAGATATGCATATGTAAAAAAGACTTAAGATGAAAATGGTAAAATTTACTCTAATCTCTCGTTTAAGAAACTGGCGTTATTTTGACGCATTTTTGTTGATGAAATTGGATTTCCTTAATCTACCGTTAGTGAGACAACGGTTTACAAAAACAGCTTGGAAATAGTAGGGTAAAAACGTGTAAGATGGGAGAATAAAGAAAGATTAAAAGTTAGACGTAGTAGTTAGTGTCGAACAAAGCATTGGTAGAGACTAAGTCGCGCCATTAAAGTTGTAGCCTTGCCCGGCTGTTGACTTGAGACCAATCTCATTTACGGCTACTCCACCGAGGCTTGATCTGCTTTATCTACTTGTTCCCATTTATAGACACTCCACTGTTGCTTTCCGTCTCGTCCAGGTGACATAAATGTGAAATTACAAGGGAATCAGAAATGTGAATTACATGGGATTCTGATATTTGTAACATGGACAAGGGAATATGAAATATTGACAAGGGAATCAGAAGTGTTAATTATATCGGAAATATGTAACTACAAAGGAATCAGAAATGTGTACCTACAAGGGAATCAGAAATGTGGAATTGCAAGAGAATCAGAAATGTGGGACTACAAAGGAATCAGAAATGTAGGACTACAAGGGAATCAGAAATATTACAGAAGCACGTTAATGTTTGATGAATTCTCGATTGTAAGTCATGCCAGGTAGACCTAGGTTTAATTCCTACTAGTGACTTTTAGAATTACCTACTCATTCTGTTCGGAACTCAAGTACAGAGAAGACTGTTTTTAAGTTAACTAAATTTACTCGTGAGATCAAATAGGTGCAATGTTAATTTTAAATATCGTATCCATATCGTAAATATCGTATGATATCCAAAATATCATCTTTTTCATAAATTTAAATTTATAAAATAACATTTCATGAATATATTTTTACTGCTAGGTTATATGAAAAATATTTGCAACAAATAATAAGGCTCAATTTATCAATTTGGATTTATCAAACTACGAGTAAAAGCTAAATACACTTAATCTTCGTTATACTATAAATAAATAAATATTTGAAAAAAACAAAAGGAGAGGAAAAATGGTTATCTATTTCATATAAAAACACAAGTAATAAAGAACAATGGAGATTGATGAATGATGGGAAGTTTTTATGAGACCTCTTCGAATACATAAAACGAGACGAGCGCGGGCGTTATTGTTTTAAATTAAATTTCAAAAGATTCTTCGATCACCGATACAAGATTCTTCATCTCTTTCGAATATCAAAATATTGCTGCAAATTCCTCAGTTTGCCTACAAAATTAATTCACTTCAAACTAATTTTCATTATTATTTAATAATAGTCTACGTAAAACTTTCGTATGACAAACGTAATTTTTGGTTCTCACTGATTTATGTTTTACTCTAAAGGTTGCATGTTTGATGTTAAAATACAACAGGAAACATTGCAAATTCACTTTTGAAATGTCTGAGCTCTGGATAGTGCTATGAATTTGGGACACGCAAAGACTTATTTTCTATAAGTTTTCCCCTAAAATACTGATATGGTGGGTTAAATATTAGTAATGAATAAGTAATTACAGAAACTGCAATTCTTATTAACCATTACAAAAACATTAATTGTTTTAAATTTTTAACCTTTCAGATGTATTCATAATCATAATAATTATAATTGTTGTTCTTTATTGCTATACAGGTAAAAGCTAGGTCACAAGAGGCAGTGTTCTTGGATATATTCATTTTCTTAGCTATTTACCACACGGAAGTTGTTTGTCCATACATTAGCATACAACGTTCCATGTGCTAAAGACAATAATTTCTTTTTAGCAAAGTGAGAATGAGTACATTTTGAGTATAGAGTAGTATATTTGTGTAATCCAAAATAATTATTTAGTGTATGCCTACTTAATTCCCATCATGAATGTACATAACATGGCACAGTTTGAGATAATAACCGGTAGGTGTCAAACGGACTAGGATACCAGCAATCCATTACATGAGGGAGCGACCATCGTTGGCGACCACAGAGTTCTGTCGCGGTTTGTAGAGCTCCGTTTACCCCATTATACCGTTTAATGTCATACTATTGTCATTTTGATAGCTTGGCTGGAAATTCGTTTCATGAGTTTATATGTTGAAAAATGACATCTAGAAATTTTTACTTTTAATTGGATTTACATAGCTTAAGACTGGTAGTTATAAGTTTAAAATAGTTCTGAGTGTAGGCTATACACTTCGATAGACTTACGTCTATGTTTGAGACCATTACAGATTCCAACATACCGAGATTTCTCATGCATAGCGGTGTGTTGAAGCAATCTAGGTAATTAAGTAACTATGGATTATACGATTTAAATTATCATTGACTATCTTGTTCTTATTGATTTGTGGGGAGAGAGTTGGTGGCAGGGATCTTTGTCTAAACTTAACGATAATATTACCATAATGATAGCTATATATTTTGTACAGACAACACCCCTATGCAACATTTTGGCATATAAAATATGAAAACTACTATCTATGAAATAGTTGATTGAAATAACTAGATACAATTATATTTTAAGTGTTAGACACTCATTAATACGACGTAAGATCTTCGGGGTATTAATAACTTTTTCCATATTCAATATATGTGCTCCAATCATTAACCAACTAGAGAAAATGTATTTGTTTTTTCCTCAAAATTTATGCGTGTGTTTGGTTTCATGTCTAAAGATTCAAGTATAAGAAATAAGTCCTATAGAAAGTAAATCTTAAATAAATTTAACATCATCATTGATGGATAAAGAGAGAGGAGGAGGCTTATGTGTGTGTGTGTGTGTGTGTGTGTGTGTGTGTGTGTGTGTGTGTGTGTGTGTGTGTGTGTGTGTGTGTGTGTGTGAGAGAGAGAGAGAGAGAGAGAGATGAACAGAAAGGTTGAGTGATGAGCGGATGATGACCTAGATTGCATTAATGGAAGTCCGACGCATTCTATGACGTAACGTCTCTTCGGGTTTAATCCGTCATAGATTAACTCCAGTGCTCTATGGTTATAAATATTATTTAATAAAACAAATTTTATAAAGAGTCCAAAGAGTCAAAGTGTCTTAGTTATTTGAGCGATATAACAATATTTGCACCAATTATTACAAGTCTTTGACTTAACAACTGTGGCTGTTAAAACTACATACCGTTAATAATACATTAAATATAAATGCTTTTAATCTCTTAAATTGTTGTTTATTTTCCCTATATTGTATGCCCTATTTGTATGCCATGAAATCCCTAAGATTCATTAAACTAGGCGACTAACCATCTCTTTTTTATATCAAAATCAACTTATTTAATGTTATTTTATCTCTTTCTTATTTAACAATTATTTAAATTTAAATATCCTCACCGAAACATTTTTTGTATACACAGATTAAATTTTACATTTAAACAGCATTTTGTTTGGAAATTACTTTTACGGGTATAAAATAAAAAAAAACTCAAGACAACAGCAATGGCAAAGTAAACTAATTTTATTCTCCCGAAAATGTATTTAAACCTACAAACACAGGCCCCTATGTATACGTGTATACATATACGACGAGGTGGTGGTAGAGTGCGTAGGTCGTGGTTGACCTACGACCCTCTTGGTGACGTCATCGGCTCGACTGTCTGAGGTACAGTCCCACTAGTACTGCGTCGTCTCATCATCTTATGCAGCTGGCCAAAGAATAGTTTAATTAAAAAAAATAAAATTCCTTACACGAAATAGATGGATTAATCATGGAGAAAAGTATTATCAAACCAAAAAATAATCGCTCTCAGGTAAAAGCCGAAGTAATAAATTCAGCAGACGTTTATGCGTTCATTACTTGTAGCCTGTTCGTATTGTGGTAGAATAGCTTTTAAGCACAAACCTCATGTGATGTATTCAAAATGGCGTCGGTGGCTGCGGTGGAATTCATTCTCTACTGGTTAATCTCGGCCTGAACTGCGTCCATTCCCTCCATATCCGTATCCGGCGGCGGCGGTGGCGCTGCGGTGGCCGTGTTTAAACACTAGACTCGTGTACATTTACTGCTTCACATACTGACAAGTAAACGTATATTTCAAGGACGTACGAGCATATAACCATATATAAGAATTGAAATATTTATTGGTTGGAGAAACTTAAGCTCAATAGGAGGGGAGAAAATCCGCCTTGTAACGTTGCAACGTAGGAAAACGAGAGTGACAGAAGCTTCGGTTAGTACTGCTTTTGACCATAGGCCTAATAACAATTAACAACACGCCATAACAATAATGTAATAACAATAATGTAATGGTTAACAATACGCCATAAACAAGATTCAATAGACAATACAACTTTACAGCTGTGCTGGCATTTTTCGTTCTAATAAAAAAATTAGACAGGCGAACTAGTTAAAGTAAATAACATTTAATTGTTTTAGCTAATTACAATAGAATATTTTGAAATGTTTCGTTAATATTATTTGAATTGCACATTTTATGCGTGAGAACGAATTTCAATACTAAATTAAAATTTCATTTACTTTATTGATAAAGCAATTATCACGTTCTAAAACAGGATTGAACCGGAATATTTTTTATTGCAACGCGACAGTCCTAGTCAGTTCCTGCCACAATGGAATTTCACTATATGGAATCTGTATTAGCAAACTTCGTTGGACGTTTGTGATACGGTTTAATAATGGAACATATCAACAGAACTTTAGCCTTTGCACCACAAGTCTTAAAAAATATTCTTAATTAATCAAAATTTTCGAGCATGGGCCGTAGCAGTAATAGTCGTAGTGGGTACTTAAGACACAGATAGATATCACTTCAAAAACACTTTATGGAGTTCAGAGGACCCCAAAACGGATATAGATATATTCACCGAAAACTTAAATTACAAAAGTTTGGCGAAAATGATACCTTCGACCTAATATATAGGTGCCATCGGCTGTTGGGCTATTAATTAACAGTTCTGTCTAAGGAACATGTCAGTCTTAGTCAGTAACAAGACTACAAGATCGCGCCACAATCATCATATCCTCAATCCTCATTCATACTTGGCTAAAAATACCTAATTTGTGGTCGTCGTCATTTCAATAATTCTAATCAATAATCTAGTAGGAAGTAAGTAAAAAAGGATTGCGGTTTAAATAGCTTATTTGTCCTACGCCTTTTTTACTTGGAGTGAACCTCCCTCTCCATCCATAGGATATGTCCTCTCCCATAAAGTCATGAGTGCGCCAGTACTCAAAAAGGTGTGAGAGCAAACCCTCCTTCAGACCATCATTCAAATGTAGTAAAATAACCTACCTAAGCACAAAGTTTAGTCCTAAAAATAAGTTTGTTATTTTATAAATGAATATTAAAGTTACTTATTGAGTACGTCATTTATTGGTTGGTACATGGGACTTCGAATCCATAGCATCTCAGTTATTTGTTTTATAAATTTATCAGAAAAGTCACTTAATAGGATTCGTCTCTATTTTAAGGGCTGCCACCGAATGTAGAAAACTCTTGAACAATGCAAGGCATATCAGACTTCTAACACTGCCTTCAGAGTCTACAGTACCTCCACCATCTTTTATTTTAGTCCCGTAAGATTTTTGTTAAAACCTCTGAAACACGCCTCTCTTTAAACACGAGTTTTCAAAATAAGTCACGTCGGTTTGGTTGGACGTCTGAATTGGTTTAGTTTATAATAGAAATATATCAGCGGAATAGGTGATCAAAATGTTAGTAACCCTTATAGGGATGGGTCAGTATCATTTTGTAGAGCTGGTTTTATATCAATACTTTATCATGTACCCACTGAGAAAAAGAATAAATTAAATTCCTAATTCGATAGATTGCAAAACATTACGAGCCCTCTTGAATGAGAAGTGAAAGTTTTCTGGTACAAAACAATATGACACGATTGTTTGAATACCACTTTATTCTTATGGACAAAGAGCAAAAAGGTGCCAGTTTTGCAGAATGTAAACCAAATTTAATCTATTTACATTCCACAAAACATCTGCCTCAAAGTCAACCGAGAAAAGTGTTGTTGGTTCCAACACATTTTGTCAGAGATCTGTTGTCGGCCGACTTGGCATGTCCATGTCCATCAATCCCGTGACGTTGTTCTCATCAGGAACCTAGTTTGTCCAATTATAACTTTGTTTACACACCGTGTTCACATCCCTGGCCTCGACAAGTGATAATTAATTTTGGTGCATCAACAGCCCATAATATACCTAAGGGCTTTTAACAAGTGGTTTTTAACTAATTATTTGGAAATTTGTTTAAACTTTGAAACGACACTTTTTGCATTGTATATAAAAACCTGAGAAACCTTAAATGGAATAAATATTTGAATAATAAATAATAATTAAATATCTTAATTCCTAATGACTAAAATTAACAAAATTAAAATTCAGCGAAATTAACGTAGGATACTTGTTCGAGATGTGTAACATAAGCTAGGATTTATTATGGATTTTGTATTTTTTTTGGAAGTGGTAAGAACCAATTTAATAATGCAAATATTCCATTCTAGCAACAATTAATGGACTTTTGATAACGTGCTTAATAGAACCACATGTATATGAAAAACTCGATGGATTTCAGACTATTGAAATACTATACTTACTTTTAGCGAATTTCCCATAGGGAAGAAGCTATTACCGTAGGTCTCATGGAAAGACTTAATCCGGGATCATGTTATTTTTTCGTCTTTAGGTGCCCAGAGTCCAAAAACAATCATCGTTGAAATTTATATATATATATATATATATATATATATATATATATATATATATATGTGTGTGTGTCTGTAAACACGATAACTCTCGTAAAAATGGTCCGATGAAGACCAAATTTAGTAGAGACGTGTATTCCTACAAATGTTCGGACGAGTTCGTAAACCAGACATATCGGTCAATGGGAACGGGTAGTTTGGGGGGGGGTTGTACCCAAAAATGGGGTTTTTTAAGTGTTTCAAATGTATTTTTTTAAATTTCTAATTTGATCTTTCACCATTAGAATCAGCTTAAAAGACTACACAATTTAGATCTTTAAAGTTTTTCTCTATCTCCAACGGTTACCGAGATATAAAAAAATCTAAACACAGTACGTTGTATTTTGAGGCTCCAATGTTAATCTTATGGAGGATAAGGAAAAACTAATATTTCACTTATTATCCAATATTTTTGGATAAAACTTTCTATTTAGCTTTATGTGGTTGAGACCCATACGTTTATCATGACAGCAAACCAGCATACTCTTTTCCCACGTTAATCATATGGAGAATTTATGAACAGATGTTGATGAAAGTTGGTATAAATGTTAAAAATTTTTGATGGTATAAATGCCTACCCTCAGTGTTCCTCACAGAAACAAACCTGCATACTCTTTCCCATGTTAATCTTATGGAGAATAGGCAAATAATTCTCATGTTTATCGTCAGATTTTGACCTAACTTGTCATATATTATTATTATGTTATTGATTTGGAAATTCGCTGAGTACGCAGGTCTGCTGCGACGGGGGTATTTCTAGTTATGTAAGCTTTTTACATTTTATATACATAACTATACATCGAATATAGATTGTATCTAACGGATAAGCCCTACGTATTATCAAACGATATTTTCGATTTTTATATCAACTCGTCTCAAAAAATAAAAATGGCAAGATAAGCTACTAAATATAATTACATTTCATTATTTAAAGTCTTTTAAGATTAATACTGTATTTTACGATACATAGTAAATGGAGATAGTATTGTTTTTGTCAAAATTTTCGAATTTGAGTTACATTAGGAATATCCGTTTTGGGGTCCCCGAATCCAAAAAAGTGGGTTACGACGTGATGTCTGTCCGTCCGTGTGTGTGTGTGTGTGTGTGTGTGTCTGGATGTGTACAGAGCCACAGCCTACTCCGTTGGTCCGATTTAGATCAAATTTGGCATGTATAAACCTTTTTGGCACGAGTAAACCCAATCAAAAAAGCTTGGTATTACTGGGGGGCGGGGTTCCTCCCCATAAAATTCTAACAGTTAATTTAACTTTGTTCCTCTTGTTGTTATTTTCAGAAATTGGATTATTATTTTTGAAACAATAAATTTTTCAACGATACTTAGATAAACTTCAAAGCATATGCTAGTTCAATTACAGATTGTCGTTTTTAAATTTACCTAAGGGAGAAAGTGTGTGTTATAGGTTATTAAAATAGTATTTAGTTTATTTTTAAAGCGATGACCTATGTGTCAATTCTTTGGTACCCTCTATTTTATCTCATGAATATTTTTCAATTATTACGACTACTGATATACTAAAATGGTAAATTATAGGCCAAGTTACGTCTTTGATCTTTATTAATATAATTTAATATTATAAACTCATGTTCAGGAAAGATTGGTGAATACTGATCCACCAAATAAAGGTTAAAAAAGTAAAACAAAAAACATATCCCTATCTGTTGTTTTCTTGTCTCTTTATCTGTTATATATAGGCTATATAATTTTTGAACCTATAAAATATTCCAGATACAAATCCTAAAACAGACAGTAAATTGTTTTCAATGGCAAAATTCCGCTGAATGTTTTATGAAAATGTAATTTGGCCTTTGTCAGGAAGGTTGGGCAAGTTTTAATTGTCCCTTGTTTGGGCGGACTCGTCAGCGCTGTTGCGACCAACGCAATTAAACCTGGAGGTGACCTTTGTTTGCCCTTGGGAACAACGCAGATGGAAAGTGCATTCAATAAAACCGTCAAAGCCGTGACATACCACTATATTGTGTAACTCATGTCACATACAGCCACCTTATACTGTGCATGATTCCCTTTGTCTTTGGTGGGTTATTGAAAAAGTTGAATAAACTAACTATACTATACCATAATACACGCGTAGCAGTAGACCTCCAGACTATATGAACTTCTCTTAGTTTAGGAATTAATTGTTATGTTCGATGTAAGCTAATAAGTAAATTAAGGAAGTTATATTAAGTTACTTATTCTCCATAAGAGTAACATGTGAAAAGCGTTCACACGTGCAATTTTCCATTGGCAATGCTATGTCAGAATCGAACAAAATTCTCAATTTTGAGGTTTACACACTAGATACATGTTAAGTGTGGTGAAAATGTGCTAAGCATCAGTAGAAGGAGCAGATTTTCTATTAGTTAAAGATGCAATTAAATGTAGACTTACATAATGGATGTAATGATGAGAATGCGTCCTTAAACCATAGATGAAATACAATCGAGTTCAATACAACTTTATTTTGTATCTTGATCTAATAAAATATTTGAAAAAAAATTAAAGTAACATATGATTAATAAACTTGTATGAAAATTTGAATTTTAAGAGAGTAAATTTGAAATTACACTTAAATGGAAATTAATTTTGACACCAAAAGAGGTAGCGGTTTCTCTTGGACAAGCAAGTTTTAATTACTGAAATATTATCCAAGTTTGCAACAACGTTGTCGTGGTCATCTGTTAAAAGTCTTTTATTTGGCAATTATCGAGGAAGCCTAAACTTCCACATTGTAAAATAACTCTTTAAACGCTTTTAATAATTTTAAACATTAACTTAATGTAATTTAAATTATGACTTTACAAATTTGAGGGCATACATAATGTTTTATTAAACATTTACGAACTCGTCGTTTAATGCCAGCGTCATCATACGCATACAATAACGTCCATTATCGTGTTAGTTTCAGGTTTTGCCGCGGCACCATTAGTTTCCGGCGCTAGTGTCAGTGCTACGCCAACGTGTCTAGTGTTCCTTGAGCCCTTGTGAAATGTGGACGTGCTCTAGTATTGGGTTTATGCCTTATGTTACACTGTATTTTTTATTAGTTGTTTGGCTGCTTTATACATTTTTATTTTTATCTTAATCCGGATTATGTTTTTAATACCATCTTGTCATCATGTTTTAGGTTCACTGTTTTAGGTTTTTTAGCTCACCTGCGAACGAGATCAGATTCTAAATCTCGAAGGTCGTCAAACTTTATTCTACAAATCGCTATGGAAAATTTCCGCAGTAAAATCTTAATAGCATAAACCTCCCATCACCAACAATGAACTTGACTAATGGAATAGGCATACATATACTAGTGAGATATTGACAACTTATGATTTTGACTGCAGAGTGGTAGAAATTCAATGTGACTGAGAGGGCTACAGGGAAGGAAGGCAGGTGGAACAAAGTGGGTGTTCACGGTAAACTAATAATGAGGCTATCAACTAAGCAACGCGCCATTTTATTCCAAGAACCGAGAACGTTCAATATGTGAGGACGACGTCTCCAGACGAATATCCTGCAATAGTTTTGTCTTCAACTGCAAGATTTGCTAACTAATTGATCTTTTGTACCCATAAAAACCTATAAGCTCATTTAACAGTTGCTGGAAATAGCTCAGGTTAGAATTAATTTTATAGGATATTTTAGATGTTAATCAGCTTTCCAAATATCACGGGGTTAAAATGTTATTATTTTTATGGAGATAAATGATATTTCAGAATACAGAGTTTAGATGATTTACATAGCATAATTATTACACGCTGTAATTGTACGTAAATCATGACACTGGTCAAAAGTATTTTCTGATATTCGTCCATATAAAAACCAAATATAGCTAAAAATCACCCTTTATTTGCAATCAGTAGAATAATTTGGTAAATCTGATTTCGAACTTTAGTTCCAAACTGAAGTTGTTAAAAGTTTTAAGCTAAGATAAAAGTTAAGGGAGTTGTGAGTTTGAACGAACGCTCGGTTCATTGTTTTAAGAAACTTTCTTCGGTTGTATTTACGATGTCTTAATAAGATAGTTTCCTTCAGTTGGCTAGATTTGTATTATATATTATCATTGAAATCTTTATTATCATTCAAATTATGCATTGTACGAGACGGATATAATTTTTACTTATCTCACTCTGTTAGGTGGTCTCATAATTCTGGTTGATCTGTGAATTCTTTTCAGATATTTTGTTCTTCTATTACAAATTCCGTTTCACGATTATAATTTTTCCTTAGAAAAATTCACTGGGATCTGGAGCCACGCATTGCACGTCATGCACGTGGATGTATAAGAGAAACCCGTTTAAAAATATATTATTTAATAAAGGCACTTACTTTTTTACCATCCTTGATCTTCAATATTAAAATATATTTTATGTTAAAACAAATTACACGTTGTATCTCACAAGGGTACCTTTTTAAATAAATAGCTTTTCCTACTTATATAACTATTTATATGATATATTTTTATTCTTGATGATTCAGTTATGGTAATGTATACTGGCAATGAGTTAATTGAATGGTCTTCCAAGCACAGTTATTTAGCACTGAATGTTTAAAAAACATGGTTTTAAAAGTTTCTGCATCTACTTGCATTTATAGTTATACCAATTTGAAGTTAATTTACTTGATATTTTCTAAAAAAAAATAATTGACATGAATGAACATACGTTTGGGTTAAAGAACCTCGCTGCGTGAGCTTTTGCGTCAGATTAACTAGATATATAAAGGTTTCTTTGAACCTCTTAGATTATTTGACAAATTCTCTTAGCTTATAACTAATATATATTAATGCATACTGGATACTTTACTAATTTCGTCCCTCATAACGAGTGTATAAAAATGAAGTAAGAAAAATCGACCGTACAGTGAAGATTGATGTCAAACAATAAGGCTTTGTGTCAGAGAACAAAGGTTGGTTTATTAAACCATTAGACCTGTCATTTATTATCTTTCTTAGACAACGTACAAATAAATGACTTTGGCTTAGTATCAATATAATATTTTGATATTTTTGTTTCTTTCATTTCTTAACATCGCAAATAATCTTTTACATGATTTATTACGATTCTTTAATAATAATTAAGTTAATTTTATATTGAATATTTTTTATTTAATTACCCGCTTAGTTATCTTTACAAATATGAGCAAGTTTGTTATACTTATATATATTTATATATATACTAGCTGACCCGGCGAACTTTGTAACGCCTGACAGTAAATACATGTTAACTTTAAGTTTGGCCATGTTCTGAAGTCGAATAGCAATACGGCTTTATTGTGAAAGGTTATATATTCTGGGTCGCTGCATAGTGAATAACAATACTGAAACGATAAAACATATTAATATCATTCCCATAAAACAAATAAATCTGAGTGGATTAATTCACAATTTTCAAATCGAATCCAAACCCAAACGAAACCTAACTGTAATACGGCTTTTATAGGAAAGATATACAACAGCTGATTATTATAATAAACGTAATAATATGAACATTGTAATTATCATATAAACACGTGACTTTAATGAGACAGAAAATAAAAATACATAATCTCCCAAAACCGTTAACTATTAACGTGGTGAATAAAGCTGTTCATTTTTTACAGTACATATTTACTTCATAGTTTAACATTAATGAATGATTCAGATGGCATTGGATAGTAAAGCATACGGTATTGCTAATGGAAAGTAAGCTAATCAGCTGTAGCTAAGAAATCAAATGTTTTCATTGTAGACAATTTGTAAACAAACTTACTCTCCATAAGGTTAACATTAGAAATTTTATAACGCCTTAAAACGGAAATTTCTTTAAATTTTGGAAATAACTAATTTCCGAGTAGAAAATAAGTTCTAGATAGGTCTAATGTCCAGGAAAATTCGTGTTTTCTTGTAATATTAAGTTTAAAATCTAAAAATTTAACATTACGCTTATGGAGAATAAAATGTAAACAATACAAACCAAAACAGCTGTTTATAACGTTTGACAGTTCTTGATTGAAGACTGCGGGGAACAATATAGAGGTTATGCATTAATATTTATTTTATGAATTAAATAAATGCAAAATTATCAGGTTACTAAACAATTTGTAAAAACTTAAGGGTTTAAGGAACTTAAGGATAGCTGTGCGAAATAAAAGCAGAAAAAAGTATTTCCAAAATCTTCCGTGTTTTGATAGAAAACGTATTCGTTGTATTGCTTGAAGCCACTGTAACAAACCAATTAATTTATGTAAATTAAATTTCTCTTTTGCTTTTCAATCCTCATTCCGTTTATAACAAAATCAGTTGATCACAGGCTAATAATAACGGTATGGATAATTAGACAGTAAATGATCGGCTTTGGCTAAAAGACGTTAAACGGCATCGCTCAATTGACTAACGTCGTAGCCGAGTTGTAGCGTGTCGGCCTCAAGAACTATAGGCCGCGAGTTCCATTCCCACCAGGGGCGATACTTTTTCTTCAGTGCTATATTAATTATGGTGTATTAAATCGGTTTTATTTCAACCACATAAATGTTTTCATTGGGCAGTAAATTTGTTTAAATTTTGCTAATTAACTTGTAAAAACATGTCTTATTCTATCCGAGCAAAGCTCGGTCACCAGGTACTTATTACTGTAACAGGATATCGTAATTTTATATTGGAAATAGTAACTGAAAAAAATTCCTTCTAAAAATTATTTGCGGAACTTTATTTTTTATTAATGAAGTACATTAATAAAAAAATAAGTTAATATTTTTTTAATTAAATAAGTAATAAAGTACTAGCGGTAAGCCCGTCAATTGTACAAGTTGTATAATTAATTGTTAAGAAACAAAATACTTATCATTATGACGAAAATTATCCTCAAACAGTTAAAAAAATAATATAAATAAACTTTATGCCCAATTGTGTAGTATTGATTTAAATTAAAACAAATTCGAATATTTGTATAATTAGTAAAACGTTTTTATACCTTAAGATAACAATTTCATTTTAATAATTATTTTATTTACTTTTAGGAAGTTTAAAACCAATTTGAACAAACTACTATTGATTTTAATTTGATTTCTGGTTGTTTATTTCTGTTAAATCACTTGAAAAGGCCGTATTTTCAGTAAAACCTAAAGTTTATGTGTCTAATATTGCTCATAACTGAGCTTTTGAGAGGGCAATTACTTTATTTTAATAAGGTGTAGGTCAATTCAAAGTACATAAACCCCTCCCCAAAAGGTATAAAATAAAGAGAATAAGTTTCATCATAGATAATCATGGCAACTATGTATCTACAATTGAAGAAACGAACTCAACGAACAGCTAACAAAGGATTTCTTCCTGGAGTTTAATTGTATTGACCAAAGCTAAGCAGAATCCAAGCAAACGCAAAGGTAATTAAAACTTGGCTGCCTCGTATTCATGGCACGAGGTAACTAGCTGATATTACGCAAGTGCTAAGGTGTTATCACAGTGGCTCTAACTCCGAGACGTCAACACCCGTTAGCAATAAATTATATATATAACAGGTTTAATTAAGCATTTCTAGTATAATTAACTCTAACTAGTTTTCTATTATCATTTAAAAAAAATTACCAACTCTCCAAAAACAATAAGAATGATTTATTATCAACTTTTTTTAACAGGATAACTAAGACTATTTTATAAATAATACTAGAAAATAACATTGTTTAAGAAGTTAAAAAAGAAATAAAAAATAATGCAATTACTATTTTTCAATATCTGCCGTAAAATGTACCATATTACAAATAAAATGACACAGAATATTTGAAAGTCAACCCCAGAATTAGACAGTATTGTGATACAAGAGGTAGTATGTGAGCTGAAAGGGAAGTCCCTCAGGACAGAAATTGGTAGAAGCTCGGTAACATAGAGAGCTATTCTGTATATTTCTTGCAAGGTCGATAAGGTGTTTTTCTTATGGTTATTGTTAGTCTTTGAAATGTATGGGGCAAGTATTCCGCCAGTATAATTTCTAGTGTACTATATAAATTATTTGAGAAAATGTAACAATCATTCAATTTTGCGGATGTAGGTAATACTGTGGTAATGGGAGTCACATAATGCAAATTTTCTGTAAAACCCAATACATATTTTAGCCCAACGCCTTTATTTTTATACACACTTATTAAAAATGTTGTTTTGTACCATGCAACTACAAGAATATTAGCGTAAAATAATTTATTTTGAGTTACACAATAAAAACTAAAAAATTGTCTTTTACCGCTACTTAATTTCCCTACTTAATTTGAGTCAGCGTTTGATTAACTAGATTTGGACCTAAAATTAGACAACAGGGAAGAGGGGAACAACAGGGAATAACAGGGAAGAGGAAAATGTTACTATAAGTTGATTCAGGCCACTGGAATAGAATTGAAATGAATATACCAAAGGGCTCCGACCCAGAGGGCAGAAAATGGTGCAGTGTCAGGTTTTATAAATTTAGTGTTTACAAAATAATAAGCTGTGATGAAATGATTAAGGTTCTATAAAACTGTATACATTAGTGTTAGGCGGTACGAAGTTCGCCGGGAAACGCTTGTGTATTTATATTTTTATTTTTTGTCTTTTTTGACTTTTTATTAAAAGTCACGTGTTTATATGTTGTTCAAATAAAATATAAGTACATGTTTATACACATTAATATTACGTTTATTATAATGATCAGCTATTGTATATCTTTCCTATAAAAGCCACATTATTGTTAGGTTTGGTTTGGGTTTAAAGGTTGGAGTACAAAATTGTGAATCAATCAATTGTGAATATTTATTTGTTTTGTGGGAATGTTATTAATATGTCTTATCGTTTCAGTATTGTTATTCACTATGCCGCGACGCAGAATATCTAACCTTTACAAAGCCGTAATGCTATTCAATTTAAAAAATGGCCAATCTTAAAGTCAACATGTACAGTATTTACTGTCAGGCGTTACGAAGTTCGCCGGGTCAGCTAGTAGGTTATATTAGCAAAAATGTCTAGGTAAAAATGGTACTGTGCTATCATATTGTATATAAACATAGTTATTTTACGTTATTTTAAAATCTCTTTTAAGACTTTGAGTTGAGACTGAATATCTACGTTTTCAGACTCCCTGAATCCAAAAAAGTGGTTTTCGAACTGATGTGTCTGTCTGTCTACGTACAACATCGAGACTATACGTTCGTCCAAGCTTTATGAGATTGGGTACGGGTACATTTTTATTGTATCTTCAGACAGTTTTATTTTTTATTTTCTTCAATTTGAATTTTAAGTGTAGTTTGTCTGTGAATACCCTCAAAAAGTGTAAAAAAATCTCTCAACGGTTATCATTAAAATTTCATGGTTTGTTTTCCATATTAAGGTCTCCAATAATGTGACACCACCCGTATGATTAAAGCTGATAGTTTAAAAGTTATTGGGTTTTTAAAACAAAAAAGGAATAACAGTAACATTGCTAAGAGCGGTCAACGTTAATCTTATGGAGTTTACTAAAAAATCAATTTATTTATTATTTGTCAACAGTTTTTTCATGAAACTTGATATGCATCTCATTACACTCGCAAAAGAGGTTTTGTTATTACCACGGAAGGGGAGGGTCAGTTAGACATCCCTTAGACATTAGCCAGTAAAAACCCCTCATAAAAGTTTGTTATTACTACGTGGATGGGGTGGGGGCAGTTTGGGCATCTGCCCCAAAATCTTTGAACTTGAAACTGTGAGAAATAAACGTTATAACTAATTTTGAAACAAATGTCATTTTCATCTGTATATGAGAATAATACAGTTATACTAAATTTAAAATTTTAAAGGTTTTTATTAAATTTGTGATCTTGGCCCTCAGATGAGGCCCATGAATTCCTTAACTTTCTTCGCAGATTCAAAATTTACTGCAGTATCATTGAGCAAATGAAAGTGAAAGCATCCATCGACACATGTTTAACCAATCTTGACTGCTGGAAGTACAATGCGGTGGTAAGACATGAGCACATTGTGGTCCATCGACATGTATTTCTCATTGTATCGACCACACCGAGTCCTGAAGGAGAACACCTTTAGATTATTCAAGCCATCAAATATCCAATCCTTTCACAATATGCTGATGTCCGGCTTTGGTTCCTGGAATGAATCACTGCTTCTATGGCATTTTTGTTTCTCTGACAGCATATTGGATGCTTTTAACCTGTGTATTCCTCTCAAAAAAAGTCTGTTGTTAATGCTCTTAGGATTGTAACCCGAGCCAAGGTTAATACAAGGGCAATCCTGAGCTTATTCCTTATTTAAGGGGACTGAAAGCCGATTACAAACCAAAAATAAGGGAGGTTAAACAAGCTTACGTAGCCACTACCATCACTCAAGGAGCAAATCCCTGCAAAGCAGCTTGGGATTTTACGAGGGGAACAAGGTCCAACCCTGTTCTCACAAACAATGTTTTTGCTAAACCTGATGGAAATGAATATGTCCTCAGTCCTGTAGATAAACTTGTTAACAGTTGAGGCCCGGTTGAAGGGACTACTCCCACTACAGTTGTCTCTGGTAGTGGCTTAGATTTGGTTCCTGTTGAATTTTCCTGGAAGGTTGTTAGTGCTACTGATATAATAAAAATAGCTAATGGCTTGAAAAAATGTAAAATTAAAGGCTATGACATGTCTTTTAAATTATTAAAAGGGGTTGTCCTTATTGTTGTCAGCCCCCTGACCACTCTAATGTCCGTGTGACGGAGTTTTTCCTGATGCTGTCCTAGGTTTAGGAAAGTGTCCATGACAGTGTAAAGAGTTCCAGGCCAATTGCAATTTTTCCTGTATTTGCAAAGGCTTTTAGGCTGTCATGCTTGAGCTCTTTAAGTACTTTGAGGACAATCGTCTGCTTGTGTTTGGTAAATATGGGTTCAGGAGGGGCAAATCTACTGTCTTGGCAGATTCTCTCCCTAAGGCTGCTAACCTCTTTTGTGTCCAAGCTGTTCAAAAACAGCTGGTTTCTGTTTTGCTTTGTGATCTTTCACGAGCATTTTATTGTGACTCACATAACATTCTTTGCAAAAAAGTTTGTATTTACTTCCCTGTGGGAAATAGGTTAGATCATAGATATGTCTAAAGGGTACATTCTTATTCTTTTTGGCATTCTTATCTTATTCTTTTTGGCATTCTTATCTTATTCTTTTATATTAAAAATTCAATAGAATAACTCTTGTATTGTCCATGGAAACCTGTTACATATTTACAATCTTACACATCACCAACACCTCCACAGCTAAGACATATTCATAAAAAAATATAGTAAGGTATGGCATACGAGGCGATGCTCTCGAGATGCTCGAATCGCATCTCATCACTAGGCAACAAGCTGTATCCTAATATGGGAGGAATTCTTCTCTTCTTTCCGTAACTCATGGTGTCACCCAAGGCCCCATATTGGGCCCTTTACTCTTGCTTATGACCATAAATGACCTATACTACCATGTGTCTGGCAATGCCATACCATGTGCCTACGACACAACCTTTTATGCCACAGTATCTCCAGATCTAAAGTTAAAAGCATTATCACTGTAGCAACTTCTTGATTTAATAATAATAATAAACTTTTCTTAAACGAGTCTAAGACACAATCAATAACTTTCGGTCTAGTCAATAATAAATCAAATAAATGAAAATTATAAATCAAATAAATAAATCAATCAAAAAACTAGTCCCGTAAATTTTTTTCGTTTTGAAGCTCTGGACTCCCGGCACACCTCCCCAGGTGATAGGTGATAGACATAGTCACTGCGCAGCAGGCTTAGTAAACCTATTTAATTGCTGTGAAGACTGATTATTGACCTGTCTGGGGATTTCCGGATTTCGTACTTTGCTATTTCGTTCCATAATTAACATAAATATTGAAAGAAGTTGGAGATTTATTTGGAGAATTATTCCTTGAACCAAACGATAGGATTGGATGTAGCTACTGCTGACAAATATTACTATACTGTCCTAACATGTAGTGTTCTTTTTTAAAATAATCTTCAAATAACTTATACAACTTTTTTGACATGGATATGTCTTAGCTCTGGGAGGAGTTAGCAATTTGTAAGATGGAAAACATGTAACAGGTTTCTAAAGAAGCTACCAGAGATATTGTATTGAATTTTTAATGCAAAAGAATAAGACCAGCTGTTTAGATGAACTGAAACCACTCCCTTTAGACATATCCATGATCTAAAATATTTCCCAAAGGGAAGTAAATACAAACATTTTCCACCAATAAAAGAATCACGTTAATTCTTTTTAGTAAATAAATGAACTAAACATTATAACTTTGAAAGTTCAATTGAATACATAGTCAGGTGTGATACTAAGTGAGATTTTCCTAATGAACTACACATAGACTAAACATTTTACAGCTAAAGTAATATAATATATCTTGTCTTTGGATAATCAATAAGAGAAGAAGTAATAATAAAAACTCTTGTTCAGTATGTTTCAGTACCAGAAATGTTGTGTAGTTAAAACATATACGCGCTGGAAAAGTCTAATAAAAGATATAGAATAATTAATAAATAACTACATTATGAATTTGAAATATTCCGTACAGTAATAGGATTAATATAAATTATAAATAACTTCTTTTATTTGATTGAGTAAAATCGAAGCTTTCATTAATATTGTTAAAATAAAGATTTGATGTATGTATTTATATTTCAATGTTATGATGCGAATAAGAGTGATTCAAGCAAATCCTACATGGGATTATACTAACTGTATGGTAAAACAATAATGAGGTTGAACGTATGTTAAGCTAATTACACAATTACACAGTTAATAAGATTAAATCACATTTGCTGAGATAGAGCTTTATTATTGATTTTAGATTAAACGTAAAACATGGTTTTTTCCAAAAACCTTTTACTGGAAAAAATAAGACTTTTGGACATTTTTGATCAGGATGTAAAAGGAAATTTTAAAACCTTAATATAGTAAATTGTAGTTTAACAGTGGTTAATAGTGGTATAAATTAACGTGGTTTCTAAAATTTTAATAATATTTCAAAGAAAATAGTTAAATAATATTTTCATGAAAAACCTTTTATTATATATAGGTTTTAAAAATATAACTCAATACCAGCGAAAAATACACAACGTTTAGTGTATACATTATTAAAATATTATAATCTTATATGAATTTAGGTTTAAAAGAGAGATTAATGAAGTGCAGTATAGAAATTATTCAGTGGGTTAGCTCGTTCAGCGAACAGTAAACAATACAGTTATTGTTACATAGGGGAGAATAGAACCCTTGAAACAATAGACTAGAAAATTGGGTTTAACATGAGCTCACTTTGATGGAGTATTGTCTCCGATACATTCGATAACGTCATTTACGTTCAAGTATGCGGAGCGTTGTTCAACCGTAATGTTGTAAGACACGCTATTTATTATAAGTTATCAATAAAGTTGATTAGAAGATAATAAAATGCAATCTAGAAGTAGTCATTAGTTTTATTTTGACTATTGGTCACCTAATATCAGATAGATAGAAACCACGGTTTATATCGTTTCCCATAAAATCTTCAAAAATTGTTTCCCTTTAAATTAATAAAAAAAAATTAATTTGGTTTTAATATAATCAAACTTTTTATTATTAATTAACTAATAACGTAGTCTACTTGTTATTGTTCTCAAAATATATGATTTAGAAAAAAGTTACCTTTTTGCTTTGGATGATAGTAAATATAATATGTAAATAAGTTAGTTTGATAACTAGGCAATAAAACTGGATGGGAGGTACACGGTGGTTACCTGCATCTCAATCTGGGTGGGGGAGGGGGATTACCTGTTAGATCCTGAGCAGAATTGATTAACAGGACCAAATTGTGAGATGGTTTCATACTGGACAAAACTGTCTTTGACAGTTTGACTATTAAATTAACGATCCTGGTAAATTAATCCGCTCGTATTTGTTTGTAAAAAGCTAAATACAATCTAATAAACCCCAATCACAAAAAAGCTATGTAGCTTTTTTGTGTGATCAACTCTGATAACACACACCCTTCTTCACTGATATTCCCTTTATACCCACCTAAAATAGGTATAAGAAAAATGGGAATGTCTTATCAAAGAATAGAAATAGAAATTAGTCAAATCGTGACTGTAATAAATATACCAGTAACAATAGATTTTTACACTTACTTACGGTAACTATAATGAGAGGATCAATAACGACACTCGTAATATAGAGATTCTTATTTTCAGACCCCGACACAAACTACTGCAAACTGGGTATTTAAAGATAAATATGAATTAAGGATGAATTTAATGAGCGTAATGCATTTTATGACCTATGTAACTTTTGAGAACATCATATAATTCAATTGCTATGATCATTGATTAAACAGCCCTCAAAGACAACTGGGTATCAACAGTATTGAACCATCTCAAAATTGTGTCAAGATTTTGTTCAACATTGAACCGGTGACCTTTAGATTATAAAGTTTTTGTTATAGCCTCTAAAACCCACTAATTAACTAAGAAACCTCTAAATCCCAGCCAGGTTTTAAAATTATTATCTATACGTTAATATTTAACATTCCCAATATTGTAAAGTAGAAACATATTAAAAGAATTAGTGCTGTTTATACATACAGGTACAAAATGGACCTATATACTGTATTATATGTCAACTTGATTTTTCGGCGTCAACCGCGTCGTCATCTTGTTGGTATTGCCAAACGTTTCGCCCTTGCTGTGAAGTGGCATGCTCAGTGGCTAGGCTGACACTGAGAATGCCACTTCACAGCAAGGGCGAAACATTTGGCAATACCATCAAGATGACGACACGGTTGACGCCGAAAAATCAACTTGACATTGTTGACACCGGTCGCGAAAGCCTACGTTTAAAGATTATATATTATATGCATTAACTGCATGTTTCTAAATGTTACTAGGGAAATAACAATATAAAAGCAATATTGCACTCACCCATGAACGCGGAGGGAATTGAGGTGAGGAAGAGCTTCTGGCTGCGGACTGGCACCCCCGTCTCTGGATCCTGCATTGCCCGTACCAGCCCCTCCATCTGGAACATTATAGTCACAATGTAGCAATTGAGGTGAGGAAGAGCTTCTGGCTGCGGACTGGCACCCCCGTCTCTGGATCCTGCATTGCCCGTACCAGCCCCTCCATCTGGAACATTATAGTCACAATGTAGCAATTGAGGTGAGGAAGAGCTTCTGGCTGCGGACTGGCACCCCCGTCTCTGGATCCTGCATTGCCCGTACCAGCCCCTCCATCTGGAACATTATAGTCACAATGTAGCAATTGAGGTGAGGAAGAGCTTCTGGCTGCGGACTGGCACCCCCGTCTTTGGATCCTGCATTGCCCGTACCAGCCCCTCCATCTGGAACATTATAGTCACAATGTACCAATTCAGGTGAGGAAGAGCTTCTGGCTGCGGACTCGCACCTCCGTCCCTGAATCCTGCATGAAATATATTAAAAACATCCACTAAAAATCTATAAGTGTACTTCAGCTAATTAATTTAAAGAGGGAACGGAAACTATGCATTTTAAAACCATTTACTATGAAATTCCCTTACAACAATTAGCTTTTCATTAAGTTAAAATGTACTATTTCTAACGTATTTCTAGTGTAGACTAAGTCAAAAACATTCCACATGGAGAACATTTACCGTAATGGCCGCGTGGGGTTTATGACAGACTCTTGAACTGGAGAGGAATGCACATTTATCACCACAAACGGGACACATGGACGGCATGTCAGCTGTTTGCTAACAGGCTAAGTTAGCAACAATGAGAACAAGATAGCTGATCATAAGTCTGCACATGGTGTTCGCTAACGACTTTAACACAGAGGTGTGAAACACGTACTTGTGATCTGCTTGAAAATGTGCGTAATGTTTGTATCAATTTGTCATTTCAATTTTTTAACTACACTTTTCTCTTAAAGTAATTTGATGTATAACTTCAAATTCAATTACTTTAGTGTTTAACTAATATTATTCACGGTAAGTACTTATTGTATAGGTTGTAGATTTATTTTATTGTATACTAACAGCACGCTGTAATGGGATGGATAAACCTCCACGGTGGTCAGTACTTTATTGTATCGTACACCAGAAAACCCAAATTAACATAATAAACTAATATTCAGTGTAGATTCGAACTACAGCCAGCAGTTGCACACTACACACCGCGACGACGGCCAGTTCTAGAGCACATAGAAAGTGGGCTACTGGTTTATAACTGTATCGGTGCTTAGTATAAAAAAATCGTCATTAATACGTTATACCATTCTGTTTAGAAACCATAGAAAGGAATGCATAAGGAAATGGCGTTCAAGGGTGTTCGAGGTGAACTAAGCGGAACTAAGGAAGTCCCGAACATGATTACGTATATATTGCTTGAACCAACTATCATTACTTTAACGGGCAGTAGACAACTCAGGTGGTGGACAATGTCGCCATACGCTGCAAAATGCAAGTTTAGATCTCAAAGTAGAAACACAATAGGCCTATTAATGGCACACATAAATGTGACACACGTATAATAATTCTGCACTTTGGCGCAGTCAAATTGAATTACAGCAAAATATTTCAACTGAACTAAGAAAAATCCATTTTAACGCCAACTTCAATAAAATAGACAAAAGTACAGTAAGCGTATTAAAAATATAGGTAACTACATATAAAAAATGTGGAATTTTCGATGGGAAAGTATGAATATAACATTATTGAATGGTGTGACAGTCACCAATCAATAGACGGTGAAGGTTTATCAGCTACTTTAAAAGTAAACAAAGATAACGTTTTATCTTAGCTAGAAGCATAATATTTATACAAAAAGTGCTAATAATAGATTTTGCTTTTCATTGAGTAATATTTTTGTTATTTGTAACACCAACGTTTCTTCGTGGTTATTCCAAGTTGAATATGAGATGAGTAATTAATTTGATGACATGAAACATTGCTACTGGCAAAGAACAGTTTTTGTTCATTAATTTTGCTGGTAGTTTTAATTAAACACCCAATGGCTAAAGTTAGCTGTATCCAGTTCGGAACCATAAAATGGTCCAATTATTTTGGTCAGAATCACGGGCAATCTTGTGATTAAGGAACTTATACAATATAAATCGTTCTTATTGGTAGTAACAAATATTAATTATAAGTTTTTAAACAGCCATAATATATGTCTTACATTACAGGAATAGAACATTATTAGAAGAGGGGGAAGAAGGTTACGCTATTAATATTATTAGTCTCGAAGTTATTAGTAGCAGTCATTGTCAAACCTCGAGTAACATATTGTAAAAAAGTAGCATATAGTAAAAAATTGTTTATATCACTCTATTTTTAGATTTTAATGTGTAAAAAATATTCAATCTTGGAAAATAGGTTTCTTAAGTTTCAATATTATTTCTTAGACAGTTTACTGTGTAGATTCTTTAAAAATGTTTTGTATTCCTATGTGAAATCATTAATAATTTTAATTGTCTGTATAATACAGGGATACAGCTGAAAAAATATTTCTATAGGAATGTTGATTACGTAGCAACTTATTAAACCCTATATACAGGGTGTTTTTTTAACTCACTCACCATTGTGATCTTTTAAATTATATAATCTGACGGCAAACTTTAAATGGGGAACAGCCCATTGATTTTGAAGAGGTTTAAAATATTAAATATGTCTGTAAGTGGCTGTCATGCTTAGTTTTACAGTGGCTTAGAATATTAAATATTTAAATACTTTTTATATTTGAGTTATTTTATACGTCCAAAAGTTTACGAGCCACAGAGACATTTCAATCCAGCTCCGTTAGAGCTGATATGAGCTAATCCGTGTTGCTCCACGGTCCGTCGGTCCATGTAGGTACACTCGGCCTAGTGTGCGGTTGTTACTCACGAGTTTGTCAAACTATTTCGTGGCGATTAATTAAACATTGCAAAATGAAATCTCCTCGTAGCGTTTGTAATAATGAGTGCATTAATGAATAGTCCAGTGTAGAGTGCTTAGGAGGCTGTGATCACATGTTTTGTGTTAAATGTGTGAAGGAAGAACTGGATAAACAGCTCGAACCCGTTCTGGTAAGAACTCTAAGTGTAAAGATAGTCGCATACAAACATCATCTAAGTTTAGGCTCAAACCTCACAAAAGATTTTTTACTCTGAGTGATGAATGATTTAAAAAAGGATGTATTTGCGTGTTTCAAAAAGGAACAAGCCGATGATTCAATATCATTGAAGTTTATGTCTGACGAATTTGATGGGCTCGAGTCCTAAATTAGTAATCTGCAAAAAGAGGTTGACAGTATAAAAACTGCTAATCGTCCACTGAAAGAGCAAAACAATGCCTTAAAGAGCAAGATGTCGAGTGTGGAAGATAGAATGAGAGGATTGGAGTGGAGCAGTATAATCGCAGATGCAACATGGATATAAGCGGTATTCCAACCACATCTAACGAGGATGTCAACACCAGGAGGATGTCATCAGGGACATCGGAACGACGCTGGGTGTCGAGGTGCAGGAGGCCCATGTCACCGCGGCGCATCGCGTACCGTCCTTTAGGAGGAGCGGATACCAGTACTCATCGTCTAGTTTCGCCGTAAGGACCTCAAAGATTAGATTAGATTATTGAAATGGTGACCATGCTACAAGGTAGGTATTTTAAGCCAAGTATGAATGAGGGTTGAGTGTAAGATGATTGTGGCGCGATCTTGTAGTCTTGTTACTGACTAAAGCTGACATGTTACTTAGACAGGACTTTTAATTAATGGGAAACGGATTTTTGGCAACCGCTCAGCCCCCACCGAGGGTCGGAACCCTAATTAGCCCTCGACCGCGGCCTTTTGGCAACCTCGGTTTCATCCCAAAAATTCTCCCTTTTCTCGCTGAAAATCCCTGGCTAATGAGCCAGGGATTTTCAAGCCAGAGAAAACAATGGTTAAACAATGGTTTAACCCCACAAATTATAACTCTTATCCCTTAAAGTCCCTCCCTCGCCCCGGAATCACCGAAATCAGGAGATGTAAGAGCGAGACGGCAAGGGGACAATTGTAACAGACGGTTTAATCTATTCATTGTATTTATTCTCTCTCCAGTATTTGTATTTAGAATTTTGGAATTTTAAGGTTTTAATAATAATTTGTTATGCACTTGTAAAGGACTCTTTTTACACCTACCTGATAATTTAAATTTAACTTATGACAGAGTGGTTTGTGACCACATTAATAATTTGTTAATAATATATACAGTGAAATTTATATATAAAGCCTACATTTTAAAATGTGTTAACCAATTCTACTTGTAAAAAATAAAACAAAGTGTATGATAGTATATTTTGTCTAATTGATTCTGCATATTCTGAATATCTTTACTTTGGTTGTAAAATTATTACAGTATTAAAAATTGAAAGTTACAAGTCTATCTGATTTCAAAGAAATATCAATCGTTAATTCTTTCCTCAAGAAGTTATTTATGGATTTAAAAATAAGATCGATACAATTCATAATATTGTACCTCTAAACATAGTTCAAACTTAACAACAGAAAGTTCTTAGACGGTTAGTAATCTCACACTTGAAAGGAATTGGGTATCATGCGTTGTGCTTTGTTATTCTTCGTCTGTCTTCGCCCGCCGCCTCCCCTCACGCCCTTCTCTAGCGCGCTTTCTCCCTCACCCTCAACCCCGCCCGGCAAGAACGAAATCCCTGAAATCCCCACCAGGGAGAACAGCGGTTGCCAAAAGTCCGGACCACGGGTTGTGACACTTTTATAACCCCCTGAGATGACGAATGGGATAGGCGAGGTTGCCAAAAGTCCTAGACCCATAAAATAGCCCAACAGCCGATGGCAACTAAGTGTCCTACAGTTTAACATGGAATCCGAACCACGACCTCTGATTACGAATTGGTCTAATTATGAGGATGGTCTTTGTGGATTAACGTAGTATTCAATATTGCGGACGTTAATCCACACAAGAGAACTCTACACCCACCGACCATAGCTCACAACTATCCAATATCCAAAAGAGTCCTGGATCAAGAAATTCAAAGCTAAGAAGGATCTGTGTGCTTCTGGGGCAAACCATAATTTAATAAACAAAGAGTTTATATAAACGAGCATCTCTCATCTGAGAACAAAATCTTTCTGACACAATTGAAGCAAGAGTGTAAAAACAAGGGGTACAAATACACTTGTTGCCTTGACAGTAAATTGTTTGTTTGTTAGGAAAGCTGACGGTGGTCAAAGTATTAGGGTCAACACTGTGGATGGCATGTATACTCTCAAATACTGCACTACAACCTATTAGTCCAACATGGGATTCTCAGTTTGGTTAGCTCATAAATATTGGAAATGTTATGTATTAGTTCTTAGATGGGATTCATTTACTTAGAAAATAAACCTACAAAATATAACCATTATTAACTGAAAATAGTATGATAAACATCTCATTAGTGTATGGAATCGCAGAACATTGTATTTCATAGATTTGATAGTATTTTTTCATCTGGTCCCAATTTACTCAACAACAGTTTCAATCCCAACTGTTTCAATTTAATGCATGCATGCCAACATAAGAAGTCAACGAAAAAATTGTCATGGATGGATGGAAAGGTCACACCACTCTAAAAGTGTTACCGTCGGGGTGGATGGGGTTCCCTCCTTTGAAATGCCATCAATGAATTTACTTTTTTTTCTTATTGTTATTTTCAGAAATTGGATGATTATTTTTGAAACTATTTATTATTAAATGATATTTAGATAAACTTTAACGAATATGATTGTGTTATAACAGATTAACGTTTTTAAATTCACTTAAGGGAGAAAGTATGTCAGTCCACTGATACGTTAATTTGTTGTTAGAAGATATCTGAATGACATTTAATGAATATTTGGAACTTTAGATTTGCCCAAAATGTGAAGATTTTAAAATTCATATAAAATAAACTCTCTCAGTAATTATATTTCAGCGTAGGAAAAGAGCATATAAATAATAATGTTCGTTACAAATATTGATGTTTGAATTAACAAACTCTCCAAAGTTTATCACAACAAACGAGAATGTCAGGAAAACATTGGGTGGAATATATTCGATTGTGTACGGAATAGCTATTCAGTTTTATGCAAAGCTGGGTTATTTCACGGTCTGAACAATAACTTCATCTGAAATGTCGACTGTGGAACGACCAACCTCGCAACCGAGCCGTCCTCGTTGCCACGTCCGTCCTTTGTTGCTAGACATTTATCGAAACCATGCAGTTATTAGCCTAGTCTAGAGTACACATCTAAAACAGCTTAATATGGCTCACTTATAAGTATTTCATAGCTAGTATCAATCAATACACATGATGTTAATAAAGCCTATCTGAAATGTATTTCCCAACACTGATAGTAAAAGTGTTGTTGACAGCAGACTTAAATATATTTAAACACACTTAAACATATTATACAAACAAGTTTATTAATTTTCCATGAATAGTTAATGCAACTCTATATATACATAATATAAATGTCAAATTTGTTGTTTACATGTAATTTGTGGTGGTTTAATAGACAATTAATTAGTGCTTTAATCATCCTACAGATAGTGGAAAAGCAATACACTCCCTAAATATACCTTAGATTTCAAAGTTTATACATAAATAAACTGTTAAATGACCGAAGTTGCAAACTGTTGAATTTAATTTATTGAATTAGATTATTTTTTTGTTTTTGCTAGCTGAATTTATTTTTTTCACATACAGCCAGTCCCATAAGAAAAGTGCCAAGCTCTTGGAAAAGGTTATCAAAATAAAGAGAAAATCAAGAATAATATTTTACCGAAAAAGCTTCGTTTACGAGATATACCATATTTTGTAATTTTTTACAAAATAGTCTAATTAGTATTGTAATCTTCAAAAATATTCAACCGAAGTTTTAAACATTTGGTAAATATGTTCAAATAAAAGAAATCCACTGTAGAAAAAAATTAACCTTGTCCAATTTAAAATCTCAAAATAGCTTCTATTTAAAACTTTTCATCTAAGATGACAGGAAAAATACAAAGGCTTATACCATAGATGAACGGATCCGTTCCTCTCTGCTTATACCTAGGAAATTTTTTTATAGAAAATTCTATTTCAAATACTACAGGAGTGGAACAATGATTAATGTTAGATGAGGACACTTCCTGTGTCTAGAGGGGTCCACAGGGGTCTATTCTGGGGCCTGTACCTCACATCTTGACTACGAACAACCTTCCAGATGCTAAAGAGCCTTTTAGTAGGGCTGTAATGTGTGCTGACGACACAGCCTTGTTCTCTACCGAATCACTACAAAAAGATCTTGAAGTCAAGGCCTATGTGGGCTTAAGCTTGGCTATGGAGTATTGCAACAATCATGATGTTGTCTTTAACGCTTCAAAAACCAAGCAGTTCTCTTTTCGATGTACAAAAAAAATACAAAGTGGTGGGTATCTGATAAACAAAGTATTTTTTGAAAATATTCTTGATTTTCTCTTTATTCTGATCCATATATTTTTTCTTATATTTTTGAACTTTACTCATAGAATACCCTTACAAAACGTTATACAATCCCAAAAAATCACCTTACATTCTGAATATAGGTAATAATGGCTAAAATATCATATCTATCGGTAATCAGATATTTGAGTATTGATTGAAATTGAGTATTTCAAGTAGTAGATTTTACTTTTTAAACTTTGTAATGGGATTGATTTTATGGGTAGTTAAAATCTCAACTTGTTCATTATAAGTAACTTAGTTCTAAGTTCACTGCCCTCTTTGGGGAACAAAGCAATATCAACAGAAGAATGAAAATCACTCGACTATGTTTATTTCTACCCCTTGTTTACTACCAAGAACGCTGGGTGGTTTGATGTCAAAATTTAACAACTCTTCATCTTGCAACCGTCTATGACGCACGCCAGTTCAATATCCGCTGACGAGATACAAGTCGGATACTGACTACTTCAACTAAAACTATAAATTTAATTACTATAATTTAATTCTGTCATACAATCCATATAAAAATTTTAAATTAAGAAAATAATATAAAAATAGATCCAGGATACGCTACTTCATTCATCAAATACTAGTGAGAAAAATGACTATCTAAGAAATCCGCTTATTATTATTAAATATAAAAGTCATATAAATGAAAGGTTGATTAAAATTGCAAAATTTTAAAGCTATATCGCAGAAAAAATTTTACAAAATGTTGTAAAGGTTAATCGTTAAGATTCTTTAATGTACTGTATATTAAATTTTAAAATTCATTATCATAAAAACTTTCCCGTAAAACAAAAATTAGTATGTCGATATATTCACTTTGTCATTATACAGGGTGATTTTTTTAGTAATCCAATATTTAACTTTTTTAATTACATGACTTAGCACCACACTTTAAATTTGGAACTTGTTCAATTTTAAATTTCACTCAGGAATACAATTCCAGATTTTTTTCAATATGGCCACCATTTTCCAAAATGTCTTAAAAATAATTTTAAAAATTTGTTGTGGAAAACTCTATGTTTTATTTTATTCTTGGATTCCACTCTCTAAAATAAAACATTTTTGTAATTGGAAGTTTTTCAATATCTATAATCGTTTAGAAGCTACGAGGACTTGAAGTTTTGATTTCTTTAATATGAAGTTTTCACCTGATCCAGTAGCTAACATTTTAACGTTGTGAATTGGCAGGACACTTTAAATTAGGAGCTTGCTTAATTTTAAGTTTTATTTATGAAAACACTTTCAAATTTTTGATGGTGGCCACCATTTTCCAATATGGCTGCCAACTTTATTATGGAACACTCTGTATTTTAAAATTGAGCAAGTTCCTAATTTGACATAACACAATCAGTTTAACACAAATAATGTAAACATATTGTACTGTTATTTTTTAAAATATTTAATAAGTACTTGTGTATAAATTGAATTATTATTTTGTCTTTATTTATATCTTAACTAATAAGTCTTAAATCCATCCAAAAACATTTTCACCACATTATCAACTACAACAAATGGTTAAAAGATGTATGTACAAATACGGAAATATTCTAAACTCCAAAGTACAAAAATATTCAAAAATTTTAATACGGACAATATGTTCTAATTCTGAGACGCTTGTACCACTATACAGAAATAGTGTGGCTATCTACTAGAAACACGTACTGCATTACTATAGTCATTACTGTAGGTTGTCTGCATTGCACCAATCTCATCTCTGACAGATAATGACGGATATAGCCAAGGCTCTCCTCAGGCTGCCAGCGTTCATCTCGCCTGTCCCTTCCCAGTTGTTGATGAACAAAACACAATACAAATGATTTATTCAACCGGAGACATTCAAATTGTGTTGTATATTGTACAATAATAACCACTTAAAATTGACTCATACTAATTGTTGTCACTTAATTGTTGTAGTTTCATATTCTACTAGTGTTTACACGATTTACAAACATATACATGAGAATTACTTGCCTATTCTCCATAAGATTAACATGGGAAAGAGTGTGCAGGTTAGCTGCTGTGAGGAACACTGAAAGTAGTAATTTCTACCATAAATAATTTTTATCTTAACATTTATACCAACTTTCATCAACATCTGTCCATAAATAAAGGAGTTTGCCTATTATCCATAAGATTAACATGGGAAAGAGTGTGCAGGTTAGCTGCTGTGAGGAACACTGAAAGTAGTAATTTATACCATAAATAATTTTTATCTTAACATTTATACCAACTTTCATCAACATCTGTCCATAAATAAAGGAGTTTGCCTATTATCCATAAGATTAACATGGGAAAAGAGTATGCAGGTTTGCTGCCATGATAAACACATAAACTATGATTTTTAAGCATAAATGGGTAGATTTCAACCACATGAAGCTAAATATCAAGTTTTATCAAAAAATATTCATTAATATGGGAAATATTAATTTTCCCCTATCCTCCATAAGATTAACATTGGAGCCCCACAATACAACGTACTGTGTTTAGTTTTTTTAATATCTCGGTAACCGTTGGAGATAGAGAAAAACTTTAAGGAACTTAATTGTGTAGTCTTTTAAGCTGATTCCAATGGTGAAATATAAGTTATATAAATTTTAAAAACTTGATGTAAAAAGTAATCATAAACCACATTTTTTACTAAAATATTTTTGAATATTTTTATAATTTTTAAATTAAAATTTTCGTGGACCATTTTATTAAAATTATCTTTAGGTAAACCACATATTAATTATATAAATATATATATAATAATATTATATTATATACATATGTATAATATATATAAAAATTTTAAGACTAATTTTTGGTCTGGATAAAAAACAAGCGGCCGGCAAAAACCTGAGACACACGGTAATACTTATGGACTAATTCAAATTAACTCGTACTAATTGTTGTCACTTAATTGTTGTAGTTTCATATTCTACTAGTGTTTACACGATTTACAAACATCATCGAGATCTAAAATAGTTATTAGAAAAACTTTTCTTGCATGAAAAGCCTTTTTAGTCTACAGTTTATTTTCGAAAACCTAACATAACCTAAACTAACCTAACCTAGCCTAACTACTAAAACTAAAAACCATCAAACAAAATGCAAGATACAAATTTGACATTTTTATTACTAGGCAAGTGAATACAAATTTCTATCATTCTTACTTCTCTGTAGAAGATTTTTAAAGAGAAACATGCTCTAGGCTAAAAAATATAGACTTAAATAGACTACCATGTCGGGTATTACAAGATGACGTTGTACAGCCTAACCGCGTGTTGAAGCCTTCGTTTTCCGGCGTCGTGTCACCTTGGCGAAATACCAAACATCGTTTCGGAAGTGTTTGAAGCAGATTAGGCAAACATTTTATAATATGTTCTTTTATTCTTCCCAAAGAGTATCACAATATATATTTTAACGGTGCTATCAGTTACAACACAAGTATTTTAGTAGTACTGTATTTTTAATTTTGTTAGCTATTCAGAAGTTTTTTATATCGTTACTTAAAACTATTATAATAACGTATGATACGACGTAGCTCAAGGCTAACTCTTTGGTCCTAAGTCAAAAGTTGCTGGATAAAAACAAGCGGCCGGCAAAACCTGTCAGATCATGAGCGGTCGCCTGAGGCTAGCCTACATAACCATTCCGCTACGGCACCTAGTTGTCTTTAATTCACAACACAGGCTTTAGACCCATAGTGATGGACAGTTGAGAAAAAATTAATAAAGCTGAGGAAAAACGTTTTTGACCTTAATAATGATAATTAAATCTCAAAAAGGCTTCCGTGGTTCAATTTGTGTGTTCCGAACATTGTAGCGAGCTCCCATAATAAACAACGTCTGGTTATTTCTTTTATGTTGTGAACCTGGCTCAAAATGTACAATAAATTAATATATTTTTGAAAAAGATGTTTAATATCCTTCATCACTGTGTTGGTGGTCCAGTTGAAAAATATGAGGCGTTAACACCAAGTGACAGGACAAGCCGGAGGTTGACATCTCATGACCTGTCACGAGTTGTCCGCAACTGGATTAGAACTAACCGTGTTGGACGTCGGGTTAACGCTCTACACGCGGAGGAGGGTGTACAAGCAATCAAGGAGGGTCGACCGAGGAAAAAAATGGAGTTAATGTGATACTTGATGAAGAATAAACACATAATTTAAAAAATGAAATTCAAAAAAGTCAATTTTTACATTCTCCTCTTATACACAGTATATGGAGAAAGTATTGTTTTCGTCAAAATTTTAGAATTTGAGTTGAGAGTGGATATATCCGTTTTGGGGTCCCCTGAATCTAAAAAAGTGGGTTTCGACTTGATGTTTATCCGTCCGTGTATCTGTCTATCTGTCTGTGTGTGTGTGTATCTATCTGGATGTGTACAGAGCCACAGCCTACCCCGTTGGTCCGATTTGGATTAAATTTGGCATGTATTATACTATATATATTATATATTCACCGTATCTCCATGCGTTTTTTTTAATTTTATGATTTTTAAGACTACCTAATAACCCTTAAAAACGTAAACAACCCAAATTTCTCAAAACGGCTCTAACGATTTTAATTAAAATTTGATAGTTTATAGTGCACAGAGTACTAAATAATTTGACACCACCCTCATGTCTGTAAAAATGACGGTTCAAAAGTTATGAGCTTTTAAATGTAAAAAATCCAATTTTAAATTTTCAGCGAAAACAATAAAAGTAAAGTATAACTTGGTACCATTGAAACCAGCTTAAAAAACTAAACAAATTAGTGTTTTGAATTATTTGTCTACAACGAACGGTTCCAGAGAAAAGTTTTGAATTTACTGCTCATGATAAACGCAGTACGTTGTTTGAAAGCGCCCAATGTTGTTCTTATGGAGAATATTTAAAAATCAATTTCTTCCTCATTTTCCAACCGTTTTCCATAAAACTTGGTATCAAGCGTTTATTTTGCTGAAAAACGTTTCTGCGCAGCTTGAACATTTTTCTCACAATTCACCTCCACTTTATGGTTGGCTCATGTTTGATAGTTACTTGAATACAGGATAGAAAGAGCTACTCATTTATATATTGAAACCTTTCCCACCTTTGTGAAGATCATAATTATGACTACTAAAACTTTTGAGGCTAATGTGATACACGTTGTGGGGATAATGTGATGCATACATTTTTATATTTTATACTCTTAGGTACATACCTAGACAATTTATTCTACCAAAATTGAACAAAGCTTACAAAACTACATTTTATATTTTCATTATAAATTTGTACATGCCTTCTATTATACAAGTAAAATATACTTTATACTTTACTTTTAACTGAAATGGCGACCTACCCAAGTAGGTATTTTAAGCCAAGTATGAATGAGGAATGAATGTAGGATGATTGTGGCGCGATCTTGTAGTCTTGTTACTGACTAAGGCTGACATGTTCCTTAGACAGGACTGTTAATTAATAGCCCAACAGCCGATGGAAACTAATGGACCTACATTTTAACGTGGAATCCGAACCACGGCCTCTGAATTACGAATTGGTCTAATTATGAGGATGGTCTTTACGGATTAACGTAGTAATCAATAGAGCGGACGTTAATCCACACAAGAGAACGCCACATCCGCCGACCATCTCTTACAACTATCCACAATTCATGACCTCCAAGTAGCTGGATTACAGGACGTCGCCAAGGTACTTTTTGTATCATTATAGCCCCGAGTGACCCTACGTACAATACATCAAATTCACTCGTAAAATGTATTAAGGGAGGTTTTTCTGAAGCTATAATGAAACTAAAATTAATACATAGCTGTTAAGAGCATAAAACGATAAACCTTGAACCAAATAACGAAGTCTTGAACGATAAGTCTTTTGACCAAATATTAATTATTATATATTAGCTTGCAATGAGTAAAACTTCACCTATCAGTAACATGCTAAGATTAGTTAATTAGATAAATCTATAAACAAACAATTACAGAAGGAAATTTGACCAAAAATCAAACCTTAAAAGGTCAACCGTGGATTTCTGCTTGCTGCTACCCTCCCCAACATAACATACCTTAGAGGATCTTTTATTTTTTAACCATAATAGTTTTTAAAAATTCGTTATACACAGATAAACGTTTCACTTGTACGAGTCTATGCGTGTTTCATCTGTAAACCGTAATTTTTTAATTTGTTTGTTATCTTTTATTTAAATCTCACATCACAAATTATTATTTAATCAATATCAACTCAAGTGTTTCTACAAAACTTAGTGATTCATTGACTGAAAGAAAATTCTAATATCGCGATAAAAAATATTTTAATGCTCTTATTACTTTTTCAAACCAATAAGCATTAAACTTCACTAATAAAAAATAAGAACTTAGTCATAAATTCTCATTATAATAACAACGTAATGCCTCCTAGCGTAACAAAACGGAAAGACAGTCACAAAAGTAGACTTGTTTCGCTTCTCCAATACGAAACGTAAAAATAACTTAAAAAAATAACATAACAAAACTTAATTTGATTTATAAAATAATTATTATGATTCTAGATGTCCAGTGACAATTATACAACTAATGATAATCGTACTTTTGTACTTATTATTTTATCCATAGATTTATTTCTGTTATCAAAATTGAAAATGTTTATAACATATTTTGTATAAATTTTGGTTTGACTTGACTTGATATTTTAGTTTAAATATTGCCATTTTTATTAGTAAAATTAAAATTATTTTTGCTAACTCTACAACAATTATTAGCGAATTTCCCATAGGGAAGAAGCTATTACCGTAGGTCTCATGGCAAGACTTAAGCCCGGGACCATGTTATTTTTTCTTCTTTAGGTGCCTAGAGACCAAAAACAATAGTCGTTAAAATTTATACATATATACATGTATATAATCATGTGTTATATTATAGACAAATATTAAACTGAATATGACTTTAGTTAGGTGACCGCTAGCAGTTGCAGTGTGTAAACATGCGACTTGAGTCTGCCACAACAATGCAACAGTCTTATACAAAATTATTATATCACTAAATAATATCAGTTAATGTTTAATTTTGAAACAATGTCAATCGATTTGTAATTACATTACCTAAAAAATTATTCGTAAATTCCTTTAATCAACGGTTCAAAATAAGAACAAAATAACCAAGTAATTTGAGATTTTAATTTTTTTGTATTTTTGTCTATTTGCCATAAATGTTTCAATTCAATTCTGTACTTCCATTATTCAGAAAAATATTATGTGAAAAAACTAAATGGAGGCTGTGTGAGTAACTAAGGACTTCCACAATATAAATGATATTTAGACATGTTATTTCAAACATAACTATACTAATATTGTAGGGAATTCTGTAACACCCTGTATAAACTATATGTGTCTGTGAACACGATAACTCTCGTAAAATGGTCTATAGAGACCAAATTTGGTATGGACGTGAATTCCTACAAATGCTCGGACGAGTTCGTAAACCAGACATATCGGTCAATGGGAACGTGTAGTTTGGGGGGTTTTGTACCCCAAAATGGGTTTTTTTGCGTTTTCACATGTAATTTTTAAAAATTTATTTTATATTTCACCATTGGAATCAGCTTAAAAAACTACACAATTAAGTTCCTTAACGTTTTTCTCTATCTCCAACGGTTACCGACATATAAAAAAATCTAAACACAGTACGTTGTATTTTTGACTCCAATGTTTATCTATGGAGGATAAGGAAAAATTAATATTTCACTTATTAACAATATTTTTGGATAAAAATTTATATTTAGCTTAATGTGGTTGAGGTTCATCCATTTATGCTTAAAAATCATTTTGTTATCATGGCAGCAAACCTGCATACTCTTTTTGTTAATCATATGGAAAATAAAATTTATTTATCGACAGATGTTGATGAAATTGGTATAAATGTTAAAAATAATTTTTTAGTAAAATGCCTACTTATGTTCCTCACAGCAACAAAGCAATTTTTAGAATCTTATAAAATGTCAAAAATTTATGTTTCGACAGATTTTACCACTTGTGTCAGTTTATAATTAATTATATTATTGATAAATTCGCTGATCCAGGTCTGCGTCAAGATATACTTAAAATGTCATATTAAAGTTTACTGTTTGAAGTACTTATCACAAATTTTCAGTACCAGACGAGGATAGAGGTATTCAATCTTGGTAGCTACCATAAACCAGATACGTCGGAACAGACTGGGAAGAGGGTTAGACAGATTCAGAGGGGGTGATAGGGATCAGAAATGTCATCGCCTTGTCAAATGCCTGTCGCTAGAGCCCTTCAAGCTGCTGTCGCCTTGCAAGATTTCTTTTAGTCTTCCCTCGATCTGTGTGGTATACGTTCGAGCATTAATACATGTGGGTAAGGTCTAATTCAAGTGTAGCCATGCCGTCCAAGTAGAGATGTCTTATATTCCCACATTTTTATAATAGGAACTATTCATAAACAAATTCAGTATTTTTACACATAAAACTGAACTGAATGCACAAGTTGTGTGATAGTTTATCATTAAAAACTTCCAACGGAATAATTTTGTAAATGACTCATAATTTGTACAAAAAATTCATGAAAATATGAATTTGAATGTGTAATTCAGTATTTTGGGTTTTAAACTTTTGTTAAAAAAATCATGTTAGGGTTAGTGTTAAGAAAATTACGATTTCGTAGAGAAGAAATTTAGAGAATCTATATTTATACGCAATGTATGTAACGTGACATAAAACAAAATACCCCCGTTGCAGCAGACATGCGTACTCAGCGAATTTACAAATCAATGATATAATAATAATGATATATGACAAGTTTTATCAATATATTATGTCAAAAAAAGAGAGTTATTTGCCTATTCACCATAAGACTGACATGGGAAATAGTATGCAGGTATGCTGCTGTGAGGAAAATTGAAACCAGGCATTTCTAGCATAAAAAGTTTTATTTTGACCATTCATACCAAGTTCCATTAAAATCTGTCAATAAATTAAGGAGATTACCTATTCTCTATATGATTAACATGGGGAAAGAGTATGTAACACAATACTGCAATGATAAACACATAAACTATGATTTTTAAACATTTGAAGCATAAGATCTCAATCACATGGAGGTAAGTAACAAGTTTCATCCAAAACTATTAGTTTATAAGGAAATATTAATTTTCCTTATCCTCCATAAGATTAACATTGGAGCCCCAAAATACAACGTACTGTGTTTAGATTTTTTAATATCTCGGTAACCGTTGGAGATAGAGAGAAACTTTAAGAAACTATATTGTGTAGTTTTTAAGCTGATTTGAATGGTGAAAAATAAAATTTAAAAATGTTTTAAATTACATATGAAAAACACATAAAACCCAATTTATATATATATATATATATATATATATATATCTTAATATATAAAATTCAAAGCCCTGACTCACTCATCACTAATTCTCCCACTTCCCGATTACCTAGGAGGCTGAAATTTGGTATACTGATTCTTTAGGCCTAAAATAGGAAAGTCTAATAGTTTTTGTGACGATTTTCCCATAAATCTCTACCCTATACGCCTTCAAAGTTCCCATGTTAATCTTATGGGGAAATAATTTTGTTTTGGATTCCAACATATGTATCTTACCTTTTAAGATTTAAACAGCAGCTGTTTTTATTTGAACCATTGAGCAAGCCAAAGAAGCAAGCATAAAATATTAAGTACTCAATGGTATCTAATTACTGTATAAATGTAATATTTCTCAGAACGAATTTTTGTGACTATGTTTTATGATTAAAAATCAAATGTTTATTTGTTGGCGGAATTATAAATAATGACAATGTTTATACAAATTACGTTTATTATAATAATAATAATAATCAGCTGTTGTATATTTTTATATTTTCCTTTTGCTATCTGATATGTCTAAAAGGTTGATACCTTATTTTGTATTATTATAGAATATTTGATTGTAGATAGAGAGAAACTTTAAGAAACTATATTGTGTAGTTTTTAAGCTGATTTGAATGGTGAAAAATAAAATTTAAAAATGTTTTAAATTACATATGAAAAACACATAAAACCCAATATATATATATATTTTAACGACTATTGTTTTTGGCCTCTGGGCACCTAAAGACGGAAAAATAACGTGCTCCCGGGCTTAAGTCTTACCATGAAACCTACGGTAATAGCTTCTTCCCTATGGGAAATTCGCCAATATTAGAGTAGATTTATGTGCAATAAAATACGTAAAACAGTAATGGGGAGGAATTATAGCGAGGTAAGTTATGAACCTGCTCACTCGAGGTCTGGGAAGAAGCGGTCCTGGTTGCCATGGCAACGGCATCGATACAGCCCTGGATGACAGAGCCCCAGAAAAACGTGCGTTCAAGAACAAGGTCACTAGTCGGCGTGACCTTGAGAGGGAGGAAAGGTATTTAGTAATCTTATTAGTAACAATCAATACTCTGTGTTTTTTTGTAATCCGTAAAAAATATTAAATCATTAAGTATGGATATATTTTTAAGAATGATTTTTATACCTATAACCAATACTCTACAAAGATACTAAAAACTATAAAACAATTTTTAAGCTATTGATGACATTTCCCGACTGTTGCAATACATAATGTAGGAACGACGAAGACAACTGATGAAATACTTTCCCGAACATAAAAAAAACAGCTGAGTGGATAGTGTGTCGTCTTCATTATAGGTAAGAACATATTCTTTAAATTTAATTCAACTTGGATAACCTAGATTATATCACAAATCTGAGAGTTTGTAATAAAATTCATAATTTTTTCATCGTACCATCACGCTCTTACCACTAACACTCAGATTAACATGATCTGAAGATTGACGGGGGTTATAATATCATACAGACTAACATTTAAAAAATATTAATTTTAATTTTAAAATGAATTTAATTGATTATAAAATTAATTAAATTTAAAAAACTTAAGCAGTACTTTTAATATACATACCTATTTAAACGAGATTATTTTGGCGTATGTCCCTAAATTATGTATGTATTTTGTCCTTTGTATTTATTTCAATGCCAATAAAAATATTTTATTTGATTTGAAGGCATGCCCAATCTACTAGAATTTCTGTCTTTTGGGTCCAGAAGTTCCAAATAAAATATCAAATCCAAATTTTATTCAAAACTAAAATGTAAATTCCATATAAATATTATTTTGATACGTATTGAAATGACGGAGTAGTCTCAAAAATATTTTCCTACATCTGATTAATACTATAATGTAAATGTTATGTTACACTTTATATTTATATTTCCAACGAAATGAGACAAATTCAATGGATAGTGCTAAAAGTAAAACTATTAAATATCTGAAGTTAAAATTACTCAAGTGTAAAAATGTTAAGAAATCTTTGAAAACATTAATGAAAATGCCGTTAATGTGTTTTGGATGGGATTTAGAAGATTGAATAGGGGATGAAGAGGAAGGGTTGAGGGTAAAGGGGTTGAGGATGTTGAGATATCAAGCGGTGGTGAGGGCGTTGGACTGATAAGGATCGAGTATAACATTACTCTGACATTAGTAGCACAGAAACTTACGAGGAGTAATATTCTTGAAGAGTAAGTTTTTAAATGAACATTTACTCAATCATGAGCATGTTTAAAACTGATTTCACTAATATACCTACTAGTAATAATGTAATCTATCTTTAAAGCCATTAGTAGTATATCAGTACCGTAATATTAATAGAATTTGGGGAGCACACTGGTCTAGGGGAGTGCCAGACTTTAGTGCCCAAAATCCGGGTTCAAATCCCGCCAATCACCAATGGGTTTTCGGGAAGGGATCACGTCGCAACCCACTAGGTCTATCCTGAAGCGTGCAAAATATTTCTGGGCGATGGCCTAGTTCAAAAAGTCCCGAGATGAGAAGGGGGGACATAAAATATATACAGAATGTCCATGAAAAACGTTTCAGGACTTCGGTGAGTGATTAGGTATACATTAAAAGGAAGAAAAAAGTTCCAATGGAAGATAGCCGCCATTTTGTCTTTTTCACAAAATATTTTTTATTTCAAACATTTTGTACCAGATATTTTTAAATTTTGTATGTGTTTTACACTAGTAGACTACTATTATTAAAAAAATAACTAGCATGATGCAAGCTCAAAATCCAAAACGTCGGCCATTGTATTTTTGCCGTTTTCAAAGTAGTTAAGTTTTAAAATGTTAAACATCCGCCATTTTGAATTTTGAGCTTGGATCATGCTAGTTATTTTTTTTAAATAATAGTAGTCTACTAGAGTAAAACACATACAAAATTTGAAAAAATCCGTTAGAAAGTGTTTGAAATAAAAAATATTTTGTAAAAATACAAAATGGCGGATATCTGAGAAAATAAGCGTTTTAGGCCATACCTCCATTGCAACTTTTTTCTTCCTTTTAATGTGCCTAATCACTCACCGGAATCCTGTAACGTTTTTCACGGACACTCTTTATATTCAACTACTAGTAGTATATTTAACTTATTAATATTGTATAAAAAGGCTTTGTAGACAATTCACGATATCAGCGTGGTTAAACAACTACTGCTTGTAGTTTGTGAGGATGACCTAACCTGAAGAGATACAATGGGAGCATTATTTTTACATCAAGAAATTTACTAATAATCTGAGACTATTATTAAAGTGCAAGGGTAGTTACCTAGACAACCAGGAGCCGTACCGAATCAAGGGTACCTAAAATCTGTAATCCAGCTACTTGGAGGTCACGAATTGAGGATAGTTGTGAGCGATGGTCGGTGGGTGTAGTGTTCTCTTGTGTAGATTCACATCCGCACTATTGAATACTACGTTAATCCACAAAGATCATCCTCATAATTAGACCAGTTCGTATTTCAGAGGCAGTGGTTCGGATTCCACGTTAAACTGTAGGTCCTTTAGACACCATTGACTGCTGGGCTATTAATTACCAGTCCTGTCTAAGGAACATGTCAGCCTTAGACAGTAACAAGACTACAAGATCGCGCCACAATCATCCTACACTCGTTTCTCATTCATACTTGGCTTAAAATACTTACATTGTACAATTGCCATTTCAATAATCTAATCAAATCTAATCTAATTATCCATATATACGCTTCTGAATAATTATTAACTGTCGTAAAGAAGAGTCTGAAGTCACAAGAGATAAACAGTGTAACGATTAATCAAATACTTCACCAGGTTTGTTAAATACATTTCAAATTTGTAGTGTCTGAATTTTAGTTTTACGGGTTAAGAAATGTGCAATATGCTGTAATAAATTCATTTTCAATTGTTTTAAACGTAAAATAAATTGAACTTTGTTCTTTATTATTCCATTTCTGAAATATCTGGATACATCTAATTTTCTTCCACCTAATACTCCTTTGTTGAATCAATTTAACTTTTTCAAAATATAATCCTTTCACAAGCTGTTCTTTTATTCCACCTCATTTATACTAAATAATTATTAGCGTTTTACAGTTTATTATAAATACCCTTTTTCAACCATACTCAACATTTTTAGGGGATTTATTAGCTAAAAAATTTCAACCAACTTGACAATTTTTGGTAACACTTTATTAAAACCTGAAGTCGAAAAATATTAGAAAAGACAGTATAAATGTTGTTTTGAATTCTCCAACTTAGGTAACAGCGCGGCGCTATTTCACACAAATAAACAGTTGATTTGTTTGGTCGTCCACAGGGATTGAGTTATTGATATTCACTCAACCACCCTTCATATTGTGCAATTTATTAATTTAGATCAAATCCTTTCGTAAAACATTAAGAGTCTGCATCAGTGGTAGCCATCTTGGATTTTAGTCCCGTAAGAGCAATGTTAAATTCTGGCGGCTATTTCTCCTTCTCCTATTGTCATAAATTAACGGAAGAGGTGTCAAATTAAGGGTATTACAGTCCTACAGGTCACCACCTTACAGAACTTCTTATTTTCACTCTCAATAAAAAAATAATAATGATTTATTTTGTAAAATAATCCTGGATTTTCTTTTTATATCAAGTTAAATTTTTGAACATATTGAAAAGGTCATGCCCTTGAGCCACATCTCATCAATGTACTTCCAAAGTTTTACATTGATACTTTGATAATTAAAGCCACTACACACGCCAATGTGAAGGTATGTTCCGCCAGAATTTATCATTGCTCCTACGGGACTAAAATTCAAGATGGCTACCACTGATGCAGACTCTTAAAATAAGTTGACAACATTTCAAAAGTAATGTAGAAAAATGTTTCAATATGAATTTAGGGGCCATACGGGTACCGTAGAATCGCTGAGGTGGGTAACTATGTAGCAATGTAAATAGTTTAGATAAAATATAGCATAAGAGAGAAAATGTGGTGGTTAAAATGGGATAAATGAATCTTGCGATGGCTGCCTCAAGTCCAGATGACAGGCTTTGTCTCTCCTTTGTGAAGGGGTTGACTATTTTTCAAGTGAAACGCTCATAAGAAGACGCTTTGAACACTTGGTTCAACATTTGACTTTTGTAAGACATTTAAATTTAAAACTACATTTTTAATTATTCGATAAATGGTATTTTCTTTAAATATGAGGTGTTTTTTGATTAGTCATAATTTTGGGATTTAACATTTATTATTAATTTTTATACTTTACGATTCAGCTAGAACAAGATCTCCTAGTAACAATTGATATTTAAGATAAAATAACATTTAAATGAACTATTTGGATACGTATTTAGGGTTTGAAAGAAGTCATGGAAGTTTAATCACGACGAGTTTAATCAAATAAAAAAAATTACTCCTTCATTGTTTCACTATTATCATTATAGGTGATGGTAGGTTTATGCTGTTTAGATTTTTATTACGCACATTTTCCATTACGATTCAAGTGAAACAAAGTTTTATGACGTTTCGGGATCTGGAATCTGACCTCGTCCTCAGCTGTGTTTGAACCTAAAACATCACACAATTGAATCAATACAACCCAGTTGTCTTTGTGTCTAGTGGACATGTACTGTTTCTTGTGTGCAATCTTTTAGTGCTGGTATTCTTTTTAAGTTTTTTTGACTGTTCAAAACATTTTTTTCAGCTTTTTACCGGCTTAGTCCTGATTATGTACTAATTTTATAATGTTTTAAATTATAGCTCGCCTGTGGTAGGGATCAGATTCCAGATCCCGAAACGTCGAGAAACTTTGTTTTACTTAAATTGTGATGGAAAATGTGCGTAATAAAAATCTACATAACTATTTCGTATAAGCCGTTAAAATTAAAAATTATGTCATTAAAATTTTAATTTAAACAATTCTCAATTAATATGGAAAATAATTCAAAGCAATACCAAGATTACACTCGTGTAACACAAAGCAAAATGAGAACAGATAATATATGTATAGACTAATTGAAATTCCACATCCATATTGAAGCTATCAAGACGGATGCAAACAATAGCAACAATGACGTTACACCGTTTGGCTGGTGACGTCACCGTCTCTAAGGCGACGAGCCCTTCATCAATTTCCTCAACTGTTTATAACATTACTAAATTGATAAGCTCGTTGTATTCAAGTATCATTGGACAAACATCTTTCTTATATGACAATAAATAGATTATCTCATGAATTTTACTTCCCCGAATTTCCATTCTTTACACAACTTGAGACTGATATTGAGTGAACAATTTATTGTTATTAATTAATTTTTGTTATTTTACTGTCAATAAGAATCTGAATATTAAAACTAGATTATCGCAATCTTGCAACTTTAATTCGCAAAATGTATATTATTAGGTATAAGATTAATTGGAAAAATCCAAAACTTTAATCTAAAAACAAACAGTTAAGTTGGCGAAAATAACATTTTTTAATTTACATTTGCCTACTATTCAACAAATGTAAATAGTTGTCATAGGTTGTTCACATTTTGAATAGAAGCATTGATGATTTTGGTTTTGCATTAAAACTTTAATTTTTAAATGCATTCTGTACGTTCCGTAATCAAATTCTTAAATTTATTTTTATTTAAAGAGCAGGTTGTACAAAAAGGGGTTTTATAAAATTAGTCTTCTCAACCTATAACATAACTCATTTTCCACATATTTTCATCCATTGATTGATAATTTTTTGAAAAATATTAAGTTTGTCTAAGCACCCCCTACGTTTTTTTGTAAGATTTATAAGAAAATGTAAAATATAAATCTGAACGATCAGGTTGGCCAGTCGGGGTCGGCTATAAGCGATATTTGTGTTTCTGACGCGGTCGTCCGAGGGACCACTGAACCGAGATATTGTATTGGTTTTCCCGTCAGAAAGGATTTTTGTAATCGTTTCACAGTTTCCTCTCTTTCTTTACATTGCCATTAGAATAAATCCGAGATATTAAACAATATAATTAATGATTCATCGTGATTTTAGTGTATTACATCGCTGAATTAAATTAAAATTGTTTTTATATGGTACGATAAATAAGATTGCATATATTTTCCAAATTATTTTTCAATTGGTGTAAGATTGTATTTTTAACAAAAACATAAGACACTTATTTCTTACCTGATTGTATTTTTTAGAAAACAAATAAAACAAAAATGACGTAACAATTGCAATATCGAAATATGAAAATACAGTCAACGTGCGTATTTATATTACGCACGCATATCATATCCATTAGTAGCCCATGAGTTTTTATCAGCATTTGGCAATGCTAGACAAATAGACAGTGTACAACTTTCACCCGTAAGTTAAATAACCAAATCAAAAACCAAATTAAAAGTAAATTCTTTAACATATCAGTTTTTTAAAGAGCTGGCGATTTATAGGGTATATTTAACTGCACTCGTATTACGACATAGCTGCCATATGGTCATGACAGTAGGCTATACGTTTAATAAGAAACGAAAGACTAAATATGATATATGCTACCCTAAAACATAAAAAAGGGTGTTCCATAACACACAAGAAAGTTAACATAACAAGTAATTAAAATGATACTAACCACCCGACAGCACTAAATATAAGGGTTTTCTAAAACACATAAAAATAAGGATACCGAACTACTTAGGAAAATTGCGGCTACTTATGTGGTATACAATTTTTTTCGATGTCGTCTCAATTGGGAGAAAATCAAAATTACACGTGTTATTGGTCTCCGAGGGGCTTGTAGGATTTCACAAATGAAAAAAATAAAATTATAACTAACTACACATAAGCTATGTCTTATAATATTTTTCAACCAAAAATATTCAAAAGACCAGAAAACGTAAAAAAGACAAGGAATGGTCACAAACAGATTATTTTGTCATGTGTATTTGTGTGTAGTTTACACACATACAGTGGTGATATTTTATAGTTAACAATTAGTCAACACAAATAACTTGTCAACTTTTATTTGAGCTTGATCTCTGTAGCTCAAAAACGGTTGGGTATAAAAATATTAGTCAAGTATAAAAAAATCTTAGTATTATATTTACTACCCGAAACTGCAATGAAAAATATAGAGCTTTGAGAAGAAAAATAAGTTTTTCAAGCTGAATTGAAAAACGGCGGCAATTTACTTTTTTTTATTCAACATGTTTAAACCTTTTAAATTCAACTTTAAAAATATAGCTTCTCTCCCAAATTGAAAGGAAAAAAATGAAAGCACAAATGGAAATATATATTGTTTCTGTGAACAAAATCAAGACCAAGCTTGTTAAAATGGGAGGAAATTTGGATTTGTGCCGGGTTGTAAGGAAGATATTGTGTTCGGCCAACGTGAGCCGGGGCATTTGTTTCGCCTAGTTGGCAACTTGTTCACTTATCATTATCTTTACTGGCTCGTCGTTTAACGAATTTTAATAATGATACGAATATTTTAATTCATCTAATTGTACATTAATGTAAAATAATCATGCTGAGAATTTATTTTTTATTCGTATTCTTTAAGATTTCAGGTTTATATTTTATCAAGATAAGCAGGTTTTTATTGTTATTTATTTTTTACAATTTTAGATTAATATTTTGTAATAGTAATATTGTAGTAGTCATTGAGTCACACAATCCGAACAAATAACGGGTTTGCAGATGGTCAATAAATAAACTTATCATTTATTTATTTACGCAACGTTTTACGGAAGTTGAATCATATGCTTAGTAAGTCTTATTCAATTTTAGATCCTTCAATATAGTTCATGAATCGCAGTAAGATTAATGAGTAGTCAAAGAAAAGACATTTCCTTTATTCATTCACATTAAGATATAAATATAAATCCTATTACTATAATATGAGCAAGGTTTGTATATATGTGCCATGGGTGCACAAGGATTTCGAAAACTACACCACATATTTTCTTTCAATTTGGGAATAGTTAATTTTTGTATATAATAAGTTCTATTAAATAGGCCTCATGTTTAGGAAACGCTTGTTTTTCTTGTAAAATAAAGTTTAAAATTAAAAAAACTAACATTGGGCTTATGGAGATTTGAACGTAAACAAACGAAATCCAAACAGGTGTTTATAAACAATATTGACAGTCTCGACGGCAGCTGTTGACTGAAGATGGCATACAATGTGGTCCTGTGCTATGACGTGAATGAAGGGCTCGGATTTTATGTTTATTTTATAAAATAAAAATTAAAATACTGTATAATAAAATTAAGAAACAAATTTTAGAAATTAAATTACGTTACATTAGTTAAAATGACTAAAACACCCTCGGTAGTAAGAAAGCCTCCCACGTGAAAGGTTTCGCGTTCGAATATCCTAGCACATTTTTTTACATAAATGTCTAAGAGAATTACTTTTAAAACAGTAAAATAGATAGCATTATTTTTAATTCTTAATTAGAATTTACTAAATAGTTTAAAAGTATCTGTCATTGAGCTTTTTAATGTGACTTTATACAACTGTGCAACTTCTGAACAACGTTTTATATTTTTAAATACAACTTTGAACGAACACGCTCAGTCACCAGGTACAAATTTAAACCATGAATTATATTTTGGAATTGTTCAAAAATCTTGAAAAAAATTTTAATTACATAATTTTTTAATCAGGTTTAAGACAGAATATGTATGTGATTGGAAGTCGGACAGAAGAGATTATACAATCAATTGAACTACGTAAACAAGGACAGGTGACCGGAAATGCCATCTGCCCACACAATCCACTCACCTTGATGACACCGTTTTATGTCCGTCGGTGTTCTCCATACCTTACTGGTATATCGACGCTGTTAATACAATACCAGTGCGTATGTCAAACAGGTAAACTTTACAAACAAATAGCTCAGCTGTAGACATGTTGTTAATAATTATTTGACTGTACGAGTAAACGAACAGTTAAACAATGTCCATTATTCTACAACTCTGGTCAGGTTAAAATATTGTAAGTTTTTTTAAGGAAAATCTCAAAAGATATATAGTTGTGAATGTGAAATTGTACTCATTAGATGTGAATTAGTTGTTTTATTTTTTAATAGTTAATTAATTATTAATTTTCATAATATTAAAAGAGATTTTAAGCTATTATAAAAATAATTTTTAATTTTAATTGAAAAGTAAGATACAACTAAGTAAAGATTAATTCTGTACTTTCAAAATGCAGAATACTCCATGGATGGAAGTTTAGTGTACCACCGTATTTACTGATAGTAAAATAGCTCGTTGAGTTTTATTCTAGAGTCATATATAGATTTTTATATTTTAACATTAATTTATATAATATAGTTAAGCATGGTAATAATAGAAAAAATGGACACCCGAAACCCAACGAAAAGATTCAACAGTGGCTCAAATACAAAAACTAGTTTTGAATAACAAGGTAACTACAATGCCAAACGAGCGTTCAAACATTTGGCCGTACTTATTGAATCGGACATAATTCTGATTTCCATATACAAGGCTTAGTGAACACAAATATTCATTTGGCTATTAATTATCGTGGCAAATGAATCAGTAACAAACGCACATATCATTAAACCCTTTACACTCATAGGCTAGTCTTCTTAAAATCTCACCTTGTTGGATTTGCCTCACGAACATGAACGCTGTGGTTTACTATCACATGAGTAATCAAGTTATATGGAATAAATGGTTAGGTAAATTTAAAAACGACACTCTTTAATAAAACTATCACATTCTTTAAAGTTTATCTAAATATCATTTAACAATTAATTTTTTCAAAAATAACTATCCAATTCCTGAAAATAATAACAAGAGAAACAAAGTTAAATTAATTATTAGAATTTAAGGGGTGCAACCCCCCCCCTGTACTACCAAGCTTTTTTAATGGTTTTTACGCTGCTTCCCAAATTTCATGGGAAAATGGTGGGGAATAACATTTGGTGCTCTCAGATAACGTACTGCGTTTAGCATAAACTGTAAATTTAAATTTTCTCTAGAAACGTTAGAAACAACTACTAAATTAAATTTAAAATAAAAAGTTGCAATTAGTCATTTTTGCCATTTTTGCAACAATTTTTTTTAAATAAAAGCGGTACACAAAACTTGAAAACAGAAAACAGAAAAAAGTACAAAGCTGAGAGAGGAAGATGAGACAAACGAACTATAAGGAAAACAGGAGATTCCTGTTCCAGATTTTCAAAACTAAATGTAAAAAACCCTTTTCAACCCTTTGGCAGCAGTTTTCTCCAATTTGTGTTTATATTACTGTATATTAAAAATGCACAATTTTTAATAAATCTGTAAGTACTGCACCTAATGTAATACAATTTTCGCCAGATATTATTGACTATTTTGAGAAGATTTTGGTGCATAGGTATATAAGTGTAAACATATTAAATAAAATTTTTAAATTAAAAACCCCTACTTTTTTAAATGCGCAAGGATTATTGAAAAAATATTCTCTCCAATATTCCTTTATTGGGTTACCGTGGTTTACATGCACAAAAATGTTCATTATAATCTTAGCCTTGGAAATATAACTTAGCTTTAGCAATTGGTTGGTTAATAAAAAAGGTTATTCAACAAAATATAATTTAAAAAAATCTTATAAAACTTGAAAAACGCCCTTAATTGTAATTTTTGTTTAACCCGGGAGGACTCACTTTAAATTGAAAATTTGACGACTCACACACGGGTTTTTGACCGGGTTTAATAAAACAGCTATTTTTCTTCATAAAATTTGTGTAGTTTGATCAATAATGATAAACTATATTATAATCTAATTACATATAATTATAGCAATAAAATAAAATATTTTTAATCTTTATACTGAACAAAGTAAGAAAAAGCTATACTGTACTTGAAATCAATATATTACTGCACATTGTTAGTACAAAAATCTTTATATACATAAAAAAACTTAAAACACAAAATACACAAAAAGTAGCTAAACAAGTGATAAGAGTGTTCACGTTATACTTGCAAAATTTCAACTTTGTAATCGAGAGTCAAACCCCACTAATAAAGCAATTTCGAAACAAAAAATGTATTGTTAATTATTATTACATCGGTTTTATAATATTAGTAACCGCTGAGCACAAATAAAATATATTTAAAACACTAAATCAGTTTCATAAAAACTACAATTTGACTAGCGCGGTCACTCACTCACGGTCGAACAAACCGGAAACAGACTGTCTTCATCACTCACGGTAGAACTGACCAGTGCTTTACGCGAAAGCAAATAACACTGATATAGGAAATGTGGGGGGTAGGAAGTGATTCACGCCATTCCTAGAAAGAGGCAAGTGAGGTACATTGGCGATGACACTGCCGACAACCACTAAGTACAAGATTTTCTTAAAAATAGTACCAACCCGGTCGCTTCCACCGGCACGTGGGTCCTCCTGGATTTAAAAAATTACCACTTTTCTTATATTAAATCTTTTAATTAGCCTCGTAACCGTTTAAAAATCATTCATTGCATCAAAAACCCAAAATTGCTTAGACAATTGTAAGATGGCGGTGGATCCCCTTAAAGCCAATTCAGAGAAACACTGAATACCTTGACATAATGACTACAACACTACAACAAGATCATCAATTCAACTTCTGTAACGTTCTTCACTCCCCCTTACCAGACTTGTCAATGACCATTTTTGGCCACTACCTCAATTTAGTGGAGACGCCTGCACCGTTGGGTGCTAGAGCGAGAGCGATGAGCGATGAGCGAGATGCAAATTTTGGCAAACACCATCATCCATCATTTCCAACCCGTCGTTTGATGTTGGATTCAACGAATAGCGCACGTTGCTGCATATCCTTGACACCGCATGACTATTTGCTGATCGATACAATTTTCATGTCCCTATTTTTTTGTCAGTAGCGACAAACATAAATTTTCGATTGCTAACACCACATTATTTGAACCTACTCCAAAACGGGGCTATCCATTCAAAAATACTTAAAGCTATCCCGCGTGTTTATATCCAGTATTTAAAGATAAAGGTTTTATGTGAATTAACCCCATTTTTCTCTTAGAAAAAAACAAAACATTTAATAATAATATAATATTATCTTCACACTGTTGACATTCATTCACCTTAAGATATACGGTGATTACACTACAATTTATATAAACTTAAGTTAATATCCATAGAATTAATATGAGACCCTCTAAAAACTCTCTAACCTTCCTCAGACAATTTCTTCAAATATTCTTTATTCTAGTTTTACTTTAGGTTTTCACGTCATCTTAATAAGAATGAATTATTCTCGAACAAAAAATATCGGTGGACCATAATACAAAGTTAACTCACAAGTAACAGTGTAGTATTCTTAAAAAATTGGTTTCTTAAACGCAAAAACGTATAGCTAAATAATTTATATCACAATTAAAAGAGAAACATAGTAAAATGATCGTAAAATACGTCAAAACAATACAGTATAGAATTACGTATAGCCATAGAATTACAATTAATTCATTACGTGTATCAATTTAGATTTTAATAATAGGAACAGAAATTTTAAAAAATTACATTTGCAATTATTTTAAACGAGTTTTATCTAATCTGATTATTTTTGAATGCTTGGTTATTTAAAAACTGCGTATCCACTCGTATTTACGTTAATCCATCAAAAGTGTAAAGTCCGTCTCTTCAATATACACAAATTTACAAAGACAATATAAATAGTATACCTTGGAACTGTGTTGTCATAACTATATACTTTTGTCCAGTACTTATATCTAATGTTTAGTTCATCATGACCAGTGTAGATAGACGCAATGCAATCTATTTTTACATTATCACAGCACAAATATGACTTCACTTGACCAGTGTACTGAACTAAGTAAACGAACGAAGTTTGGCTGCTTGTGGTTGACAAACACAAGTCGTTAAAATTTTTAATATAAAGAAATAAATAAAAATATAGATATATGGCTTGAACACTAATCTTAAAAATTTATACAAAATGTAAATTATTCTACATGCTGGCGATTCGAAAAGATAATTTGAATTAATAATTTTTTTTGAAAAATGTTTTGCGTTTTTAGTTAATTTAAAAAAAAATTTAATTTATATGAATTATGTAAAAAATACACAAACGCTTTTAAGTTTTTCTTTTTAAGTACCAAAAAAAAAACACAGAGGTTATGAAAATTTTTTCTTAGGGGGAAAAAATTACAGGTATACTTAATATTTTTTGAAAAACATATTATGCTGTATACAATTTTGCAAAAATAGTTTATTTCAGCAAATATATCTTATGTTTTTCATATAGACAAATCCTTTATTTATGAAATTTGATAAATTGAATAAATTTAAAAATAAAATTTTGATGTAATAAAATTTTCTATTTTAAACAAATAATCTTTCATAATCATAAATAAAAAAAAATTCTGGCTTATAAAGAATTTAAACGCATATGAATTGATAAACATTTTTGATTTAAATTTATACGCAGTTCTCCATATTTTTACATTAACAGCACAATATGACTTCACTTACCAGTGTATGAACAAAAGAACAAGTTTGGTTTTTGTGGTTGACAAACACAGCACACGTCAGAAGCCTGGTTGTACAACTTCCTTGAATAAAGAAGGTTATCAGAGCTCACATTGGTGCAACTACAATAAGATCATAATAGACAACTACTTAATAAGAAACTATAATATTCTATACAAGAAGCTAACACAGGTTACTTTTCAAAGTTATTTGAAAATAAATAATGTTTTGAAAAAATGTGTGATTAATTAAAATTGTTGATAATGGGATATGACGTCAGTTTTCAGATTCTTGGAAAAATTAAAGGTATGAGTTAATCTTCAATATAGTATTTCTAAACCATTACCCTTCAATTATTAGCAACGATGATTTTAACCTCGAAAAGTTTGCTCCGATACAAAAATAGCCACAAGGTGGTGAAAACCACCCCTCTCACCTTGGGAAATGTTTCTTACCGTGGAGAAATACAGGTATCCAGCTGATTGATGAAACCATCTGTTCAAATATGCATCTCACTGTCCTAGTTTTCTCTGCGTTCAACACTTCACCTATGAATCATTTTATCAATAAAATTTAAACAATTCGTATTCAAGTGTGGAATACAAATCCATAACACACGTAAGAGAACTATTCAAATACGGAAAAGTATTTTAGGTAGTTGGTTAGACTTCGAATAAAATTGTTGTTAACATCTTTTGTGACTGATTTACATTATTTACCCTCGTGCCGTACTGGCTAGAATTGAAAATGTTCCCCTTCTACTTGTGGTTGGTGTAAAATATGATACAGGTATATGGTTTATTCATAATATATAATTCACTAAAATCCCTAATACAATTAAATAGTTATTTGTAACTGTAAATTAATATGGATATATATTATACAGCCTAATATTGATAGAAATACACAGATACACTTGCATGAAATTAATTTTCCGCATTATTAAAGTTTTCCAGGTTATTGATGATTCATGAAAGAGATGTTAACATTTAATTTTACAAAAAGTATTGGAAAATGTATTTTCTTTAAGTTATTTAATACTTCGATGCGTAATGCATCCTTTACTTTATTTTGTCAAATATAGCATCAAAATAAAATTGTTATAATCTCTATGGTTTCACCCAAATTGACACCCAAAGAAGATGTCCAGTTGAGACTATTTACGCTTCCTGTGATGTACCTCAACGAATTACAAATCCGACTCGGCACAAAGCGTTATGAGTTTTCAAACATCGTAGCTTAACCACAATCAACATGTTGGTATAAATATTTAACTTCAGGACAATCAGTGGTAGTGTATACAATGAACAGTTTCTGAGAGTTATATCGACTACCCGTGGTTGCTAGGAGACGCCTCCCCCTCCCCTTGATACCCCCCACCAAACGCAACAATGTTCATACCTTAGCCCCCTCCTCTATCAAGCCTTGACACTACTTATTAATTGCTTTTCGAATATGTCCCATTCTCTGAATATCACTCTGGAGATTGTTCTATTTGTTATTGTCTTGATATAACGTTCCATTTTATTACTATCCTTTTGAAGTAGTGACCAACCCAAGTATATATTTAAGCCAAGTAGAGATGAGAAATGAATGTAAGATAATTTTGACACATTGTTGTTGTCTTGTTACTGACTAAGCCTGACATGTTACTTAGACAGGACCGTTCGTTAATAGCCCAACAGCTGATGACAACAACTAAGGAACCTACAGTTTAACGTGGAATCCGAACCACGGCCTCGATTTACGAATTGGTCTAATTATGAGGATGGTCTTTGCGGGTTAACGTAGTATTCAATAGTGTGGACGTTAATCCACACAGGAGAACAACACTACACCCAACGACCATCGCTCACAACTATCCACAACATCCAATGGCATCTAAAGGAAAAACAATTTTACGTATAATCCAACCACATTTGTCTATGAACTTATGAGGATTCTCTTTGTTACGGATAAACGTAGTATACAGTAGTGTGGACGTTAATCCACAGAAGGACGTGAATATCGCATCCACCGACCCATAACTATTCGCAATTAGTAGCTGGATTCCAATTACTTAAGAAAAGAACTAAACTGATCAATCGATGTATAACAAGCTGGCATTTATTGTATATTTAGTAGATTTAAACATTAATAAATATATCAGGATTAACCAAAATAAATTTTGCTAGCATTAAAATTTGTGAATGTTGGGAAACGATTAATTGCAATTATTATACGTGAATAATAACACATGTGCAGAATATATACGATATATCGATGAATATTACATGTGCAAAACGATACGATATGTTGCTGAATATTACATGTGCAGAATATATACGATTTATTGCTGAATATTACATGTGAAGAATGCAATATATTGCAGAATATTACATGTGTAGAGTATATACTATATATTGATAAATAAAGCTACGGAACGAATATTTCTGAAAAATGTTTTGGGTCAAACTAAAACATCGAATTAAACCAAATATCTAGAGACATAAATGTTTCGATATTTGACTGATAAATCGATTGTGCTAAATTCTGTAAATTTTTTTAGTTTCATATAAAAAAGTAAATTTTATATTCATAAAAACCATCTTCTCCATTGATAAATACACACAATTCTAAGATTTTCGTTTACTCTCAATTATACCTGGTTAAATTACAAAATGTACATCTAAACTAAAATCATATAACACCTTAACAAAAATATATAAACCCTATCCAGAAAAAATTCCAAGAAAAAAGTATCATGTATTTATAACTTAAGGTGGCATAAAAAGATGAATACACGATACGAATACTTAGTACTAAATGCAAATACCAAAAATATTTTATAGTTTTTTAGTATGTGCTGCTTTTATAGGCATATAAGCAATAAACAAACATCTACACAATCAGGTTATCCAAATAAACAAATTTTTCTACTAATGGGTTGAAATTAAGTATTATTTTCATAAATTTAAAGTGAAAATAGAAGGTCTAATTTTTGAAAAAAAGCTTTCTACGTATGAAGCCTCAGAGATGCATCTTGGGGAGAGGCTTATCTTTGGCCTGAACGAACTTTTTAAATGGTTTTAATATTGGATTAGCAATAAGGTGGCGAGTTATATTAATTTGCATTAGGTATTTTAGGTATTGATAAAAACGTTATAAGTATGTTTTATAGTAAACGGATAATTTTACACTTTTTAATAGATCAGGTTTTAGAATCTTTAGATATTTTTTTAGATTATTTTAATTCGTTCATTGTAATAACACCTCTACACTTTCAAATTCTTATAAAAAAAGCCCTAAAGTACCAGATGAGTGATAAGAACAGTTTTGTACATTCCTAATAAATTAAATAACCTTTGGTGCAAGTTAGCTAAATATCTTTTTTAAATTCTATTTGTAATGGTGTTGGAAATGACAAAATACATTCAAAATCCATTTGAACTGATTATTAGATTACATGTACAATTTAATAAAAATTAGTTACAACATACTTGTTAAAATGGGTACTCTAGAAGCTGGATCACATATTTACCAATGTAGAATAAAAAGTGTAGCAGGCATCTGAGATTTGAGAGTCACGCGAGACAGGAATGTGGCGTTTGTCATCCTGGCAGCTCGGTGCTACACTGTCCTCACGAGGGAAACTTCACCGACAGACATGAGTCTATTTATAACTAAGATACTGTATCATCTCCAGTCTTAATTGATATATTAATAATTTTGTAATTATCGTTTAAATTTATTTCCTCTCAATTTCAGTTTTAAATATTGTGTATTTTTTCATATTGGATTATAAATGTGGAAAACATTACACTTAGCTCGAAACTATTATTACATGTTGTGATCAATACTTGGAATACTAAAGGAAATAAGGTCTTAAGTCTGAAATAAAATTAATTAAAAACTAACCTTGATTTTTACAATAAGTATGTGTGTGTGGGGGGGGTTGCGCGTACGTGTGTATGTGACGTCAAAACAATAATCAACCATTTTCTTGAAAAACATTACTTTAAAACCTAACTAAAGCTATTGGTTCTACAAAAAAAGTTTTTTATTCAGTAGTGCTAAACATGAATAGAAAATTAGTTCCTCCTGCTATTTTCTTGATGTTTACAACCTAACCATCTAACATAATCTATCTAACCTTTTAAACAGTATTGAAATTTAAAGTCATTACTCAACTATCAGCGATACATCGAAAATTGTCTGTGCCTAATAATTCTTTGCGTCGCCACGTAAAAATAAGGTTGTAAGTAGTCTACAATGTTCGCTGCATATTGACCTGTGTGGGTGGCTTCCCAACAAAGGGAGATTAAGTCCGAGATTGGAACCTCGCTGTCGGACTGAGGGTCGTAAACAGTTATAATAACCTGAAGAAGACGTTCTGTAAGATAGAGGAAATTTATCTCCGATTAAAAAGCTCTCGTGACCAAACAGATACAAATCGTGTAGCTCGACCCTAAAATTAAAGTAACAAGCAAAGCAATTTATATTTTCAGTGACTTTGGAGAAAATGGAACCAAAGGGATGCAAATATTGGTTGAAAAGGTGACTTAACTTCAATATCAGTTACATTTAAAGTTAAAATTGAAAATAAAAAGCCACAATTGAGTAATTTAATCAACGCTGAGAGCAGAGCATCTCCAATTGCACTAACCGAATTCAGTTTTTATTTCCTTCATTTCTTACTCCAATCAACCGTTAAGCTTCAAAATCCTGTAATAAGATCAAATTTGTGGCTACATTAATTACTTCCTCTATTGGAAACCTTTAAGTTTCCTAATTCTATTCCTAAGTGTCTCCTACAACTTTCGGAATCAGATTTTTTCAGTGATCCTTAATCTGTAGTTCATTTTAATTTTAAAAATATTTCCTTATTGTGAGGAAAATTATTATCTCAGCTTCATTTTAAGAGCACCTTAAGTTGTGAAGCTTAAGTTACATCAAGCGTCAAGGGACGTTACTAATGTAGTTCCTGTTTTACTACGTTACTTTTAGGTTAGTTACTATTTTTATGTTTCTACACATTCCTGCTGTTAATATTGCCTGTTATATCCATGTTTCATAAAGTGATTGTAAGTTTAATATTATTCTGATTTAAATCCATTGTATTCAAATAAAAACGTTGTACTGAAGAAGAAAATTTGATTGCAGTACACTTGAATTGTATTTTTTTACATGGGGGTTAGGATTTTTCAATGTAAGAAATATGGATTTTTGGAGTTATAGATTTTGAGTGAAAAATATTTATGTGTGTTTGTGTGGTTTTTAGTGGTTGGTTGGGGTGTTGGTTGGTGTGTTTTGTATGTTGGTTTGTGTTGTCAGGAAAAAGTATTTTTTAGAGTTTCATTTTAAATCACATCAGTTTTTTTAGATTTTTTTATTGATTCACATTTATGCAATTTTTCACGACGTTTTGATCTAAAATATTTAATGTAACATCTAAAAATAGCACAATTTTAAAAAAGGCAAAAGAGCAACAAAAAAAAAAACAGCAAAACATAAAAGTAAAAAAACTTACACTAAACCATTAAAAAAACAAACAAAATAGTTAGTCTAGACAATAGAAAAAAATTATGTCCCAAACGTACCAAAAAATAATAAAATAAAAAAAAATCAACTTCCACCACCATATAAAATTTTAAATTATCAAAAGAACAAAATGTCAAATAAATTTAATTAATTTAATATTTGTTTTTGTGACATATTTTTTTATTATTGCAAAATTTATAAAATATACAATAAATAAAATGTAAGAAATAGGATTTTTGGAGTTATAGAAACTCCAAATGACATTTTTATGTTTAAAATATGTGGCGTAGTGATACGTACGTCAACAAGCCAAAACCCTGGTTTCATCTCGGAGTCACCTATCTTGATATGTCAGACACGCACGTCTGTAGTCTATGCTGGTGGGAAAAGTATAGTACAGTTTTTAGGCTAGTTACGTCTTCAGGTTACACACAACTAACAGTTGTTATTTAGATTTTTATTGCGGACATTTTCCATCACGATTTTATGTAAAACAAAGTTTCACGACGTTTCGGGATCTGTAATCTGATCCCATCCTCAGGTGAACTAATGTCTAAAACATAGCACAATTAATTAACATATAATCCAGGCCAAACCGGCATAAAGCTGAAAACATAAAAGTTTAAAGCAGTCAAAAAAACTTACAAACAAACCATTCACTAACCATTACACACAAAAGAAACCAAACACGTCCGCTCGTTACGGAGACTCAAAGACAACTTAAAGAAGTGGGCGTGTCCCACCGGAACCGGAAACAAAATGGCCGCCGCCAAAACCCTAAATCCAGTAAATAAAAATCTAAATAACATCAATCCACCATCACCAATAATGAATTTCTAACAAAGAACTAACAGCTGTGTCACATGTGTAAGATAGTAATTAATTTCCAATTATACGGTGTTTGTGCAATCCCACTTAATTTTTTTGTTGCAAAATTTATAGACCATATAAAAACCAATCGGTTAAAAAAACTTGAAAGCCACCTTTATAGACCGTGTCCCAAAACTCCAAATGACATTTGTTATTTTATCCGTCTTTGCTGATGACGTACGTCACAAGCAAAACCTCTCTGCGGTTTGGAGTGACAGCGCGTGGGTTTTATCTATTCCGCTATTTTAATTTGTTGAATTAGCCTGAATCTGACATTATTTCACTGATACAATTGCCCATATTGTTTTTATTAAGTATTGATAAAATAAATTTCCATTTTATGTTCGTTGCAATGTTTATTAATCAAAATACACAAATATTGTTTCACTAAAAGCAATACTGTACTTTAAACTCATACTAACTACAAAAATATCTTAAGTGTACCTAAAACCCCTAATTATACGTAACAGTCAGGACTTATTCTAGAATTGCTTCATACTTAATGGAAAATCCATGATTGGCAATAACATAATTTTATCAGATACTTAAGTATTTTTTAGCTGCAGTGTTAGTGTTTTTATATGCGAGAAATTCTCATAGAAGTCCAATCTATATAATAAATATGCATAATATAAATATGCAAACTAATATTTAACTTTAAGTTCTATTAATGAGCTTTAGACGTTCACTGCCGGATATTTTCTACAAGAAAGACATTTAAATAAGGAGCTGGAAGCATTGAATACAATACAGGATTCATTTTGAGATAAAAAATATGGTTTTGATAAAAACGTAGTAGTTTTAACGTCCTTGACATTTTAAATTAAAAATAATAAAAAGTTTTTTTTCTTATTAAAAAAAAAGTTTATTTTAAGTTTTTAAAATTTAAAATTGAATTTTTATATTGATTTTGTATTTTAAAATGTTCAGTGTTTACATTTTTTACTAAAACATCCTAAATATTGAAAAGTGCGTTTATATTGGATGTGGCAGTGGTTTAAACATTTAAACAATTAAGTTAATTTTCAAGTCATACATTTTGTCCCTGAATTTCTGATGGTTTTCTTTATTGAAAACACGTGACTACACGCTAACATTCTCACTAACCGCTCCGCCTGCTGCAGCGCACCCTCGCGGCGCGGAGGGTAGTTACTGTAATCGTCCCACAATCGATCACGGAGGTCCTCGTTAGGTCTTTAATGACTTCACCGAGAATCACCTCGGTTCACAACTAGAAATATATCTAAACTCCGTGCAAACTTCATCACGAACCCTGTCATCTAATGAAAACGAAAGGTTAAAATTTCTCTGACGAAACTATAAAAATGCGCTTCAAACGTAATGTAACATGTCGAGTGACATTTTAAAATTAAACACTATAATGAGTATTTTTAGTTTTAATATTAACTACACTTTTGTGTTAAACCTTTTTTTAATGAATTTCAAAGTCAATCTTTATAATTTCGAAATTGCTCCCACTTGTACCCTATTGTTTATTCAATGGGTTTTCACTGTGTGTGCAAAGTGAAAACTAATTAACTACCTACTTTAAGTTTAAAGTTCCCTTAGTAATAAAACCTACTGTTGTATTTTATTTACGTATGTATATTTTACACACGAACAGGAAAATGTTTAAGAATTAAGGTTAAGAATTAATTTTCTATAATGCTTCAATAAACAAACATTAAACGTGGGCTGGCCCAGAAACTACACTAATATGTTAAGTTTTATTAAATACAAAATAGTTACGTAAATGAAGCTAACTTTAAAGAAAACAATTAACATATGTGTAAATTTACCATGGTGAAAATTTCGTGTATCACAATTTGCTTATCGGTAGTGATTTTTTAGTAATTTGTAAAACTAAACTATTATATCATTATTAGTTTGATTTACGGTTTCTTGGGGTAAAAATTTTTCAAATAATGTTAGTCTTTTAGTGCATGTTTGGCGTTTGGTGTCTTTGTTTCTTTAAGTATTTTAATTTAATTTTCTCAAGAGGACTAAGGTTTGAAACTCCCTGTACATTCAAGCTTCGCTTGTTAGTGAACTTTTAAACACCATGTTTAACTGATTATTGTATACATCCATGGGATTGTATATTTTAGTAGGAAGAAATTCATTTGAATTAAAGTCTAATTTAAAAAACATTGTAACAGTAGGTATTATTTAAAAATGTTTGAAATTAAGTGATTTCTGTAGATCTTTTCGTGTTTACGGAAGACTCTCGCCCTCACACATCACGAGTAATGCTACCCATTCCAGATTCAGTTAGTCTACGAGGTAAGGGGAGGGACCAGGCGTCCTCACGACCTCTAATCTCATCCACTCAACCTGCTCATCTTTTACATCGTTTTATAAACCACTCTGGCAAAACATGTTCTTTCACACGTATGAAAATTGATAGTTAGCTTTCATTCCTGGTTTTCCCTTGGTATAAACGTCAAATACATTTGTTACGATAGGTAATAACTATTTTGAAGTATACCTGGAATTAGAGTTTAGTTCAAAAGTAGAGGCGAATATTTTTTTTTATCAGACGACTGTTGGCTTAGATGTTTCTATAGTTTATTTTTGATGGAATAAACCTTCACTTCGTTCATTCATAATAAGAAATATTGTAACATAAACCTTTGTAAAATAAGAAAGCCGGAACAAAGTTGACAACTTAACAGAGCGTCTAATGTATATATGTCGTACACAAGCGCTGGCAAGACGAATTTGGATAACAAAGTTAGAGTCCACTTGCACAAGTCTCCCCTCCCGCGGGAACCTCCGGGACTCTGTGACTTGTCACTTCCACCCAGGTAAGTGACTACTGGTTGTCGTCTAATTCCGGTTTAAATGTGTCTACGTACCTGATTATGTTTACTCATGCACACCTTCATGGTAGTGGGTTAACTAAGTTAGTGTTTTACTTCTTCGACCTATATTATTGTATATGGAGAAAGTATTGTTTTCGTCACAATTTTAATATTTGAATTTTCAGTGGATATATCCGTTTTGATGTCCCCTGAACCCAAAAACTAATGTTTTAAAATTGAAGTGTGTGTGTTTATGTGTACACACGGTCTTCCACACAGCCACAGTCATCACCGTTGGTTCAATTTAAATACAATTTGGTAGTTATTTATATGCACTGTATGTCAAAGTATTTTCTATTTTTTAGAATGTTTTAAATGGTAAAAGTTCATCCCTGAAAATCATTAAAAATTTGAAAATCCCAAGTATTTAAAAAACAGCTTAAAGAATTTTAGTTAAAATTTCATAGTTTAAAATGATAAATTTATAAAATAATATGTTTTACACCATTAAAAATTTGTCAAAAAACTAAACGACTTAGTATTTTGTTATTTTAATTTCATTCATTCATTTTAAAACCATATTTTACGTGAAACTGGCCCACCAAGTTAAGCATAACTTGTCGGTGGGGTCCATAATGTATATAAAGTTCTACTATTTTTACTATTTTTTGAGGCTATATTTATTTAAAAAAATGTTCTGTGGCTGGCTACCAGGGCACTGTGACAGATGTCTATCTGTCACAGTGCAAATTCCTGCAATTTCAGTTACTTATTGTTATTATTATTCTATTCGAGAACTAACGGATTCAGAACATTTTTAAATTTACTCCCCGTCTTACTACGGGGAGTTTATTGCCCAATATTATTCTCATGGAGTATATTAAAAAATAAATTTATTCTTTATTCATAAATAGTTTTAAATAGAATTTGGTATGCATCTTACGGCGAAATCCCCAAATAAAACACATACAAATACTTTTCACGACCTCCTTATGCCTTCTCTTCCTTAAAGAAAGAATAACTATACGTTTTAATTTTTTTCAAATTCATACATTTTATATATGTTCAATCCATTGACGTATATAAAATATGTAATTAATATTAATAATATAATATTATATAATAAATAGAATATTAATATATATAATAATATATGTATATATATTAATAATAATTCCATATAAGCACAATTCATTTAGAGGGTGTGGGCAAAATTTATATACACTTTTTTTTAAAAGGGCATTAGCGATGTTATTTAGAGTTTAGGAGTGTAATAATTAACTGTATTAAATGTAAGTAATTTTCCAGTTTACCTTTAGAGGGAGAACACCGCCACATAAGTTTATTGATAAAGTTTATTAAAATGTTGGTTTGACCTCATTGTGCTTCACAATTTTCTTCAAACTTAAGACATTTTGGTTTGCGAAATATAATTTTACAACATATATATTTTTTATTATATGGACTATACTTATTCTTTTTAAGGATTATTTACTCTATTTTTAATTCTGTCTACATTGTCAATTTTTAGCCCCTTAACTGCTCAACTGCTGGAATGTGTATTGTTTGGTGTGGTTTAGTTAATTTTTAGCTGGTGTATTACGTGGGGTTTACTGTGAATACATGAGATTTTGGGATTTTAAAAGAAAGTTAAGTTTTTCCCAAAAATAAAATACATCTAATGGATGTAAAACTGAAATCTATTATAATGAAACAGCTGATAGTTTCATACTAGATCCAGCTACCTATGTTAATTTGACAATTAATTAATTCATGATACTGACAAATGAATGAGCTGATCTTTGTCAGTACTTAAGTTACATGTCATAAAATTCAATACACTCCTCACAATCACACCCTCTCTTAAAATATCTCTCACAGTGGGTCGGTGACTAATATAAGAATATAAATATCACTCTGGAATATAATTTCTGGATCTGAAGCGTGGCCCAAAATGTAGCTTAAAGCAAGAATGTTTAATTTTTGTCAACGACGAATCTTATCAGTTCGTGTATGAGTTGTATTAGTAAGTGATATAAAGCATCTGATATACACATCTTTAAAAAGCCAAAGTGGCAGAAATGATATTAAATTTAGTGAGAGTTTGAAACTAGTTTTTAAACTATTTTAATTAAGAAGTTAAATATCGCTCAGGTTGCGTTTTGCGCAAATTGTTATAAATACTTGCATATCTCAACCCGACATCTGTAACATCTGGAACTTTCAACTGATAACAAGAGTTGAGCAAGAAACTAGTTTAATTAATTTTAATTGAAACTTATAAGAAAATATATATTTTAGGTATATTTTATATCGTATATTTTATAGTTTTATACTCGTATATTTTAGGTAAACCTAAATCAAGGAAGATTTGAAGCTTGATGTGAATCATCACGTACAACCTTTAAGCCGCTACAATTGTGTTCGATTGTGTTCGTGTCAGTCGTGTCAGTCGCTACGTCAAAAATCGTGAATCCAATGCTGAAAATATCTTATAGTTTTATTATAAAGAGAATTTTTCCAAAAGTATTTTACGTATAAAAAACTATATTAAGGGTAAAATTTCAATATTTACATTGATACCGGTATGTAAAAAAATAAACCGTTATTGTGTAAACTCGTATGTGCACTGCCTATTATACCTGGTGAGATTTTAATGTGATCCCATAGCTGACTTATTAACTACACGACTTAGAACCACACTTTAAATTTGGAACTTGCTCATTAAGTTTCACTCAGTAACACAGTTTAATATTTTTTAAATATGACCACCATTTTCCAAAATGGCGGCTAACTTAAAAATGTCTTATGGAATAAGTTGTATTTTATTATTTTTTTAAATTATACTTTCAAAAATAAAATAAAATAAATTAGTGTTTTTCAATAAATCTAATGGTTTATGAGCTACGTGGACAGGAAGTATTCATGATCAGTTGCCAAATCACAATATTAAAATGTTGGCTACTTGATCAGATAAATATCTCACATCAAAGAAATCATATCTTCAAGTCTTCGTAGCTTCTAAACCATTAGAGATACTGAAAAACAAATAATAATAGCAAACATTTTTTAAGGAGTAGAAATTAAAAACTAAATAAAATACAGGGTCTTCCTAACACATTTTAAAGTTATCCGCCATTTCGGATAACGGCAGCCATATTGTAAAAGTCAAAAATTAAATTCCTGAGTGAAACATAAAATTGGGCAAGTTCCAAATTTAAAGTGTGGTGATAAGTCGTGTAATTAAGAAGTTAGCTATTGGATAACTTTGAAAAAAAACCCACGCGGTATATGACCTAGCTACCGTTGCGTTCGCACTTCAATCATTCACAACGTGAAGCTGTATCAGGACACGGCAGTGCTGCCACTGGTTACGGTGAATTGATGACTCATGTAAATGTCAGTAGCTACAAGTGGAGCCTGCTCACCTTTGACACAGAACATCTCACCGGTGAGTGAGCAAACAATTCTCACTCTAGTCGGTTGAAACTCGAAAGTTTTGATTGCACAACATCGTATGATATACTCTTGGTTAAACAATGATTATTCACGGCCCTGATCTACAGAGAGTTAAACACCTTCTTGAATGACGCACATTCAAATATACATTTTGCTATTTTGTTTCTTTACACGTAAGTGATTATTAAAAGGTGCTCTAAAAATTTCATCTTTTGTCTCTGTTTTTTATTTCTATTTTAACAGTGGATTGATTCATTTTTTAGTAACTTACAGCAAGGAGGTATTGCTCACGAAATGTTAAACGCATTACATGCAATATATATTTACCTTAAGTATAATATAGTTTACTTTTACACTTAAAACAAAACATCGGTCAAATTGACCGATCGGTAATTTTACTACGTAATAGTGGCTAAACTGTTTGACCTTGACGGCTGTCACCCCCAGTACCTTCCCCCCAAACCCCTCTCCGTAATATTTGGTCATTTCCAACTAGTTGGCGCGACGTTGTCGTACATATTGGACGAATTGTGTGATTACGGTCGGTCAGATTTACCGCGTGTTTCGCTTACCGGCTGGCAATCGTCGGTCGAATATACCTGTGATTATACCTTGTTTAATCGGTAAAAGGCTGTAGTAAAACGCAACAAACAAAAGAACACCTGCTAGAAGTAAAATAACAGCTATATTACCCCCTATAAGACCACAAATATGGCCTTGGGCAACAATCCTATACGAATTTTTTCCCGAGGCCAGAGCTGGTCGTCTTGAAGCGTGGAGTTTGGAGTTTCATTTTTTCTGTCACATGATCTTTGCGTAATAAATACGATTTGTCATAAAATGTTGTAAAATATCATTTGTTACTCATGTGATTGCCAAATGATACATAAAAACAATAATAAACACACTAAACACCAATAAAGCACAGTGACGTTCAAATTGACCGTATGTTTCTCTTAGCGTTTTAAAAATTATGTTACGTTATAAGTGTTTATCTACTCACCAAAATGTAACGAATTATCCAAACTCATACCTGTAACAGTATTATCAATTAGTAAATCATGAACATTTCAGGTTAAACCATATTTATGATTTTATATTTTGTCACTTTAAACATAGTTAGTTATAAGGTTCAGTAATTTGACCGAATTTTCAATTAAATTTATAATTATTTTTAAGTGGTTGAGTACTAGCTTTTGAAAAACCAGTATTTACTTTTCCAAGTATGTGTTTAGTATTCATCCTACAATAAATCCTGTAGGATAAATCCTGATAATTCTGAGCATCCTGATAATGCTGTTAAATGCCAGGCATCAATCGTCAAATCCATTTAGAAATATAAGATGTGATGAAATGCACTTAGGTAATCAATCATTTGTAGGTTTGATAATGTTACAACCAACAAACGAGGAAGGCTCCCAGACTCAAGATTATCGAGATGGGTGACGTAATGTACCAAAGTTGCATCCACAAATTTCCTCTTCAAATGGGTTTCTCAGGATTGGCTTAACTTTCCTAATCAATTCTAAAGTTGATGACGAACTTTGTGCACCAATCCTCAGTCCACTTTTCATCTTCCCCAGTAAGTATTTCGTAGAAATGATAATGCATAAGGAAGGACCAAACAATTATTCATTAGATTAGATTTTAGATGACCTTTTGAAATGGCAACCAGTACCCAGGTAGGTAGTTTAAGCCAAGTATTAATGAGAAATGAGTATAAGATGATTGTGGCGCGATCTTTTACCGTCTTGTTACCGACTAAGGATGACTGTTCCTTAGACAGGACTGTTAATTAATAGGCCTAAACCAACAGCCAATGGCATTAATTGGGACCTACAGTTTAACATGGAATCCGAACCACTTATGCCTTTAAATTACGATCTGGTCTAATTATGAGGATAGACTTTGCGGATAAATGTAGCATTCAATAGAACGGGCGCTAATCCACCAGAGAATATCACTTACACCAACAGCCGCTCATAAATATCCACAATTATTCGTGATCTCCAAGTAGCTGGATAACAGGACAGACCACCGTCCCAGTCAATCTGACTTTGGTTATTGACGCTGCAATATGAAAATAAAATAATACGATTTCATAAAACATTCTACAATGAATTTTAACATAAAATTTTACAAAATAAGGTATCGTTGTACTCGTTAGGAAAATTTATGGCCCATCACACTACTTAAGTTGTTTTTCAGGATACATTTCAACGTAGAATATCAAATTTAGACTTAGTATAAATACTTTGAACTTATAGTTAAAAGTAAGTTAACACTAAAAATAGAGCTTAATTTATAACTAATAGAATAGTAATGTATTACTCTTAATCCTTGAAATAATCATAATAAATTCCAAAGAAAAATATATAAAATATTTTCAACCGTTTATATACCATAAAAATGTTGATGTTTACATATTTTATAGCACAATGAGATTGCTTACTAAATTTTATAGCCAGCTTCGAAGCATGATGATAGGGCAATACTACGGAAATATCCGTGTGTTTCTACGACATATAATGATGTATGACTGAAGACAGAATCAATTTTGAAAATGAGACAGCCATCGCCAACCCAGAATCCATGTTCTAGAGGCACTAGGTTCAATCTTGGGATGTTCACGAAAATGTTTTATGTTACAGGTACATTCCTCTCAAACGTTTATACAATCTTTAAAAATAATGGGGTGTGGTTGAATAAGACTGCTCCCCTTCAAAATTTTCAAAGTTTATGATAATATGGAAAATTTTTAAGTTTTATAACATATTTTAAGTTGTTTTATTGATAGAAAAGTAAAATTGCCTGTAGAGGTAGGCTTTTGTATTGAAATGTAATGTTTGCAATTTCGCCGAAGAAGCTATTATGCCGGAAATTCATCCCTAAAGCGGAAGTTGTAAGGAGGAAGAGCGACTTCCTATTTATTAGGGTAACTCTGTTATAGGTCCCATCGCTGGGCGAGTATTGGAGTAGATTATATTAAACGGAGTTATTATTGAGAAAGTAAGTTATCAAAGGTTATTTCTCCATCCCGCTGGTACATTTCATAGCAAATAAAATGATGATAAAGGTTAGCAAAACGAAAAAATATCTAAGAAGTATCCAAGTAATTAATTTTGGTATATATTAAAAACGAGTTAATTTGACCTCCCAAAGAATCTTTTTCATGGTATTTGAGGATGCACTCTGCCATAATGATTAGTACACGAGACTAGAAACTAGCAGCACAAAGTTCTCAGCGTCATTTTTTCGGGAAATTAGCTACGTATGGTACCAAAATACTTTATTGTTTGAACTCAAAAGTTCTGAGTTAAATTAATAAGCTGCCAATAAATATAAAATTTACAGAATAGTGAATGTCACATTATACACTAATATTAGTATACATTTAACCTAAATTCTACACACTTAGTAGCTTATATCGGCTGCTTAAAATAAAGAACTGCTATTAATCAGAAGATGGTTTTTGAATCCTTTTTTACTAGTCTTTTCCACGTTTTTCTGTTTTTAAGGGTCGGTATGTTTCTGTTGACTGGTTAAATAACTCCAGATTAAAAAAACAATGTCATGCAAAAAAAGAAATGTATGAGATCCTGTCTAGGTGTTTTATGTCTTGAATATCTCTCATAGAGCTAATTAAATATTAATTCTCCTTAGAGGCGTTGATACATAAAAGAAATATCGATTTACTTTTTCTACAATTGACTGACATTTAAAAATATTTAATAAAATGGTATCAATGTTAATTCATGGTATTTTGTAAGAGTATTAGTATGAAACCTGAACCAATTTAAATAATTAATGTAATTTAACATTTATATTCTGTTCTAATACAAGTGGACAGCCCAATTACTCTATATCCAAATGTTGAGAAATTAAATATAAATATATTGATTGGTTGAAGTTAACATTGAGCCCCTGTTAGCATTGGTAGTTCGTTAAGTCAAGATAATTTTTAAAGACCAGATGAACAATGGAAGGCAGTAATGGTATACAGTACACATCCCTAGAGGGATAGTCGGAATTGGCTAGTTAATGAGTCAAAGGCCAGCAGTTAGCAGAGAGAGGTGGCTGTAACTGCGGCTAATTTTGTACGGTTAGTTGCCATCCTGTAGTCAATGTTTTGTGAAAAAACATCGTTAAACTTCATAAACGTAACAGGAATTTACTAATATAATTGTTATACTATAAACTATAATAAATACAATTAGGTTATATACAAAAGGTTATATTTACATTTATAAAAAGACTTTATATGGAACAATAGTACACTCTAAGTAAAAGTATTGTTCTAATACTAATAGGAACACTACAGAATAAAAGAGAAAACTCTTGTGCCGAGTGACGAACTATCCTTTCATCTCACTGCGAATTATACTACAAAACATTAAATTTTACAATGTATTACTTTGGTCATAAAATTGCAAACCACCCTTTCTTGATATTTCAATTGAACAGCTGATTTATATTTAATCATTAGGTCTGATAGCCTGAACATTAACAGATTTTTTCCATCCTAGGAAGAGGACGAACTCGAAAAACATTATTATACTAAGATTTATTAATAATTATTAAAAATAAACACATTCTTAGTTAAATTAATGTTAGTTAATAAAATAGCAATTAAGATAAAACAATATACTATCTACTTGTAAGAAATTTAGAAAACAGTACTTGTTTTTTCTGTCGGGTCATTCTATAAATCGCTATACCAATAACATAAGGCATTTAGACTATCAAGGATGTACATTAAAGTTTATGATAATAACTTACCGTTATTAGTATAGGTTTAATTTCCAAAACTGTTACTGTATTTGTATAGGCTATAACATTTAAATTCTGGTTACAAATTCATTATTTCGAAAATAAAAATTAGAGTTTTATAAATGGTGTCGAGTCAAAACATCTCAATGTGGACAAATGTGAAAGCTTTTTCAGAAATGTTCTGAGAAAACAGCGTAGTGCGTATTAAATTTATGAACTTTTGGAAGAGCTTTTCACAAGATGCAGGATCAAGAGAAGGAGAGATCTAGCGATTCCAAGAAGGAGCGAGGCGCAGGAAATATTTATTGAGACGATTTCGGAAACAGTTGTAATCCCGCGGGAACTTGTGCTCTGTTCACACGTCTCGGTAATTACCTTTGTTGCATTTTACATTTGATCACAGCGCCCGAGAATGCAGTGATCATGATCAAGGCTTCCAGTGATTTCTCTTTCAAGATCAAACAATTCTCATCGATAGTAATCAACGAAGCGTCGACAATCTGCCTGAATGCTTTCCTGACAATTGTTTGACAAAGATGAAAACTTCACATGATACTGCTTGGTCATATTATTACTTATTTTTCCATCGTTAGTTATTGGTATAACGTAAATAATCTGGTCAGAAAGTAACTCGGTTACCGTACATATACTTTTCAAATCTCTATATATAAAAAGGAATGTATGTATGTCCTTTATGTGTTGCGAAACTACTCATCCGATCGCCGTGAAATTTTAGGATGTCGCTTTATATGTATACGGGAAGGTTTTAGTGAAAACCTTATGGGGAATAAGTTTGTTTAAAAATTTTCTACAGTAAAACCATTTGATTTCTTAAGCTACAGCTGTTTGATTTACTTTCCATTAGCAATATGCCTTACCATCCAATGCCATCTGAATCGTTCATTAATGTAAAACTATGAAGTAAATATGTGCTGTACAAAATTAACTGCTTTATTCACCACGTTAATGGTTTATGGCGATTATGTATTTATATTTTTTCATTGTCTGTATGATTAAAAGTCACGTGTTTATATGTTGGCCAACTAAAAAATGATTACAATGTTTATACATAATACGTTTATTATAATAATAAGCTGCATTATAATAAAAGCCGTATTACAGTCAGGTTTGGTTTGGATTTAGGTTGGATTAGAAAATTGTGAATCAATCCACTCAGATTTAATTTGCGAGAATGTTTTTCATATGTCTTATCATTTCAGTATTGTTATTAAGGATGTGCGAGCAAAAATATCGACTACCATAAAAAATTATAATTTAATAATACAATGTATTTAATAACTTTAGTTTGTTGATTGTATCATAAATATGCTTTGGCATAATTTTTTCATGTTTTTAATGAAAACTTTTCTAGTTACAGGGTAATTAATTCGGAAATTTGGCGTTTTTCGTACAAGGAGTGTGGGAAAACGGCTTATGTTTTTGAGCTGAAATTTTGGAAATATGGATGAATAACAGGCCTTTTTCACGTAACCTATGTGACATTTTTAAATTTGAAAAAAATTCGTTTCCTACAGGAAATGATTTTTTAAGGCCACATTTTTGATCCGATAATCTTATAAAATATGTCATTTTGGAGGTCTAAAAATGTTTAAAAATATACAAAAAACAGAATTGTTATCTTAAACGAGTCACTCAGGAAGCTTGCACGAATCAACTACAAATGCGTAACGAATAAGCGACACTAGCGCCGACCTAGCGGATTTCAGTTGTCCCTACCACCGGTCGCACCGCCCGCGGCCCAGAATCGTTCACAACGAAGCCATAATGCTATTCGATTCAAAGTAACACATATTTAATGTAGGGCGTTACGAAGTTCGCCGGGTCAACTAGTTAAATATAATTATATTTTTTTCATTGATGGATCTGATGTAAAATTACTGATATGTAAAATAAATTATAAAAACTTTAAGAGTCAGTAAGCTTCAAAAGTATAATTTTTATTAATTTATAGAACGCTCATTCATTTATTAGTTTACAAAAACTACCATTGCAACTGTTTTGATAATATATGGAAACAGAGGGCAACAACAGAGACGTTTAACGATCGATTACGTAACGGTTTAATTAATTGGGGCCTCCCGTAGCTGCAAATCTGTAAATTGGCCGTTTTATGAGCCACAGTCCAACCTCTCATCGTTATAGCTTTGTTAACCCAAGATCTGGCATGCGTCTTACAGAAATGAATTTTCAGATTCGCCTGTTGGATGGAAATGTCTCAAAAAGACAAATTTTACATGCTTAAACTAAACTCATTATGTTAGCGATTTTATGCCACTACAACGCAACAAATCATACACCATTTAAAAAATTAGACTACAGTATAAGATATCATATTCAAACATAAAACTATAGTAAACCTATTTACTGAAACAATGTTTTGTAGCTTGTTTTGTCACAGGCCCAGGGCGATGGGATATTATTGTGGAGGGATAGTGCATCTCACAGGCCCAGGGTGAGGGAATATTATTGTGGAGGAATAATGCATCTCACAGGCCCAGGGCGAGGGATATTACTGTGGAGGGATAGTGCATCTCACAGGCCCAGGGCGAGGGGATATTACTGTGGAGGGATAGTGCATCTCACAGGCCCAGGGCGAGGGGATATTATTGTGGAGGGATAGTGCATCTCACAGGCCCAGGGTGAGGGGATATTACTGTGGAGGGATAGTGCATCTCACAGGCCCAGGGTGAGGGGATATTATTGTGGAGGGATAGTGCATCTCACAGGCCCAGGGCGAGGGGATATTACTGTGGAGGGATAGTGCATCTCACAGGCCCAGGGTGAGGGGATATTATTGTGGAGGGATAGTGCATCTCACAGGCCCAGGGTGAGGGGATATTATTGTGGAGGGATAGTGCATCTCACAGGCCCAGGGTGAGGGGATATTATTGTGGAGGGATAGTGCATCTCACAGGCCCAGGGCGAGGGGATATTACTGTGGAGGGATAGTGCATCTCACAGGCCCAGGGTGAGGGGATATTATTGTGTCAGGTCCGCATACCACTCATAGATAGCAGATAGTGCTGCCCTCGAGCAATACCGCCCAGTTTAACGGCGGAACACACGGTGATTTTATATATTAACCTCAAACGAATTTTTAGTTATCTGAAAGATTAGATTTTCGTTAAGGCAAATTGGAATTTAATCAACAGCAATTGTGATGGTTTATAAAAATTACCTAACAAACCTAAGTGGTTGAGTACGAGTAGCACAAGTTCAATTAGTTTCCTATCTATAGTCTTGTATATCTGAAGTTTAATTCAACTAATTTTAATTAAGACTTACAGTTGTTTTTAATACGATTGTACTAGAAATAAGAATAAAAATGTTGAGATAATTTTTTTATTAGTTTACTTTTATTGCTTACCTCTACATTGAACTTTTTCGTCTTTATTTCATTTTATATTATTATTGTTTTACATAAAATATGAATAATGAGTTCTCCCACTTATTAAAAACAATGACAATAAGTGAATAGATCCCTTTATACTATTATTAATCATTCTGTACCTATGTAAAGTTAAAACAGGAATAAATAAAAATTGTATCCACAATTTTATATAATATATATTATATTGAAATATCCTGTGCATGTATACATATCAGACCAGTTTGTACACACATAATAGATGACAAATAATAATTTCTATATACTGTGGATATAGTTGCCACTACTTACCACGCTCGTGTACATTATATGCGTGTGCTAACGCGAGCGCACTCACAATACAATAAGGTGTCACTCGTAAATATACTCTTAGACACAAGTTAAATGAAACCTAATTTGTTGTGATAGGTTCGACTTTTAAATCTATATTTAAATTTAAAACCAATCAAAAATTCAATACATTGACGATAGAGATGTTATTGGTATGACTATAGGAAATATTGATAGACTAGAACCGATACTAACAATCTACATTGTACCGTACTGATAGTTTAGAATCACAGTAAAGAAAATATCAAAGGTATTCATATACCAGATACTATGGATAATAACTAAATGCAAAAGGGCGGGGCTTTAGAGCGGAAATGTGTCTAAGTGGAATTCGTGGATTGAGGATAAGCTACGCTATTTTTCAGAAAATACAGTATCGATTGACTGAACCGTCAGCGATAAGGACTGGCAAACACGTATTAAACTATCATATTCATTGTATGTTTATTTTCCAACCACACTAAAACGACTCCGTACTACACAAATTGTTCATTTTATGTAAAACTAGCTGTAAGCCTGTCCTTTGTACGGTTTGTAAAATTTAGTATAAAGAAGAAAGATTATCATACCAAAATGTCAACCTGAAATACTAATAAAATAGATCAGAACATTAATATAATTAGTTATACGTTAAAATAACTTTTTAATACAGTATGATTTCGAAATGGATTTAAAATCAATGGCCGCTATAAACTAACTAATATTGATTTTGACATTGTTTGTTTTTATTTCTATTAAATCTTTAAACTACAAAGACAGCTGATTATTACCAGTAGGTTATTTATTGAAAACTAAATCAAAATGCGAGTAATATCGCGTAAAAGTGGGGTTTTAAATGCTCGTTATTTACTTTTCAAGGTGTGGAGGGCGATTTCAAGCATTTAAAAACCTTCTCTGGAATGTACAGAATACATGAAATAATTTTCATTGCAATCAGTTCTCCCGTTTTTTCGGAGAAGACGGCGTGAAATGCCTCCTGGAGCGTCACAGGCAAACATACAAACATTAAGATAAGACCGGTTTCGGCTTCTCTAACGCACGAAAAGTAAAAATAACTAAAAAATGAATAATTCTGAGCAATGTACAGACAAAACTCTAATTTTATTTACACAGATGGAAGTTTAAAGCCGGCTTATTATGCATTAAAAGCAAATTTCTAGGCACTTGTTCCAGATAACAAACGACATTACTTCATTATTCAGTCTTTTGTTTTCCTGTCGTTTGAGTGGAAACAATGTCACTTCTTCTTGTAGTTTTTTAAATATACCATGTACAATGATTCTAAGTTTTGTTTGTGAAACAAAAATGTTTATATACATTAATAAATTTATTATATTTCATTTTCTGATTTACAATTGATTTGATGTAATGATGTCTTCTTCATTTTAATTTAGGAAAACTGTATAGTCTTTACCATGGGAATCTCAAAATCACTTGAATACTTTGTTTACAGATATTTAATTGAGTTATAATAACACTGTGTCATATTATAGATACACATGGTTGCTGGGTTCCTATAGCAACAACACTGTTCCTTCACAAACCAAACACTGGCTCAACAAATTGTTATTTGTAGTGTATTGCCGTTCTTTGAGTTTGCATTGTGAAAATAGCCTAGGTTTATTGCTTTGTTGGTTATCTACAAGTTAATTTTATATTATTAAATTTACATTTTCGAAACATTTATTAATGACTAGCTGACCCAGCGAACTTTGTAATGCCTAACAATAAATACATGTTAACTTTAAGATTGGCCATGTTCTGAAGTTAAATAGCATTACGGCTTCGTTTTAGATATTCTGGTCGCGGCATAGTGAATAACAATACTGAAACGATAAGGCATATTAATAACATTCCCACAAAACAAAGAAATCCGAGTGAAATAATTCACAATTTGCTGATCCAACCTAAACCCAAACTGGACCTAACTAGAATACTACTTTATAGGAAAGATAAACAGCTGATTATTATAATAAACTTAATATGTATAAACATTGTAATTATTTTTTAACTAACCAACATACAAACAAGTGACATTGAATCAGACAGAAAAAAATATAAATATATAAACCCCCAAAACTGTAAAGTAACAATTGGAAAGTAAAACTGTTCATTTTGTACAGTATTTATTTTCTTCATAGTTTTAAATTTACAGAAGGAAGTGAATAATCACATTGCTAATGGAAAGTAAACAAACAGCTGTAAATCAAATATTTTGATTGTAGAAAATCTGTAAAAAACCTGATTCCCCATAATGTTAACATTAGAAGTTTTAAAACGCCATAAAATGGAAACTTGGAATATTCGAATTTTTTTGTAGAGAAACTTCCTCAAATTTCATGGCGATCGAATGCGTAGTTTGGCAACGCATAAAGGACATACATACATACATTTTTATGTATAGAGATTAAGAGAAGGCAGAAACCTTTTTTGAATACAAAAATGTATTTTTAAAAAACTAAGCACAGCGTAAGTCATTTTTTCTACAATTTCATTTTTGGCTGATGATAACTCGGGTAACGACTGCCCTGCTGATGTATGCTGACCGCATTATTATCTGTTAGCCACTTGATTGGCCCATTGAAAAATCCTGAGAGTTTTTCGCAAAACTTTAATGAAGCTTTCATTAAAGTTTTGCGAGTAATTTATTTTTCAGCTGTTCGTAAAATGGTATTGTATGGTACGGTATTATGTGTTAGGTACGAATTTACTTATCAAGCTTAAATTCTTTGTTAGTGTTTTCTTATCAAGGTGATCTGAACATTTATGGTGTAGACTTCAAAAGCGTGTAATTTATTGAAAGAAAATAATGATGCGTACTGCAAATTTTATACATTTTGTTTATTTAAACGTAATTTGGTAACATAACTTCATCCGAAAGTTTAAGAAAATGTTTAAAACTTTAGTTATTCTTGCAAGAGAATATTGAGTTTTTGTTTTTGTAGATATGGACGGTGATAGCCTACATTTTTCCATCCATTTTTCGTATTTACTTCCACGTGGGAATAGGTAAGATCATTGTTGGGACTAAAGGGAATGTATTCAGTTCCCCTGAACAGCTGTCTTATAAACAAATATGGGTTAGTGATAACGTCATACAACATGACGTCACTGTTTCAAATTTTGGTCTCGCAAATTGCAATATTTCGACATTTCCATGTCGAAAAGTCGCTAAAAAATGGGTTTTAAGAAGTTATTAATGTTAGAGGTTGTAGGACGTGTTAAAGTAGACAAAAACCTTCTCCTTAAAGTATAAAATAATTTAAATAAGTTTCATCTAAGTGGATGCTCTTATTTTCACGAAGAAACGTTTAAAAAAAGCATTGTTTGGCGAACAGAAAGATAGACAGAAATTTATATAAGACCCATTTCGTTTTTTTCTGAGGCATAAAACATAAAAATGAAAAAATAACATAATTAAAATACAATAAACAGCGAAATTCCAATTACACACACACACACACACACACACACACACACACACACACACACACACACATATATATATATATATATATATATATATATATATTTATATATATATACGTATGTATTTATAAGACTTATGTCGTCATAGTAACCGGTGACCAAGTAGCACCGTCGGTTGACCACGGACCTCGCCGTTCTGGCACTGGGCTTTGCAACTGGAAGAGAATATTTCATGAGCTCCTTGTATAGAGTCACAGTTTAAAAAGGGCTTTACGCTTTTGTGGTTTTGTTGCTGATGTTTCAAAAATGCATTCTTTACACACGCCGAGACTTCAGTCCCGACGGAAAAACTTACAATAGGGCTTAAATATGATTACTCTGAAAAGTTTTTAATTTTATTAAATCTATGAATTATTTAGGGAACAAATTTAGAAATACCGAAAATATTTCAAGTTAGTTAAATAGGTTAAATCATCGTGGTTATTTTATGAAACTATTTTTTAAAGATTTTAGTCAAAATTGGGATTTCCATCTAAAATAAAGACCGTCATTATGCGAAACGAGGCATCATTATTCTTTCAATACTTTTTTACTGTCAACAATCAAATTCAGTCAGTATATACAATTTTTGCAACTAATAATAATTTATTAAATAGTGAAAAATACTTCAACTTCAAGGTACCCATAATTTAAGAGCGAATAAAAGTACTAAATTACAGTCTGTTAAATTCTTTATTACATTTTTTATGTACCATTTTAAAAGATTTGTTTGAAAAACGTATTAGTGTTGCACTAAAAAGATACGTTCATTTATTGAATAGAAAATAAGTAATAGAAACTATAGTACATTACAATTTCCATAATTTTCGCTACATATTATTACACTAGTTGTCATCATTTTACGTAACGGTGTTATTACGCACTTTATTAGCGAATTTCCCATAGGGAATAAGCTATTACCGTAGGTTTCATGGTAAGACTTAAGCCCTAGACCATGTTATTTTTTAATATTTAGGTTCCCAGAGGCCAAAAACAATAGTCGTTATAATTGTTATGTATATTTATATATATATCAAATTCACACATGTTTGTGCGTTTATCATGGCAGCAAACCTGCATACTCTTTTCCCATATTAATTATATAGGGAATAGGCAAACTCCTTTATTTATGGACAGATGGTTATGAAACTTGGCATGAATGGTCAAAAGAAAATTTTTTATGCTAGAAACACCCACTTTCAGTGTCCTTCACAGCAGCAAACCTGCATACTCTTTCCTTTGTTAATCTTAAGGAGAATAGGCAAATAACTCTCATATATATCGACAGATATTGATAAAAACTTATATATTATATATTATTATCATTATCATATTACTGAGTTGGAAATTCGCTGAGTAAGCAGGTCTGCTGTGACGGGGGTATTTAACATTTTAATCTGATTGCGTAATGGATACAAATTCGTACAAAGTGATGTGTGTCGTGGTTCAAGTAACATCTACGAACGGGTCGATGGCTGTCTGAATTATTGACACCACGACTCCCGACACGGTGCCAACTGCTCCGTGCTTCTCCTAATCAAAATAATTCCACCTGATAACGAGTACGCTGTCCTTATACGTTTATACCGCTTGAAATTCGATGTTTTTTCATTGAAGCTCATTCATTGACATAATCCAGTTAGATGTTAGACATCTGATGAAAAACAAATTTTATAGGAATATCTTAATATACGAACGCGAAAGATACTCAACTCGAAATGATATTTATTCAGTTAATTTTCAATTAAAAGTACATTTTTCTATTTATAACACTCGCTTTCCAACGTTTAAATTTATTTCATTCATTTCAATACAAAAATTAATACTCTGCGAAATGGATACATAAACCATGTTATGAATGTAAGATAATTATGGTATTCTTGTTACTGTCTAAGGATGACATGTACCTTAGACAGGACTATCAATTAATTAATAGCCAAACATCTCTTAATTAATGGCCGTTGACATCCCATGGACTTACCATTTAATGTGGTATCCGAAACACAATTTTTACCTCTGAATTACGAATTTGTCTACTTATGAGAATGGTATTTGGGATGAAGATAGTATTCAATAGTTAATCTACACCAGGAAATCTAGCATCCACTGCCCATAGCTTTAAATATCCACATTTTGTAACCAGAGGCAAAAGTGGTTCGGTTTCCACGTTAAATTGTAGGTCCCTTGGATCAAATTGGCTGTTGGGCTATTAATTAACCAGTACCAAGGCTACAAAATAGTGCCACAATCATCTTAAACTTATTTCTCATCGTACTTGGCATAAAATACCAACCTGGATAGGTTACAATTTCGAAAGGTAGTCTAATCTAATTTAATCTAACCTCCAAATAGCTAATAAAAATAGAGAAGTAAATAAATATATAAAAAATAGTAGGCCTATGTAATATTTAGCGCATTTCAAACATTTTAAAGAATGCCTCAATGAGTGACTAAAGTACGTTACTTTTCTAAATCAACTTTTCTAGGTTAACTTTCGGTAGAGAATGTGAATTACAGTTGTCTGTATTCTGTGACCACCTGACCACGATACAGTGGTAAATAATGAAGGCCAGGGAATGTGCCCTCGTGTTGTTGAGGGGAAGCAGAGTTAATATTGCATCAGGTTGAGGAAAGACCATGGATTAACATCGTGTTCAAAGATTAACTTCTCCGTCCAGAGCTAAAGCCGTGGCCACACCAACCCCAACTGGTGGTAACCAACCATCTCCCTATCCCGCGGAGGCTTATGCTTGATAAAAACTTTCATCGTGGTTAACATTAGTGTGACATCAGTTCCAGAACTAAATATTTAGTAAATTTTTTATATAACATATTACACTTTTTACAACATACCATCTAAACTTTTTAATTTTAATCAAACATATAACTTGTGGATATTAATTAATTTATATTGATATTCTGGTTCATCTAGACCCAAAAACTTGTACAAAATTTTCAACCCATTTACATCTCAAAAGGTTATTGATTGAATTATGTAACATTTTTCAATTCAACATATTCCAGTGAGTTAAAACGACTGACAAAACGTACGTCATACTTTTCATGTTAAACACGAAATAGCAAGTTCACAGATTACAGGATAAACTATAATGTATTGTTTCGTTGAATACTAATATTTACCACCAATCCACCGTCCAAATAACACATTATGGCCCAAACACCGTTACAATTTATTCATCAAAGATCCACAGCATACAATCAATAAACAAATGTTCTGAATTATATTGCCGACTGACTAGATTAGTCAAACAATATGGCGTTCAGATTGCGAATATCCCCATCGGCCGATAACACTCACATATCAAATATTCAATTTGATAACAATCTGGCCATTAAAAACACAACTGACGTACGTCTTCTGAAAATCAGTAATATTACTCTGATCGTAGCTTATTAAATGAGATCCAAAAAGTATTTTAATTTTAGTTACTAAGTTAACATTTTAGAAACATATCTTTCAAAATGCATTTTAAAACATAGAATTTTTTTATCTATAATATTATAAAGAAGAGGTGGTTTCTGTATGTTTGTTTGTGGGTTTGTGGGTTTGTTGTGGCAATTAAATGCGAAAAATACTGAACCGACCGGTTTGAAATTTTACACAAAGGTAGATCTTAAACTCATGCAACACATAGGCATACTCATTTCCTTAAAATCCTCTCGGGCTACGCCCTGTGAAGGTCCTAAGTTTCAATGTTTACATTTTTAGAGAGTGAAAACATAAAATTACTTGAATGTCAACAGCTGTGAACACTAAAATTTGACAGTTCGAGAAGCAGAAGACATGGTTGCTGTAAATACCCTGGGATTCAATGTTTACAGTTTTTAATGTCAATATCCGTTTACTTTACATTTTGACAGTTCGGGAAGAAGAAAAAATAAATTTGATTTTTTTTCAGATAAACTGCTGGATCGAAATTAGTGAATTGTTTGAAATAGTGGAATGGAAGATTTTAAGTTTTTTTCCGACGACTGTCTCTATTACATTAATGCTTATCCTCTCCCAATATTTGACAGATGTTACTTTGAAATGTTGTAGACATTCGTGTTTTGTCATTTTGTAAACAATGAAGAATTAATTAACAATAACTTAAATGTATCAGTAGAGCCTACACCTTTCAGCCTTTTTAACCCGTGCGAAGAACGGTTACTTTGGCTAGTACCATATATATGAAAGGGAATGTTAATTAGTAGTTTTTAAGAATTAGAAAAAATATCTTAAATTTTCTGTTGAGCTAAATTTAGGCTTTTATTACAAGAGTTTTCTTTATGAATGTCAGCTAACATAAAATTAACACAACAATATTCCAACACATGACATCACATTTTATTCCTCGCCAACTTTGATAGTTCATGTTATTTAATTTACGTTCATACAATATGAAAGCCGAAAAAATTATCCCAAAAATGTATGTGTTAGGTAAAAGACGCAATAATAATTAAAATAATACTGTATCTCGTACAATAAACATTTAATCTCAAAGACAATTCGATCAATTACAAAAAGTAAACGTATAACTTTCTATATATAATCAATATTGTACATTTGAAAACAATGATAAATGTGAGTTGTTTTTCAGATAATATGGTTAAGGGTTTTTATTAGTGAGTCTAATATCCGTAATATGACCAGAGCAAAGTCGGTATCAAGTCAAAGTTTGATTTGGGCTCTTGAAACTACGGAAATGGATTGGAACTAGGTTAATGAAAAAAGTTTGAATGTGTTGATTTGAGCCAGAATCACGATCCGCACTCAAACCTAAAGGCGATGAAGAGGCAAACATTCCTCTCCGGCGAATATGAGATGTCAACCTCATACCGTATAGCTACGACGTGCCAACCTTCATACCGTATGACTACGACGTGTCAAACTGATGAAGAGGCAAACATTCCTCTCCGGCGAATATGAGATGTCAACCTCATACCGTATAGCTACGACGTGCCAACCTTCATACCGTATGACTACGACGTGTCAAACTTTATAACATAAGTCTACGACGTGGTAACCTTTATAACGTATGACTATGGCGTACCAACCTTCATATCGTATAACTACGCGCTATCAAACTTTGTAACCTATAACTACGTGGTGTCAACCATTGACGCCACGCGGTCTTAACCTTCACAGCCTACGACCTCGAGGTACGTAATCTACGACTACGCGCTATCAATATTTGACACCTATGACTACGCTGTGTTATTTTTGGTATCTATGATACGACATATCAAATCCCACATTATGATTCGTGTGTGTCACAATGACAACTATGATTATACTACTGCCATAATACCTATGACAGGTATTATGGCAGTTATCGATGTAGTGGCTTGTAGCTCGCTACGAACTGGAATGCTGTAATGTTCTTCACATATAATTACAATAGATTCTGTAACAATAGGTTAAATTATAAGCTGTAGTAACTGGTTATTAATGAACCCCACCTGGGTCTTGCGTAAGTCGCCAGTTGTTTCATTAATACTTATAAATGAATATCCAACTTGGAAAATCGCTTATTTCATGGCTAACTTTAAAAAAAACTTTGGAATACTCGTATTAATGGCCTGCATTTATAAAAAGACAGGTTAAATGTGATCCAACGCAGTTAAGAACAAGTTACTAAGCATAAAATTAACTGTTATCGCAACCAGATGTATCACCAAACTCCATATCAGTAAACATGATCCACAGTCATGACATATCGGTTTTGCATTCACAAATGTTGAATATTTTTATTGAGCGCAACACTTACTGATACTTTATAGTTTTTCATGACATCTAAACTCATTGGGTGTTTAAGATAGATTCTATGATTTGTAAGCAAGTTTGTAAATAGATAAGTTCAATTTGTTTACAATTACATTAGTAACAAAATATTTATCAACGAACCAATAAATTCTTTTTAAAGCAAAACTGCTTTCGTCTTAATATCATTCCGAAAACCTGTATTTCAATTTTAAACACGACTAAAAATAGGTTATAATACCTTCGTCAATACAATTCTTGTATTTAATAATCGTCAGGTAACCAGTTTCGGGAGCAAACATTCCATTTTCATTTTTCAAGATTCACAATCTTGTACGAATTGACATTAAAACAAAATACATTAACAAAAATAAAAACATTTGTTTTGTCTGCTTCCCTCACCCAAAGGTCAATGTCAATAGACAGGTATTGGAAAATATGTCGTGGTCATCTGTTGCTCAATTGCAAATACATTTGTTTTTGTTTATGTATTTCGTTTTAATGTCAATTTGAATTAGATTACATTTGAAATGGCGACCTACCCAGGTGGGTAGATTAAGCTAAGGATGAATGAGAAATGAGTGTGTTGTAATTGTGGCGAAAGTGGCGCTATCTTGTACTCTTGTTACTGACTAAGGCTGACATGTTCCTTAGAGAGAACTGTTTTACAGCCCAACAGCCAATGGCATTTTAAAATGGGTTCCAAACCACTTTACCTCAAAATTACGAACTGGTCTACTTATGAGGATGGTATTTGCGGATGAACTTAATAGGCAATAGTGTGGACGTTAATCACATCCACCGTCCATAGTTTATAACTATCCACAATTCGTGACCTACAAGTAGCTGGATTACAGGATACGCCACCGTCTCAGTTAATACGACATAAAATAAAAGTACATAAAAGTCTTGTGAATTTTTAACTTGTAAAATAGCTTGAAAATGGGATTTTCGGCCCCGAAACTGGTCGTCTGAGGTTTATAAAGTAAAGGATAAGTTTTAAAATCGTACATGGGAAATTTACCAAAAGTATATAATTTATAATTATAGAAAAAAACCTTCACTTCACTAAAAAAACGTTTCATGAAATATAGAAAAATCTTCACGTGAAACACTTTTATGTTCTGCAAAAATTGCTCATTAAGTTAACGTTTCCCACAGTTAAACCTAAAAATAATTATTGCCAAAGACGTTTTAGGAATTCATAATTATTAAAATTCGTATACAGGTACGAGGTCTATCTTTTTGAACTGTATTTTAACAATCAGCGTTTACCTAGTATGAATTGAGACAGTAGCATTCCTATTCTTCTTCTAACATTTTAACCCTCTCTATAAAGAGTCCTTGGAGTGCCGGAGTAGGAGGGAGTTGTGAGGCTATGGTGAGGCTTACTCAGCTTCAATACCTCGCAATGTTTAACAATTCGCGATGTTTGTGCTACAGCATTAGTCAGTGGACGGATAGCGGAAATGTGAGCGTGGAGTTGACATTTATATCTCACGCAGCTCATGACACATGACACACGAAGCTGACGTTGTCAATTATTGACAATAACACGCAATTTGAATGTTTAATAGACCTTCACTTTTGTGTTCTTACAGTCTACTAAATTTGGACTAGCATCCTACTCCTTGTATTTCATAGAAACTAAGTCCTGTTTGATAATACAGTATTTATCCCCAGCAATGGTTAAATTGACATAAAATGATGTGGCATCACTAGAGATGAACGTAGTTATTGATTTTTATGAAGTACGAAACTGGTCAAATTCTTATCTATACAGTACATGTTTCACTAAAATTAAAAATGTATTTACTTCACATGGGGAATAGCTTAGATCATAGATATATATGTCTAAACGGAATTCTTTCAGTTCCTCTAAACAGTTGTCCTTTTTTGACGTCACTAACCTTATGACATCACTTCCGTTTCTAATTTTATCCCGACGAAAGTCAAATGTTTAGATTACCATAAGATTACCATTTGAAATGGCGACCAACCCTGGTAGGTATTTTAAGCCAAGTATGAATGAGAGATGATCGTTGGATGATTGTGGCGCGATCTTGTAGTCTTGTTACTGACTAAGGCTGACATGTTCCTTAGACAGGACTGTTAATTAATAGCCCAACAGCCGATGGCAACTAAGGGACCTACAGTTTAACGTGGAATCCGAACCACGGCCTCTGAATTACGAATTGGTCTAATTATGATGATGGTATTTGCGGATTAACGCAGTATTCAATAGTGCGGACGTTAATCCACACAAGAGAACACTGCACCCACCGACCATCGCTCACAACTATCCACAATTCGTGACCTCCAAGTAGCTGGATTACAGGACGTCGCCACCGTCCCAGTCAATCAAGGTGTTGATTCAAGGTGTCTCTTGCATTGCATACTTTGTAATACACGTAAGTTGTAACTCCGGGAGCTACGATGAAAAAAGTACTTGGATCTGAACTGAACAGCTGGAAACAGCCTGGAGACTTTGAAGTTTCATCTAAACCAAATAACTCACTTCCACCTTGAATGTAATAGTCAAACGTAAACATTGCTATTTTGTTATATAAAACTAGCTGACCCGGTGAACTTCGTAACGCCTAACAGTAAATAACTTACGTGTTAACTTTAAGATCGACCATGTTCCAAGTTGAATAGTACTACAGCTTTAAAGATATTCTGGTCGCGGCATAGTTAAAAACAATACTGATATGATAAGAATATTAATAACATTCTCATAAAACAAATAAATCTAAAATTCACAATGTCACCCAAGACCCGACCTAAACCTAAACCAAACCTAGCCGCAGTACCGATTCGGCAAAGATTAAATTTTCTGAATCAAGGCATTGTTTATAATAATACTAGTCTAACATTCATTAATTCCACTCGCACAAAACAAAAATAGCTCATAATTAACTGGAAGAAACGAATCAACCAGTAATCTATAAATGCTTATTTTCAAAACAATCACAAACATTTTCTGGAAAGTTTTAAGACATGTCAGGGCTGTGTAGGAAGGCTTTAACGCCCCCGTCGCGACGGCTTAAGTCAGAACTAGATAAACTTTTATTTAGCCATGGCAGCTTTTTTACTATTATCATCTTTCAAAAATATTATATAGTTATGGGACCTCGCCGACAGGTTTTTAAAACGTATGAAGACCATGAGAGTGAAAAGTATTAGAAATAAAATTTATTCTTATTTCTTTTTGGTCAGTGACGGTCGAGAGACATAATGATAAAAAACATTATTTAAACATTCTATGCTTGAAATCCATTGTTATTGATGGTGTGTATATGCTATTTAGATCATTATTTTGGACATTTTCAACAAGTATTTAACCCAATTTAACAACAAGTAACAAGTACTTAGAGAAACTAAGTTTCACGACGGGGGTTTACGAAGTTTTGGAACCTAGAACCATTACTTCTACCATTATTATTATTACTATTACCTTTCGGAATGGTGACCTACCCAGGTAGGTATATTAAGCCAAGTGTGAACGAGGAATGAGCGTAAGATTATTGTGGCGCGATCAATACTGTTACTGACTAAGGGCAAAATGTTCCTTAGCTAGAACTGTTAATTAATAGCCCATCAGCCGATGACATCTAAGGTACCGACGTACAGTTTAACGTGGGTTCTGAATCACTTTTGCCTTTAACGAACTAATGTAATAATGAGGATGATGTTTGTGGATGAACGAAATATTCAATGGTGCAGACGTTAATACACACCGGGGAATACTACATCTACCGACCACCGCTCATAACTATCCACAATTCGTGACTTTCAATTAGCTGGATTACAGGACACCCCACCGTCCCAGTTTTGAACATGGCAAGATTAGTACATGCTCTGGACCAAAGCTGGAAATAAAAATGTTTGGAGTAGTCAAAAGTTTTACAAAAAATATCAAGAAACAAAAGTCACACAAGCAAGATACAAAGTACGTCCACACGTCAAAGTTTTCAAGACGCACGCATGCTTAGTTTGGTGACTGCATTAAATATTTTTGTTTTCAGTTTTATAACTACTCGGTCCAGATTATCACATTCTAGGCTCCAACGCACCTGTAAACGGGTTAGATTTTAGACCCTGAAACGTCGTAAAGTATTGTTTTGCTAACCGTAATAGAAAATGTCTACAGTAGCAATATAAATAATTAAACATGTTAAACGCTAAATAATAATCTTAATAGTATTTGAATAAATACGTCATCATGTGGTAATTATGTGGTGTGGTGTTCATCATATGATAAGAACGACTTGGTCAAGTTGCTCTTTCTTGATTTTTTTTGTTTCTATTATTCATAATCGACTAATTACTCATCTATTCTGTTGCGTGACCTACAATATTATTTAAAACTGTGTTGTAAGATCATCTCTTCTAGTTAGGTTGGCAATGATGGAATTATATTCAAAAGTTCTTGTTTCCATATTTAAAAAGAATCCTACGGAGGATAATTAGATTGATATAATTTTCTTAGTTATGGTATGTTACATAAAATTTTATAAAGCTTAGTAGACATAACATATTTATTTAAATAAAATTAGAGTTTTGTCTGTACATTCCTCAGAATTATACATTTCGTGCGTTAGAGAAGCCGAAACAAGTCAACAAGTCTGTTTGTCTGTCTGTCTAACTGTGACGCTCCAGGAGGCATTTTACGCCGTCTTCTCAGAAAAAACGGGAGAACTGATAACAATTAAACTTATTTCATGCATTTTCTATATTCTAGAGAAGGTTTTTCAAAGCTTAAAATTGTCCGCCGCCCCTTAAAAAGTAAATCAGGAGCATTTAAAAACTCACTTTTTTACGCGATATTAGTCGCATTTTGCGTTCAATTATCAATGAACCACCTACTGATAATAATCAGCTGTCTTTGTAGTTTAAAGATTTAATTGAAATAAAAACCAACATCTGTAAAATCAATCAATATTAGTTAGTTTAAATTGGTCATTGATTTTAAACCCATTTCGAAATCATACTATACTAAAAAGTTATTTTAACGTTAAATAATAAAGCTGGAAATGGATTTATTTTCTTTGTACTAATATGTTTAGGATTTAGGATTTCAGGTTTACATTTTGGTATGATTATCTTCTTTAAACTAAATCCTAACTTCAGGCTTCCTAATCCTGGCTTACTGCTAGTAGTTTCTATAAACAATACAGGTACAGGTTGTACTGGTTTGTTCTGATATTGTATATGGTGATATTCCAGCGATCACTCCAAGGTCACTTGGTCCCGACAGCCACCGATAAGAGCTATCGCTGGCGGTACAATGGCCATTGTGGCTGTATTGTCTCGCCCCCAGCCCGTTACGCTCTGCTCCTACTCCATCGACCCTTGTATCTTCTACACTCTACTTCTATCGCTATTATCAATTTGCTAAGCTTAACTGTAACAAGACCATCCACGCCCAGCCTCGAGGGTTTCCAACAAATAATATTTAAGTTCTTGTCCTTTTAAGTTTTTTATTTTTATGTTAAACGATCTTTGTTTCTGTATGCCCATCCTTACAGTACAATATATTACACCTTATCTGATATCTAAATTTTATGTCGTCGTCAGAACTTTTTTTAATATAAGTTTTCATTACATCAGTGGTCCGTAAAAAAATGTTTATTTTTTTAATTTTAATAAAAGGACAATTTTTGTTAAATTTTGTCAAGATGTAGGATTTGTGTTGTACCATTTGACTTACACAAATAGTTCAATTTTTTTAATGAGTTTAAAGATAGAAATATATACTTTTAAGCTTATTGTATCAAATTATCATTTCCTATTATATTATCTCCCTTTTGTACGACAGTATATGGAGAAAGTATAGTTTTCGTAAGAATTTTCGAATTTGAGTTGATAGTGGATTAGTTAGTGAGTAGTTTTGGGGTCTCCTGAGTCCAAAAAATGGGTTTCGGCGTGATGTCTGTCCGCGTGTGCGCGTGTGTTTGTGTGTGTGTGTGTGTGTGTGTGTGTGTGTGTGTGTGTGTGTGTGTGTGTGTGTGTGTCGGGATGTGTACAGAGCTCCAGACTACCCCGTTGGTCCGATTTAGATAACCCCTAATAAACCCTTAAAAACGTGAAAAATCCAAATTTATCAAAAATGGCTCCAACGATTTTGATTGAAATTTAGTAGTTTACAGTGCAAAAAGGACCCTTACTTATGAGGTGCACAGGTTATAACTAGGCACAAACGACCCTTACTCACATTGGGTTCTAAAAAAACATGATATTACCCACATGTCTGTAAAAATGGCGGTTCAAAAGTTATGGGCTTTTCCTATACCAGTTTGGATAAGAAACCTTTGATTAGTAATGTATATCGATATTGGTATATTGTACATTATTTACAGTGCGATCACGGAACAAGGTCGAGGACGTGTTGTGGAGGGTGGAGGGCGGTGGAACACACCCGGGTCGAATGATAAATGAAGGGTGTTCTTTGTGGGTCGGAGCGACCGATCTAATTGCGATTCATTAATCTCTAAACGATCTCCAATTCAAACGGCTCAAAACTTCGTGTTATTGATTAATGGATCACACCGCTAAACAAAAACCCTCAAGATTGAATGTTAAACGTTAATGCCGTACTACCGATACCATGGTTCTTCTACTTACAACTCAGGAAGATAAATTAATAGTATCGTAATTAGTATGCATAGAATTTATTTTTTTAAACCTAAAATCGGTAATTTTTATCGGTTTGATTGGAAAGGTAACGTTTACTACCCCTCAAAGCTATATAAGTTTCTTCAACCCTTTTTTCAACACCAATATATAATTATTGGAGTTGAAGAAAGGGTATCCTTACTGTAGAAAATGGGTTACGAAGATCATCCATAAAGTGTCAGATGATTATCAGGTGTTGATGAATATTGAATATATGAATATATTTTGTCATTGGTCAAACCCAAGTCTTCCAAACACACCTTTAGTTGGATGCGTTTATGAACCTTATATTCTCGTACAGTGCTTTACACAATGAATGTCTACACTATTGGTGTACTGACCTTGTCAAATGCAAGTGGCCGATGGGCACGGTCTGCGGGCTCCATGGCGGTGCGGGGCTGGGCAGGGGACGGGCCTAGCCGAACTCCATAGGGCTCTGCCCCCGCCCCATCCTCCGCGCGCTCTCTCACCCGCACATTTGATCTGCAACACCGTCAACAGCTGAGTTATCCCACCATACCACAATTCCTAGATACAACACGTTATACCCATCTATAAAGATATGCTTACGGTTTAGATACGTTTGTTGACGGATTTAAGACCAAAATGCGTTATTTATTATCATTATAGTTTTAACACTAGTTTTTAAACTCTGTTTTCACTTTTCTCTTTTAGTGTTTCAATACTGAGGAAAAAAATCTTTTAGTCTATAAAAAACAAATATTGCTTATTGTTACCTCGTAATTGTCAAATTTAGTTTAAGTTATTTGGTGCTAAGCATTTAAATTTATGCATAATTTTTTTTAAATTTGATTTATTAACTTTTATAAGGATAATTTAAAAGTGGTACTGTATTTAACATGTCTTCCAGTATAAGTACACTCAACATCACAAATAACCATCAACCATCTTACAATCTAATAATGAGACATATGATGGTAAGACAGAGACGGTAAAGGTTAGATGGTATTCAACCATCTTACTTGATTTTGTACACTTTTCATACAAATATTTTTAGTAAATTTTTTAACCAGTAAACCAATTATACAAAACCAAGAAGAGAAGCACGTTTTACGAATAGTATTGTGTTAATCTGTATACTGTATATAAACGTCAAATTCCTCACTCACTGACTCACTATTCTCTCACTTTCCAATTACTTAGGGGCTGAAATTTGGTATACTGGTTCTTTGGGCCAAAAAATAATAAAGTCTGATAAATCGCTTAAATCCCATAAATCTATACGTCTTCAAAGATCCTGTGTTAGTCGTATGGGGAAATAATTTTTTTTGGATTCCAACATAGGTTGTCTCAACTCTTAAGGTATAAACAGCATGAACGATTGAGAAAGACAAAGAATCAACTATAAAATAGTACTCAATTGCATCCAATTACTGTGTAAATAGAATTTTTCTCATTACAAATTTGGGATTATGTTTTATGATTAAAAATCAAGAGTTTATATGTTGGCAAAATTAAAAATGATAATTACAATGTTACTAAAAATTGTTACAAAAATTAACTTCTGTGATTAAATAGCTTGAAATTTTCTTAAACTGTAATTTGTTCAAATAATGTAAAGTACCTGGTGACCGAGCTTTGCTCCGATAAAATAAGGCATCTATTATTATACAAGTTATTTACCAAAATTAAAATTCAATTATTACTCAATGAAAACATTTATGTCGTTTAAATAAAACCAATTTAATACACCTTAATTAATATAGCATAAACACTGAACAAAAGTTTGTTGTTCTTGGTTGGGGATCGATCTCAAATCCTCCGGCACGAGAATCCCATGAGCTAGCACTGAGCTGCGGCGCCGGCCAAGATTGAGACGTGGTTTAAGGTCTCTTGGCCAACCTCAATTGTTTTAGCTGATCTTATACGTATTATTTAATTATCCATACAGTTACTATTATCATTATTACAGCCTGTGATCAAATAAATTTGTTAGAAACGGAATGAAAATTGAAAAGCAAAAGAGAAATTTAATTTACACCAATTAATTGGTTTGTTACAGTGGCTTCAATCAATACAATGAATACGTTTTCTATCAAAACACGAAAGATTTTGGAGATACATTTCGCTGCTTTTATTTCGCACAGTTAGTTTACCCTTTAGTTTTTTACAAATTTTTTAGTAATTTGATTAGTAATTTGATAATTTGATAAATTTTCATATATATAAAAATATGTATGCAAAACCTCTATTCACATATTGTTCAGCACCATCTTCAATAAACAACTGTCAAACGGTTATAAATAGATGTTTTTATTTGTATTGTTTACATTTGATTCTCCATAAGCGTAATGTTAATTTTTAGATTGTAAACTTAATATTACAAGAAAACCGGAACTTTCCTGGACATTAGACCTATCTAGAACTTATTTTCTACCAGGAAATTAGTTATTTTCAAAATTTAGAGAAATTTGTTAGAGCTGTTTTCGAGATCCAAGTGCAAATATACAAACCTTGCTCGAATTATAGTATGGATGGAAAATGGATATAATTATTAATTAGCTTTACTATCCAATGCCATCTCAATCATTCATAATGTAAAACTATGAAGCAAATATATACTGTACAAAATTAAAAGTTTTAATCATTACTTTAATATATTACAGATTTTTGGGAATTATGTATTATGATTGAAAATCAAATGTTTATACATATTAGGTTTATTATAATAATCATCTGTAGTGGGCCTATATTTTTATACTTTCCATTTGATCCTATATTTTCCTTTTGCTATCTGAAACATATAAATGGTTGATATTGTGTATTGTTATCGAATAGTTTATTCTGTGTGCGTGTGTGTTTTTGTGTGTGCGTGTGACAGTGAATATTTACCAGTCAGTAAAATGATCAAAGGTGCCCTGGTGTAAGATGATATACTCTGTCTCTATTTTTCATATATTTCAAGTCCACATGAATACACTCAGCTTTTTTACAAATGTTTTGGCTTAAAATAGGCCACAAATTCAGAAAGGTAATAACATACTATATTTTATATTTGTCAGCAAATATAAACCTAATAAGTATGTTTTGTACACCGCTGCAAGGCGCGACGGGTAACATTAAATAAAAATAAAATACCTTGCTTTTTAGAGACTAGAAATTTTTAGTGCTAAATTTATTGAAAAGACTTATTTTACAAATATAAATAAATCAAATCAAAATATTTCCGATCAGTTCCAACAATCCAGATAGAAACGCGTTAGAGAGTGACGGATTTATCGTTTCTCGCCAGATGCGAAGGGATGGAGCAAAATTAATTTTCTTTTTCCGCCTGAATGTCAGCACCTGTTCCGATCAACTCTTATTCTTTGATTTTTAAACTTTCAAAACATCTGACTGTAAGATCAAAAGAAACATTATCTCTTGTTTATTTATAAATAAACTAACCATTAAGTCTATTTTCTTTTTCAAAATTTTAGTTTCTTAAACATTTGAAGAAAAATGCTTTCAACCATCACTTCAGGGATTTTCAGTAAGTTTAATTATTTTTATTTTAGTCAAAAGTGTACATAGCACGATCAAAAGTATTCTAAAGGAATAAATCCATTTGCTTTAAAGTGAGCGATTTATGTGAAGAAAAGTAGTAAATACAAACGACTCTCGATTTCTTGAGCTTTGATAAATAAAAATCCTCAATGTATAGGATTAAAATAATAAAGAGATTAAAAAATTACCTCTATAGATCGGTAAATAAATAGGTTTTACATATATGTGTTATATGTGTTTTATCGACGTCCAACTCATTAGGCCAAGTCGTAACCCCTGTGTACAGATTTTTTTGCACTAATCGGCAGCGTATATCCGCCAATCTGCTTCGATCTGGTCCCCATTAGGCCACAATTTTCTTTTATATTTTTTCTGTGTTGTATAGGTTCGCGACTTCACATGAGGAAAAGATTCTGTACTTCCTATGTGAAATACACTATAGGTTTACTTTATTTGTTCTTTTTTATTACTTTTATAACCTAGGTATAATTATACAAGGTTTAATCACTTTACCGATTAAAAATCGATACATATTTGAAAGGGCTGTATAGAATACAGTTCTACATTCTACGAAATATACTGTTTCATATCTTTAAATAATAGTCTCATATAGTCTCTCACAGGCTCCCACAAGTCGTTCAACGTAGTACTCACGTTATGACGTGAGTACATATGATGGGTTATGACCCATCATAGGCTCCCTACAGTCTTTCATCGGAGTCCTTTCGTCATAGTCTCTCAAAGGCCCTTGGGAGTTCTTCTGCGTAGTCCTCACATCATAACCTATCATAGCCTCCCAAGAGTCGTTCATCGGAGTCCTTACGTCATAATCTCTCAAAGGCCCTTGTGAGGTCTTCAGCGTAGTTCTAACGTTACAATCTCTCATAGGCCTTTGGGAGTTCTTCAGCGTTGTCCTCACGTCATAATTTATCATAGGCCTCCAAAATTCGTTTAGCGGAGTCTTCAAATCATATTTTCTCACAGGCTCCCTGAAGTTGTTCAGTGAAGTACGCACGTCATAATCTAACATAGGCTTCCCTAAAGTAGTTTGAAAAGTATTTTTACCATATCTTATAGAAGGCCTTACCCTCATGTATAACAAAATAGTTTAAATAATTATAAGATTAATAAATTTTACACTATAATCCTGAACAAACTAAATAAACTAAGATTCATAAGATCTTCATTCCCAGTAGGTTACTAGGGGCTATTATTAATAAACAGACGATTAACAGGATCATATTACACAGGTTTAACAGGTTTACTGGTTTTGACCATCCACACATGAAACATAATTCGCATACGTTTTCTTAAACTACACAAACTAACATTGACGACACAGATAGATATCCTTAAATGTGTGAATGAATAAACGAACGACTACGAATTTCTGCTAACGAATAATGAATTGCTAAGAAATTCATCGTGTTTTTTGGGTCCACATGACCAAAAATCTTCTTAAAAGTAAAAATAAAAGGGGCTGATACGTTTAGACTGATAGAAATAAATTAGTATATTTTTTAAATGCCATTTTTCGTCCATCCCAATAAGACATTTTTTTAAACGTACTCGTTAAAAAATAAAGCAATCCTACACCGCTCTACCTAAAAATTAATCAATTGTTCGTTACAATATTTTATTAAAAATTTAATTTTAACAAGAAAGACCAACGAAGTCAATCTAGTCTGCCACCTTCCCTAGAGCACTTCCTTCAAATATTGTGGGACGAAAGTACAATATATTGAATTTTAAAATAGATTGAAGTAAAGTATTTAAAAGTTATTTTCTGATTACAATTTTACTGAAGTTGGAATACGTTTTAAATTTTCATTAACTTCTACGTATTAATAATTAAAATAGTAGTTTCAAAAACTGTTTTATCACACTCAGCTTTTTCACCTTTTTCTAACCAATTGCAAGAATCTCATTTTTATTTCAATAATAAAAAAGCATCGATTTTTTAGAAGTAGTATATTTTGATGTTGATCGGCAATTCTACTTATAAGTGAATTTAAGTGTGTGTGAAATTGACCTTGAAAATGAACTTTAAATAGGAAAGGCAGGATCTCCAAACTGAGCGGTTTTATACATCCAACCAATAGCTAGAGCCCGGTGATTAACTTAATCGAATAACCTGTAACCTCTGTCAATTACAAAGCTACATTAGGTATCAAATACACTAATATTCACCATATGTTTTTTCATATTCATAATCCTGGACTAAACCCGTGGCGTGTCTTGTAATCCAGCTAATTGGAGGTCACAAATTGTGGACAGTTGTGAGCGGCGGTCGGTGGGTGTAGTGTTCTTTTGTGTGAATTAACGTACACACTATTGAATACTACGTTAATCTGTAAAAACCATCCTCATAATTAGACCAGTTCGTAATTCAGAGGCAGTGGTTCGGGCTACGTCCCTTTTTCCTAGTTTGTGCAGATTCTCTCTCGTCTGCTAAGCCGTATGTGGGCGTTGTCATGAAGCAAAATCACAAAAATCAAGAGACCGCTGTTATTCTTTCAAACGGCAGATCTTACCTTGTATTCCGCAACACTACCGTTAGTTATGAGTGTAAAGAATAAAGAAAGCATATCTTATTAAAGTGTATTCACTATCATTCACATTCACTTCAAAAATGGTGGCGTCATCCTGTAATCCAGCTACTTGGAAGTCACGAATTGTGGATAGTTGTGAGCGATGGTCGGTGGGTGTTATCTTGTGAGGATTAACGTCCGCGCTATTGAATACTACGTTAATCCGCAAAGACCATCTACATAATTAGACCTGTTCGTAATTCAGAGGCCGTGGTTCGGATTCCACGTTAAACTGTAGGTCCTTTAGTTGCCATCGGCTGTTGGGCTATTAATTAACAGTCCTATCTAAGGAACATGTCAGCCTTAGTCAGAAACAAGACTACAAGATCGCGCCACAATCATCTTACAATCAACCCTCATTCATACTTGGCTTAAAATACCTACCTTGTGGAATGGTCGCCATTTCAATAATCTAATCTAATCTATCTCGCAGTGAGTCTGTGTCTAATAGTTTATTACTAAGTTATTACAAGTCAGTTGTAAGGTGAGGTGACGTGTGTGACTGTGGCCACTGTCCAGGGGGATGGCGGACGCTGAGGACGCTCCAGGGACAGGACGCCCAGCTGCAGCAGACCGGCGCAGCCCACAGCCACAGTCCCGGCAGACACATCACCGTACGGTCCGGCTGGTTCCCTCCATACGGTACCTACACCTACCGCATGAACCTGGAGCCCTACACGCCCGAGATGATAGACGTACAGGTCAGCCTACTCCACTCTACTGCCGGTTACATCATCAATCCTTTCAACTCACATTTTCATAGGCGTGTATTATTCGAAATGGATCATGATGTTTGTTGATTATGAAATCATCATTTTTAACTTACTCCGTTTAAGGATATACTATTTTTTATCCTTGAGAAAAAGGCTTTGGATATTCAAAACAAGTTTATGATTAAATAACAGATGTCATAGTTAAAGTTATGTTGAATTTTTAACATAGGGCGAATAATATGTTTGCTTCTTTATTTGAAATTGCAACTGTCTGCATTAGCGATTCAGTGATTACATCCGCTTCATTATCTGAAGGTCGCGGATTCGATCCTGTGCAAATCTCGACTTGGAATTAATGGTGCTGGAAAAATAATCAGCTGATCTTTGTCTGTTACATGGCAACAGACCATCAATAATTCATTACACTCATCACAGTCAAAATTCACTCATATTCACCTTAAATTCCCACGTAGTTTGGGTCGGTGTCTCAAGAATAAGAATTAAAAATATGTTAAATATACAGTATATACCGGTACCTAAGTACAATACAATCAATTTTAACAAAAGAAATATTGCAATGACGGTTGGGAACGTCGAGGTCCGGACAAAGGCTGCGGCAAAATACCTGGGAGTTATGCTCGATGTCCGATTTACCTGGTAGGAACATATCCAGATGGTCTGTGACAAGGTCGTCGGGTCGCTCAGCGATGGGAAATGTCGGAGGGTCGAGATCCAGTAAAAGACGACTGATCATATCAACCGTTAAAGCTATTCTTCTGTATGGTGCAGAAGTTTGGGTGGGTATCATGAAAGTCAAGAAGCATAGCAAGAGGATTCTATCGGTTCAGCGCAGAGCTGCACTCAGGGTTGCTTGTGCGTATCACTGCGTATGGCTAGCTGGGGTTATTCCTCTAGATTTTCTCGTTGTTGAGAGACAAACCATCTTCCACTTTGCACAGTAAATTGGCCGGGAGCAGGCTGCTGCAGCCGCTAGAGTAGAAACTCTGCAAGCCTGGCAGGATCGGTGGGATAGTAACGTGTTTGGGCGCTGGATGTATCGCCTCATCCGTGGCTTATTCACTAACCATAACCACAGTACCCGCAACCAAAACCCCACTCAACCCGCAACCAAAGCCTAACCTCAAATCCTATCCTTGGCTGAAGAGGACATAGTCCTATAACAGCCGCAGTGGGCCTTCAGCCCACTGAAACCTCACATCCGATCCGATTGAGTACTTTGTTGGCTCGTGGCCACGGGGAGATTTGCCTCTACATATGTCAGCTCCTGACGCGTCATGACTACTTCAGGATATATCGGGTGGGGAAGTTGGAGATACCCGGTGTTCGTTCTGCCCGGAGAGGTATGATGATGATTGTCTTCACAGTTCACACCTTCGTCGAGTGTGTGCATTTTGTAGAAAAAAGTGGCAACTTGCCTCTGCGGGGAAATTAGTAACTGCAGATACTGTTTTAGAGGTTGCTTCAAGTGAGAATACATAGGGTGCAGTTTGTCTCCCACGTTTTCTGCACCAAGAGAGAAGGAGGATGCTTGGGTGTCATCTAGATTTTCCTGAAGTTAGATTCGTGTTCCGTAAAAACGCAAGACACGCGGTACAGGTATGAAGTCGTCTGATAAGGGTTCCGGCCTGGTTTCCCGCGGCCAGTAGGAGGTTTAGTAGGTGGTAATCCCACATAGTTCCCATATTGGTTCCTAAATTAAACATACAATCGTGTTTAGCTGAATATAATTTATTATTGCTTTACTAATGACGTATTTTTCTGAATTTTTCATTAGTTTAGTAAACTTTAATTTCGACGGGTTGATTGAGACAGGTGGTGAATGGAGAGATCGTGGTGCACGGCAAAATAGAGGAGCTGGTGGGCGAGGACAAGTGGACGTACGAGTTCGTCAAGAGACACAAGCTGCCGCTGGAGGTCGACAAGAGCACGGTCGAGACCAAGTTCGAGAACGGACAGCTGGTGGTGATGGCCAAGCTCATGGATCAAGAAGTGTGACAATGGAAATACAGTATACTGTGTATTGTCTCGCCAGTCATTTCTCTCATTTTTAGCTTGTAGATTTACATTATTTTTCAACTTTGTGTCAACCTCAATTAATTATTCTGTCCACTCTTGGACCATGAGCTCTTATATATGTGAGTCGGACCTAACAAGAAAGAGGTGTCGAGCGTTTCGGTTTAAAACTGAAACCCGTTGACTATCCACTGAGACACCGATTCAGTTCCAATATTAAAAAATACAAGTATTTATCTGGTTACCAGCATTTAAATCATTCCAAAATAAGATATAGGCTAATAAATTAATCTGCGGAGAGAGATAAACTTTTTACGCAAAAATTTTAAAATTTTGCTAACGTTTTTGGTGACCGTAGCGGCGTTAGTCACATAGGCTAATGAGGGATGACCGCTCATGATCTGAAATGTAACTAAATAAAAAATTAGACTTAAAAGAACATGTGAAATGTAGCGTGTGAAATGCAATAGCTTTTAAGAAAAATACTGATAATTAAAAACCTAATAGTAAAACTTGAGTTTGTAAAATAAACTTTGAGCAACAGATACCTGTACGAAACAACGGGTATGTACCAGCGCCACTGCGTCATCGTCATGCGCGTTGACTACTGCTCCTGCTACTATTAGGCCTACGATGGCCTACGATCTATATAAAAACTTGACATTATTCGTTTCGTTAAATTGCAAAATATACTTTCTATACTGTTATCAGTGGAAAATCGTGTTATTCTACTCTATCAAAAGACCAATCATACAACAAACCTATTCATCAGACAGTCGTTACTGTGTTTACACACATGGTCACGTGTAGTTAGTAAACACTCACAATATTAACCTTTTGGGGTACATCAACTTCGAACGAGGTTTACGCCAAACAGAAAAATAATTTTTTAAATCTAAAATCTTATTGGAGAACTGCAAACCGATACGATTTTTGACATGGATATGTCTTAGTTCTGGGTGTGGGTGTTGGCGATTTTTAAGATGGAAAATATGTAACAGGCTTCCATAGAAACCGCCAGAGCTATTGTATTGAATGTTAAATATAAGAGAATAAGAACAGCTGTTTAGATAAAGTGAAAACATTACCTTTAGACATGTCTATGATTAACCTATTTCCCCCAGGGAAGTAAATATAAACATTTTTTAAACCAGACCTCAGTCGTTAAAATCAGTTGAGGTCTGATGGAGAAATGTTGGCAAAAATGGCTTCTTGAGTTTCACATAAGAATTTATTAATATAAAATGTTTGTAAAATTCATTCAAATTCATCAGTAGGCCTGCGGCTTGGTTACACACACGTTTTCCGCTTTGAACTTACTTATAGTAAGACTTAAGCCTGGGACCATGTTATTTTTTCTTCTTTAGGTGCCCAGAGTCCAAAAACAATAGTCGTTCAAATTTATATATATATATATAAACACGATAACTCTCGCAAAAATCGTCCGATCGAGACCAAATTTGGTAGAGACGTGTATTCTTACAAATGCTCGGACGAGTTTGTAAACCAGACATATCGGTCAATGGTAACGGGTAGTTTGGGGGGGGGTTTGTACCCCAAAATAGGGTTTTTTGCGTTTTTCACATGTAATTTTTAAAAATTTCTAATTTTATATTTCACCATTGGAATCGGCTTAAAAAACTACACAATTAAGTTCCTTGAAGTTTTTCTCTATCTCCAACGGTTACCGAGATATTAGAAAATCTAAACAGTTTTATGGAAAATTGTCGCAAAAACTATTTAACTTTCTTATTTTAGTCATAAAGAACCAGTATACAAAGTTTCAGCCTCCTAAATATTTGGGAAGTGGGAGAATTAGTGATTATGGGTCAGTCAGTGAGGGCTTTGACGTTTATATATACAGATGACCAATTTCAATTAAACCAGAACAGATGGTCATTATGGAAAGGTTATCCGGTCACATAATGGTAATAGGAATGAAATCCAGCGTGACGTGTGATGTGACGTGCGGCGAACACAATCAGAGACCAGCGCTGTGGCAAATGGCTCTCTCCACATTATGGTTACATCATCTAAATACCGCACCTGTCAAACTTTTGGTAAATATATGGTATATGATAGTATGAACTGTAAAAATCACTGTATTATAAAGAATGCACGGTTCTGCGGTATGAGAAAGAATTTCTTCATCTTACTTCGAAAATAGAAAGAACTCATATGTTAAAACTTGATATGCTCGTAAACAAAACGAGGGATACAAAGATTGCATCAACAAATTCGACCGTCCGCACTATTGAATATTACTTTAAACCGCAAAGACTATCCTCATAATTAGATCAATTCGTAATTTAGAGGCCGTGGTTCGGTTTCCACGTTATACTGTAGGTCCATTAGTTGCCACCGGCCGTCGGGCTATTAATTAACAGTCCTGTCTAAGGAACATGTCAGCCTTAGTCAGTAACAAGACTACAAGATCGCGCCACAATCATCCTATACTCAATCCTCATTCATACTTACCTTAAAATACCTTAATTGTAGTATGGTTGCCATTTCAAATATCTAATCTAATCGAATCTATAGCCCCGAAACTATAGTAATCTATAAGAAATACTCAAGGATTGATTGATGACAGGTTAGTAGCCTATATGTATTTTAGACAACCGTAATGTAACTTGAATTCTTTTGTGTAGTAATATTTTAAATTAAAAGAAAAATGTGGATCTTTACACAAGGTAGAAGTGATCTTTAAACGACAGTAGACGGTGTGTAGCATTAACTAATCAGCCAACGGTGAAACGAGTCTTGAAAAACTGGGATCGGAGAAAAACAGAAAGTTTAAAACTTTAAATTAAAACGAGCACCTTCTCCAAACGTTCTGCTAAGTTGAAAGTAATCTAAGAGATAAATTCCCACCTAAGTGACGGATTTATCGTTGCAAGGAAGAGTAAATGGTGATACTTTGTTTGGCCGGGACCCAACAGCTGGTCAAACACACTTCCTATCTGAAACCTTTAGTCGCGATCTCCCATCACCTGGCTCGAGTGTCGGTCGGCGCGTGACAGCGGTAAACAGAACCGTCGGTTTGTTTGGAAGACAAGTCCAAATTCCAAGTAAATATGTGGTCGTGAATTACGTGATAGAACAATGTTTCCAGCCGTCCGAGCAGGCATGTTGGGGTTGGGTGAGTATCGTTTGAGCTGCGTTACCAATACTGTAGTTCAATTCGGTTATTAACCGTTCATTCAACTCAATGTGTGTTTGAGGTTATACTGTCAGATGTAATATGAAAAATAAATAAAACAAAACCATTTAATTTGTTTAAATTGTTTCTGTTGGGAGGATGGGGTAATGCTAGTGCACATCGAAGGGACCCGATAGTTTGGGACTTGCACCCACTGAACCTTCCCCCACATCTTCTAGGACTAACCTAGAACTGTTTCGCACATTACTTCAGGCTAGACCTTTGTATAATATGCTACTACGGATGTCCTCGTTGGGGTGGTCATAGTACTTGGTCTAGGCCCTTGGCGCTATTTTTAAGCCACGGATTTTCTATCGTCGCAGCTCACGGACAGCCACTTGAGACACAAGAAGTGGAACAATTTCGGTTGCCGCCCAGCCCCTGCGTCTCTAGTATACTATGGTTTACAGTACATTATGGATGAAGTGTTTCTAGTATATTCCGTTAATTTCTATGTTACGTTCAGAATAAACAGAGAACTGGCGAAAAATAGGTAAATTTGGATTCATCCAATAAATATATAAATGTAAATGAAGAGCGGATATCGCATTTGTATACTTTGTTTCAGTTTCCCGAGCATCAGCGTAATAACAGTAGCGAATAAGTGGCAGAATACCGAGGTGTGTGTATGCGTCCATATGTTCACATGCGCCACTGTCTCGGTAACAAATCCGTCGATCTAGTAGCAGTGGACGGCTGCACATCTACCGTCAGCGGTTAATAAACCACTTGTTTATTTTTTCACCCAGTGTATACTCTCCAGTATCCTCCTTGACACCTCTGTTGATGCGTCTCACCTCTGGGACACACGTCTTGTGTGTACCAGGCCTAGACCAATCGAAATCCACCTTTTTCACCTAAAGTATGGAATAGACATAATGCTAAACCCAGTTTCATATGTTCTCTCTCTGGAGAATGGCTCCGGTGAGACTTCCAATTGTTACCCCCTAGTTATATTGCAAAATTAAAATTTGCCAAAATTACAGTGATGTTGAATTTTAAATTCAAACTATTTTTAACATTGTATTTGTTGTTTTTAAAAACTTCTATTAAGTTTTAATGTAATTGCAAACAGAATTAAGTATCAAAAAACCCCATATATTATTCATAAAAAATCCAAATCGTTGTCTCTGTATGCAACGTTACTCAATTGCGGGAGTTGTTGGTGTATAAAATGTGAAGAACAATGTTCCCCCAGGGAGGTCTCTGCGATGCCTCGCCCGCACTCCCACTCCCACTTCCACTACCTCTCTCCGGCAGCACGGGTGGTGGTTGCCCCCGGGACGTGGCGGTCTGCCCCCCGGGTTGACCAGTCGCTGGATACCTCCTGACACCCTAGAGCTGATCGTGGACATGGGCCGGGGGTCCGGCGGCGTCAAGTACGACACCAAAGTCAGCCAGAAGGGCGAGATAGCCATCACCGCGAGATGGGACAGTGGGGAGGTGGGTTTAGTTCTGAAAGGTATCTTATCGTGTGAATAATTAAATTATAGTTATTATATTATAATAAATCTTATGTACACAAGAGATTTAAAAACGTTGGTATTTAATTCCCTGTGGAAAATACGTTATATCATGGATATGTCTAAAGGGAATGTTTTCAGTTTCCCTAAACAGCTGTCCATATAACCAAATGACGTCACTAACCATATGACGTCATTGCTTCAAAATTTGGTCGCGCGAATTGACAGTTCCCCCCTCCAGAGCTAAGACATATCCATCTCAAAAATTTTATGTACAAAAGAGATTTTAAAATGTTTGTATTTACTTCCCTGTGGGAAATAGGTTAGATCATGGATATGTCTAAAGGGAATGTGTTCAGTTTCCATAAACAGCTGTCTTAATAACCAAAAAACGTCACTGTTTCAAAATTTGGTCGCGCAAATTGCCATCTCCCCCTCCCCAGAGCACAGCACACAGAAGACATATCCATGTCAAAAAAACTCGTTTTACGTATTTTCCATAGGGAATAAAAGCTTGTCATAGTTCTTTCGGCAAGACTTTAGCCCGAGACAATGTTACATTTACATTTTGACGTTATTTTTATTTGAGCTATATGTATCCATTAGGAGAGTTTTACTCTTGCCATACGCCATACGTAGTACTGCTGACTATCTTGTCTATAACTTAAGCAAAGCGCATATTGAGATAATATTGTATTAAACCTTAATAGGAACAAGATTCAGAAAATTCAAAACTTTTTAGCTTTATAATATCGACGAGATAAATATGTTTTAACGAAATTGTTTAAGTAAAGATTGTCGCTGAGTCGTAGGCTATCAAGGATTAGCGTATTTGTAAGGGCTGGTGCGTTAGCTGCGGCCTCAAAGTGACAGATGGGCCATACTTGCACCTACCGAGAGCTCTGTTACCTCACGACAACGTTTATGTGAGAAGTGGTGAAAATTCTATCAGTAAAAATTGCAATTTATCTATTTGCTTAAGTATCATCAGAAGGTTCTGTCGCTATTATAAACAGCCACGTTCAATTTTTTGTTGGAAATTCATTGTTGGTGATGGTGTGTTTTATTGTTTCGTTTTTACTGCGGGCATTTCCCATCACAATTAGTAAGAACAAAGTTTCTCGACGTTTCGGGATCTGGAATCTGATTCAGTCCAGAAGTGAGGTAGAACCTAATTGACTAAGTGTAAGGCTGAAAACAAAAACGTTTAAATCAGTCAAAAAACTTCCAAGAATATGTCAAGAAGTTCTTCTTGACCCTTGTGGCATGACTATTATTGCTTGGTATTTTTGTAGGGTTTTTACTGCTTTAGAAACTTTTGTTTTAAGTTTCATACCAACTTAGTTCGGATTATATACTAATCTGGTTTTGTTTTAGGTTATAGCTCATTGAGGACAGGATCAGATTTTAAATCCCGAAACGTTGTGAAACTTTATGAAAAATGTCCGCAATAAAATCTAAATAATAGTCACATTAAATTTGAGCGCTAGTCATATTCTCAAATGTTTTAACTTGTGATTAATTACATTTTTTCTAAGGTTTACCACCTGAGATATTCCCTCCCACCGCAAATGGACCCAACCAGTGTCAAGACTACGCTTGGCGAGGACGGCGTTGTCAAGATCACTGCCAGACACAAACAGTAACTGCAAATGTACAAACATTTTAAATAAACCATTTGCATACTAAACTTATGAAAATATATATTTTATGTATAATAAAATTTAATCTAATTTATGTGTTAATAAAAAAATACATTCACAATATAGTAAACTAGCTGATACGGCGAACTTCGTAACGCCTGACAGTAAATACATGTTAACTTTAAGTTTGGCAATTTTCCTTGTAGTTCTTGATAGCATACGGCTTCATTGTGAAAGGTTATATATCCTGGGTCGCGGCATATAGAATAGCAATACTAAAACGATAAGACATATTAATAACATTCCCATAAAACAAATAAATCTGAGTAGATTAATTCACAATTGTATTCAAATTGTGTTCAAATTCAAATCGAATCCTAACCCAAACCAAACCTAACTGTAATATGGCTTTTATAGGAAAGTTACTACAGCTTTTATAATAACAGTATAATATTAAAACATTTTAATTATCATATAAATACGTCTTTTAATCAGACAGAAAATAAAAATATAAATACATAATTCCCCAAAACCGTTAACTATTAACGTGGTGAATAAAGCTGTTCATTTTTTACAGTACACATTTATTCATAGTTTACATTAATGAATTTTCAGAGGCATTGGATAGTAAGCATATAGCAAAAGAAAGTAAACCAATCAGCTGTAGCTAAGAAATCAAATGTTTCATTGTAGACAATTTGTAAACAAACTTACTCTCCAAAGTTTACCAACGGGGTAGGCTGTGGCTCTGTACACATCCAGACACACACATAGACAGATAGACACACGGACGGACAGACATCACGTCGAAACCCACTTTTTGGATTCAGGGGACCCCAAAACGGATATATCCACTCTAAACTCAAATTCGAAAATTTTGACGAAAACAATACTTTCTCCATATACTATAAGGGGAGAAGGTAACGACGAAAAAGTAGACAGGTATGTCATTAGGACCAAAAACGGACATTTTTGATACGAGCACAAGTTTAACAGCCGAGGTGTGCCGAGGCTGTTAAATGCGTGAATATATATCAAAAAGTCAATTTTGGGCCGTGTGATGAACTATATTTTTTCATACTGCAAATAAAATTAAACAAACTCGTAAAACATAAATTATTACCTGATTTAGTATCAATAGTTAACGATCATTTTTGGTCACTCTAGACTAATCAGCAGTTATGTTACTTACGTTGTAGCAATTCTTACTTGATTCCTGATTGATTGTTTAGCCTATGTCAGTGTCAGTTATTATTATCAATAGTTCTTTATCAACAATTCAATAGTTTGATTTAATAGTCGATTACCAGTTTCACAATCGATGTTCGGAACGTCCGAAATACACAAAAAATCGATAGTGATTGTTGCAGTAATTTTATTGATTATTTACAATCGGATGCTGACCTGGAATCAAAAGTATCATCAACAATGATGTTTTGCGACCTAATTAAAAATCATAATAATACGTTTAATCCTAGGAAGAAAATAACAAATTTTTCTCTTCAACACATGTATCTAAAACGGCTGTTTTTGCAACAGTACAGTATAACGAAAAACATTTTTTTTATTGGTGAGCTTACAACCACCAGAGAGAGAGTTTATCATGACAAGCTGATATTGATGAGACTCGCTCTCAGAGGATGATATCCATGTCAGATTCCTGGAAACTCATTAATATCTCATTTTCAACTCGCTGACAAAGCTTTTCGGTTATATTAGCAAAACGGCTTTTTTGCAAAACATTGTTTTACGTTGGTTATAAAAGAGGATATTTTCTTTTTAGCATGTTTTTTGTATACATACACCGTTTCAATAATTTTGATATATTAGGTATTATGTATCCGTAGAAAATATTCATTAAAGCTTGATGGTAGGTATTTATTGTTGTATCAGAACTGCAAATGTGAAAGAAACAGGCTTTGTCCTGTAATGCAAGTGTTTTCAAATTTGTGTTCAAAATGGTGGTAATTTTATTTTAAAATGAAAATCTCGTTTTTTTCTTTTCTCACATTATAGTTTGATCTTAAGGTAACAGAACGACTTTTGTACATGTTATTATTGTTGATAATAATAGTTCAAGATTATTTCGTAAATAATTGTAAGCCTCCAGCACAATTTATACTTAAACTTTATCGAGTTTGGTGTTTGTCAAGTTTTTAAAATTTAGGGAACTTGAGTAATACCGATTTGGTTCGTCTTTTAACAAACTTACATTATTTAAGCCTTTAATTAAAGTACCTGGAGACCGAGCTTTTCTCGGATAGAATAAGACAATTTTAAGGACATAAATATAATACTAATAATACAAATATTTTAATAATTATTGCTTTACTGATGTCTACGACAGAATATAATGTTTTTAGTTGCTTTCTTTAAATAAAAACAAAAACAAAAATGATAGTTGATTATTGAACAATTAACGCAAAATATTTTTTTACTATCTTGCATAAACTCTAAACAAAAATAAATCCGCCTCGATCGGGGATCGATCCCACAACCTTCCACGCATGAGTCCGCCGTGTTGTCAATGAGGTAAGACACAGTTAACCTCGATGTTATTCAGCATGTTTTACCCAGGCGTTATTGTTGGAGCTATCACAATTATTCGTACGACCATTAATATACTATGGTCAACTGATTGTGTTAGATAAGGAATGAGGATTAAAAAACAAAAGGGAAATTTAATTTACATCAAATGGTTTGTTAAAGTGGCTTCAATCAATACAATGAATAAGTTTTCTTAAAAACACGATAGATTATGGAAATACTTTTCTCTGCTTTTATTTCGCACAGTCATTTTTTCCTTTAGTTTATACACATTGTTGGCTAATTTGATCATTAATCATTTATAACATTCATACATAAAATAAATATGTATGAAAACCTCTATTCACATCTTACAAAGAACATATTGTTAGCCATCTTCACTCAACAACTGTCAAAAGGTTATAAACAGATGTTTTGAATTGTATTGTTTTACATTTAATTCTCCATAAGCTTAATGATAATTTTTTAGATTTTAAACTTAATATTACAAGAAACCCGGAATTTTCCTGGACATTAGACCTATTTAGAACTTATTTTCTACTTGGACGTTTAGTTATTTGCAAAATATAAAGAAATTCGTTACAGTCGTTATCAAGATCCTTGTGAAAATATATACAAACCTTGCTCGTATTATAGTATTGTATTATTTTATCTTACTTTGAAGTTTTACATTCATAATTTACAAAATGTTTTGGTGATTATAACCAATAAGGGAAGAAAGTGTCATTGAAAACTTAGAGGGTTTGTACGATGTGAGAATACGAGTTAAAAATATTGAATTAAATAAATGTAGCATCGCTTGTAGTGTTGTCCAAAGAGTGGTTCACCAGAATATATTTACCACTTTACATAACGTTGACCTTCCAAGTGTTAGAGATTAACGAGTTCTGATTTGAGGTGATATTGGATATAAATTTATAAACTAAAACTGTAAAACTTAAAAATAATAAATGGAATTTGTCTATCTATTTTATATTTATAAATACATATTGAGAAATTGTTTTGTTTCTTGCGTCTGCCTATAGCTACAGACAAAAAACTTGCTTATTAACTTAATTAAAGAGTGAGTGCAATAAAGCAAGAAACCTTTAAGCTAGGAGAAATGAGATGAATAAATGGTATTTTCCTAATTAAAGAGTGAGGAGGTTAAATTTCTTTAATTTTTATCCTGCGGTTACGTGGGTCGGGGAGTTGGGAGGAAAGGTGTTGAGAAGGAGAGATGAAATGTGGGAAGGCAGACAATAATGAGGCAAAGGGGAAATAAGGGGATTCAGAAGGAAGACAGGGGAATACAGAGCAATTACTCCCACAGGTGTCGCCTTTGATGTTGTTAAGTTGCCAGCACTTGCATTTCCCCCGACCCCAGCTACAGCTGAATAAATAAAAGTAGCCTTGCCCCAGATTAAACTCCGGTTATTCCGTTCATTTGTCATGTTTTTATACAAAACCCTGCCACCTGTGCGCGTAGTATACTTTACTTTCAAATAGTTGCGTTATAAAATGGACGAACTCAGCGAAATTGATGTAGTTTTTAATATTTGATGCAAATCCCTAAGAAAACTTTGAATAATTAGTTTTTTTTCTGTTTATAGTTTTAATTATAAATTTGTATAAGGGATAAATAGCAAACTAGTCTTTACAGTCGATTTTTGAAATTTATAGGCTTGGTCTTTTATTAATCTAATGCTCCACACTAGTAATAAGTTTAGTAGAAATTAAATAATATGCATTGATAACATATGTTGATTCTTTGTAAATATTTACTATGAAGAGCAAAAATAAATAATTTTAACCAATTTTATTCATGTATAAATTATTAGATTTGTTATGTTCTCAAGGGCGTGTGCTACCGTTTTGGGTATGTAAGCCAATATAATTCAGCTAGAATCTCTATAGAATGTGAGTATAAGCTGCATTAAAGTTTCAATCTCGTGAATGTGGAGTAGATATACCGTTTTCTGAGTCCTAATGGATATTAAAAGTTCAATTGGGTACAATTGTTACGTAGGGTACAACCTGTTATTACGTATATCATAACCAGCTTTAGATATGTTTCTTTTAATCGTCTTAAATATGTTACTTCTTCAATGATAATCAAAGACATTTTCTGAACAGCCTAAGCTGGACTTTCATAGATGAAAATTTCGAAGTCATAAAACACACCATAACATGTCTGTAGGCCGTTAACCTACACATTAAAAGCGCTGAATGTCATAAATTACGGATATTTTACAATGAAAATAAGAAAAGGGTTTTACATGGATAAATAAAGACATTTACCAAACAGCCTATTAACTGGGCCTTCATAAATAAGAATTTGGAAGGCATAAAATACACCATAACATATCTGAGGGCCATTTACCTGCACATTAGAAGAGCTAAATGTCATAAATTACGGAAATTTAAGTCCTTACGGATGAGTAATGTTGGGTAGATAAACTCTGCTGATGCATTTACATGATCCCCCCTCACCATTCCTATACACCCTTTGGCATTACAGTTCCTTCCACATACATTGAGGGCGGGAAACGCTTATGGTGTGATGATGTCATAATAAGATTCATTATAGTATCTACGTTTCAACTGACTCTGCTTTGAGCTGCATCGTGTTCATTTTAGCATATTGAAACTTCTATATTTCAATTGAATTAATTAAAAGTCGTTTATTGTAATGAGTTAGTGTACGAAGGAATAAACAGGTCTTATTCCAGAAAATATTTTGTTGAAAATATCAAACAATTAATCCCAATAGAAAATGTTTAGCAGTGACTCCAAGTAGCACACTTAGATGTATGTGTATCTGTGTGTACTGATGTGTGTGTGTGTGTGTGTGTGTGTGTACTTGATGTGTGTACGTTTGAGATGTGAATTAAGGTAGTAGCCCCTAATATGATAGCCAATAATAGTTTCTAAATAAACGGTATCAGTGGACTGACACATACATTCGTCCTTATATAAATTTAAAAATGACAATCTGTCATATTCTTTAAAGTTAATCTAAAATTATCGTGGGGGAACTCTCCCCTCCCCGGAATAACAAGCTTTTTTGAGTGGGTTTTGTAGAGTGACGCTACATACCCAGTTTCATGAAAAACGTTTGGAAAGCAAGGAATAGATGGGTTTTTATTATTCTCCATAAGAATAACATTGCACGCTCTCTAAAAACGTACTGTGTTAATCATAGACGGCGAATTTAACCTTTTCCGGAACCGTTGGCCGTAGGCAAATAATTATATATGCTAATTTGTTAGCATATTTAAGTTAAGTACTAATTTGTAGTTTTTAAGCTGGTTTCAATGGTGGTAGTCAAATTATACTTTATTTATATTGTTTTCACGGGAAATTAAAAAAAATATTTGTTGACTTTTAAAAACCTACAACTTTTAAACCCCGATGATTTGAGAAATGTGGGTGGTGTCTTTTTCATCTCTTAAAAGACCATCATATAATTTTCGTCAAAATCGAGGTTTTTTGGGAAATTTTCATTTTACATGTTTTTTGGGTCCTAGAGGTAAATACCCTTAAAAATAAAAATAAAACCTTTGGAGATATTATGGTTTGGTACCTGCATATCGAATTTCATGAAAATCTGACCAATAGTCTCGTCTCTAGGCTTCTGCACATCCCCCACGCACACAAAGACAGACATCACTCTAAAAACCACTTTTTTCTATTCAGGGGCATTAAAATGGAAATATCTACCAGAATCTCAAATTCGGAAATTCTGACGAAAACTATACTTTCTTCTTATACTACAGTATTAGAGCGTAGACGCAGGTTAGTTGCAAGGTTATCTCACTCGTACCCTGTTGTATAGGGAAGACTCCGCGGGTCTCATTGGTCCCGGGGACTCGCACCTTGACGGTGTCCGAGCTGGAGACCAAGGGCAAGTACACGCTCAAGGTAAACGTGGAGCCGTTCAACGGAAATGAAGTTAAGTTTACGATCGAAAAAGATTTCCTTAAGATTACAGGAAGACGGGAGTCACGAACAGGGGTGAGTACTTTGCATTCATTGAAATGATGATATGATGTAAGTGACAAGAGAAAATTTAACATGTAGACTATTCTTTAATCTCTTTTATTTTATTTAAGAGGTACATTAAGCAACATGTAAAGTTTTTTACACGGATGGATATGTCTTAGCTGTGGACTTGGGGTTATTTGCAGTCCGTCAGACCAAAATTTTAAACGGAAGTGACATCATTTCGTTATAAGGACAGCTGTTTAAAGGAAATATTCCCTTTAGACATAGATCTAAGCTATTTCCCAAAGGGCAGTAAAGTAGAACCTCCCATATCCGACCTCCAGATATCCGATTCCTCCCGATAACCGACCGTTCCGTCCGTCCGTTTATCTATATTTCCCACGCTCCCGTCGTTGCAGAGCATGACAAAACGTAAAAGACTTATACTTCGATCTCGTATAAATTTTATTATTTTCCAGTTATTATAGATGTCTTCATATTTTAATTGATGTAATATAGGTACGTTACAATAATGCATAGCATGACATTTTTCTTCCTAGGGAATGTCTTTAATTTGCTCCTACCGATATCCAACTTTTTGGTCGTTCCAACCATGGCCCGGTACCGTCATGGTTGGATGTGGGAGGTTCTACTGTAGCTACATTTTTTAGTAAATACATTTTTTCTGAAAAAGGAATCACTTCCAGGCATAAACACCACAATACTACAATGATTCCTCTATTTATTTAACGATTTAACCAATTATGGTCTCTGAATACGGTACTGTTGTCTGTAAAGATTTTATGTTTGGTACATTTCCAGAACATGTAAGATTTTCTTATGTCAGTAACGGTGTGGTTAACTTAGCGTTCTGCCTTGTCCAGAAGAGCGACTTCGTGCACCATATGGACACGGAAGTCTCCATCCCCCCCACCGTCAAGCGGGACACAATCAAGACCAGGTTCGACCAGGGCAACGTCATGGTGGAGGCCGACACCACCGTCCAGTGAACCATTGTATAGACTTACTGTTTTGGCCATTCCAAATTTATAAATTATACACTTTCATTAGAAAGCTGAGTCATTTCCACCTTGGATCAGGGGGAGACGTTTCCAATAGTACTCTCGTGTTTCACTGATATGTATTTCTTGTATAAATGGTGCTAGATGACTCTCTGCCAACCTTTTTGAGCTATTGCTCCTGGGTCAGTATAAAATCTAATTGTCACGTTTAAATAGTTCGAGAAAAAATGTGTGTATTCCAATAAAAAGTCAGGAGGATAACTTAAGAAAAAATTTTTGAAACATGAAAATTAAACATGGCGGCCAGTTAAGATTTTCTAATAAAACTTTAAAACTGGAATTCTTAAAAATCGTTTCAAGAAATATATTTTTAGATGATTTTAAGTTAAAGCTGACGATTCCTCACATTTTAAATAGAATAAAAATAAATAAAATATGATATTTTTTGAGGCACAAGCGAGTTGAAGTACATTCAATGTAGGTAATTTTTCTGGCAATATCCTTTACATCAATGGAAAAATTGATAAATATTTATAAAAATAAAACAGAATAACTGTCTTCCCAGAGACCCGTGTAGAGATTTTAGGATACACCGCGGATCATCCTACCGGCCAAATAGCACATTACATTACCTTATTATACTCTACATTAAACTTTAGTCACTAGTGACCCACTTCAAACTTTAAAGGTCCAATAAATATATTATAAGGTAATATATTAATATTACCTTCACGCATGCATTCTGAAATCTAACAAATCTGTTCCGAAAAGGGAAAAATCCATTTATTTATGGGTAGGTCAGTACAAAAAGTGTGGGCTAGTTTGCTGAGAGTGCATGACGAGTAGTATGGCCTCTGCTTGCGTCAAGCGTCAGAGTTTACACATTCATATCTCGTTATGGCGATTATTGAGTCTGTAATTTTCATTATTCCACGCGTTTGTTACTAAGAAGTAACACGTTTTATGTATTTATATTTCTATTTTATTTTTATTGTCAAAAGAAATATTTACAGGTTTTATTTTATCAATCCAAATAGAGTAAAGTGTGCCTACAAACACCTTGGCACTCCAAAAAAGATTACAAACTTTGAAGACTAAGTGTAAATATTACTCCAATTTTAATTATTATCCAATTTTTTTAGTAATGCAATTTTTAACTGAAGATTTTCAAAATTCATGTTCATATGTAAAGTACCAGGAGACCGAACTTGGTACGTATAGCATAAGACATGTTATATATAAGTTTGTTAGCTAAATTCAAACCCATTTTGATTTTGAAACCATATAAACACAATTTATATGGTTTAAATAAAACGTTGCACATGGTTGGGATTCGAACCCTAGCACTTCCGAACGGCTAGAACATTACGCTCGTCAGCGTAGCGCGTTAGCCAGTTCAGCCACTCAATGCATATGAGTAGAAAGCTCTTACTTGGTTATAGACATGCCCGGTGGCAGTCTAGTGCACTACGAGAGCAGGTTCAGTTGCTTGCTCCCAGAAGGCAACACGGTCACCTAGACGCTAGTGTCTAACAAGTTCACTAAACTGACGACAGATGCCTCCACCTGCCATTTACTATTATTGAATATGTAAATGCGTCGTGGATTACGACTTTGCCAGTTCTAGGGTTAAATAAAACGTTTGCTTGCATAAAATGATCTAAATGTAACCTACGCTCGGAAGTCGATCTCATTACGTTTGGCATGTGAAATCTCCGCGCAAGAACTGAGCCGCGGCGACCGCAATAAATGGATGTTGTATAGGGTGTTTTAGCCAGATCAATTGTTAGAGCTGATCATCATATAAAATTATCAACCGATTGTGTTAGTTACGGAATGAGGATTGACAAGCAAAAGGTAGATTAAATTTAGACCAATTGGTTTGTTACATTGGCTTTTACTTGCAATATAATGAATAAGTTTTCTATTAAAACATGAAATAATTTTTACAGAGGAAATACTTTTCTCTGCTTTTATTGTGCACAGTTTATTTCACACTTCTGTTTTAAAATTGTTTACGAATTTGATAATTTTTCATTAAAACATATATAAAATAAAATATGTTTTAATTTTCATTGTTCATTTTAATCTCCTTAAGGTCAATGTTAATTGTTTTAGATTTCAAAATTAATATTACAAGAAACACGAGATTTTACTGGACATTAGACCTATCTAGAACTTAATTTGACATTGATATGTCTTAGCTCTTGGGGGTGTTGGTAATTCCTACGGCTAAAATTTGAAACAGTGACTTCATTTGGTTAGTGACGTCATAGCTTGGTTATAGTAACAGCTGTTTAGATAAACTGAAAACATTCAACATTCCATTTAGACATATCCATTATCTAACTTATTTCCCACAGGGAAGTAAATACAAGCATTTTTTACTCAGAAATTAGTTATTTGCAAAATAGGCCCTAACTCTGTAGAAACTTCCAGAAACTCTGTAGAGCGGGTTTAAAGATCCAAACCAACTTTGCTCGTATTATATTATCGGATTGTAAAAAAGAATGCATTTTTAATGTAATGGTCAGGCGTAGACATATTGTTACAAAACTTATTTAAATGATCCATACTGGCTTCGTTTAATATTTATTAGGCATTTTAACACAGGTACGTCATACTAATATACTAAAAAATTGACTAAATAAATGGATGGGAATTAAAGCTTCCTAATTTGATTTATTTATTCATTCATTTTTAACAAATGGAATTTGACGGAGAGGTTTATCTTAAAATACAGTATTTAAACGATTCCTGCCGGATTCAAGCGTATCATGAGGAAGCAAGAACCCGTTAATATAATCTCATTGAATTCCCAATCCAGAATCACCAGCCTGCTGGGCCAGATAAGAGAGGTTGTATTTTCGTTCCTCCCACTTGCGCCGTTCCGTTCTGGGATTGGGTGTTCAGCTTTGAGTGTACACCACGAGAACATCATCGTCCATATGTGTAAAATATTAGGTGTTAACTTTTCATTTTGGATACTCATCTATTTTTTCCTACGACCAAAAAGTACCAAAGTACAAAACGTACCAATAAGGATACTGAAATTAACATCATTAAGAGGCTCATTATTAAACGGAAATTGAAAACCGTTGCATTATGAATCCATACGATACAGATTTTTCATAACGATACAGGTTCTAGACTAATCAGTGTTCAGCATTTGACGAAAGTAATGTCATTATGGATATAATGAAATGCAAAATCAGCTGATTTATTTATAAAGATAGTGTGTTTTAGTGGCTAACCTCAAATGTGAGTTTTGAACCATTCACAGAATAAGAACAACGTAATTCACACATCAGCTGAGTACTCTTTTTTGATACCCTGAATATGGCAATGGTCGTAGATAAGTTGATGAAATATACAACTCTTGTTTTTAAAAGTCTAATATTGTTGGTCGTAGATAAAAAAATAGTGAATGCAGCGATTGTATATTATGCCTTAAAGCCACTACTCGTGCAATAACTCGTGAGTCTAAATAAATTCTAACTACTATCATAGACGAGTTTCGTTATTTAGTTTTCACTATTGATTGTTCAACAAGTAAATGTGACTAGAAAATCGTGATCTGGACACAAATGGTTAACATGTTATCATTACTATCTTAAATCTACGATTTACATCACTAGTCAAGCACGCAAAATAAACAAACTAAAGAAGCGTGTAGGCTTTATTCTCTACATTTCAGCTACGGGTTAACTAGCTAGCTATTTTCCATCTACACTAACTACTTGTCTACGGTAAAAATAGAACAGTGCTTACAGTTTTTTCAGAACGTCCCCTCACCACACCGTCATGACTCGGTACACGCGGTACATACCTGAAACACGCCCATAATAACTAGCACACCTTACAGTACACCTTCATAGACAGAGTCACTATAGAACTTCGAACTCCAAAGAATTGTTTTACAGCTAGCTGTATTGTTCTAGTGATACTGCTTAATCTATCATGTTTATAACTTTAGGTGTATCCACCACTCAACTTACGAAATTAATGTTAGAACTAAATAGAAATAAATGTGCTGTCAATAACATACACAACAGATTTACTGAAAATATTAATATTATACTAAAATACATGACATACAATCAAAGTTTATTTACTAAAATAGCAGTAAGCCCGTTCTGTAAAATCGCTTTTATTTATCAAATGTTTAGTAAAACTTAGGTCAAACGTGTTTAATATTTCTCAAAACTGGGATTTTAAGAGCTCGTTATTTTATTCCCATATTGCGTGGGTCAGTTTAAAGTGAACAAAAACTTTCTTCAATAGAATAATGAATAATGGAATAAGTTTCATTAACTGTTAGTGTTCTCGTTTTTGTGGTAAAACGTGACAAAAAGCCTTATTTAGGGTTACAGAAAGACAGACAACTGGTAAAAACGAACGTTAAGTAGCCTATACTGAGAATTATAATACTTTGGTCTTAAGCACTAACTAATAGCTACAATTACGGTGTGATTAAGATACATCATATACCAAAAATTACAGACACAACTACATAGTGCACGCCTGCTGCTTGTTCCACAATTCTCTCTGACGTAGGCAAAGCAGTAACAGGTTCACTTATCATTAGCTCTGGTGACGGGCAATGGTGCTCTGATTTGTAAATAATTTAACCTCAATCCCTTTGATCTGCAGAGTGAACGGGATCAGCTCGACGAGCCGCTACAGCGTACGAAGCTGCAGCTAGCTCTAACTGACGAAGCTAATCAGAAGCCTCGACACCTCTGTTCACTCTGTTGTCAAACATATTCACGTCCAACTACATAGTGCACGCCTGCTGCTTGTTCCACAATTCTCTCTGACGTAGGCAAAGCAGTAACAGGTTCACTTATCATTAGCTCTGGTGACGGGCAATGGTGCTCTGATTTGTAAATAATTTAACCTCAATCCCTTTGATCTGCAGAGTGAACGGGATCAGCTCGACGAGCCGCTACAGCGTACGAAGCTGCAGCTAGCTCTAACTGACGAAGCTAATCAGAAGCCTCGACACCTCTGTTCACTCTGTTGTCAAACATATTCACGTCCATTGACCAGAACCCCTTATTTTAAACGGTGATATTTGTTATTCAAAAATCGTTACTGAATTATTGGTTTTAGTTCAATAAACTACTCATAAGTTGTATAAGTAAACCTTATAGCTAAAAATGCCTATTCAATCAGTTTAAAAGATTTTTTTCGAAAAAGGGGAAACTTTTCAAAACATTCCCCTGCAGTTCATACACCTTTCCCGTCTCATAATTTATGAATCCCCTCAGCATTAAATTCTTAGCTACTTTTGCACTGTTTTTTCTCTTCATTGGGTTGAAAACATTTCACTCGTAGGTCCCTCTTTAAAGGGTCCAAATAAATGGAAGTATAATGGGTTGAGGTCAGGGCTGTAGCGGGAAGTGGAAGGACTTTCCATCCTAGTTTGTTAAGTTTCTCTCTCGTCAGCTGAGCAGTATGTGAATGTGCATTGCCATGAAGAAAAATCACAAAAATCAAGAGATCACTGTTGTTCTCTCAAATGGCAGATCTTACCTTGTATTCCGTAACACTAGCCTTTACCTTTTTACCTATATGTTTGACATTGATACAAGTTTTGAGAGAACTGGTCCCAGCTTTGACCACAACTGTCATCAACTTCCATACTCACTGGAAATTTTTGTTCGGTTACTTTGAGACTGTTCTACTCTTTTGTTACGTTCAGGTAAATTAAAAAAATTGACGCCGTGCACTTTAAATATTATTTCATGGATTTTAAGACCTAATGTGACTAGAATTCTGATCTCGGCACGTTGTTCTGCCGTGGAGCAATCCTCATCAAGTGGAATTGTCATTTATAGTAATAGTAATTTGTTTCGTTAATTATTGAATGTCCCTAATAGTAATGGATCTGGTTTAAGGGGAGCAGGGAGGGTAAACATTTTTTTACATTTTCTGTTTTTATTGTAGTTTTAAAGAAGAAATCTTACTCTTTCAGGAACCGGTCTTAGAATTTATATATGATGATCCTAAGTATATTTTTTAAATAAATTATTATTGTATGTCTCGAGTTTAATGTTCGATGCTAGTAGCGGTATATGGCTCATTTACCGAAAGTCTATTTTTTGTACAAAGGTACACTTTCCTCAGGATCTATAAGAGATAGGGAATTGAAATTTGTTATGCATGTACTGTAAAATACCAAGTTACAGTTATTTTAAAGTTTATATTACGAAATTATTGCATTGAAAGTATTAGTTGTTGAGAAAAAAATTTGAATGTAGAAAAATCTGAAGAATTACATTGGTTTAAAAAATATTTTTTCAGCAATTAAAAATTATAATGCAATAATTCTAATGCTGTAAGTTTACAATACATAATGAAATGCAGAATATAAAATTTCAACTTCATATCTTTTTATAGTTTCAGATAAAAGTATACCTAAGTTTCACAAATTTAACATGGTGGAGATAGGGCAATCACCGCTCCCCTCAAGAACAGCAAAATAGCCTTTTAAAGTATTTCGAATAATATAATAGACAAAGTAACCGAGAAAGAATGTAAAATCTACGTGGTAAATTTATATCCCTTAGGTTCAAATTCATATATAACGATAATTTATTCAAACTAACTACTTTTTACACAGTGTAAAATAGTAACAACTCAATCTATTTTACTGTATTGCATAGTGGTAATCAATTTTACGATAAATCTAATTTAATTACCAGAACCATGACTCAATTCAATCTTAGTTTAATTCTGAAACTAAGGTTTAACGCATGTTTTCAGTCAAACTTGGAATAAAAGCTGATTTATTAGCTTTTTCAGGTGTGGCTCAGTTTTCGTAAACAGCTCCTCTAAAAAATAATTTACGAGGACTTTATGCTAAAATAATACAAAACATTTTTTATTTCAGTTTGTGTTCTGGCGCGCAGCAGGCCTTATATGCGTGTTGTGACGTCAGCGGCAAGTCTCGGGTTGGAAAATGGCCGCCTCTATACGACAAAGTTAACTCGGATGGAAACTAATATTAAAAGAATAACTTAAATGAAAGAAGCCCCGGACCACAAAGATCCTATTGATTCCAGAATCGTATCATGGCAACGGTCGCGCGCTGCGTCACACTCTGAATCACTGACCTATTTTATAACTTGGTCCGACTCTTTAATCAGTTCATATTAGTTCTGAGACTTTACTTAACGTAAACTGACAAGTTGGTCCAGAATTAAATCCTGCGAGTAAATATTCTTCCAAGGATTCTTCACTTCGACCAGTGGGCGTTATTTGAAGAGATTTAGAACGTCTTACGTATTGTATATAAAGATAATTGCTTTCCCTAATGTTCTCCACTATACTGTATAGCACCGGTATCTATTCACCATACAAGAACGGCTTGCAAAAATCATTAAAATTCAATTTATTTAAATTAACATTTGTGCATTTGCTTGCGTGCATACAACCTATTACAACCCCCTTAAATTCAAAGCAAAATTTCTAAATACTTAAGAACCTTTAGGAATGGTGTGAACCTTCAGAAATTTGATAAATTGTTTAATGATATTAAATAAATATTAAAATACCCCCGTCGCAGCAGACCTGCGTACTCAGCGAATTTCCAAATCAATAATTTAATATATGACAAGTTTTATAAAAATATGTCCATAAACATGAGAATTATTTGCCTATTCTCCATAAGATTAACATAGGAAAGAGTGTGCAGGTTAGCTGCTGTGAGGAACACTGAAAGAAGTCATTTCTACCATGAATAATTTTTATCTTAACATTTATACCGACTTTCATCAACAACTGTCCATAAATAAAGGAGTTTGCCTATTCCCTATATGATTAATATGGGAAAAGAGTATGCAGGTTTGCTGCCATAATAAAGACATAAACTAAGATTTTTAAGCATAAATGGATATATCTCAACCACATGAAGCTAAATATCAAGTTTTATCCAGAAATATTGATTAATGTGGGAAATATTAATTTTTCCCTATCCTCCATAAGATTAACATTGGAGCCCCACAATACAACGTACTGTGTTTCGATTTTTTAATATCTCGGTAACCGTAGGAGATAGAGAAAAACTTTAAGAAACTTAATTGTGTAGTTTTTAAAGCTGATTCCAATGGTGAAATATAAAATTAGAAATATTTAAAAATTACATGTGAAAAACGCAAAAAACCCCATTTTGGGGTACAAAACCCCCCAAAACTACCCGTTCCCATTGACTGATATGTCTGGTTTACGAACTCGTCTGAGCATTTGTAGGAATACACGTCTCTACCAAATATGGTCTCGATCGAACCATTTTTACGCGAGTTATCGTGCTAAAGAAGAAAAAATAAGATGGTCCCGGGCTTAACTCTTGCCATGAGACCTGCGGTAATAGCTACTTCCCTATGGGAAATTCGCTAAAATGTTTTATCAGTGAGTGAGGGTGGGGGGGTTTATGTGTAAGTCCATTTATATGGCTAATTTAATTTAATTATTGGCCAAAATAGTCTTGTATGATTGCCAACCGTCAGTGTTTGCTCGCTCTGCGGTGGCTGGTCATATGCGTTAACGTTGGTCATATCGCAGTAACCGTTGTGGTCACCAACTTCCAACTGTTACATTCATCCAACTATGACCCAACAGCCTGCCACCATACTCGTTGTGGGCTAACATCTGAATTAGGACTTTATTTAAAATTACTTATCTACCAATGTTTGTGATGGCAAAAATTAACAGATAATAAGATTATGCAGACCATATAAAAAAACAAATCACCTGCATTTTTTTAATTTTGTCCCAATATAGATAAATCTGGAAAAATTGTCGAGTTGAGAGTGGAAATTTGTGTTTTAATAATCACTTAATCCAAAAAACTTGTTTTAGGGTACCGGTACTCCGATTGTTACATAAAATGTTAACAATTAAAGACTAGCTGTATTTTCACAAAAATCACATTTCAATCTTGTTACAGATTTATAAGTATTGGTAACGTTCATATTTTCCCGGATAAGTTCACTACCGTTGTCTCCAATTTAAATGCAGCCGATAGTTGTTTTACTGAACAAATATAGATAAGAGTTAAATGCTTTAAAGGATATATTTTGGTATTGATAGTTTGCTGTGTCTAATGTTGTGTCGATTAAAACAGTTCATGTATTATTGTGTCTTATGTACCATTTACCCGCAACAAACCTACTAGGTCTACCAATCATTATATCAGTACTTCATCAGTATTTAAGGGAAATTTAGTTATTATAAAAGCAAATTATTGCTCTTGATTCATGTGCATAAAAGTAACTGAAATTGAAATAAAATAAAAAAATTCGGAATAGCTGTGAACTTATCGGGAGGAATGACAATGAGATCTGGAAGGAGAGAGGACTGGAGGAGGTGGGCGAACAGGGAACAATTAGAAGTTTTATTGAAGTTCCGTTGGAAAAGTTTGAGACGATGGCCCCATCGATGAGTCGGGCTTGAGCTTTCTTCCAGCCCTACCACCTTCCTAGATTTTATTTAATGATAAATATCAACTTTTATCGTTTATCATTTTTACAAATTTATATCAAGGTTGAGCAACGATTGAATTATGCCTTAAAGTCACTAGTGGCTTTAAGGTACTCATAATACAATCGTTGAATAAACTACTATAACGTTTTGAGTCAATACTTTAAGACTTCACTAGGTTGTTATCATACGTAAATAAATGAAAAATAAGTTATTCATTTAGTAAAAGAGTCTCACGTTATGCAATTAGATGTGAAAGTTAAGTGATGACGTAATTTTCACACGCGAGATCGCCCTACCACGGTCGTTTTAACGTGCTTGATATTACCGGGAAGCTGCCAAATTGACTAGAATTGCAGCTAATTGTTTTAATGGTTCAGCTCTGGACCTAATTACCTTTGAATAGTGAAAATTTTAATAATTATTGAGGAAAACATCTAACTGGTTTATCTGTTGAAAGTTTGATGTGCGATAGGACTCACCGTACACTTCTTGAACAATATTACATAAAAAATACTTATTATAGTTCATACTACAATCTGACACAATGTTTTAGAGCGTTTCTATCCAAATTATGTTTTAAAATATATTTAAACTCAAATAGAACACAAAAACTAGTTCATAAAAGTTTTATGATTTCGTATTTATCAGAATGAATTGCAGGCATTGCTGGATTGGTTGGTACCGTAAGTTAGAAAATTTGTCTTGATTTTTATTCTCATCGATGCAATTTTTTCCAAAAGAATATAAATTCTATATATTATGTATTCTACATCAATAGTATCGTGAAAAATGTATCATCAATAAAAAATACACTCACTAGAATCAAAGGGATTCAATCTTTTGGTCACTTTTAATCAATCTTAATTATTACATATTCATCAGCTGTTGGCTACGATACTTTTATTTGATCGGTTTTCAAATAATTACAAAATCATAAACGATAAATAAAATTAAAAGTTTAAAATTAATCAAAATATATTATAAAATGAAAATAGCTGGTGGGAGCTGCAACAAAAATACTTTGCAGGTTAAAGGTTTCTACATAGATCATTCCAAAAAAAGTTGGATATGTTGCAAGAAATTCTAACGATAATAGTGAGTTAGTCCAATATTACACAAAATGACTCTTTATTGTCATTAATACAATTATTTATGTTATTTCTTTCAGGGATTAAGTATTTGCCGGTTTCATTATAATAAATTAATAATTTTAGCTTACTATAGCTTCTTGAATACTATTGTAGCATTTCTAGATCTTCCATTTTGACAAAAATAAGACGTGTGAAACGACTTGTTTTTGAAAATAGTTTGAGATTTGAGCTACGAATGGGAATTTTACTTTACACATTTTACATTTACTGTACTTTATTTTACATAAACCATAAAAAATACCTCAAAAGGTTGGTATGCCGGTTTTAATTAATTTAAAGCTCTTGAAACACCCTGTACTTGTATAGTGGCGTGCTCTAAAATCTTTCCGGTAGGTTATGTATTTAATTTTTAAGTCCATATGTTTCTAAACATTTAAATGTATTTGGATTTATTTTTATGATTTTGGGAGGGAATGTATCACGATATCCCGCCATCTTATATAGTTTCACTGTCCTGTATATTTATATTAAATTCCATTTAAACTTATTGATTTGAGTTACCGTTTAAGTGAGAAACTTTGTTTCATTCATTAATAGCTACTATTTATTTAAAATTAGTATAGCAATCTATTTATGTAAATAATCTGAATTTTTACGGTACTCTTACGGAAGTGATTTTAAATAAAACTGAATATTTTGAGTTTGAAATCATCGAATTGGTGTTCGTGAACGATATGGATATTTTCTCTTCTTGCTGATATGTGGAATATTAAAATGTTTGTTTAACTTAAAAGCATGCAAATTGCATAGCAACTCGCCAAGTTGAAACGGAAATAATACCTACTTTCAACAAAGAGCTAAGAGTTGTTGGTTTATTGCTCTGTGCACGGTCCAGTTATTCCTCTGTGGCAAATGCTCAGTTGTACCAACATCAACACAAACATCAACACATTCGAGCTAACCGACTGGGCTTGAAGCCAGTTCTCAAAACAGCTCTTTATTACTCTTAATATGTGCCATATTAATATCAGTTAGAGCTCTTTATACTGCAGTGAGAGTAATATTCAGCAATAATATCTTAATTGCTTGATACCTGAATACTGCGTAAAGCTAGGTCCATAACCTGGACAAAAACATTTATTGTACTTTCAATATCGTTTATAAAGTGCACGAAGTACGTACAGAAAGAATATTTTTACAGTAAATAAACGGTACCAGTAGACTGACAAATACTTTCGCCCTAAAGTAAATTTAAAAAAGACAATCTGTAATAAAACTATTATGTTCTTCAAAGTTTATCTAAATATCATTTAACAATTTATTGTTTCAAAAATAATCGTCCCATTTCTGAAAATAAAAAAAGAGAGACAAAGTTAAATTAATTGTTCGGATTGTATAAGGGGAAACTCCCCCCCCCCCCGATAATACCAAGCATTTTTGAGTTGGTTTTGTTTGGTGAATTGACCATACGTATCATACCAAGTTTCATGGAAAACGGTTGGAAAATAAGGAAGAAATTGTTTTTTTAATATTCTCCTTAAAAATAGCATTGGGCGCTTTCAGACAACGTACTGTGTTTATCATGGACAGTAAGTTTAACTTTTCTCTGGAACCGTTAGTCATAGACAAATAACTCAAAGATACCGTGAATATACACATACATGCCAAATTTCATCTAAATCGGACCAACGGGGTAGGCTGTGGCTCTGTACACATCCAGACACATACACAGACAGACACACGGACGAACAGATGTTACGTCGAAACCCGCTTTTTTGGATTCAGGGGACCCCAAAACGGATATATTCATTCTCAACTCAAATTCGAAAATTTTGACGAAAACAATACTTTCTCCATATACTATGGGGGAGAAAGTAAAAAGGAAAATTGTTAATATAAAATAAATATTTCTAATATAATAACAATTAATTAACTGTAATAATTAGGCCTACTTAAAGATAAATCCAAACACAGAAACAAAAGTTGCTGGATAAAGCTAACTGCCGGTACTAACACAAATTCTTCCACGACACTATAACGACGCGATCTGTCGGAACATTGTGCGACCTCTGTAACGGAAGTTACTACCGTTGACAGGTCTACTTCCGCTTTCGGAGCACGAACAACTCTTGTTTACTTTTAACAACCGTTTTGTCAGCAACTGTTGTTTTATAAGCTAAATTAAAGAATCAGATACGAAACTTCATCTCATAAATCATAATACGATTTTTATATTTTGATAATTGTTTTAAATTTAGTTCAAACCAATCGATAATATAATGAGAAAGTGAAGTTTTTGTAAAAATCCTCAAATTAGAGTTAACGTTGTAATATAATTGCTATAACTGAGATTTGAGGGCTCGTTATTTTATTTTCTTGCGCGTGGGTCAGTTTAAAGTAAACAAAACCCTCTTCCAAAAGGTAAAAGGTAATGGAAATACGTTTCATAACTGTAGATGTTCTTGTTTCACTGAGAAGAGTTGCAAAAAAACTTTGTTTAGAGTTACAGAAATACAGACAGAGATCGAGATAAGACCAATTTTGGCTTGTCTGGGGTATAAAATAACCAAAAATATCATATTTCTAAGCAATATACCGATAAAACACGGATTTTATTTACATAAATGGTATGATAAATAATGATACATTATGATGCAATGATGATAAATTATTGAGCTCACAAACACATCATGTAACAGCTGTTATAGTACTGCACTAGCAGTAAGCACGTCCTTTGATGAATTGTTTGTATGGCTGGCTCATTGTTAAGAGTCAAGATAGATACTTATCTTCATGACAAAGTATAAACCTGAAATGCAAAACGAATAAATACAAAGGAAAAATAAAATCTCGGCTCAATTATTTAGAATCAATCCTCATTTAAATATTAGACAATTTTTACGATTATTAGAATTCGTTATGCGTTACGATAACATTTTAATATAGTATTCGAAGTAGGGCGTGTGTGTGTGTGTGTGTGAGTATTCAGTCGCAAACAAACGACTTGGCTTTGGATTCTGGGGAAATAAACTTGTTCTAGGGTATAGATGTTGTTAAAATGAGTTCTGCAAATTACATAAAACCTGGTTTGTGTATAGTCATCACAACATAGCAGATGTATGAACAATAGTACGACAAAATTTTATATAATTTAAAATGTGATTGGATTGGTAGTATAGATCTGAAAGTAAAAAAGGTTTCCACCAGAAAAATAAAATTCATCTTACACAGTTTAAATCCACGCACCATAAGGAGCACGACGCAACCTCCTGACACGGCGGTATCAGAATCACGTCAGCGCCGCGACTGAGAGACGCCGTCCTACTCTGAAGGCGAGTGTGAGTCAAGGCGAGTATATTGAAAGTAATAGATTGTATGCCATTTTGACATGCGTATGGCTTAGCTCTAGGAGGGGGTGTTAGCAGTTTGAAAAACCCAAATTTGAAACATAATAACAGCTGTTTAGATGAACTGAAAGCATTCCCTTCAGACATATCCATGATCTAACTTATTTCTCACAGGGAAGTAAATACAAACACTTTTAACGTTGTTACTGACAACGATATACAAATGACGTAAGTAGCTTTGTTAGTAACAAAGGTCTATTTCCCAGCATCATTAATCGCATCATCGTAATGAACAAGGATTGCTGGGCCCAGCATTGAACCATCTCAAAACCTTTTGTTTTGTCACCAGAACCGGTGACAATCAGTATATAGTAACACCTGCCAAAACTAACCTACCTCCGAATCATTATGCTTGATGATAGTTAAGGAAATTATGCAACTAATGCACTAAGACTTTTTTCCTACAACTGCACCATAACGGGCACATTTCGCACTGTTATCAGAACGTATGAGTAGTACATTCCCACCCTGGTGCTGGAAAGTAACCGGCCAATCACATGCGCGGAACGCTCCAAATCTATATGAAACTGACCAATAGCATGCACTAAGCTCTCAGTCAGCTGATAGACGGTAGTCGTTCCTACAACACTAACTTCCGGTTTTGCGCAATGAAACTGAGGTTACCGAAAACCTAAAAGTTATGTTTACATTTATCCCAGCGGGAAATGCAATATGACATACTTTGCGCTCTAGCTACACAAATAGCTATTTCAGCTCGTATTCAAATCAATATTTAAATTTTATATAATTTTGAGGATATGATTGTGTTCAATAAGTAAATATGAAGATTAGATCGTTATCGTTAAAAATACTATTATCATTTTTATAGTAAAGTTCATTTATATAATTAAATTAGAGTTTTGTATATGCTTTGCTCAGAATTATTATATTTTCGTTATTTTTACGTTTTATATTCCAGAAAAGCTGGACGGGACTTATCCCAATTATTTTTGACTTTCAGTTCATCTTTTTAACGCTAAAATGGCATTTTTGAAACGCATTCCATAAAAACGAGAACGCTCACAGTTCTAAACTATTTTCATTTTTTATACCTCTTGGAGAAGGGTTTGTTTACTTTAAACTGATCCATGCAGTATGAAAATAAAAAATAAGCTCCTAACCCCAGCTAAGCGTTTTTCTCAATTTTACAGATAATGTGATCTATAAAAGTGATCTAATGGAAAAAATATCCAACAACTGTCAAATTAAAACCAATATTAGTTGCAATGATAATTGATTCTGAATCTAATTCGAAATTATTTTATATAAAAGCACGTTACGTTATTATCTTACCGTATAGTGAACTTTAATAATGATAATAATGATTTTCAATTTTTCTAATTGAAAATTAATGCTAAATAGTTAAGTTGAGATTTTATTTTTTTGTATTAACTTTTGATTTTAGGTTCTTATTTTGTCGTGATAATGAGTACATTGCTCCTTAACACTGTTCCATACAATCCATACAAAGGACAGGCATACTGTTAGTAAATAGCTAGTTAAATAACAAAACACACTTAAAATATTTGAAAGAGCAATACTTTTTGCAAAGTTTTGCAATGGCTCCTTTAAATTGCATAATACTTCTAAAATATATTTGGTTCCAACTATTTAGTGATTGGCTAATAGAACATCGTATTTCTAGCAGAATGTGAACACACTATTGCAATATTATGAAATCACATGTGATCCAAGGCAATCACGATAGTGTACGATGGTGTACGATAGTGTACGATTAGTGTACGCACGGCACGCGGGCATCCTATCAGCAGTCCCGGGGGTCCCCCAGCTGGTAGGGGGCGGGGGCATCCTGCCACTTAGCTAATGTCAGTGGCTCAGTGCTGGTCGAAAATGATAAACCAACTAGGGGATTCCCTAGTGTGTTATATAAGATGTGTTCGTGGTAACATCACTTACGAAATTGAACCAAATATATGATGGATGCCGCGTAAATATCTCATGATCGTATAATATTTATACACTACTGGAGATAGTAAATTTATCGGTCACGAATGTGATGTTAGTTATGCTCACTCGCATTCACTTCCTCGCCTACAGGGGCGGTGGCGTATCTTGTAATCCAGCTACAGTGCTTGGAGGTCACGGATTGTGGGTAGTTAAGATGGCCTGATGATGCAATATTACCTGGCGTGGATTAGCGTCCACTTTATCGAATACTATGTTAATCCTTAAAGGCCATCCATAAAATTAGACCAGTTCATAATTCAGTTGAACCATAGATGGCATTGGCTGATGGGCTATTGATTGACAGTCCTGTCCAAAGATCATGTCAGACTACAAGACTATAATCTTACACTCATTTCTCACACATAACATGGCCTACATGTATAGGTGGCCATTTCAGAAAGCTAATAAGGTAGTTTTCGTTAACAGGGATCAAAGTTATTGAAAATAGTGTTGATTTATTTTCTCTAAGTATTGCATTGTATGGTGTCATTTATCGAAACCTTCAAAACTGTTCTAATCTATTATGTTAGCCCACGTTTCCGTTTACGTTCCAGGCTAAGACATCATTATAGTTTTTGACTTTACCTTACACAATTTTATTCCAACCACGGAGTTGCACACTATGGTTTGTGTTAAAACATTAAAAGTATTTAAATAATCAAATCATACGGATAGTCCTGTGTCAAGTCTACAAAAGTAAATATACTCAAATATTCTTGACTGATGGTAAGAACAAAAACACCTGGTCCCATACCGTCAGCTGACGAGGTCTGCGAAGATGCGGGGATGTGGACGTTCTGTCACAAGACGCGATAAATTCCATAACTACGAATTGCAGGCGCTTTTCCAGAATCATTTTTCTGTGTTATGACACACAGCTGTTTAAAAAGTATAACTAAACAGATTAAAAATCAATACCTGTATTAATTACTACCTTCAAAACGTATGATGAGGACACCGCACATGGGCTTGTTGATGTTTGACCCGGACGTATATTACTCGCGGGCTGCATATTTATGTACGTGTGAATATTACCTATAATATGTAATAAAGATATCATGTCCAAATGCGAATGGAACAAATGTACTGAGGAATGACTAATCTATACTCTGATCATGGTATTGAGTGAGTTCTTAGATATATACTTACACATTTATTGCTATATTTATCGGTTAAAACCTATGAGTTGGTATTATATACCAGTCAGTAATTATACAGTCAAATGTAAAAAAATAACAAAATGGAAATAACGTACTTGTGCCTTATAGAAAACGTTATAGATTTAGTTGACCATTGCCAACAGATCCACATATAAAAGTAAAACACATTAAACTAACATTTAACAGACAGATCCTGAAACATCAAATATCTGTGATTTGGCTTAAATAATATACTTCGTGTCTCTCTAACAATACTGTAATGTGATTGAATTCATGTGATTATGCATAGAGCATGCATATTGTATCTGATTGTATAATTTTAAGCTTTTTATTACCTTAAACATATTCATTTTCCGATGTAACGTATTCTTCCTTAAAACCCCTTTGTAAATTTAATTTTTTCAATAGCAGGACAAAAAAACTTGTTTAGATATGTTTTTACACAATTTTTTTAAACTAAAAAATGTATAATTGTCCTAGTAATTCTCTACTTTTAAACTCACAATTTGAAGTTCAAATATACAAAAAACGTTCATACCAGGTGATATCGTTTATGAATTTTAAAACTCAACGATAGTCTGTACAACGGAATGAGGAGCAAATTGACTCATTTCAGGGTAAAGGACGTGAACGATGTGTGGGAGGCTGGAGACTTACCGACAAGGAGAACGATTCGTAGCATCCGAGGCCACCGACACTTACACCATTCACTGGGACGCGGCGACACTGCTCTGTGCGCGACCACTAGGCTACTGTGCCCAGTGCCTGACACTATCGAGTACTCGCCCGTCGCACATCGATACATCGATATATCGCGCACACCGATGTATCGCAGCCATTACCACTCGCTCTGACTGAGATCGGTTCCGTATTGTGTGAATACGTTATTTTACGTAACCGAATTTAGTAGTTCGTTAGTTATAACTTCGTTGAATTACGATCTAAAAAAAATAAATCTCGTGGCTGGGAAAATCTTTTTTGCAGTTAAAAAATAAAAAAACCTACATGAATTTTAACATAAAACGTAAACGTTATTAGGGAGTTTTTGCTACGCACAGTAAAATAAAACTCGGTTTGATTCATTTTCATTGACATTTTTTACAGAAAGCGTTTACTGTGACTGACTTAGGTGGATCAAATAGACCTACCTACGTTAAACCACCACGCTAGACGCTTTACGTAAAAACCTTTTTTATCTTTGAATTTTTACAAACTCAAAACAGTTTAAACGGTAAATAATGAACATGTTATGTCATGACATTTTCAATGTGGTCACTACATATAATTTTAGAGTGCTATATAACTTTCAGGACAGTTCGCTAAAACAAAGAAATATTTAAAGCCAATTTTTCATAGGGACGGTCTGCATACATCATTCCAAATTTGTAATGGGAAAGTTGGTGAAAAATTACGTTAATTTTTATTGACTATGTTTTTTAAAGCTAAAAAATATTAGAATATCGATAAAATGGAAATAACTAGATATTGTTTATGAATTTATTTGGTTAATTAATACTACTATACATTAAAACCAATGGAGGGAGTTTTAACTTCCTAACTAAACTATATCGTCCATTATACATATTAATCGCTGTTTTCCATTTTGGTTGAAGATGGAAATCAAACAATATATTTGTTAAACGTAAACTTAAAACAGGTTTCTTAGGTATGTTTATATTGACAGGAATATGTTAATTTGGTGCATCCGGCAGATAGCTAAGTTTAACGTGAGAAATACGGGGCCCCTATGTAAATTAACCAGCTGTTACCTTAGCCATTCTATCGTGTGTGGCAAAAACTCTTAAAATGTGTTTATATTCTCTACTCCGTTAACAATATGTATACATTTTCAAACCATTGATTTTGACGAGAATAATCAATTGTCAATTTAACATCAATTGATTCTCAAAGAGTTTAAGTTTAGGATAAACTTTAAGCCGTTTATAAACTTCAAAAGACATATGATTTTTCGGACGTCTTTAAGGTTATTAATATTAGTGTTTTGGGACAAAATTACTGGTTGACTTTCCGTGCTAATTAGAAATGCAAAAACGGGAGCTGAGGAATGACTATTTCCTTTATTATACTCATTGATAATTTTCTTCAAAGGAATGTCGATAAAACATTTCAAAAGTGTTCACGCCACATGCGGTTCCTTAATTTATTCCACTGTGTGTTTAGGCCTACTAGATTGTAAACCGTGTCAAATTTAGTCAAGCGATACAGTGCTAATCTTTTTGTTACCCTTACTGTGAGAAAACATTACTTAACAATGTTGAAGAGTTCATATTCACATATATTAGTTGCAATATAATTATTTTTAAATATTGACAAAATATATTAATACAGCAATTTCAGATTTTAAATAATTTAATTTTCACTTATTTAGTTGTTAGAACAAATTCCAACAAAATTCCACAAAAACATTGATTTTTAAGCCTTTCAAGTAATTATTTAGTTTTTTACATGCTATCAAAGACGTAATAGGCTATCTATACATTTATACTAATCTGTAAGTGGCATTATTGACAGGCGTAATCTTTATGGGAGAACATGAGTACCAAATGGATATAACTTTAATTGAATATATTACAACTGCATAATTTAGCTGCAAACACATAAATTCTCCCTTTTTATAAATTGACAAGACAAAGTTTAAATTCTATTTCGGTGATCCTTATACAAACATTATTTGTCCTCATTTTAGTCAATATTAATTGACACAAATTATTGTGAAAGATTTATTTAGGTTTATCCAAATTGGCTCTTAGTTTTGAATTCACATAACTTCCCTCGGTACAAATATACACCCAACGAAAAATCAGTATAGTAAGATAGTAAAATAGTATTTGCATGATTCGTCACACGGACCCAAAAACACCGTGGTTCGAAATCGAAGCGATATTTAAACTCGATTGTTATCGCGATCTCGGGTACACCGAGCAGACCAAGGGGTCTATTGATCTGGGAGAGGCTGCCCCCTAGGGGGGTGCAGCCCCCTCCCCCCCACGTCACGACGTCGACACTACACCACCGCCCGGCCCTGATAGCGTTATCATTGCCACTGACCTTGCTCTCATGGAACGGACGGAGTTCCTAGGTAACACCCGCATTGACACGTCACTGTTTCCGAGAACCGTGCAGTTTTATTCATAATTCATTATATGTATTTGTTTCTGTTTTTCCTTATTTTTGTATTAAAAAAATATATTTTTCGTTAAATTTCAGCGAAATGTTTTTAATTGCATTTTTTTATAGAAATCTTTTACCGCTACTGACTACCCCAACCGGGTCCATATCCCTTGATGTGTATATATCCTCACTATTTAATGTAGCCTTATCGCCCGGCTTACAATTTTCGACCAGGACGACTGCTCCTCACTTTCATCGCACCACGTGGAATAATCCCCGCTTGTTTCACTCTGATTTCCGATGAGATTAACTACTTTATTAATATTTAACTTATGATTGCAAATGATCGAATTCGCCTTGGATCTTCGTCTTTAACGATAAAAAATAAGAATTCAGATGTCCATTTAAATTTAACGGGGTTTGAGGTTAGCTTTTCCAGCTGTTTAGCGAATTTCCGGTGGAGAAGTGAGCTATTCACATGACCCACATTGTGACAGTTAAGCCCGGAATAGAAGTTCACAACTGAACCCCCTGAACACGTTTTCATGGAGGGGGGTCATTCAAAATTGTATATATTTAAATATATATATACATACAGGTATATAAGCATACCTATATACTGTATTTAACTGGGACGGTGGCGACGTCCTGTTATCCAGCTACTTGGAGGTCACGAATTGTGAATAGTTGTGATAGATGGTAGGTGGATGTGGTGTTCTCTTGCGCACGTCCGCACTATTAAATACTACGTTAATCCGCAAAGTCTATCCTCATAATTAGACTAATTCGTAATTCAGAGGCCGTGGTTCGGATTCCACGTTAAACTGTAGGTCTATTAGTTGCCATCGGCTGTTTGGCCATTAATTAACAGTCCTGTCTAAGGAACATGTCAGCCTTAGTCAGTAACAAGACTACAAGATCGCGCCACAATCACCCTACACTCAATCCTCATTCATACTTGGCTTAAAATACCTACATTGTAGTATGGTTGTCATTTCAATGATCTAATCTATAATGTGTGTGTGTGTGTGTGTGTCAACACGAGAACGGAATAAAAAATTTACACACAACTTAGTTTTTTAAATCATGACTCTAGGTCAATTGGTGACTGGGATATTTAAAATGGTAAATATCACAGTTCATTGAGCAAAGTTAATCTTACGGACGAAAGCTAAAAATCAAAAACTCATTTATTTCCTTAAATATTCTTCCAAATTTTGGTACGGGAGTCCATCAGGTTAAGGTTTATAAATACATCCATAAAACCCCCAAATTTAATGTTTCTTTCAGCAGCACACCTACGTATTCATTGTAATTCTTACGGAGAATAGGTAAATTGCTATGACTCGCTTAGTTATTGACATAATTCCGTTAATTAGTAATTAGTAATTGCTACTGATTATTGTTTTGCTGTCCATTTAGAGTCTTATCTCCTTGTCTAATTTGTAGTTTTTAATGCTTAAAGTTCCAAAGAAATAGTTTTGTACTGTCCTGTGTTGTATAAACTTATTTATTTTTATGGAGGTGGAAATTTCTGATTTTAAGTATACTATGTTAAAAGGAAGGAACATTTGATTATTCTTCTAAACAAATTCTAGCAAGGTGTTATTTCCGTAGCTGTGTGCAAGATATGCCAGGTTAAAATCGGCAATTTTTTAGCTGTTTAAGAAAAGCTCTCATGGTTTTATTATTTACTGATGAAAATGATTACTCTTGATTTTGTTTGATTCGTTGTAAATGTAACACATAAAATATTTTTTAATACAGTATTTATAATCAAAATAGGAAAAAAGATTTCTTTCATACTATTTTATAATTAACTAGCCAAAGTACCCGTTCTTCGCCCGCGTTTTCTTTTTCGGTAAAAAAGGCTGAGAGGTGTAGGCTCTACAGATACATTTAAGTTATTGATAATTAATTCATAATTGTTTTAAAATCAAAACGTTTAAGTATTTTAAACAGAAATACATATGTCATTTGAGGATAAGCATTTGTATAGATACAGTAAAAAACAATTAAAAATCTACCATTCCACTATTTCGAACAAAATTCATAATTTATAGCATTTATTGAAAATTAACTTTATTTCTTTTTCTTATGATATTTTATCCAGATTTTTAGAATAATTTATTTTACATACCCCTATTACATATTATTTGTTGAATGCGCAACTATAGTTTTTATTTCCATTCAGACGTAATTCATGTAATTTTCAAGAAAATTATTACCTTGTGCCTGAATGGCTTTATGGCCGAAAAATAGTTCGCCATTCAACAAATAAGATTGTAATAAGATATGTAAATAAAATCTTTTTTTTAACTGTCAAAAGTAAAGTAAGGATCTTGACAAAAACAACATTAATATATTTACACAACCATGTCTATGTTCTGAACTGTCAAATTTTAGCGCACAGCTGTTGACATTCAAGTTATATGTTTTATTTTCTAAAAAATGTAAAATTGATTATTCAAGGGCGTAGCGAAATTTTTTAAGGAAAAGTATGCCTACGTTGCATGTTTAAGATTTATTTTTGTAAATTTAAAGTTTGTTCAAAATTTTTTCGTTTGATTGTACAACAATAACAAACCCACAAATCCAAAAAACATAAAAAATTTCTTTATTTTGTGTAAAAATAAATGTGTGTGATGTGTGGGTAGGTAAAATCCAGTAGAATATTTCTCACACTTAAAATTGAGGCTTTAGCTACAAAAAGGACCTAGAGTCCAAAGCAGCATTTTGAGATACAGACATTCAAACGTTTGTCATTAGTATAAAAAATGTATACTTAGTACTAACAGTAAAAAACAAATATCTCTTACCTGACCTATTCTTCCTACAAAAATATATTTATTCAAATTGGCATAAATATTGAAAGATAGTACATTTTTTAATATTTTATTAGTTTAAGAAAACTAAAAAGCCCTTTTTACTTTCTCCCCTTTACATATACTGTACATAGTATATGGAGTAAGTATTATTTCAAAAGCCTAGACACATAGATATTTATATAATCACTTACCAAATGAATGGCATCTGCCCTTCAGGTGTCAATTTTGTTAAAATTCCTTACAGGAACCGGTTTCGGTCTTTTAACAGACCATCATCAGCCGACGAAACAGATATCACATGACACAACAGATTCTCCACCGTCGGTGTTCGTCAAGATAAAACATTTAAAAAATCTTTTTTACACAATCACGACATATATTTACAAATTACGAAAAAACAAAAAACAAAGAACTATTTACATAGGGATCCCCAATATTTCAACTAATTCATTGTCTGAACCGCTCTCAGGAATGATTATAGCGCTACCACCATTCCTATTCCATTTGGTAGCGCAGACAGTGGAGAATCTGTTGTGTCATGTGATACCTGTTTCGTTGACTGATGATGGTCTGTTAAAAGACCGAAACTGGTTCCTGTAAGGAATTTTAACAAAATTGACACCTGAAGAGCAGATTCCATTCATTTGATAAGTGATTAAAGAGAAAGTATTGTTTTTTTTCAAAATTTTCGAGTTTGATTTGAGAGTGGATATATCCATTTTGGAGTCCCCTGAATCCAAAAAAAGTGGATTTCGTTGTGATGTCTTTCCGTCCGTGTGTGTTGGTGTGTGTGTGTGTGTCTGTGTGTGTGTGTGTGTCTGTGTGTGTGTTTCAATGTGTACAGAGCCACAGCCTACCCAGTTGGTACGATTTAGATGAAATTTGGTATGTATGTATATCTCTGTTGTTCAGACTGACGTCCATACAGTCTGAAGCCTGCAGTCTGGCTCTCCTTGCACATTAAGGCGACATCCATATATACATACATTGGCACTGAAAGGGGTAAGGTGTAACATGCGGCCCAGATCAAAACCGGTGGCTACCGAATCCTTGAGGATCGTAAGCTGTCACCTATGGCTAGCTTATGTTATTCACGTCGCTACAGCATCTCAGTGTCTTTAATTGATAGGCCCTAAGCCTATGGTTTAAGGGACTTGAGGTTTTTATTTTTATTTTAAATATAATAATCAGGAGGTCTCCAATTGAATCCTACGAAAAATCTTAACATATTTTTTTCAATTTGGATGGCAATGTAGCCATATTGGTTTTTAAGAAATAGTTTTTTCATCTCAGTTGCATCATCCATTTCAATTTCAAGACAGCGACTGATTGAAGTAATTCACAAAATTGGTGTACATTCTAGTGAACTATGCAAACCTTACACACTCAATCAGGATTAAGTAATCAAAAGGTCATCTGCTTGTTCAGTAAACATTTATTTTAAGATACCAGAACCTTAAAAAATGCAAATACATACGTTAAAATTAAACTGAAAAAATTGTGTTCAAAATACTGATCAAAAACTACTGATTAAATCACAGATAATAGGACGGAGATTTTTGTAAATATAAAAAAGGAACTAGAATAATTCTAATCCTTTAACACTCCTTTTTCCCATTCTGATCGCAAATCAGAGGCAACCTCCGTGAAGAGAAGATCCCAAGTCCAAGCTTTGCTAGGCTGCAACAAAATAATCTTTTTTAAATTTTACAACACTTATCTTTATAGTGCTTATTAAATTTATTTAATCTTCTCCAATGGATGGTTGGAATTTGGCCATCAGTACTGAAGATATTTTCAAAACAACTTTTTTCAGGAAATCCCCTCCAACAGTTACAAGAGATCTTTAAAAACAAACCTTTGTAGGATAATAATGAACTGACAAGAAGAAAGTTCAGGTTACATATTAATATGGTTAGAGTCAAACTAAGGGAACAGATTAATTAAAAGTCTCTGAAAGATAAAGTGCCTTGTTTCTGAGATAAAACCAAATCACAATTTGTATAATCTTCATTAGTTTAAAAAATACACAAGAAGTAGCATCTTATATAATCTCCTAAAACACTTGACTCCTCTGAGATAATCCCATTTCTAAGAAAATACTTTACCCCCTCTAAAAGTTAAAAACTCGAAGCATTGTACTTCCTGGTTGGACACCAGCCCATTGGGAGTAATAAAAGCACTGTCAAGCTTGCACTAGCAGGGTCAGCCATACCATACTCCATCACCATTAACCATACTCTGGGCATTAGCAGAGTGACTGCCAATAAGGCAATTTGATAACTAGTGCTCCATAAAAGAACTAGAGAAGTGACTGGTTCCCAAATTATCTGCTCTCTTCACTATTCACAAAATGGATGCTGGGGTAACTGGGGTCAGATCAGGCAGGTCATTGCCAAGAATATCATCCTGGAATATCAGTCAAGAGACTTGGGGCAAGAAGACTGGCCCCGTTTCAGTCTTAAAGGATGTTATTCAGTGGTGGTGGTGCGGGAAAGACATTCGCATATTGGGTTTTCTCAGCAAAAAAGTTGAAATTTACCGATAAATACTGATTTAATATGAAATGATTGTTGTATAGCCTAAAATAAAAAAATGGGGTACTTAAAAATTATTTGTAAACTCAACTGATTTTTATCTAAAATGATGATACGAATTAACTTTGGAAACAGATTTAAATATAAACCTTGCTTGCTCTTTGTATTATTATACACAGACATTGTAGATTGTGATTCAGGAATTTACCAAGCTAGCAGCAGCAGCCCAGTAGCCGGTTGTAATTTGGCGCTACTCCCCAATGCAGGTTTATGAATTTCTTTACAATTTGACAAAAATATTTATTTTGTGTTCCTAAAATGGAAAATTTGCCACTAAACCTGTACTATTATGAAGAGATAATAATTAAACAACTGCATGTTTCATTGCAAGCTAAATTCTATATTTTTATATTTTATATATTTATATATTTTATATATTTATATTTTATATATTATATTTAATTCTATATATTTTATATGACATCCTCCCCTTTCGCATGTTTAGTAGACACTGGATTTTAAAAGAATAAGTTCAGAATAAGAATAAGGTGGTTCTCTGAAGTCGTGCACCATTTTTCACTTAAATTAGGTAAGATCGTAGAACTTTAAGCTTGAACCTCACCTCTTCTCTTCAAATCAGGAATCAAAAGAGCACAAACATGGTCAAGTTCAGGTAGGTCTTATGCTCCATAGCATTTGTCAAATCGTGCCTTCATCCCAAGTTTATTTTGTTTTTCTGAGTCTTGTAATTTATTATTGTCTGGCAAGTACGGCTTTAAGTTTTCCATTAAGATTGGAACTGTACTTCTTATAAACAGCCAGGAGAATTCTAATCCAGTGAAAAAAATAAGAGAGTGCCTCATTTCATACCGATCATCAGCACTATTCTCCAGCCGAATTACTAACGGGACAGAAGATAAGAAGTACAAAAGTGGATACTACTATAGTTCAACTCAGAGCTGAACAATATGGGGTAAATAATCCCAGCTAATGAATTGTTGGAGAGTTAAAAGTGACGTGTATTCAAACAATTTTCTTTTGTTATTACATCATAACAAATTATAAGTGTACAATCTACAATAAACACCTATTAACCAAGCAGTGATTCATTGTACGGTTACAATCGACTGAACCAGGGAAGGCCCTGTTAGGTCTTGGCTGAATGAAGAACATGTGGGATTCCAATCTCGGTGACTCACGTTCAATTTTCCACCACTAATTATATATTTTTATTTTTACTAATTTATTATAATCATTATACTCATTTTGCTTTTTACCACATTCTACTTTTTTGTTTAAAACTTTGATCTATATAAATAAAATTATTATAATACTGTAATACTGGTAATACTGTCAACTAAGAAACGTAAAAATTTTCTTCTGAGAGGGTAAATACCAATTTTTAAATAACAACTTACATTTCAATTTAATTATAAATTCAGGTATGGTTTTGAATATATTACCTCTTGTACATCTTCTTCTAAACACAGTCGACTTGTTAGTAGAGATAAGTTAATATTGTCCAATGTTGAAAACACCGATTTTTTGGTCAGATCTGAGTCCAGCTCTGAGAAAGTTGCCACTTTGGTACCGATTACACTGAAAATATATGTAACACATCAGTTTTATTAAAACTCAGGTCTAAGTTTATTGCTAGATTTGCTTCATTCTTAGAGACAATATTGAATATAATACATATCCAATACATATAATATAATACATGCATATCCGTGAATACCATTTATTAAATCCATATCCATTTATTTACGTTAGAATTTAAATTTTTCCCATTTTAACAACAGACTTTTATTTATCATCCACAAAATAATATTATTTGTTCATGAGAAAATTGATAGTTTAATTATTGTAATAGACTAATAAAATAAACACAGTGGTATGGAAATAATTTTTTCAATTACCAATCACGGTGGAATATCAGTTTGTTTTACATTTTAAAAAACTACCTGTGTAATTATAAATTTTTGCATAAAATTAGGCGATACATTATCATCATTAATATATATGATGGCTTGTGTAAACTTCTAGATATGCTGGAGACTTGAAATTTGGCATGGACCTTCCTTTTGGCCCACAACCGACAGGAAAATTGCCAAATATAACAATTTTATTTTACGGCATGAGAAAAAAATGTTAAAATTTTCCTGTATGAAATGCTTTAGATTTATTTTGTGAAATGCAAGGTTTCACTTTTTCACCCAAAAATATGACTTCCTTATGAGCTACAGACATAAAGTTTTTTATGAACTTATATAATGATTGTCTTAAAATGATTGCTGTTGCCTTTCTAAGAGGACACTTTATGTAATCAAATCATCGGATTTTGTAATTTTTATTTTTTACTACTCCTTCAAAATTTTAGTTTTTTGGCTATATCTATTTAATGTGGTCATATTGAAAAAACAGAGGGCACCATCGGTAACGGATTTTGCAAGATCTACAACTTTGGTCTCTTGACTTTTTCTCATATCTCGTCTTTTTCACCTTTTGATAGCATTTTTTGAAAATCAACTTTTTTACCCAAATTATGCTCCCGTGTTATGTCATTATTGTACTTAGAGCTTTCATATTTGACACACACCTTCCTTTATCACCCTTAAGAGCAAAACATAATAATATTACAACATTTTTAATTAAAAATGAAAAATTGTTTTTCATGGAAATTTTAGTGGATTTTTCTCAAATTCTGGATGACTCTTTGTTTTTCGGTCATATCTCTTCAAAAGGTCCGATTGGAAAACTGAGGGTACTTTGAGACTTAGATTTTTTGAGATCTACAAGTTTTGTCATATTGTCTTTTTCTCGTATCGTGACTCTTTCATCCTTAGATAGCATTTTTTTTAAATACATTTTTTTGTACATTTTGATTCCTTGTTATTATACGTTATTACACTAAATAGAAGCCTAATATTTTACATGCACCATCCTTTTGTAACCATAAGTAAGAATACGTAATAATATTGCAACTTATTTAAAATTTTTAAAATGTTACTAATTACTTACTAATGTTACTAATCTGTAAGTAAGTAAGAAAACGCGGGTTTTGGGACAATATTTAACCAGGGTTTTTTAAATGAGCTGTCGATTTTAATCTCTCTATGTTCGTTGTCAAACAGCTTTTCTGAATAGAATATTATGTAAATTTCTTACTTTTTAACTGTTTACTACCTCAAAAAAAATATTTTAAAAATTTATCTTTTTTTGATCTTTTGAACAAGAGGTTCTATCAAAAACTTGGGGTCAACAAGAGGTCTTGGGGTCAACAGTACCTAGGCACAGTTATAATACCACATATCTTCTACCATTTTGAACATAAAATAAATTATTTATATAAGTCCTAAAGCAATTTTGATTGTCATAAATTATTTTCACATGTCTTGAGGAACTAACTAACCTGAAAGGAAATTTTAAATAACTCAATTATTATTGTAAAACATTGTTATGTCACCTGACTGTTTAGCTAGGTAATTCTTTCTTCTACTTTATAATGGAACCATTTGATATACATGTTATTAGAAGTCAGTTTTGCCCCATGCGAGACGTAGTACAATATTTAAGTCTTTTTTTGTAAATTTCTCTTTATTTATTGTTTTTGCTATTTATACCATTCGATGCGAAGAAATTTAAGGTGCAAAAAGATGTAGAGCACTAAAATTGGCAAAACGTGGCATTGGAGTGAAGCCATACTGAGTGAGCGACGTCAGCTGCTAGCTGACACGAGAGTTGAAAAGGTTTTGGGTTTAATCCATAGGAATGATAAGTTTATTCAAAAAATATAAATTTACTCACGAAGGAGCTCTAGCTACTTGATTTTGAGTTTCTTCTTCTTGCATTTCGTCCATGTCAGGAATCAATGGGATTTCTGCAGAGTGGAAAAAATTCAAATAATTCATGAAAAATTTCATTTTTATTTATAAATATAATTAATTGAATAGGTTTCAGTAGGTTAACTCTGAAAATAACCATTTACCTCTATTATCTTTCAGTATAATACTATTTATATCATGTTACTAGTAACAAAATTGATTCAGACATAGATATGTTTGATAAATTTGTAATATTAGTATCCATGCAACATCACTTACTACTGTATCAGTTTTTAACAGAATAAACAGGAACCAAAGACGTCAAATAAATCAGTATAATAATAGTTCAATTTAGAAACAGGCAACTTTATCAGTATTTAATTTTGTAATACAAACATGATGAATACAACACGAACCTCTGGACCAAATCACACCAATCTCTCAAAATTCTCAGTGGGAAATTTTTTTGTGTTTTAGAGGAATTTCTCAAAAAAAGAGTTTTAAGAAATCAAAATCGTTAACAATGTTGCCTTATTCTTATCTTTATAGTGAGGTAATATAGAGAACTATCAGTTTTAATTTAATGTTTTGATAGTCTAAAACAATTGGAAAAAGAGGTAAAAAAACACGTCCTAGAGCAAACTTTTACTTTTAGTAAAAGAGGAAAAATTGAATTTTTGTTAGTCTATTATACATTTTACATATAAAAAGAAAATATTTTAATGATCAATAAAACAAAAAACAATCAAGTAAAATCTACATAATTACTGGATTAGATAAGCCTACATTTAGTAACAGGAAAATGTTTATCATCTTACCATCTTCTGAGTCTTGTTTCTGGTTCCTCTCTGGAGATTGGAATCTATCCCTATTAATAAAAGAGAGATCAATGAAACGGCAGTATTACTAAGGAGCATATGATTTTATATGATGCCAAGAAAATTAATTCTAATAACTGTTCAAGGCAAATAGTAAATAAAGGAGGAGAGTAATTGTTCTGTTTTGGAATTTTATAGTCTTTTAACTGTATGAAAACCAATCATTTTTTAAGATTTTTCAGATTTTTTAAGATTTTTTGTTTTTTTTTAAACAAGAAATTGTTTTAAGATTTTTATCAAGATATGATCGAACTACAGAATCAGTAAAACATGACCAAAAGAATAAACATTATCTAGAGGTAAATGCTCAATAAACTAGAGGACATGGTAACTACATATTATGGAATGTGTAACTTATCTTAAGTTCATGATTAATTTAAGTTAAGGATGAATCAATTACAAAATATTATGAAGAATGATTAGGAACCAACAGGGAGAAATAGCTCTGGAGATCCAGCGGCAGACAACTTTCTATAGTTTGGAATTTATGAAGTTACAAGATATTGTGTAAAGTTTTATCCTGAAAAACAAATTTACTCTTGTAGACTGGCTCTTTGTAAGAACAGAAATATATGGACAACATTCGAGCAGGACACTGAGGAAGCAACGTGGGCTTTAAAGCCTACCTCAGAGGTTAAGCCTACAGTGGATGCTCTGGGTTAACACATAGCTTATTCCCTATGAGAAATTCGCTAAAAGAACGCGCCCGGACCCTACCCCTTGGGTGGTGTGGAAACTTGGGTCAAGTAAAATTTGACGTAGCACATACGTCACGTACCAGAAACCGCACCGATAACACTATTTGGCACGCAACAGTTACCCACATCTAATTATCAATCGCTATCTGCCTAGTCATTGCCTCAAATACGGGTCCGCAACTTCTGGTCCTGGAGGTGGGGGGTTTACTACTATGAATATAATACATGAAGTTCCTGTTGTATAATTAGCCTCTTGAACCTAGTATCGACTCAAAATGTGGCTATAGAAAGTTATCTGCTGGATCTCCAGAGCTATTTGTCCCTGTTGGTTCCCAATCATTCTTCATAATATTTTGTAATTGATTCAGACTAAACTTAACCCTTAACATCCTGGGTGTGGTCTCACAGACCGCTTGAGTAATTTATTTATTTGAATTTAAGGGTTTCAAATAAATACCACCGAAACCGATCCCTATTGTCACTTGTCTTCCGGTCGTAATATTTATAGATATTTTTAGATTTTTTTGTCATCAGCGGTCTGTGAGACCGGACCCAGGACGGTACGTGATAGATTCACGACTCGGCCCATTGTCTTGTGTGTGTGTTTTTGACTCGGTTTTTGAAGAGATGTTTGAAAACTGGTTTGAGGGTGCTTTTGGTGAATTGGATTCACTTGGTTGGTGAAACCACAATTTTAGCAAAGTTTTCAAAACACGAGGCTGACGTATCAACTTTCGAGCATGCATCCGTCGAGTACTTGGAGTAGAGGAATCTAAACCTGACACCGTTGGTGATAGGTTGAATAAAAGAAAGACATACTCCATATGTGATCCGAAGAAGATAAGGAAAAGTGCCTACATTAGCTATTGATGTAAAAAAAAGTTTGCCACAATTGTACAACAAAATATTGCAATGAATGTAGATCTATGTTATAAGCTGAAATTAGCTGTAAAGCGACTGTCTCAATTTTAATGATAATACGTTTTTTTAAGTATCTACATCTATTATATGTACTCAATAAATTTAATTTAATATTATTCACATAGTAAACATTTCAAATAACGTATTAGATTGATAAAATGATTTCCAATAGTAAAAAGTAATTTTAAATGTTTTTTTTCAAAAAGGCGGTCTGTGAGACCCCATCCAGGACTGAGTGTATCAAAAAGTTCACCCAGGACGTTAAGGGTTAAATTAATCATGAACTTATGATAAGTTACACAGTCCACAATATATAGTTACAATGTCCTCTAGTTTATTGAGCCTTTACCTCAAGGTAATGTTTATTTTTTTGGTAATGTTTTACTGATCTTTCTGTTTACAGGTCCACAACTTCCGGTCCTGGAGAGGGGGGTTTACTACTATTCAATGCACAGATCCTTAACAAAAAATTCAATAATGTTTTTTTTATGGGAGGTATCAATACCAGAGGCAATTTTCGATTTAGTCAAGTTGTAGTGATTTTACACAAATGCTTTTTGGGACAGTAATTCAAACCCAAGTGGGTATCCCAGGTTTTGAAACTGCCACTTCTTGCACAAATATTGTAACGACTAAACTAACAAAACACTGAATTTAAGAGGACTTAATCTTAGGAAAAAAGGGCCATAAAATAGTAATGTTTAGAAAAATCTTTAAATTACCAATATGGTAACACATTGGACCAGTAAGTCACACACGGTGTGAAATGCAGACGACTCCTTCCAGATCATCAACGGTCACTTTTGGTAAACCTATGTGAATAACATCGCTGCCAATACCTTGCTGTCTTTTATTCACCGCAATGGCTTTAGTCCTATGGTAATGGTTAGATGAGGATTTTCAAAAAATACTTACTGTTCAAGATTATTGGTCGAACTGCGCCTTGACCTAAGGATGGAAAACGTAATTAATTATTTCATAAAGAAATTTTATTTTTAACATTAAGAAATTAATATATAATTTCACTCTCTTGGGACATAATAAGGTGATGAGGGCTTGACAAATTCAGAAAAAAATTTAGGGTAATTGAGGGTTGGGGACCATAATAACTGGGGGGAGGGACATAATAAAGGACAGTCGGTCACATGGTCGGATATCCCGAGGTCGGATATAAATGGTTCTACTGTGCTTGCACCACCATCAAACTAATAGGTTACCAAAAGGTACAACGAATAGTATGGGATACAAGCTAAACTTAAGAAATTAAGTTTATTTCAAATTTAAATCAGACCTTTAAACTAATGATACTCAATGAAATAAGTGTGTTACTTACAGCTAAGTGACCTACTAGTATATATGTTGTATTGACAATTGCACAAATACGTATGCATACAGACGACGACAGATTATCTGAGGCAATAGAGATCGAGAACCAAGAGGAGCAAACAGAAGCAAAGAGCATCTGCGATGGACATTCTGTGCCTCAGAAGGCTACGTGACGAAGCTGCAGGGCGAAGAAATCAAAGTGAAAAACAATCAAAGATCATCAACTATTTTTTTTTACAGTAAAATGTATTATTTGCCACAATGGGAAGTAGATTAAAAAATTACCAGTTCAATTGATTAGAATTTTTAGAAGGCCTAGTAGGCTAAATAAAGTTTGCCATGTTGTACATAACACTTGCATTTTTGGGATTTTTCTACTAATCATGTAATATTAGTTAGACTTTTCCCTATAGTTAGACCACAAAGTGTCGAACTATCGAGGTCGAGGTTCTACTGTAGTAGCAGTTGAGGTTGAGTTCCAGGCAAAAATTGAAGGTTGCAGAAGGCTCATCATCAATAACAAAGTAATCTTTTAATAATTTGAATCAACTATGTGCCTACTTTTTACGTGGTTATTTAGTTTTTTAACACGATCACAGCTAAGCCTATTTTCCAAAACCCTGTTCGCCATGAAATTTAAACCAAATACCAAATTCTTACTTTGTACTTTAGTTATGCTAGTAAAGATCTCTATTTGACTCCATCAGCAGTTGAAGGTGTGAAAATGGCCAACTACTTCCATGGACGCAAATGCTGCCTCCAGCCTCCTGAGATTAGGTCTGCACTGTCAAAAAGTGAAGTTGTGTATCCTTATAATTTTTAAGTGTTTATTATGTTCTTTTTATTGTTTTTTACACTAACACAAAATAATAAATAGCTAAAAAAACATAAAAATACAAAAAATCATGTGAACGCATTTTGCTACCATGAGTTAATAAAATACTATTTTGCTACACTAAGTCTGAGAAACAAATTTTGTACAGTTTTTTTGGTGTGAAATATTAAATTAATTTATATATATACACTCTTGACAATGTGTTTTAGGCTTTTTTGGCCGGTTGTATGAGTCACTGACAAGCATTTCCCAGGGCTGCCGCTGCAGCGCCCACAGCAGCACGATCCAAGACAGCCTACACTAACATGATATACAATGTACTATTGACTAGTGCTGGCACAGGTTTCAAAGTTCTAGCTCTTATCCTGTAGCAGAAATATGACATGAAAACATGCACTACTAGATGGCAGAAAAAGCGTCCATCAGGATGGCGAACAGGTACCTCCGTAGACGCAAAGAGTAGTTTGAAGTTTACGACAAGTGATAACATTCCTACAATTTTAGTTAATATGGCAATACTGATACAGTGGAACCCCTCAAATTCGAACTAATTGGGGCTGAAGCCTGTTTGTTTTTAGGGGTGTTCAGATTTCCTGGGAAATAATACTACACACTTATTTCGTCGATTCCTAGTAAGCATCAGGATATGTGACGATTAGGGTACAGGACTCAGTTTTCTAAAGTGCAGTGATCTTGGCAGGTGGATATACGTCCAGTGATAAGACGTTGTTGCTAGGTGAGCGTGTGCTAAAAATGAATCACTCTCCCCCCTGTACTGAGATGCGTCTCGCGCCTGTCTAATCCCTAGTGAGCTTTTACCTCCTGGTTAGTGTGTATCACTGACAATTATTTGTGAGTATCGCACATTTATCCACTTAATTCAATGTTTATTCATTTGTATAAATTGCTTGTACTTTACTAAGTTACGAACGTTGTGATGTACACAGAATCCGCTTCTGCTCTTGATGTTTCACTAAGCTTTGTGGAACAACACCCGTCAGCCACTCAGAATGTTGTGATGTTTATGCGAAGCTGGCTTGGAATTATGTCAGCCGGAAGATTTTCTTCACTTCAAAAGTTAAATCTAACAGACTTTAGGTGAAATTTCTGTGAGCCAATGACATAGTGGTACAAGGATCAAAGTTGAGGGTGCAGAGATGATATTTCCACTTAGCGAATGCAACAATCGAGAAGAACATTTTTAAAGTTACAACCTGTCACTGAGAAATCGAAACAATCTCTAAGCTGAACCTCTTGTTCCAAAATGTTCAAAATGAAACATTTTTTTTAAATTTCGCTAGGCAATCAAAATGATTTAAGAGCGGAATCTATCAATTTGATTATTTTAACATTCACAATCGTGCAACACTGCAAAAAACAACTTTGATCTACACTGTATAAGACCTGTGGGCAAACAATTCATAGAAGTAGTCAATATAATATTCCCGGAAATAAACTGCTCTACAAGCAGAGTCACTTTACTTGACCTTCCATCAACAATCAAATTAAAATGTTGCATATGCTACGAATAAATTCTACTTTGTGTCTTAATTTTAGAAATTTTAAGAATTTTTTTCTTGGACTGACTCAAGTGGAGACTCAGTTAACCAGATCTTGCCTTGGATCGGATCATCCATTGTATATGTATGCATAAATAAAAGACCACCACTACGTGGTATTTGGCATATTGCTAATCAACAAATAAAAGATTATTTAATTTTTCATAAAATAGCACTCAAATTCTTACTGTTTCTCACAAAATTGTGTTTTTATTTTATTATTGTCTGCTCACACTCACCCTTTAGACTTGGCTGATGCCTCATCCGCCCAACCCCCCGTCTTTCTCGACCTTGGTGGAGCAACTGGTTCACCCCTTAAACCCTGAAACATCATGTTAGATACAGTAAACTCTCTCATATGAGAGACTAATGCCGAACTAATGTGGTGACTGGGATATGCTTATTAGTAGGAAAGTATCCGGATATTAAATAAAATACCCCCCTCGCAGCAGACCTGCATACTCAGTGAATTTCCAAATCAATAATATAATAATAATAATAATGATGATATATGACAAGTTTTATCAATATCTGTCGATAAATATGAGAGTTATTTTCCTATGCTCTCTAAGATTAACATGAGAAAGAGTATGCAGGTTTGCTGCTGTGAGGAACATTGAAAGTAGGCATTTCTAGCATTAAAGGTTTTACTTTGACCATTTATACCAAGTTTCATAAACATCTGTCCATAAATAAAGGAGTTTGCCTATTCTCTATATGATTAACATGGGAAAAGTATGCAGGTTAGCTGCCATGATTTACACTTAAACTATGATTTTTAAGCATTTGAAGCATAATATCTCAACCACATGAAGGTAAATACCTTCATCCAAGGTAAGTTTCATCCAAAAATATTGATTGATAAATGAAATATTAATTTTTCTTTATCATCCATAAAATTAACATTAGAGCCCCAAAATACAACGTACTGTGTTTAGATTTTTTAATATCTCGGTAACCGTTGGAGAGAAGAACTTTAAGGAACTAAAATGTGTATTGTTTTAACCTAATACTAATGGTGAAGGATAAAATTAAAAGTCATTAAAATTACACATAAAAAAGCAAAAATTCCAATTTTTGAGAACAAAACCCCCCCAAACTACCCGTTCCCATTGACCGATATATCTGGTTTACGAACTTGTTCGAGCAAATGTAGGAATACACGTCTCTACCAAATTTGGTCTCGATCGGACCATTTTTACGAGAGTTATCGTGAGTTCTAACAGACACACACACACACACACACACACACACACACATATATATATATATATATTAACGACTCATGTTTTTGGTCTCTTCGCACCTAAAGACGAAAAATAACATGGTCCTGGGCTTAAGTCTTGCCATGAGAGCTACAGTAATAGCTTCTACCCTATAGGAAATTTGCTAAAAACATAATTTTGGATGTAATACTAACACTTTAATAACATAAAAACTCAAAAATTACGTAATACAGTACAAAGCGGTACAGTACGTAGAGCAAGAAAAACTAGGTCACTTAAGCCAAACAAATGACACTGACCATTGATGCAGGTGTTGTCACTAAAGTACACATGATGCTTTGGCTATTATTGGGTTGGGTAGGGATAGGTGGGATGGGGAGGTTTATTGTTTCGCGAGTCAGTGACCTTGCACTAGATAGCACAGAATACAGAGTAGCACTCTAAACTCAAGCGCTCGGGACTAGGGTGACTCATCGTTCCCAGCACTCCACTTTGAACTTATCGCTGTCTATATGGCTTCAATTGCGCATTCAGCAACCGGCGCTCTACTAACCAGCCTACAAACATCGTTTGCGACTACTGGTTTAACAAACATTGACCTCCTAGAGTGTTTTTAAATTGTTGCATTCTTTCAAATTCACGTCCGGATATCGGGGGGTCCGGATATGAGTGATCCAGCTATGAGAGGTTTTACTGTACTTAAAAATGTTGTCCAGCTTTTGTGATAAAATGAATCCATGTTGGGAGATTTAGGAAAAAAACATTTTTTTTAATTTTTATTTGGCAAATGACGCTATAATTAGCCTAATAACTAAATTTGATCATTATTAGGCTAGGGTATCACTTACAAATGACATTATTTAAAGATAATACATATCAGCCATATTTTGTAGATTTTTCCACTGTTATTTATACATAAGGTACTGAGTAGAATAAATTTATTTAATATTAAATCATATACACTTTCAAATCATATAAACATTCTCTTATGCCCAATATTAATCAATTCTTACCTCTTCAAACATGGATCAGCTTGGGCAGAAAGAAACTAAATACTTATGTCCATCATGAAATAAAATTAAATATTAAAATCAAACAAATTGTAAATGAAATATAATTTAAATGAAAGAACTTACAGAATACCTAGTAGGACTAGAACTGACAGAGCTGTCCAATAGGTCATCTGTGGATCCAATATCATCATCAATACTTTGTGATTGGGCTGCTGCTGCTCTTCTTCCTTGCTTTGGTGGTTTCTAAACAGAAGAAAACTAAGATTTATTTCATTCAGATTTTAAGGAACTGATTTACCAGTTCCTACTTGCTTACAACAAGTTTTGAATAATCATGTTCTCTAATTAGTACCTAATTAGATACTAATTAGAGAATTAACTAAATAGTTGCTAAAATTGTTTGCCTAAATAGTTGCTTTAGAGGGCAAATCACAGTTAAAATAGTTTTAGAGAGAATTGTACTCAAACTGATATGTTTTGTTCTGATCTAGACAACACATTTAAATACTAGGCTGTAACTGATGAAATGAAGATGTTTATTTCAACTCGTAGGCCTAACGCAAATTTTTATGATAAAACCTACCAGCTTGAGAACCATTTTCTGTCCTCTTATGCAATGCATTGCTTACATAATTAATTTGATTATTCTTAACTTTTGTATTGTCTTTTTCTCAATCTTATCAATGTTTTAGCACCTAGGTAGATGGTGCCATGGATAGAATGCCCCCTTAACACTATTAGTTAAATCTATGATTTCTGAGTTAGAGTGCAACTAGTAAGACAGCACACATGAGCTGAGAGCAATATGTCAAATCTTGAACTGAAAATATTGGTACTGAACATATTTACATTTATTTTGATCATAACAAATAATAACTTTTTAATTGCTACAACGGCCAAAAGATAACATGGTTAACTAACACGATAAGCTCAACCAGCTAATACGTTGTTCACTATAGTAAAACCATACAATAAAAGCCGTGGTATACAGGAAAAATTTCTTCATAGAGAGTGAATGCCATGTATTAGGCTATTATTATTATTAAGTTTTGTTATAATTTATAGTTCATAAAAATACACCCGTCAGAGCACGCTGGTTGGTAATGTACATTCCTACTACAATTAGGACTCTGTGGAGTTGTTAAACCTATTAAAATGTCAATAAAATATGATTGTTATCTCAATATATCACTAATACATGTAGGACACCTATGAACCTATACCCAGGAATCTTATAAAACTGTGCCTTGGTAAAAACAAGAAAATATTTAACACTTACAAAAGTTTGAGTTAATCCTCACACCAGATATGCCAATCAGTTATTGCAGACCTTAACCGGCAATTTTTAGTTGAACACCTTATATCAACTGCAACTCGCATTGCCAACTGGTATTGTAGACCGATTTTACGAGTTAGCAACCAAAATTTGGGTTTCCTTCTGTGGTTGGTTAAGATCAAAGGCAGTTGCCAACCCCGGTCAGCAACGTGAGTTACAGCACCAATTTGAGTGACGAGTTGAGTTTGCAACTAACCCCTACGTTCCAGCGTGACCCCTGGAAATGTGGGGTCACACTTCTGCTTGTAACAGTATCTTGTTATTGCAAAAGAAGGCTGTCCGACTTTTGGATTCAGCGGGGTTTAGGGACCATTGCAGACCAATATTTGTCAAATTGGGTGTATTGACAGTCATAAGCCAATATATACTACTCAACCTTGTATATGTGAAGGAGAACCAACTAAATTTTGCCACAAGAGCTGATAAACATCAATACAATACCCGAAATAGACAGCGTTTAGATGTCCCGTTTTGTAGGCTCTCCAAGAAAAAGGACTGCTTCCCTGTTCTCTCGATGAAACTGTTCAACGCTCTCCCAAACACAATCAAAAACTTAGAAGCTAAGCGATTTGAGGCTAGGGCAAAGGAGTGGTTGAGGAAAAATCCCTTCTACGCAGTAGATGAGTATTTCGAGGCGGACCTATCAAGTTTTTAAGACCTGCCGCCAAACACTGATCAGTATTAAATATTAGTTTCTCGTTATTTTTGTTTAGTTTTTTAGTCATGACGCAGTCAATCCAGTTATACAGGTCAATGACGAAGAGGAAGGTATTCAGGTATTCAGGTACTTCCCCTCCCACCCATGGGCTCAACACACATTGCTTTACTTCAGTTAATAATAGTATTATTTTTGCTTATCATTTTTTGCACAATTTTTCAGGTCAAAACAATTGTATATTGCACTAAAAATTATTTACAAAATACACACACAATATACAGTAATACAGTGCTGCAACTTTCATGTCAACTTTCCGTTTCAACTATCATAGAATAACTTTCAAGGTCTTTATGAGTTTTCTCCAGTCTTTTACAGTTTTCACGCTAACCCCTAGCTCTGCGGCTAATTTGACTAGAGACTCACCACAATCTAAACGTTGTAAGATACTAAGTAGATAACATTTTTTGTTGAAGAGAAACACACACGTACATTTTTGAGAAGCCGTAACACTTTTATTATACGCACAACACAGTTAATCACCAATGTTTCAGTAATCAAAAAAACAAAAACAATAAAGTAGAGCAACGTTCACATTGACAATCAGAACACAAGTGGTAGTTTTAAAAGAAAAACAATGGTAAACCTGATAAGTCAGTTTTCATATTAATACTTGCGCCCTGGCTCTGACATTGCCAGGAAATGACAGTCAGGCTCATTGTCTGACATCGAGGAATTGGATAACCCAAGGTCAGATAGGAGGGGTTCTACTGTATCTTCTTGGTCTTCCATGTTTAGCTTGAATAATACACACTGCTGCAGCAAAAGCAACCTCTTCCGCACTCGAAATTTTACACACTGTCTAATATTTTAATTGCAATTTACTAAGCTAACTAACCAATTTATTGTTGGCAATGTGTAGACGTGGCTTTACAATGAAACTTATTTCATTTGCTCACCTTATTATAAACCGGTGATGACAGCAGCTCTCTTTTGTCCATCTTATTTTTTCTCTGGATAGACCTAAATTATAATTACCTTTGGAATCTTTTTACTTTCAACTTAATTTTCTCAGAGAAGAAATGATAGAGTGACTGTTGTTAGTTTTTGGTTTTCTTTACACGTTCTGTAAAAGATGGAAAACATTTAAGTCAAATATTAGTGTAGGCGTACTTAAATTATTTTAAATAATAAGTATAAGTAAATACTACTGAATATAAATATTACTAATATTATAAGCCACAGTTGCGAAAAGAATGTAATTAAATTTATTAAAGTAACTAAGTACAGTATTTTCATTATAGAGCAATATATTTTGTTGTTGATAGATCAGGGAGCCTATGATTATCCTATTCATAGATGCACTTCTCCCTTCAGTAATTAAATTAATCGTTATGCGATAGCTACTGGGAAGTAAAAGGAAATCTTGGGTCAACAATGAGGTTCAATAAGTTAACCTCCCTGTACTTGTTAATGAGAATGAATTGGGTGGGAAAGGATTATGCCTGCTTTGATTTGTAAGGCACAAAAAACTGGTAGGCAACTGAACTTAGATTTCTTTTCAATCATCACAAGAGCTAGCTGCCTTGCCATGATTACATCAATAATCATCATGCATTATCTCAGCCACTCCTGGTGAGCAATTGATGTTGTTCATTATTACACACATAAACCTCCGAAACTCATATACACCTCCCTTAGTAATACCTAAAGCGGCAAGAGAATAATTAGAGTCCAAAGGAGTTGGTGTACTATTTTATGGCTTCCATGCTAGTGTATGACTTACGATAAACATTGTCAAAAAATAAATTCCACAACATCTCTAAGATAAATAATGAACAATATAACGTATATCTGTATGTTATAAATTGCTGATTTATCTGGATAAATTTCTGAATTGCAGTAATTTAAAGTTAATACAAGTGGCTGTGATGAGTAACAGATTTGATGACACATAGCTTTTTCACTGAAAACACCAGCTGTTATCATTGTACAGGATCAATAAGTAATATATAAGCCAGGGGTTAGATACTAAACACCACCAATTATTGTGTCAAGATATTGTTTGGGAAAGAACTGACAATGTTAACATTTCAAGGCACATAGTATAATCATTTAAGACATAAGACATTTATTAATATTTTTTGCTAAAATTCCATAGACCTAATATTCCATCAGTTTGATAGCCTATAATTTTCACTCTGCCAACAGCTGCTTTTAGACTATGCAGCCTACAAGGTTTCAGAATAATTTAACAATTCAGCCAGTTATTAACTCTAAATATTAACACTTATGTAATATAAAAGTGTTAATGTACATCAGGCTATCCTCTAGCCTATATTATAGGCTATAGCCTATATAGATATCAAAGCAAACTTCAGATACTGACTCAATATGCAAATGTAGTATAATCTGCAGTGCCTGCAGTCAATTTCAAGCCTTGAATAGATAGGTTAAAATAAGTGTATTTTTGTAATACAGTATCTATATTTATTTATATTTATGAGGCTATTCCATGTTATCCAAATTACAAGCCTAATACTTCAACTACAGCCTTCTAAACAGTTTTTTCTGTAGATCGTAGGATTTATGTTCATATTCATATATTTAGGTCTATCTAAATAACGATTCTAGAGGCCTTTACATACAGTAAATAAGTAACATACTTTAAAAAATTACTTTAACGAGGAAAGGAATTCACAAAGAATACAATTTTTAAAAGAATTTTAACCTAAAATACAGAAATAAATAATAATTATTTGTTTGAGCCTTCATGATTTAAAAGTAAGAGTTGGAATATGCACCTTAAACCTCATCACCACAAACACTAGTAACATAAATTATCACCATGTACCTCATAACTTATGTAAACAAACAAAAAGCGATGACATATCAACTCCTCATTTCATGATTACAAACAAGAACATGGTAACCACGGTAACAGGACACAAAATATGGATGCTTGAAGATAAGAATTATGAAACAGCTGTTTATGTATCATTGGTCTAAGAGGAATGATTATATTCATTACAGTATCTATAATCATTTTATAGTTTATAGTTTATCAGTTAATACTTTACAGTTTTAGCCCTCCCTTGTTCATATACATGAAGTATGAAATTGATAACTTATTGGAGAGGAAGACACGATAATGAATTAATTATACCGGGACTCCAAAGTTTTCAGTCGTCCTGATTAAAAGTTATGTATTATCAGTGAGTATAAAGGGTTACCCTTTATACTTACTGGTATTATTAAGTTGTTTCATCGGGAGGTTGCCTTGCTGTTGCCTTCTTATTTATTTATTATTTAACCTTTGTTTGCCCTTTTTTGAACCATAAATGCAAAGGACTACTACTAAATAATTAATCTATCGAATAGACATAATTATAATTTGAAACATATTTTAAATCAAATTAACTTAAAGACATAATTAATTCTTTTAACCATGAAAAAGAATGGTTAAAAGCCCATTTTATACCTTTTAGCGAATTTCCCATAGGGAAGAAGCTATTACCGTAGGTCTCATGGCGAGACTTAAGCCCGGGACCATGTTATTTTTTCTTCTTTATCAAGTGCCGTTGATCAAGTACAAACAAGAAATAGTTGTCACAATTACAAAAAATATATAACTATATCCTTTGTTGAGTAATATGGATTACAAGCCAGGAATATACTCACCTTAAATATCCAAGGAATGTTGTGCAATATTTCACACAGTGTATTTTGTGATTTTGTCAATGCAATGTGAGGTGGTGTTGTAGTTTTTGTGTGTGTGTGTGAAATCTGTGTAAAAATATATAATGTTATTTTTTGTGTAGACTAATATGTTATAAATGTATAAATTAATAACTGTACATAGGTTAATAAAAAACAATATCGTTAAAATATATATATATGTTTTTTGGTGTTGTGTGTGTGGTGGTGTGTGTATAACATGATAACTCTCGTAAAAATGGTCCGATCGAGACCAAATTTGGTAGAGACGTGTATTCCTACAAATGCTCGGACGAGTTCGTAAACCAGACATATCGGTCAATGGGAAACGGGTAGTTTGGGGGGGTTTTGTACCCCAAAATGGTGTTTTTCACATGTAATGTTTAAAAATTTATAATTTTATATTTCACCATTGGAATCAGCTTAAAAAACTACACAATTAAGTTCCTTAAAGTTTTTCTTTATCTCCAACGGTTACCGAGATATTAAAAATCTAAACACAGTATTTTGTATTAAAGGGCTCCAATGTTAATCTTATGGAGGATAGGGAAAAATTAATATTTCCTATAATAATCAATATTTTTGGATAAAACTTGATATTTAGCTTCATGTGGTTGAGGTCTATCCATTTATGCTTAAAAATCATAGTTTATCTGTTTATCATCGCAGCAAACCTACATACTTACTTTTTCCCATGTTATTCATATAGGGAATAGGCAAACTCCTGTATTTATGGACAGATGTTCATGAAAGTTGGTATAAATGTTAAAAATAAAAGTTATTTATGGTAGAAACACCTACTTACAGTATTCCTCACAGCAGCAAACCTGCACACTCTTTCCCATGTCAATGTTATGGAGAATAGGCAAATAATTCTCATGTTTATGGACAGATTTTTATAAAACTTGTCATATATTATTATTATTATCTTATTGATTTGGAAATTCGCTGAGTACGCAGGTCTGCTGTGACGGGGGTATTTTTATAATACAGTAATATCAATAATTGATACCCTATCAATCAGATCAGCAGTTTACAGGTAAAAAATACACTTTAACACAGGCAATTTTTATGTACGAATAGATTTGTTCATTTAATCAATTTCAAGCAATATTTTACATGGATATGTCTTAGCTCTGGGGGGGGGTGTTGGCAAATGGAAGACCAAAATTTGAAACAGTGACTTCATATATGTGTTAAGTGACGTCATATGGCTATAACGGCAGCTGTTTAGAGGAACTGAAAATATTCAATTTGTCATATCGATGATCTCAACTATTTCTCACAGGAATGTAAATTCAATTATTTTTTATTTTGACCTGTACATCTATTTATTTTAATCCAGCTTTATGAATTGTTACATATATATAATCATAATTTCATCTAAAGGCTACTCTTGTGGACCAAACACCTCTACCACCTAACAATGGCAATCAGTGTTGCAAACTTAACCACAGGGACTGCTACCGAGCGGAAGTCAAGTTCAGAAGCCCCCGCGTTCACGCCTACGGACAGTGCTGCACTCTAGTGAGGAATTTAACAACCTCTGTCATTCGAGATGAAGGTGTGAGGTGCGGAGGTACTCAACCCGCGGTCCCGTTTAAATGGCTAGCCTAAACCAACACTTCACATCTTCTGGTAAGTGGGTTACTGAAGATGTCGTGTGACAACTAACAAACATAATTTTTCAGCTATAATAAAATAAACTTAAACAATACTCTCAGGTTACGCCTTCTCTAATTATAGCTGTGATGTCAAAATAGCTCCCACATCCTTTGCGGACCCTCCTCTTTTAAACTGACTACGCAACACGAACAATCGGTTTGGAAATAATTAAGTTATACCATTTCTGAGAGGAAAATGTCAAATCATTAGCACTTTTCAAAGATATTTCAAACTAACAAGCCAGTTATTGCAAGTACAGTATTTATAAATAGATTTCACGAGTTTAACTCCTAAACCGTTTAAAATATTCGTATATCGTGTAGATATGTGTCGATTTTCACCCACAAATTTGTCGGTGAATCTACATAATTGAGGTGTCTATGGTCGGTATTGCACCTACAAAATTAAGACATCGTGCATAAAATATTTTGTGTCAAATAAAACAATAAATAATTAGAGATATTTTTCATAGAAAACATAAGTCACAGTACCCGATAGTGAGGCTAATTTATATACACTATTTTTCACCTCTTAAAATTTAAATACCTATTTTCCTATTATTACTATATTTTATTAGTTATTCAGTTCCTTAAACGATTTATGGCATATGTAGGCTCAACGATCATTAGGCCCCTAAGTCAATTTAAATCTTTGAAGACATTGACCCACATTTATACATAATAGTCTAATACATTCTTCTCTTTTAGTATGCCATATTGGTTTAAATATATTTAAAGAAACGCATTTCAATACTATCGTAATGCTGTGACAAGGAAGATATCTAAACTTTGATCAGGACTCGACAAAGAATTTGAACGGTTTATAAAAAGATGCCAGCCAGCGCTATCTGCAGCCAGCGGCATGCAACTGCAGCTGTTATCTCGGCAAACATTACTGTATGGTGATGAGTGTCGTCTGACAAGGTTGGATATCATACCGGTACAGGTTTTTAACATTTCAGTGACTAGCATTACTTAATATTTTACCTAATGTCAAATATACAATTCGAACAATTAATTTAACTTAGCCTCTCTTGTTTTTATTTCCAGAAATGGGATGATTATTTTTTAAACAATAAATTATTAAATTATATTTAAATAAACTTTGAAGAATATGATAGGTTTATTACACATAGTCTTTTTTAAATTAACTTAAGGGAGAAAGTATGTGTCAGTCCATTGAAACCGTTTATTTATTCTGTGATTTAAATTTTCGTAGCTTCTTAAATTCCAAGAGAGTTGTAACCTTTAGATTAGATCATTGAAATGGCAACCATACCCAATGTAGGTATTTTAAGCCACGTATGAATGAGGATTGAGTGTAGGATGATTGTGGCGCAATCTTGTAGTCTTGTTACTGACTAAGGCTTACATTACATGTTCCTTAGACAGGACTGTTAATTAATAGCTCAACAGCCGATGGCAACTAATGGACCTACAGTTTAACGTGGAATCCGAACCACTGCCTCTGAATTACGAATTGGTCTAATTATTAGGATAGGCTTTGCGGATTAACGTAGTATTCAATAGTGCGGACGTTACTCCACACAAGAGAACAATACACCCACCGACCATCTCTCACAACTATCCACAATTCGTGACCTCCAAGTAACTGGATAACAGGACGTCGCCACCGTCCCAGTCATTTTTTTTATAGCAGAGCCTGCGTGCGGTATCAAAACTAATTAGGTATATCACGATGTTGCTACGCTCATAAATTTGTTATATTTAAAACCTACAAGGTTTTAAATATAACCTCGACAGCGTAATGTGGAGGTAAGTGCGTTCACAAATTAATGCGTTACTCGTTAATGAAAAATAACTCAAATAGTATCGACAAAAATAGTAAATAACTCATCAAATATGCATGCATGCAAAGTTTCTAAAAATGTTAAGCCTAAGCCTACATATAAATTATTGCACGGGTTTTGTGTGTTTGATTATTTACTAGCTGACCTGGCGAACTTCGAAACGCCTAACATTAAATACATGTTAACTTTAAGATTGGCCATGTTCTGAAGTCGAATAGCATTACGGCTTCATTGTGAAAGGTTATATATTCTGGGTCGTGGCATAGTGAATAACAATACTGAAACAATAAGACATATTAATAAATTATCAAAAAACAAATAAATCTGAGTGGATTGATTCACAATTTTCTAATCAAACCTAAACCCAAACTAAACCTAACTGTAATACGGTTTTTATTATAATACAGTTGATTATTATAATAAATGTAATACGTATAAACATTTTTATTATTTTTTATTTGGCCAACATATAAACACGTGGCTTTTAATCAGACAGAAAATAGAAAATATAAACATATAATCCCCAAAAACCGTAAATTACTAACGTGGTGAATAAAGCAGTTAATTTGTTACAGTATATATTTAATTCACAGTTTTACATTAATGAATGATTCAGATGGCATTGGATAGTAAAGCATGTTGCTAATGGAAACCAAACCAAATAGCTGTAGCTTAAGAAATAAAATGTTTTGATTGTAGGCAATTTGCAAACAAACCTCCCCATAAGAATAACATTATACATTTAAAACGCCATAAAATGGAAACTTATGGAGTTTTCGAAAACATTTTTGCTAAAACCTTTCCGGACACATATAGAGCAACTTCTTAAAATTTCATGGCGATCGGATGAGTAGTTTGGCAACACATAAAGCACAGACATACATACATTCATTTTTATATAGAGAGATCTAAAGACGAAGATTTAAATTGGAAAATAAAACACTGTCAAACAAAACTGTCCTCCTCTATTGGATAGCATGACCCTGACGACAACGAGGCTGACACCCAAGCATTAGAAGCCTAACCAAATTAAACCCTCCTTGTCAATAAATAACGCAGTGTTCCTTGCAACAGAGACATGCGCGCATTCCTCTGTCCTAGTCAACCCAGAAAGTAAAAGATATTTAAATCTACAACTGAATTCCCAATAAATAGTTTGACTAGTAATATAACTCTTGAATAGGCATTCAATTCTTTAAAGACAATCTAAATATCATAAAAAAAACAAAAAATAACCATACTATTTCTGAAAATAACAACAAGAAAAAAAGAGTTAAATTAATTCTTAGAATTTTATGGGGGGGAATCCCCTCCGGTTGTTCCAAGCTCTTTTGAGTAATTCTGTTGGGTGATGTGACCTTACGTTTCATAGAAAACTGTTGAAAAATAAGAAGGAAATTAATTTTTTTAATATTCTCTATAAGAATAACATTGGGTGCTCTCAGACAACGTACTGCGTTTATAGTGGACAGTAAATTTAACTTTTCTCTGGACCGTTACTTGTAGACTCTGTTTCTCTGCTACTCTGCTTATTCTGTTACTCTGTTCACTATAAACTGTCAAATTTTAATAAAAATCGTTAGAGCCGTTTTTGCGAAATTTGGTGTTTTCACGTTTTTTTTAACAAAAAACGAATTTCAACGAAAAATTCAAAACAATTAAAAAACATCTAGAGATACGGTGAATATACACATACATACCTACATTCCAAATTTCATCTAAATCGGACCAACTGGTCAGGCTGTGGTTCTGTACACATCCATACACACGCATACACTTTCTCCATATACTATGGAGAAAGTAAAAATAAATGTATCTATCCCATGTATGTCCTTTATGCGTTGACAAATCACTCATCCGATCGTCATGAAATTGTAGGAAGTCACTCCATAAGTTTCCATTTTATGACGTATTAAATTTATAATGTTAACCTTATGGGGAATGAGTTTGTTTACAAGTATTATAAAATCGAAACATTTGATTTCTTAAGCTACACCTGTTTGGTTTATTCTTATTAGCAATATGCCCTACTATCTAAAGCCATCTGAATCATTTATTAATGTAAAACTAAGAAGTAAATGTGATGTACAAAATGAGCAGCTTTATTCGCCAATTATAAGTTAACGGGTTTGGAGATTATTGATTTATAATTTTTATTTTCTATCTAATTAAAAGTCACGTGTTTATATGTTGGCCAAATAAAAAATAAGTACAATTTTCTTACATATTACGTTTATTATAATAATCACCTGTTGTTTATCTTTCCTATAAAAGCCGTATTACAGTTAGGTTTGGTTTAGAAGGTTGGATTTGAAAATTGTGAATCAATCCACTCAGATTTATTTATTTTGTGGGAATGTTATGAACATATCTCATCGTTTCAGTATGGTTATTCACTATGCTGCGACCCTAAAGAACTATCTTTCACAACGAAGCCGTAATGCTATTCGACTTCAGAACATGACCAATCTTAAAGTTAACATGTATTTACTGTTAGGCGCTACGAAGTTCGCCGGGTCATCTAGTTAATAAATAAATTAAAGCACCCCAGGAGTCCTGCGTTTCGCAGGGAGTAGGTGTGTATCAAGAGAACCTACTCCTTGAGGAAGCAGGACGTTTTATGGGTCCTGCGTAGAGGACTCCCGGGGTGCTCAAAAAGTGAGAGTAGCTTAATAATTTTCTATTATATTAGGCCTGCACGGCTATTTTTAATTTGGTGTATCTAAGATGGGGGTTTTGCCTTCACTTTATTTTAAACGTGCATACTGTACTAATATTCTTCTAATTATCACCTACTACTACTACACTGTTAATTTTATTTCACTCTAATTTGGCCTAATCGGGTTGTTTATTTAGAGCTAATTAATAAATGGACTAATTATTTGCCAGTATTATCCCCCCTGAATTCAATTTATTATGCTAACATGTTAACAGTACGTATATAATTATAACAATGAAAAGGCTTTGTGCAAAGTCCTAGAAGTAAATTTTCTTTTAAGTAAAGATTATGAACAGCTCATTATTCTGCAATCTGAAAACTATTTCATCGTGTTTGAGTATATCCAGTTGCGCAAACAAAGATAGTCTGGCTGCAATTAGATGGCGTGAGTAATCCAAGCATTGCTTCACGTTCATCACTTTTATTTTCGGCGTTATGAAGATTTCTCTTTCTCCAGAAAATTATGTTATAATATCAGTTTGGTTTATTTCCTAAATAATAAGTAATAAATAATACGGTTAGAAACCAACTCCTTCTACCAAGTTCTAATTTGGCCAAGACTCATCTTAAAGAATTTTTTATTCGTAATAGGAGAAGCTCAATCATCAGGATTAAATTTCAACATCGGCTAAAAGAATATTAAAATTATTCTTTTAACGCTTGATAACATGCTCAATTTTCATCTTCACATAAACATGTATGCAGTAAAGTAAGTTCTGGAATTTTTATCTTGCGCAGACTTCAACGCATTTGCAATAAATTTCTTTTTATGGTTTATTATGGAGTCATCGTTTCATATATGAACGTATGCTGTTTCAATATGGGGTGCTGATTGCTCAAAAACTAAGCCTATTCTCATCGTTTAAAAGAGAGCAATCAGATTTATATATAATGTTCCATAAAGACAAACTTGCCGTTCCTCAACCATCAACAATAACATTATAACTGTCCCATCCGTATTTACATTCTTAATACGTTCGTTTTTTAAACAGAATACTAGACAACTAGACAAAAGGTTTTCTTCACAGTTACCAATTCACAAAACCACATTTTAAAAACCCCATCCTTTCAGATGAAAGGTGGTTGAATAATGAAATTCAGCAATTTCCTTTCATCTAAACTGCGAACACAATCAAATACTGCAATATTTAATCGTAATCTAAAAAGTGCTCTTTAAAAAAAAGCTTATTACGGTTTTGATGAGTATATGCGTGATGATATGGGGAATATTTTAAACAATAAATAGGAAATGAATTATTTTATATTCATACAGTACTCTTATAACTATGTATAATTATTTTATTGAATCTGTTAGTGTAAGTGGACTCATTCAATGCTTGAATGCAAGTTTCAGAATAAAGAATTTGTCATTTGTCAATCATAAATACCAACGACGTCCGATTACAAATTTTCCTTTGAGTTGTGGAAGAGTAGACGGTAAGATAGATAACTCGCTGTGGAATGTTATCAGGTAAAAGATAACATCAATATCAATAATGGACTATCAGCTCAAACTATTTCATAAAATAATAGTTTCAAGTTTCTACGATTTTTTTAGAATTGTCTATTTTTCCTCCAGCGTAAACAAAACGTTTATCGACAAGACAAACTAAAGTGTAAAGACAACTTCTATTTCAGAAAGTATTTTATTCTATTTCGCTGATATGCGAATTACGTTGTTCTTATTCTGTGGTTGGTTCAATACTCACATTTGAGGTTAGCCACTAAAACGCACTATCCTTATGGATAAATCATCTGATTTTGCATTTCATTATATAATGACATAATGACATTACTTTTGTCAAATTCTGAACTCTGATTGGTCTAGAACCTGTATCGTTATGAACAAATTATGAAACGGTTTTCAATTTCCGTTTAATAATGAGCCTCTTAATGATGTTACTTTCAGTATTATTGGTACTTTTTGCAATGGTCGTAGATAAACTTTTTCACGCAATAAAATTCTAGACACATAAATTTTAAACGGAAGCTAATGGGAGATAGAATGTGCTATTGCGATAAACGTATCGGACCGCGTTTACAACGGGCATAAATAATTAATTATGATACTATTCCGTGTAGACCTACCTTAAAGTAAAAATTCAAAAGACTTATTTAGTTTAAGCTGGTTTTGATGTCGATGGTTAAATTATTAATTGACTCTGTTTATTTTGTTTCGCTTGAAAGTAAAAGTTTGTTAAAAAATTATAAACACTTTTTATCCGTCTTTCTATATACGTGCATATATGCACTGACCCGAAAACCAAATTTATGATCCGATTTTGTGCATTTTTTACAGTACAAGTGTTCAATTTTGTAATACCTAGATTGTTTTTATTTTGAATGGTATGTTCACTCCCAAAAGCCAATAAACCCGAAAACATAGTATCTACCAAAAGGAACTTACAGAGTTTTAAGTTTTATTAAAAAAATAGAGAAATTACAAGGAAATATTTGGGGATAATCGATTTTTTTTTATTTCTTAACCTCTAATTAGAAAATGGCGCGTAAAAAGCCACTTAGCAAACATTTTCGAAACATTTTTGGTTGTGTTAAAACGAAAAAAGAATATAAAAGTTTTTATTAGGGCCTACAGTGAATTTATTAATGTTATATAAGTTATTTTAAAGTGAGAAAATTTGTTCAATTATACGGTTTATTTTAAATTAACCTTATATATTATAGGTTAAAATATAGCGTTGTTATTGAAGCAGTTTTACAACGTTTGCGTTTTGTTACAGCGACATAACGAGCCCGACCGAGGATTTACCGAAAGGTTTAACCTCTAATACGATTTACGACTTATATTTCGAACCCGAATTTCAAGGTAAGTGACAAAAATAATAAATCATAAACCTTAATTGCTTCAGTTGACCTCGAATATGAAACATTGAAATGTTAAAAAATGTAATACAATTACATAATGTAATACAATTTATTTTTGTTCTGACCCACGTCGTAAAAATGTTTATATTTACTTCCCAGTTGGAAATAGGTTAGATCATGGATATGACGAAAGGAATGTTTCCAGTTCATCTAAACAGCTGTTCTTATTATTATATGTTAAAAATTCAATACAAAAACTCTGGTAGTTTCTATGGAAACCTGTTGCAAATTGACATGGATATGTCTTAGCTCTGGGCGGAGGCGTGTAGGTGATTTTTAAGATGGAAAACATGTAACAGGTTTCCATTGAAACCACCAGAGATATTGTATTGATTTTTTAATACCGAAGAATAAGAACGGCTGTTTAGATGAAGTGAAAATATTACCTTTAGACATGATATCCATGATCTAAGCTATTTCCCACAGGGAAGTAAATACAAACATTTTTTATCTTACAAATTGCCAACACCTCCCCCCCACAGAGCTAAGACATATCCATGTCAAAATGTTTCAATGAATTTACTTACGTTTCTACGTTCTAAAGTATACTGTGCTGTGCTATATATTTTTATCATGTTGGCAACAGGTGGAATAATAAAGGTTAATTGAAATATGATTATAATTAATTAATAAATCTATTATAAGTTTAATTTTAATTTATGAAGAAAAGTGTCTTGGATATAATGTATAAGGACATAATATTATATACGAGTCATTGTCAACAATAAATTAGTAATTAACTATTTTGAACCTAAATGGAATGTTTTGCATGTTTTGTCCTCATGCAGTGAGAGCAGCGATTGTAGCCGGTGCGTCGCAACACACAATAGTGCGCTGCGCGTCCGAACGGAAGCGCGGGGTTTGTGACGTCATAGCGGTTGTAGCTGCTGCCAGCGGCTATTTGGAGCTTGCATTACAGTATACACGACGGGCCGTTCCAGGTCCATTCATCAAGCGATAACAGACCACTGGCAGTGGCGGGTCGCGTGTAAACAAACTACGTACAGTACAGTAGGGGCCTCTTGCGAACTAGTAATCTTCATATCTGTTATATGGAAATCCTGTAGCTACTGGTTGTTGTTAATTGGGGGGATTTTTAGGGTGGGATTATCATATTGTCACAACCCACATGATTACATCCTACGAGTGCACTCGAATGATGAGGTTTATTGTGATACAAGCCGGCTGCATAGTATGTATTCAGTGTGCATACGATAATAGGAATGAGATAGGAAGATACGGGCTAGGTAGCCTGGAATTTAAACTAATCTAGAGGTAGGTCCCCTGTCTTGTTGAATCTCTTGTTTTTTACAGTCTTTTTAGGGGGTTTAATTTTTTATCGCACACTAACAGCTGCCGGGACTGTGGGACTCACACCTACTAAAAGGACACCTCATTTCCGAGGGAATAGCCCGAAGGCTAACCCCATAGTAGCTGCCTCATTAGGGACTACTTCTAAAGCTAAACCTGAGCTAAGCCGATCCAGATCGGACCTCTTGACCTTCAAGATATACTCAGCGAAGCTGGCGATTCGGTTTCAGTTCTTTGCAGAACGGAGCATTGTTTCCACGAATGACTCAGGGCTCAGAGGCCCAACTTCGGACACTAAAGAGACTCGACGGTTGTGCCACCTGGCACAAGGGAAGATGGTATGCTCTGCGGTATATGCGACCACGGGACAGTAGAGGCAGTGTGGGATGTCCTTGCCGTGTTCAAAAACATTCGAAATTACCCGTGATCAGAAAGAAACTGGCCCACGTAGTACCCATCATCTCATATTTAAGATTTCTATATTACTAAAGATTATCCAGATTTCGAAATTCTATGATGTTCACAAATGATGACACACAAAATTATGTTCACTTGGAATGCAACTGTCAGTATTGATGCCTAAAACTGTCAAAGGTTAGCTGGAATCCCATACCGGAGATAGCTACAGCATTAATTCAGGCCCGTATTACACTGTAAAATATTTTACAAAGCATATTTTATCAAAGTTATTTGACAAAGATCTTTGATAGTGCAATATGCCATAAAATATTTATGTAAACTTATTTCATAAATTTAATAGGTTGGTAATACATTTTATAAAAGTTGAAGAAGTAAATTAACCCAAATGAATATGAGGTTAGTTTAGATTACGAAATGGCCACAAATATGCTCAGTTGGCCTGTTGGAACAACAAAACTATTAATTTCTGAGTATTGGCCTGTTGGAACAACAAAACTATTAATTTCTTAGTATGAATACCACGAAATGCTTTTCAATGCAAAACATGATGACTATAAAAACCGAAACAAAAGGCATGCTATTTACAAAACTATTGCAGATGTTATAAACACAGTTAAACCTGATTATACAGCTCAAGACATTAAAAAGAAAGTAAATAGACTTAGAAGCCAATATTTAATTTGGTGTAAACATGCTTGCGTCGGCGATATTGCCTTTTCTTCCATAAAGAATCCAATATACAAGTATATGACATATACTTGTAATTTTTTTTAATAAAAATTCATTTATTCAATTATTATATAATGCTACGTCATCCATTACTAGGATTCAATGAGGTTTTGGTACATAAACAAACTTAAAACCAACACTTGATCAACTATAAAAATTGACATCTTTTGCAAAAATATTTTACGTAATGTAATCTACAGTCAAATGTCTTTTATAAAATATCCATCATCAAATATTTTATAAAATGTTTTACAGTGTAATACGGGCCTAAGGGCGAGAGTTCACGAAATTTTAGCACATATTTTTTTAATGTTTTCATTTCTTATTGTTAACCCATGTATAAATGGATCGTTCTACATTTACGGATGAGTATCGGTAGCTATTTAATATTTGGTGTGTGTATGTGTGTGGACATGCAGGGGCTACTTCACAAGAACTCGTAACAGGTATCGACGAAATAATCAGAAGCGTAAACATGCAATTGTGTCGTTTTCAAAACAACATTATCAAATACTTAATCAGAAAAAGCATATTGTCTGGCATATTACGAATTTGGAGGTACTCAGTGTTGTTTCGACGTACCGATACCACTGAGTACGAGAGCTGGTCCCAACACCAACACTCGTTCCGGGTTAGGTAACTCTAGGCGCGGCTTCAATGTATGCAAAAAGAAACACCACGAGCCCATTGTGTAGCGTCGCGATCTTTTTGCACGTTCGACGCCTGTTTCAAGGTCGCCAATTTTTCTGTTAACCGTGGTCCAAGTTTATTCCTTAAATAAAATTAATTAATCTTCCTTAAATAACACATACACACTACCGTGTACTAGCAGTTGACAACTGTCTGACAGTTGGAAGTTACTAAAAACTATATCGCTCATATGTTATCGCACTTAACTCTGAGAGACACTTTCGATTGTGATAGCTAATTTATGATACTTATTATATACCTCTAAAAAAATTATGTCACTGTTTAATATTAATAAAAATAACATTTAATACATTTAACGTTTCAGCGAATTTCCCATAGGGAAGAAGCTATTACCGCAGGTTTCATGGTAAGACTTAAGCCCGGGACCATGTTATTTTTTCGTCTTTAGGTGCCCAGGGACCAAAAACAATAATCGTTAAAATCAAAACAGTACGTTGTATTTTGGGGCTCCAATGTTAATCTTATGGAGGATAAAGAAAAAATAATGTTTCACTTATTAACCAATAATTTTGGACGCAGGTTTATATTTAGCTTCATGTGGGATCCATCCAATTATGCTTAAAAATCATAGTTTATGTGTTTATTATGGTAGCTGAACTGCATAATCTTTTCCCATGTTAATCATGTAGAGAATAGGCAAACTGCTTTATTTATGGACAGATGTTGATGAAAGTTGGTATAAATGTTAAAAATAAAAATTGTTTATGGTATAAATGCCTACTTTCAGTGTTCCTCACAGCCGCAAACCTGCATACTCTTTCCCATGTTAATCTTATGGAGAATAGGCAAATAATTCTCATGTTAATGGACAGATTTTAATGAAACTCGTTATATATTATTATATTATTGATTTGGAAATTCGCTGAGTACGCAGGTCTGCTGCGACGGGGGGTATTAAATGATGTAGGCTACAGTAACCAGCGACGTACGATTTCACCGTCTAGCCTGATGATTATGAGCACAGGCTTTAGTCGTTGGACAAATAAGAAGGTGCATGAGTCACCGCAGTTGCCCGCTGAATACATAACACATGTACGAGTACATACATCTATCGTCGTCGTTCATTATGTCTACGCTCTTGAACGTTATAACATCATTTTAACTTAACATTTAGTAATTAGATTCGTCGTAGGCTTCTTCTCCTTTGTGAGTTTTTAAAGATATCACGTGTGGACCGAGCGTTTGGTAAAACATATAAACGTGTATGAAAAAAGTAACTCGACAGAGAACAATTTGTTGTTAATTGATTATATTTTATGTTTTCAAATAATTAAAATATAGTGTACAAATAAACATTTATGCATATGTATTATATGACGTATATTATGCTACCTTTACCGATCCAAGTGTTAATATTACTCTCTACCCCTGTACTGTACTTACACAATAGGCCTGTACGGAGAAAGTATTGTTTACGTTGAAATGTTTGAATGTGAATTTCCAGTGGCTATTATTCGTTTTGGGGTCCGTTTAAACCAAAATACCCTTTCAGGAATATTTTCTGCAGGTTCGTTTTACAGAGCCAGGACCTACATTAGTTTTCCGATTCATATCAATTTTGGTACATATTCACCACACCTTTCTCCATGTTTACAGTTTTTTTAGATATTTCCCATAAAATATTACTATACTTATAGTATGAAGTGTGACAAAAAATTTCAGGAATATTTGAATAAATATGTTAAAGTTTTTTTATTTAGAACACGATAGGTTTATATTGCAGTTTTAGTGTACAGTAGTTCCTACATTTAAGTAGGAAATATGTGTTTTAAGCAGTTTGTTTTACATTTGGTTTCTAAGTACTGAAAGTAAGTGTGTGTTTTTATAATATGAATCATTGTCATTAAACGAATAATATGTTTTCCTTAGATCATTTTCTAATTAAATTCAACAGGAAAGAAATATTTTGAATTTAAGTTTCGCTACTAATTCGACCGTCGTTCTATGACAGAAGGCAACATCATGAACCGCCAGGCAAGATACTCAAGACGTTTTAACTACTGTAGGCTCTACTCCTGTAGTACAAACTTACTAAACTACTCCTGTAGTAGCCCAACCCATCCTCTGGAATGCAGACTATTATAGGAAGGAATGTCCGTTGCGCGACGGCTCAAGTCATCATTTCCAATAACCCAGCTTTCCGGTAGTTTTACCAGGCACTTCTTACGTATTTTATTTCCATTGAACTAGTAACATACCATAAAATGTTTTTACAGAAAAGTACATACTTCTATCACCTGCACAGCTTAGATTTTACCGAAATGCCATCAATTTTTAACTATCTTTCATATTTTACCGCATCTCAAGTCACTCAAGTAGAAATATGTTTTTTGTTCCTATAGATTAAGTCACTAAAACTCAACATATTTTTACACCTACTTGCTTTCCAAGAACTAAAAGTTGTGCCTCTTTTAATAAATTAAACCTCCGTACATTACGTGTACGCTTTTATATTTTTTTATAGAATTAATGTTATAAAAATAGAAACTTCTGATCTGGAACGTGGATCTGGGAATGATTATTCATAACGAAACGGGATAAGAAATTTAGTTTTCTTGCGGTATAATGTTTTATTTTGCTTCTTTCGCCGCCTCCCCCTTTATTTCCACTAATATGAACAATGTTATAAGGGGAAAGGAGAAATTATTGTAACAAGCTAAGCCTATACCATTAGTCAAATTTGATAAAAATCCCCCTATTCTCAAACAATTGTTATACTTTTGCGTTTTTTTAGGAAAAATTAGTACTACCGTAATCGTCATGACAAGACCTACAAACAGGGACAAGTTTTTTTCTATAATTAGGACGCAAGGAACTTAAAAACACTATCCATCCGGGTCTTGATAAAGGGGTGTTTAGGGGCGGTATTTTTCCCGTGAAATTGGAGTTTTCAAATTTTACTTACAATTTGTTAAATGTAATTTTTCTTAGCATCATTAAATCAACTAAACAATTTCGTACATTTTCAAGTGGCCCTTAATTTTATTCATTGAGGTTCCATGCGCAAGCGATACCGCTTCTTATATCATTCTTATAGGTATTCTTTACTCCTCATCCGTTTTGAATGAAATACAGGGTGACGGAAAGAATTGAAGGACGTGTTCTACTATAGTAAAATTGATGAAAAAAGTTTATACAAACATGGGTTCGGAAATGCTCCGTTAGCGAGACACGGCAAGCAAAAGATTTCGCCCGGATTTCAGTACCCCTGTTAAAATGAGGCCATACGGTTTTTGAGCGATAATTAAAGTGTGAAATGTAATGTATTTCATGTATAATGTACTAAAATATTGAACAAAAGTAGTCCCTGAACTGTAAGTCGAGTTGTTTTTAAGAACATGTTATCTGTTATTTTAGCAATAAACCAATAAATTTTTGAAATAAAATTGGTTTTGTAAAAAAACACTTCTTTCCCAAATTTTCTGTTTATTTTACATTAAACACACTACGTTTGACACTTAAACGCCCAAATAACCCCAGTATGGCCTCATTCAAATGGGCTACTGAAATTTCTTTTACTCGCTAAAGAAGCATTTCCGAACCAATGTTCATATAAACCTTTTTCTTAATTTTCACTAGCAGAACACATCCTTCAATTCTATCTACTTCTTAATGAATCGCCCTGAGTCCTATGGTATATTACTCATTAAACGCGACGAAATACGTTACTACTGTATTTGCTCTTGTGGAATCTTAAAACGAACATAGGCCCTTTAACTAAACGAATACTAATACGAAAGTATGTTTGACTGATATTTTTTAACAACAAAAGGCGCTCGGTCTACATACTAGAAGTTAAATAATTGTATGAGCGTTTTATTACAGATCTATTAAGAAAGAAAGAATGTGTCTTAGTTCAGTTTAATTGTATAACAATATGATTATGGGTCAGTATAGTAGGTTATTGTAGAAGGCTAAGTTCAGGGTTCAGTATTGTACGTTGGCCACTTTGCAGATGGCGGGTGGCGAGCTACGGCGCAGCTACACGCAGATGGACTTCTCCCTGAACCGCGTCAACATCCGACCCCAGATGCCTCAGTTCTTCCACCAACAGCCGTCCATGCAGGTAAACATTGGTAGTGGTAGGCCTTCCCTCGTCATAATATCAAGATCACCGGTTCTACACTGGACCAAAGCCTTTGTCCATTGGGCTATTAACACATCATCCAAATGAATTCGCTGGGATTTTCCAGTGACGAAGCTGCAAGTGATCAAATACATCACACTCTTCACTCATTGGCCTAACAATAACCACTTAGTGGTTGGGTCCGTGGCTCAAAAATATCATACACGTACTTGACTTGACTGGCTGTGGCCGGGGGGGGGGGTGTTAACAGACTACATAGCTTACTTCCAGTGGTAACTGACATAGAAAACTACATCAAGTATACCAGGAAATAGGTGCAACGTATTGTAATATAATATTATACAGTTTACAAGAAATTACAGAAGCTAAACATCCTAAAGACCTTCCTTGTCACTCAAGGAAGGTCACAAGAAGACACCTTTGAAATTTTATAGCTTAGAATTCCAAGCATGTTTTCTCTAAATCTACATAAAATAAATATTTGCCTTTTAAATTAGGCCACACATTGTGGATAGTTATTAAGTGATAGCTGGTGGTTGTGATTTTACCTGGTGCGGATTAAAGTCCGCACTATTGAATACTACGTTCATAATTAGACCTGTTTGTAATTCTGAGAAGAAATTGTGGTTCGGATCCTAGGTTAAACGTTAGGTGCCACTGGCTGTTAGGCTATTTCTTAACAGTTATGTCACAAAGAGAGTAAAAAGACTATAGGATCGCGCAACAAACACCTTACATTCACATCTCATTCATGCTTGGTTTATAATACCTACCAAAGACAATTGGAAACTACTGTATATATAAACGGGATCAGTGGACTGACACATACTCACTCCCATGACTAAATTTAAAAACGACAATCTGTAATAAAACTATCATATTCTTTAAAATTTATCTAAATATCATTTAATATTTTTTTATTTCGAAACAATCATCCAATTGCTGAAATAACAAAAGAATCAAAATTATATTTTTTGCACCCCCACTCCACCGGGTATACCAAGCTTTATTGAGTGAGTTTTGTTGGGTGTCGTGACCTTACGATGCATACAAATTTTAATGGAAAACGTAACGTACCTTTGGGAAATAAGGAAGAAATTGATTTTTTAATATTTTCCATAAGAATAGCATTGGGTGCTCTCAGACAACGACAAAGTACTGCGTTTATCATGAACAGTAAATTGAACTTTTATCTGTAACCGTTAGTCGTAGACAAATAGTTCAAAATACTGTTTGGTTTTTTGAGCTAGTTTTAATGGTGGTAGTCAAATCATACCTTACCCTTATTGTTTCGCGAAAAATTGAAAGAAAATTTCTTTATACATCTAAAAGCCCATAACTTTCGGACTGTCATCTTCACAGACATGCAGGAGGTGTCATATTATTTAGTACTCTATGCACTATAACCTTCTAAATTTTAATCAAAATCGTTAGAGCCATTTTTGAGAAATTTGGACGTTTTTAAGGGTGAACTACCCTTAAATCAAAAATTCAAATTTCGCTTGGAGTCAAGTTGAATATATATATACCAAATTTCATCTAAATTGTACCAATGGGGTAGTCTGTGACTTCGTAATTATTTAAGGTTATTTTGGATCTATGCATTGAATTAATGTTAGTTCATGCAAGTTCCAGTTACATTCTTCACTACTAATAGGTAACTTTCAAAATAAACATTTTTCTTTGTTAGGGGCACACAGCTGTTTTCACAAGCAGTGCTAATAAAAATGGCATCGCTGCCTTCAAAAAGGATGATACCGAAACAACACATGAGTGTATTATTGTTGTTAGGCCAAGGGGTATTCTGACTTCCGGACTCCTATTAAGTGAATTATACTTGTTATATATTCTACAACATTCAATATAGCCATTCAATATTTTATAATTATTGTAAAAAGGCTAGCGGTACTCGGTGCACATTGCTGCGCCCAAATTGAGTTTTTAAGACAAATAAAGCTATAATAATCACAGCTGTTAATTCTGCAAAACTAAATTTATAAAACCCGAACCCGATACTGCACCCTTTATGCACTCTGGGTCGGAGCTTTTTGGGCGGATTATCTCGAATTGTGAATCTACACCATTCCCAAAAACCCTTGAGTACACGTCATGAAAACTTTCAACAGGATCGGCCCATCCGTTTAGGAGTTAAATTACAAACACATGTACAGAAGATTTATATTTGAATATTCTTATTTGAATATTCACGATTTCTTACGAAAATATTATACGGACAAATCTGATAAAAAAATGAATAACTATTTATTCTCTGTGATAAAAACTATCAAACAAGACTTGTAAAAGGATACAAACTCGTATGCATAGTATCATATAAGTAAATGCATGCGCTATCATATAAAGAAACCGAACAGTAAAAAACGGCCGTAGGCTATCATAACAAATTAAAAGTTTAAGTACTATATATTTTATACGAGTAAGATCGTACTAATCGTAGCTGTTTTACCGATCACCTCAAATAATACCAGTTTTCTTTACTTCACCTCCTGGTCACAAATTATACTCTTAGCTATGAAAGCGAGGTTAGCCTACAATTTATTTTATTATATCTGACTGAACCTTCCCAAGTGCTTGAGAAAGAGGGAGATGTAGATGGTGAGACAGTAGGAAGTCTAGAGATCGTGAGAACAGATTTGTGAGATCCCACGACAACAATCTAGTGAGAGTAAGAACTCATTAGGGCTTATACTCATATTAATAAACATTCTACGGCCTATAATTACTAATATAAAACGATTTTTATACCTCACTTCTTCGGCCATGGTAATACTAAACATGTGTTATTGATTATGTCAGTCTGTTTTTGCAAGTGTTTAGTGGGACTCATAGTTTATTCTTAAAAAATACTAATTAGTTTGGGTTACAGTCAGAAAAAAGACCTGATACACAATATGGCTCGAGATGTCTTTTTCATAATTATTGCTCGGAACACTACTAACAAACTGCCGAGCTAACTGGAACATATTTTGAATGTTTAGCTAACAACCCCCCTCACAAATGTGAACTTGTAGGGTTTCCCCTTCACCCTGCCACACTTTTACATCATTAGTGTCACATTATACGGAATCAATAGCATAAACTAAGCGAAAAATATTTAAATGTAAAATGTTCTATATTTTACCATCGATATTAGTACATATAAAAGGTAGACAGTATTACTGTATGTATTACGAAAAAACTAACTTTTCAGTTATCCTGAAATATTATGCTCAATATATTGGGGTAAGCCATTTAAAACTACTTGGCAAAATAAAATTATAAATGTTGTTTCATCATTTTGATCGATGACATTCGTAGTTAAAAATTAAGGGTTTATTTGATTGCCAGTTCATCAAATATATTATCTAGTGATCGGTTGTATTAGAGTCAAAATTCATGGAGTACCCTTTCATTAATGCATGTTAGAGCACACATATATTGTGGTCAGACTCAGTAATTTAGCAGTTGGAACTAGCAATCTTACAAAGTACGGTATAGTAGCTGCAATATATTAGAAGTTAGTTTCTTACTCTATGTAGTGTTATAAGGAATGCAAAATCAGAATTTGGAATCACGGAATAGTACAAACACGAGGCAACTGTCAAACCAGCTGCACAGTAGTGAGTAGACATCCAGACAAGAGTACAAATTAAGTGATAAAATGGAACAGGTAAAAGAATATAACTGACACATGTTATATCATGTATAATTAATCTAATTTTATAGAACTTTCAATGATAGAATTTTTTCACAAACGTAATTTTTGGTCAATTATGTTCTTTATAAATGTATTTATCTAGGTTCACTTGAAACTCTCTTTCACATTTTAAATATATAACGTATTATACAGAATGTGAAAGAATAAGTTCAATAGACATAAGGCATGATGTAGTGTGTTAAATTAATTGATTACTTTATAAATATTTACAGTCGTATTTCATCTGTCGCCTGTACACCTGTACGATAGTTTTAAAGAAACTAATTACCACAGGCTTCCATATAGCAAACAATATCCGCATACACTACCAATAACCATTATTGGTTATACTTACCATAACAACTACAACTAAATAATATACTGTATTAGCTATGTAGCTAAGACAGGTTATTTTTCAGTTGTAGGGGGGGGTGTATTATTCAACAAAATGATGTCGTTTTGTTGGTATTTGCTTACAAAAGGTAGAAATTTCGCACCCGGTATCCACTATAATTTTTTCAAATCGATCTTAAATGAAAGTTTTTATCTTTCTAACCACACAATCCAGAAGATCCGCTCCGCGGAGGAACCGTTTTCCTAAGATTTTGGACTAAAACATGACACTCGGAAACCATCCCGTCTAGCTAAAACAAATCTATGTAAATTATTCACCACTACGACTTACCCTGCCTAGCCAAACTAAACGTGAAATAAGTAATATTCATCCTGACCTATTCCGACGTACAATAACAAAACATATGGCTTAGTAAATTTGAAATGCAGAGTTCGAGAGTCGAATTTCACGGGAACCGTTCGTAATTTTTGGGGACAAGTACAGTCCGTTGTATTTGCCCGTTTTCCCAGTTCAAAAGTTAATTGCGACTGGTTATTTAGTTTTATTTTTCGACCGATTTAAATGGTAATTTACCGTACACATCTTAAAATCAATATAGGCCTATTTCGCTACTTCACCGGCGAAACTCAGCACTGGCCTATTTCCTTTGGCAATGCCATTAAAGTATAAAATCAATATTCTATTCATCAGCTCTGCCTTAGTTACTTCAATTAGGCTATTAGTTGTTTGCCCTATGGAATTATGCGAAAATAGCTATCAACTTACAAAAAACTTTATTCTCATACTTTCAAAAAATTCGTAAGTTATAGGCTACCTCTTATTTATTGGCTGAAACATAATTATTAGATTAGATTAGATGTAAAAATGGTACGACTGATTAATCAGTTTTTTCATCAGTCTTTTCGCGCGAATCAAGGCGATACTTGCAAGTAGTTGGCAAAATATTGCAATTAATTTATTCAATAGTAGGCCTACTTTAATCGCTTATTGATATATTGTGCGCATATTGAGCTTTGGTAGGATGGAAAATTCTGAAAAAATGGACGTCCTAACCTTGAAGTCATGACTCGTGTGAAAATGCTACCAAAACCATCGATATGTTGCAACTGAGCATGTGCATCTGAGGTCTACCTTATCTTTTAGGCATTAATTGTTTTTCTGAATGAAAGTTTTTAAGAAATGAAGTAGTGCAGCAACGTTTACTGTATTAATGACATCAAACATCATCGTGTTAACAAATAAGCGTACAGTATTAAAATTTCATTTGGATCAAGTAAGCAACAATTAGGTTCCAAGCAAAAACATAAGTTACATCCTAAAAAATGTATGGTTTATAAAAAAGTTATCATACAGCCTATTCTTAATTATTTTTGAAAATAGGATCGATAAAAAATAAATTTTATACAGTGAGTGACATGTGCTTGATTGCCTAATAGTTCAGTTCTGCGTGCGCTTTCTGCTATTACTTATTCGTTTTTTACATTTAAGTTAAGAGTCTGCATCAGTGGTAGCCATCTTGGATTTTAGTCCCGTAAGAGCTATGTTAAATTCTGGCGCCTATATCTCCTTGACCTATTGTCATAAATTAACGGAAGAGGTGTCAAATTAAAGGTATTACAGTCCTCCAGGGCACCACCTTACAGAACTTCTTATTTTCGCTCTCAATAAAAAAAATTATTTATTTTGTAAAATATTCCTGGATTATTTTGTATCAAGTTAAATTTTTGAACATATTGAAAAGGTCATGCCCTTGAGCCACATCTCATCAATGCACTTCCAAAGTTTTACATTGATACTTTGATAATTAACGCCACTACAGACGCCAAAGTGAAGGTATGTTCCGTCAGAATTTAACATTGCCCTTGCGGGACTAAAATTCAAGATGCCTACCACTGATGCAGACTCTTAATACATTGGACGGGAGATTGGGAAGCTGTCCGCTATGAGCGCTAGACTCCTTTCCCTATCGTTCCGCGACACTTGACTTGTCGGCGTCTCGGCGCGCAGGAGTCGGAGTCGTGAGTTGGCGGCGGCGAGCGCGGGCGACGCTTCTTGTCCAGTTTCGTAATCAAGCGCACCTTCATACTTACGTGAATACTCTCTCTCTTTAGATAATTTAGTTTAGTCCGATTACCTTGCTGTGAAATTTCACAATTATTACTCTTAGTATTAATTTGGGCGAACTAAGAGTTTTATGTTTTCGTTCAGATTTAGTGAGAGTGCTGTTTAATAAACCCGTTCCCATCGAGGTACATAGTTTCACTTTTCCGTTAATATCCGCGTTATAAGTCAAACATGTGAGTATACCAAATATATTTCTGTTTTTCACTTAAAGTTTGATCTAATATTTATAAAATTAGTATTTTCATTATGTTATCCGCACCTCGTATTTTCCGTTTCAAATGTGAAACGTAATTAAAAGACTAGTTTCAGGCTTTTTGCCTGTTTTACAAACAGTCATAAATCGTATTTAAACATAACTGATTTAATTTCTAAGTAATTTTTAAAATAGTTTTCGTGCATACATTACTGCCATACACGCACGCGCTTCTCATCCTTCATTTCCATGGCGCCCACCTTGGAAATTACTATTTTATTTTAAATCTCTTAATGAAATAATTATTTTTATATAAACCACCATAGTATATTTTAACTCCAGATTAACGAAAGTATGTGACAATAGTTTTGTAAATTTTTTGTGACTCATGCCACATTATAACCAAACATAAAATGGAAATACAACACAAAATAATTGCTTTGAATAAACTAATTCACCCACTTCTGCAAATATAGTCAACCTAAAATAATTTACACATTCCTCAACTTGTTGCTGTTATTTTATGGGAGTATGCCTAACGACGTGTCAAAAAGGTTCAGTCTTCCGGTTCCTAGTTTTCACAACCAGTGAAAAGTTACGTCGTTTGTCTTATTTCCTATGAAACTGAACAGATTAAAATTTGATTAGTAAAGTTATTTTTCATTCAACTATCATGTGCAATCTCCAACGAGCGGAAAGAAAGGAATCCCTCTTGTGAGGAATTCCAATCTCGAGGATAAGCCAATCCAAAGCGTTCTGTTGGGTGGTCGTTTTATAACCTGGCCAATTATATCATCCATGGATCATAAACCCCATCACGCACAATGTACTAGGCTTACAACATTGAAATTTATGTTTGAAGTATTTTAAACCTATTAATTCAGAAATCCATATGTATAATAAACGAATAAAATGGGAAAACGGATTTTTGGCAACCGCCCAGCCCCCACCAGAGGGTCGGAACCCTAATTAGCCCTCGACCGCGGCCTTTTGACAACCTCGGTTTCATCCCAAAAGATCTTCTTTTTCTCCCCGAAAATCCCTGCCTCATTGTTTAATCCCACAATAAAATGTGACCAGTCTAAACATTACAATTAATTAGGCGAGAGCAGGAGGTATAATAATTTAGACTAATCAGTGAACTCCCCACACAATAAAAAAAATTATTTATATTTAGAACTAGCTGACCCGGCGAACTTCGTAACGCCTAACAGTAAATCCATGTTAACTTTAAGATTGGCCATGTCCTGAAGTCAATTAGCATTGCGGCTTCGTTGTGAAAGCTTCAAATATACAACACCTGATTATCATAATAAACTCAATATGTATAAACATTGTGATAATTTTTTTTATTTGGCAAACATATAATAAACACGTGACTTTTAATCATACAGAAAAAATATAAATACAGTACATAATTCCCAAAAACCGTAAACTATTAAAGTGGCAAATAATGCTGTTCATTTTGTATAGCACATATTTACTTCATAGTTTTACATTAATGAATGATTCATATGGCATTGGATAGTAAAGCATATTGCTAACGGAGAGTAAACCAACAGCTGTTTTAAGAAATCAGATGTTTTGATTTTAGAAAATTTGTAAACAAACTTACTCTCCATAAGGGTAACATTAGAAATTTAAAGCGCTATAAAATGGAAACTAATTGAATTTATGGAAACTGAATATGCCTAAAGCATGACCGGAGCAGAGACAAATCCAAAATATCAAAGATCATTAAAATCGGTCCAGCCGTTCTCAGGTTATATTGCGTGTAACTAACACGACTTTGTTTTATATATTTAGATAAATGTAATATTTATATGATAATGTTGTCTGTGGATTGTTTTCCAGATGCTGTGATCTGTGTTCCAGCCGTCAATCGTTATTGATTAGGCTTACAAATCTACAAACGTAGACGAGACGTGTAGCTAAATGTTTTTGGATTGTGTTTGGACATTTCTCTTTCAGAACATTAAAATGTAACTAGCGTTGGATATAAACATATAATACTGTATTTAGTAATACTGGTAGCATTATTATCACAAATATAAGACTATGTAAACCAATAATTGTTTTTTAGTTGCGTACTTAACGAAACGTTTGTTCGGCAGGTCCGGGACCCACGCAGACGCTTCAGCGCTATGCAGGCCAACTCAAAAATGAAACACCCTACTTTGGATATCTATCGTCCTCCGAGTAAGTATCAACAATCTTTCAAATATATTTAGCTTCAGCAGAGAGAAATAACCAGATGACGTTTTCCTGTGGCCGTCATGTTCACCAAAATAATGGGACACACTCAATTGATAGAACTACAGAAAAATAATGTTTTAAGAGATTTATCAATGTTTTATCAATACGACATTGCGTAAATATTACTATTTATTCGATTCGCCTTTATTGTCTGTGCTCACCATACGCCATCGCTCTACACGTAATCAGTTTAACATTGAACAAAGAAAGCTATCTCTGACTATATTTATTCTCTGTGACTTCAGATGAAGTATTAGAATAATGAAATACATTATAGTTTACATGTACATTATACATTATAGTTTGTCATATTTTAAGAGATATTCGATGTAAATTGTTTCAGGTTAAGGATCTATTCACCTGTATAATTTTATTGTTTAGCATATACACATAGATTCTGGTTTGGTTTCAACCACATTTTTAACGTGTATGATTTTTCTCAATGGATGAGTATCTGGAATGGTATGGATACCTTCTAAACCGGTTTTTGTCAATCGGTACGGTACTGGCAAATTTCCCACGACGCCACGCAACTTTCTACGCCGAGCTCCGTATATGGTGGTGGTCCTCGAAAATTCTCTTATGCAAATTTCCTAAACTTCGTTCGTGATTTCAGTTTGAAGACTTTTACCATGTCTTAAACACATGTTTTTGTGTTTTAATTACATTGTCTGCACTCGACAAATGCTGGCACTGCTATTATTTGTATAGTAAGTTAGGCCTATAAAACAAGATTCGTTTGTGTCTGGTGGTAAGTTCCTAATTCTAGAGGACTGAACATGTTCCATGAAGGAAGGATGTGGAAGGCGAAAGGCTTATCTCTGTTATCAAAACCTCTCGATGCCGCGGCCCGGCCGCAACGGGTGATAGAGTATAACTAACAGTTCTAGTTTAAACTGAATTAGGCCTACATACATTAGCTAATGCAGTTAGGTTTGGCTTAGACATGAAAAGGAATATGTTTTAGGACTATTATACCCTGCTCTTTTCCTATTGTTTGCGATGTCTCGTAAACAGTTAACACAAAACCCAGTGTTGGCCTATTTGTGGCTAACAATACATTGTTCAACATCACAAGTTGAACATCAATTTGATGCCACAACGCCACAGTTTTGTTCGATTTGTGAAGTAGGAAAATCCAGCTGTAGTATTTTGAACCATTAGTCTATGACTAACGTTTTCAGAGGAAAGTTAAATTTAATATCCTAGGTAAATGCAGTACGTTGTTTGAAAGCGCCCTTATGGATTATATTAAAAAATCAATTCATTTCTTATTTCTCAACCGTTTTCTACGAAACTTGGTATGCAGTGTAAGGTTACATCACCCAACAAAACCCACTCAAAAACATTTATTTAACTTGTTTTCTCTTATGTTAGTCAACAAATTGGATTATTATTTTTGAAACATTTTTGTTACATAACATTTCGATAAATTTTATAGAAAGTTGTAGTTTTATAATTTAACTAAGGGGGAAAGTATGTTTCAGTTAACTGATACAGTTTATTTATTGGAACATGGAAATCTTCCTAATTTATTTTCAGTATAAAGACGAGACTTGAATGATGTAAAACGTAGACTTGCCTCACAGACGTAGTTGAGGTTATCCCCATGGTTGGATTGGTGAAATGCCGCAGTCCTGTGCGGTCGACGAACCCGCGACCTCGACCCACTGTCGCTCCGTGTTTACAAATCACGACCTGCGGCACTGATGTGGATGTACCCCTCGGCTGGGAGATGTTATCGGACGAGTGACGTGGCTAGCGCGCTCGAGGAGAAAAGTGCGTACAATTGCGAACTAGTTCTGGGGACTACCGCAATTTTCTGTTCAAATGATGGAATTCACTACAGACTAGCCTTTCGGTATATATTAGATTAGATTTTTTGAAATGACCATACTACTAGGTAGGTTTTTTTTAGCCAAGTATGAATGAGGATTGAATTTAAGATGATTGTGGCGCGATCTTGTAGTCTTGTTACTGGCTAAGGCTGACATGTTCCTGCCAGGACTGTTTTTTAATAGCCCAACAGCCGATGACAATTAATGGACCTAGAGTTTAACGTGGAATCCGAACCACGGCCTCTGAATTACGAATTGGTCTAATCATGAGGATGGTCTTTGCGGATTAACGCAGTATTCAATAGTACGGATGTTAATCTACACAGGAGAACACTACACCCACCGATCATCGCTCACAACTATTCACAATTCGTGACCTCTAAGTAGCTGGATTACAGGATGACGCCACCATCCCAGTCAAATATTAGGATCTTAGTAGATCGTTCGGCCACTTTTTAAAGTATGCGTATGCGAGCACCGAAGTAACCAGCCTCAACAACTTAAGTCTTTACTCCTTTGGGAGCATGATGATACTGAAGGATTTGGTCGCCCGCATCGCTGTGCCTAGATCGCCAGTCCACGCAGGGCCAAAGTTTTCCGCAAATAACTGGTCGCTAGGATCGTATCGCCCAGATCGCGTCGCTTCCGTCATTAACACCTGACTGAACCTTACAATGCTCTAATGTAAGGAATGGAGACTGGGTTTTGTACCTCCACTCGACCGGTATGGATGTGAAATGGACCTCAAACTATCTGTCATGTTATACTGTTGCTATACAAACACCGTATATAGGATAGAGTTAGAGGTACGTATTGACAGTAATATCCGATGTTTTTAATATTAAGTCCATACTGGACGAGTACACATAACTACACAGTTCTTACAATGGCAAAGGACCTGTCACGTATTCTTTGTCTAGGCTATTGAATTAATAACAGCAATGTCGAAGGCTGAGCTGTGTGCATCAGTTAGGTTGACAAATTTGAAGTCTTCATCATAAGTCTTAAAAGTAACCAATGTCAGTGTACTGATATTTGTAATAAAATGTTTTCTCCCTTGTATGTTGGTGTTTTAGTTAGAATCGCAAAGTTACAACATGTTTAGGGTTGCTTAACCAAGACTATACAATTACTCGACCCATCGTTCATTGATAGGGCCTAGGGTAATACAAATATTACCGTATATTTTCTTGGCATCATAGGACAATTTTCTGTATTATAATTCTAATATTTAAGACCAATCGCATATTTCCAAGGTGAAGGTGGTCAATGGAATTTAAAAAACGACGATTCATTATGACACGCATTTAGTAGGGAAAACGTTAATTAAATACACACGAATGTTTTTACAAACATAGATTTGTGGTTTCCATAATGAGTTTTTAGTAGAAAATAGTACAGTGGAACCTCGATAAATCGACTTCCAAGGGGAACGGAAAAACTTTGAATCATCGAGTACTTTTAACAAAAGAGGTTCGATTTTTCTAAGGTTAATTTCCCTCAATCTTGATTTATAAAGGTTCAATTCAGTGCGAGCAATGAATACAGTCAGGAGTTTCAGTAGCTTCCAAATAAGGTGTTTTGTACATTGTGCATCAATGTTGATTATATATTGAAATTGTTATTACAGTAATACACAATTTACAGAATAAAATTTAACAATGTACGTACTTTACTTAAAAATTGAATAATTATTTAATTTAATTTGTGTTCCTTCTTTATTGAACCAACTTCACATTTAATCGCCATTTTTCAGTGGACAGGTTTTAGTGTGAGAAATATTTAAACAAACAAAATGACTCATCGGCGGAAATGATCCCTGATAGTTTTTGCCTTCAGCTACTTCCTGTCTTTTGTTAGACAGATCCATATTTTGGAATTTCCTGTCTAAACGCAAAGCAGTAAAATATGAATGTTATAAACTATAACAAATTGAATTGGATTTCGAATAATCGAGGGGTTTTTGCCTTTACATCGAATTGTAGAGGTGCAGCGATTGCATCATTTCGAATTTCAGAGGTTTTCTGGGCAAGAAATTACAACTATAGAGGTATTTTAACAGCGCAAAATACCATTAAAATTCGAATTATCAAGGTATTTCTCGTGATTTGTAGATGTAAAATTAGCATTGCAAAAATAGGAAAGTTCACGGGGAATAAGAAATTCGAATTACTGAGGTTCGATTTATGGAGGTTCCACTATATAGGTAGAGTCCCTATCGAATAGTGAAAATGTCTTCTATGCATCCTATTAGGCTATATCATGGACAAATTTGTAATATTGCTAGATTTTAAAACTTCACGACTTTGAACCACTTCTGTATTTTGTTTTCAACTATCATTTTCAAGTCGGACCTTCGAATGCACTTTTGAGCTCTGCTGTAGGAATCTGCAATTCCATACCAACGTTATACCCGCGCTGTGGTTCTGAAATCAGTACACGGAGACAGTATCTATATGCATAATATTATCTAGGAAGCGGTAAAATGATTTGAATGTTGATACAATACCATAGAGAATGTTTCACTTGTACGCAGCAACGCCCACTCGTTGCTCCGCCAACCAGCGACATCTACCGACATAATTAGCCTAATATTACCACTAATTTGTACAATTGGCGTTCAACTCGACGCCACGCCGCTGAGTGGTGACATGGATCGTACTAGTAGTTTACGTATTACCTAGCAGTAGTGGTAGAAGTGTACAGTATTCTGTCCACACTAAGTGTTCTCAGTTCCTCCTCTCTGTTCTTTTCAATCTCTTCAATTAATACAGTAAATCTTTTTCTATTTGGAAGGAAATGAGTTCTGTTAATATGATGACCGGTACTTAAAATTGAAAATTATTAACGGTAAGCTTATTTGGTTTTTTCATCATAGGGGCTCCTATTATTGAGGATTATCCTCAGTTGTATTTAACTGTAAGCAAATGATATTGCAGTATTGACTTACGAGTATGGTTATCAAAATAAAACGTATGTTAACAAAGGAATTTCTCCAGAAAGTTTCTTCCCTCAAGGTACCAATCTTGAGGATATGACACATTTTGAATTAAGAGTATTAAAGTTTTCACGAGTGCCTAACACATTTTAGATATTTAAAATTGTACTATGATTTATAAAAAAAACCTTAATGTCGTTTATTTAAACATGCATAAAACATTTTCAGTGCGTCCCTCTTCACTGAAATGATGGCATATTCTGTTTAGTTTTACTGAACTTTTAAAGAGTGAGTGGTTTTATTATTGTGACATATTGTCATTGGCTACAAAGCAAACTGGTCGTTTTATCCTGCATATATAAACCTCCTTTTGAAAAATCCTCCCTCCTTTGTTTCAGATAAATTCATTAAGATTCTGCAGGATTGGTGAACTGTTCAAGAAACTTTTTGGGTTTGTTAGAACTTCATTGTATTATTTTTAAAATTAACATTGGCTCTTCAGGAGGGGATTATAGGTTTATATAAAATTACAGTATACTCGATTTCATTTCAAGGTAAACTCACTTCTCGTTTATGAGACGCAGTTAGATCTACACCATATCCACACGTGAGATCAGCTATGCAGGTAATTGTTGTTAGCTTGATCCAAACCAGACTCGTGTTTACTGTAGTTAGGCAGCACGCGATCGTGGCATCAGGATCATTGGCCTCAGGATCAGTCGAAAGTGTCGGTGAAAGGTCCGATAATTGCAGCTGATTAGGGGAACCTGTCGGCTCAGTCTCAGACCTCAGCCTCTGTGGCAGTGGCAGTGTGCTTGTGTTGTGGTTGTGACTTGTGTTTGGTCTGCGCAGGCGTACGGCACGAGGGTGCGCAGAACGGAATGACGACTGCCCAGAGATCCTTGAACGTCCACGCCCCCGAATTCACAATGAACAATAAAATCCAGCCATCAAGGTTTGATAAAACATGTTCTTTAGATGTAACAATTTTTTTGCACTGTAAAACCTGTAAAATGTACTTATACTAGTAAAATAATTTACTAAAGTAAGTAAATAATTTAGTAAAATCGTGGTTTTACACGACTTTTATCATGAAGTTTCAAATGAGATTAAGTATCTCGATCAACAATAATCAAAAACCTGATATTTTCGACAAAATAATTAATTTAGTCATCAATAAAGTCTTCTAAAAAATTAAAATTGGTATATTAAATTGCAGTCAACTATACAAAGGTTGCGGAGGAAATTGAAAACACCATCCATGATGCATGATTAAGAGAGTTAGGAGTACTAAATTTCATTCTTATTTCTCCACCGGTTTGAAAAAACTTGGTAAATAGGTTGGTTATGATTTTGGCTACATTATCAAATAAAGTCCACTAGACACAATTTGTTGATAAACGCGATAAGCATGTGGGAATTATGTCCAAATAAATTATAATAAACTGAGAGAAGTTTAGCGAATATTTTCGAGGCAATAAATTTTCAAGGTATTTAATGGAATTAGAATTTGATAATTTGATTGCAAATGTAAACATATTATTCTATTAGGTTCTGCAGTCCGCCACAGCCTTGAATAAAACTCATAGAACATTTTCAATTGTCACACACCGTCTTACTATAAGTTTAAAAACTCTGATAAAAACTGATTTACTATTAGCTAGGATTGGCTTTGCTTTGAAGGGGGGGCAATTTCTGAGCTGTTCTTCGTGAGCATAGCAATGCCAACAATCTAAACAAGGTCAACACAAGTCGTGGCCTCAGCTGTTTCGCTTCAATACGCGCATGCGCAACAATTGTAAGCTTAACAGCTGATTAGTCCCACTTGTCACTTGAAAGAAGTGAGGTTAGGTTTGTGTCGCATTGGTTGGAGATAGAGTTTGGTGAGTTTCCCTTCCGGACGTTATTGCAATGTTGGCATTTCCAACGGTACTTTGAACCATGATTGGCAAACGTTTTATAGCAACTTTGTTGTTTCACGAGTTTTATACAACTTTTGTCTAGTGTATCTTCTTAATATGTTAATAAATTATTTGTATATATGACTCTTACAGTAATACTTTTACATATTACAGTATAAACATTGATGGTAAGCTGAAATAGTTTATAAGATAATTTAATGTACAGTATTTATTAAAACAGTATTAAGTGGATGAAATTGTGGATTTGTAGATGCAATTATGAAGAAAGTAAAATCAAAGACAATCTAACCAGTTACATTTATCTGACTATGGTAAACTCCAATTATTTGTATATACAACACTTTTTGCCCTTTTACAAAAAAAAGCTTTACTATCATACTTTTAATGACAACCTACCCATGTAATGAATTAGGCCTACTATGCAGATATATTTAAAAAATAAATGGTATCAGTGAACTGATACATACTTTCTTCCTTTAACATAAACTAACTAAGAAATGACAAACATTTAAATGTGCTATTGTTTACAATAATTTTGAGATAAAGCATTGCACTATACTCACCTATGAAAAGAATTCAAAATGAATGATAAGTTAATAATGATACATTACATGTATATGAACAGTTGCTATAATTATAAAAGTTTTGATATGAAAGGTTGTTTTAAGTAATATTTTCTAAACAAGAAAATAGATTTTCCGGCTCCAAATGAATAACACTTATCATCAGAAAAATTTAAGCTAAATCCTAAGACATACAGTGTAAACTTTCCCAACTCAAAGTTTGTGTTACCTCAACTAATATTGTTGGTTTTCAGGTCAGCATCCAGTGTGATAATGAATGGTTACGGCATGATGGGTGTTGGACCAGGTTACGGAGCCAAGGGACCCGTCATGGGAGCCCCACAAGGCAAAGGTCCTATGATAGTCCCACTACAGCTCTCCAAGTCCAGTGGCAATGTACTTCATGTTCTTCAGCCAAATTCGCTCCCTCCTAATAACATTCAACAGGTACATTTTTAATTGGGTTGAATTTAAAAATCAGCAAAAGAAATAAGGACCGGTTTTGGTCCTGTGTTAGTCATGATGTGTAATAAAAGATTAATTAGATAACCCTGAAAGTACAAGAAATTATAGTCATGAAGAAATAAGCCATGAACCAAATATAGAAAACAAAAAAACTACTTTTTTTTGTTTAGCAAAAGATATTTTGAAATATTTTAATTTTCAAAATTTTAGTCAGCTGGATTTTTAGAACTGAATCCAGTAAAAATTTTATAGAGTGAATTAGGAAAAAATGTAAAAATTAAATCATGCAACAGGTCCGAATGTGAATGTACCCTTCTTCTGTTTTAATACAAACTATGAATGTTTCACAAAATTGTATTGCAATCCTGTCAAATAGTAAATTGTTTTAAATGGAAAACCTTGTTTCAAAAGCATTTCATGGTAAACTGCACGAGGCTGCTGAACACCAGCTAGGTATTTTTGCCGTGCTTTCACATTTTTAGTAATGTATTTTGCTAATGCTTAGACTCATAATTGTTCAATAACAGATTAATCAGTTACAGCTCTCTACCTTTGGTTTTGTTAAAGGAGGAAAATCTAAAATAATAAACTCGGGGGTTTGGAATGTTCTTAAAATTTGTGAAGGTTGTCATTCATGAAAAATTATTCCTCTATGGTGAAAGTATTATTTGTACCATGAAATGAAATGTACCATCAAATGAAAAGTTGAGGGCTCCTTAGGGTATATCATTTCCTTGTCTGGGGGACTTGGAAGTTGTTGAATTGCAGTATGAATCCTCTTAGGGTGTTGCATTGCCCGAGCCTGGATCTGGATAGGTTTGGATGTTCTTTTTTAGCCGACTTTGCTAAGGCCTCCTAATTCTCCAGTATCTAACATTTTCTTTCAGGCTATTCAACAAGTTACTGTACTCAGCCCTGAGCTATTTTATAAATATTGTTTGTAGACTTTGCAGATAAAAGTAGGGAAAAATCCTATCTTTAACCCTTAAACGTCGTTTCACGTATACCATACGCAAGTCAAATGCTGTCTGTAGTGCAATTTCACGTACAACTCACGTGTGATGTCAACCCATCATGTGCTGCTATCCCTCAGCAGTTTATCAAACTATTTCAACTCTTTGATATTTTCAGGACGTTGTGGACAGCACAAGGATTAATTTCAGCTTTTTTCATGTATTTTCAACCAACAAGAGAGAGACAGATATAGTTTGGAGTGAAGCATGAAGTCAGCTGTTGATTCGTCATGTTACTGCCGTCAGCTCTGTTTGTTATTGTTGTGTTTCTCAGTTATTTTGGACATAAATTCGATGTAATAATGACAATAAATAATAAATGCATTTAGTTTAAGAGAGTTTATTGTATTTGTGGTACTCATTGATACATTTTATGGTTTGTTTATGCAATGATCCACCAGATATAGTTTTTATTTTGCATGTTTTTGTCATGTGTAAAATGTAGCCTTCAGCCTAGCTTATAGTGTTACTATTACCTTTCAATTTACTACAAGAACCATGTAAATAGGATGTCTCATAGTGAAGAAATATATGTTTTTGTAATAGTTTGCACAAAAAGGTCATGGGCACCAAAAAAGCACCTCATTAGGTTCCGTTTGGTAATGAAAATGTCCTGTGTTGAAGGGTTGATAATTTTCTGTACTCATACCCTTTGATTAAAAGTTTTATTGTTGAAGCAGATGGCCCCTCGAGCAGTGCATTTCCAAGAGCCTCCTGTCCAGCACAAGAGTCCGGGTACAGGACTCAAGCGCAGCAAGAGCCTGAGTGCCACAGATACAATGCGGGGCTCATCACCTGGAGGTGCAGGCGGCCAGAGCGGAGGCAATGATCTGGGCGTGGGAGTCTTCACTGCTGAAGTGCAGCAGGATCTGCACCAGGCTATCAAAGGTATGTTCCGGGTGTAACCTGAGTGTAGCAAGTAAAAATGTTAAGTACTACAGATTTATTACAATGGTTTTCACTCAGTCTTTGAAGGAGAAGACAGAATGACCTATGAGTCTTCTACGCTGTACAAGTAACTGCATGGCATCATTGGTACAATAAAATGATACAATCTACTGACATATTTTCACCATAGCAATATTGACGCATGATAAGATAATAGATGGATGGGGTTTGATTAGGATTGCAACTGGAAAATCACATATTTGTTTAATTTTTGTTCTCTTAAATTATGGTAAACGATGCTGATTTTTTTTACTAGATCCCAACGAGATGACTGCTCGCTCTCTCATGACCTTGGCCAATGTGATCGTGGAGAGGGCCATCAGCGATCGCAGATATGCCGAGCCTGCTGCCAAAATATGCATCAACGTCATCGAAGTGAGTGCTCTCACCTTCTATTTAAGTAACAATGCTTTAGTAGAAAAGGAAAATATCAGCGGTTGTAAATAATAAATATATTTGTATGGGGATTTTTTATAAATTAAAAATAAATGTGTCTACAAATATTAATTGAAAATAAGTAAATTGATTTGGTGGTTTTATGTGAGCTGTTAAAACTGTTAATTTGATCGTCTGAAGTTATAAATCTCTCTCAACAATAATAATTGATGGACCAACGAGGTGAGAACATCTATGTACCGTGTTGTTTGTTGTTGGAGTCAAATTTTCAATATCCATTGCTGTGTTTTTTTATATGTAAGACAATAAATGAAGAATGGCGGCTAGGCTCCGTTTTAAATATTCTTCTTTGGTAAATTAGTTGTCATGAGTTCCAAATGCAGACAATACAAAGGGGTTTAAATGAGGGATTTTATTCCAAAAAGTGTCTTTTGGGAGTTTTAACATATAATTTTTTACTAGTTTGATTTTTATTACCATATTTAGAATTGGTTCAATAAAACAAAGAATTTAGTATTTTAAAATATAGCTCCATGTCAATGGTTACTGAGATATAGAATCTGTTAAACGCCATCTTATGGAGTTTCAGACGTGTTAGACTATGCACGGGTAGCCAAGAGTTTAGCAGTGTATCACTGACGAGTGAAATATCAAAGCCTTTCAGAAGTTCTAGGGTTTGAATTCCGACCATGAGCAATCCCAATTTGGCTAGTAAATGTGTGGTACAGAGGTGGGGGAAGGCTCACCTTAAATATACGGTGACCAGTTTGGGTGGAATTTGATGGCATTTTTAGGCTTAGTTGGGATTGCACTGGACACTTGCTTTTGTTGCTAGTGGTTATAAAGTGTGGGGCAAGGGTGTTTAAAAAAAATTGAATTATTTTATTAATGTAATTGATACATATTTCAGAATTTTCAGTCATATGTTTATTTCCTCATTTACAATCATATGTTAATTATTATTGTTGTTCAGTTTCATGTTATTGTTTACACACAGTTCTTTCATAATAAAATGGTGATTTTGTAGTTAAATATTATTTTTGTGTAATTTCTTTAAGATTTAGCAGTAATGTAAAGAGACGGGCATTACAATTTACTAGTCTGTTCGTGGACTAGGTTAACAATGTGTAGTTCTATCAAAAAATATATTAGATCCAAAATTTAGTTTTTCATTTAAGATATCATCGAGAGATTTTGTTATCTCTGATGACTCTAGAGCTTTCATCAAGGGGCCTTATTTACATTTATGCAAGTTTGTAAATTTCTATGTACACTGTGGCTAGCAATAATCAGGTGTTTGGCAAATTTAGAGTGTTGATTTTGTTATTCGTTTTGGTTTAGGGAAATGTTCATTAATCCGTTTCCTCAAAGACTGCCCCGATTGTCAGATGAATAATTTTAGACAGTCGCTGAATGATGGTATACTCCCAGCTATGATGATATACATCATGGTGTATTTGTTTATATTTTATCAATAATTTTGCTGGGGTAACTATTGGTGACAGCAATGTATTTTAAAATCATGTATCCATGGGTAAAATTTTCTGGCTGAATAGGAACTTTTAGATTTCTTCTGATGAAGCAGTGATAAGCAGCCATTTTATGTGAATGAGAGTGGCTAGATGAAGCATCGATTGTGTGATCTGTGGTGGTTGGTTATCTGATAATGTGTAAGTTGATGATAATATTATTTCACATATAAAAAAATATTTTGCTCTTTTATACGTGAATTGTAGATGAGGAAAATACTGTCGCCATGATTGTTCAGTAACATTAGTTGTCATGAATGGCCATTAAATATTATGGAAGTATCATCTACGTACATTTTGTAAATCATTATTTTGCTCGTGAACTTGTTGCTTAGAAAGATGTTCTTGTTTCCAAAATGGTAAGTTTTCAAGTAATGGAAACTGGAGGGACAGTTATAATCTATCAAGTTTCATCTAAATACTGGGCTATGGTAATAATGAGTTTTCATCAATACAATGAAATAATTATTCATTAAAATAACTTACCTTTTTAAATATAGGTAGTTTATATATAAGTACCTAATATTATATGGTAAAGTTTCAGTAATAATAATTACGATAAGATAACTTGCTAGCTCAGTTTCTGTGTATTAGTTTTAGCAATAAAGTTTTAATATCTTGGAAATTAATAATTAATTTTTAATTCATTCACCATGAAGTAAAACAAATTACATAGAATGCTGGGTATCGCTGTGTCATCATGAACTAATCCCATAAACTATGGAATTAGGCAGTATTGTGGTCAGTCTTGAAAAAGTCTTTGAGCAATAACCTGCACTGCCTTATTCATCTAAGTAGTATTCACAAAGTCATGGGTTTCAGAAAGAGAAGAAAGAGACGTTTCTGGAGTCTTTGCTGAACACATGTCAGCTCTCATATCAAGAGCGAGACAAGTTGTTGCGCAATACCACCACTGGCAGCCGCTACCGCCAGTACATGACTTTTCTCAACGAGATGTATGTACAGGTATGTATTTCAATGTGACAATAAGTACATAAAATCTCAATTTCGACATAGCACGTACTCTTAACTAACAGGTATATGTCGAGGCCCATGACTAGTTAAAGATTAGAAAAAAGGTCAAACAAAAGTGGCATGATATAATTTGTTTGAAATTCGTGAAATATAAATCGTTAACAAAGCATTTAAAAAGGTGCACTCACCCCTCGACCGTTCGCGTAACACAAGTGACCCAACCAGCTGTTGAACCAATTCGTAAACAATTTAACATCTTCTTAGCCCTTGAGAATTCCGTGTGGTTGAAGCCTGTCATGATTTTATGGTCGCCAGAATTCTGATTTATTTTCTCGTTACTGCTTGGATATGTAACATATAAAAATTATAATAAAAGTACAATTTAATTTTTTTTTTGTTTTCAAATAAATACATGTTGTATCAAATATACAGTGTAATGTAAAAATTAACCCTTGACCTTGCTCTGGGTGAACTTTTTGTTACACTCAGTCTTGGGTACGGTCTCAAAGACCGCCTTTTTGAAAAAAATAAGTTTTAAATTATTAAATACTGTTGGAAATCATTTGATCAATCTAATAAGTTAGTTGAAATGATAAACATGTGAATAATATAAAATAATTTTATTGAGTACAGACATAATATGATAGATTGATAAAATGAAAAAAAACTTGTACATGGTGAAATCTGATGAAAATTTCTAAAACCAAAAAAATGTGATAGTAAATATGTCAAAATGTTTAATTATTTGTATTAGCTAATTTCTCATAGGGAAGAAGCTATTAATGTAGGTCTCATGGCAAGACTTAAGCTAGGAACCATGTTATTTTTTCGTCTTTAGGTGCCAAGCGGCACAATAGTCGTTAAAATTTATATTGATATATGTGTATGTGAACACGATAACTCTCATAAAAATGGTCCAATCGAGACCAAATTTGGTAGAGACGTGTATTCCTACATTTGCTCAGATGAGTTCGTAAACCAGACGTATCGGTCAATCGGAACGGGTTGTTTGGGGGGGGTTTCGTATTCAAAAATTGGGTTTTTGCGTTTTTCATATGTAATTTAAAAAGTTTTAATTTTATCTTTCACCATTAGAATCAGCTTAAAAAGCTACACAATTTAGTTCCCTATAGTTTTTCTCTATCTCCAACGGTTACCAAGATATTAAAAAATCTAACAGATAATGATAAAACTTGTCATATATCATTAGTATTATTATTTATTTGAAATTCGCTGAGTACACAGGTCTGCTGCGACAGGGGTATTTTTACATTCCATAGAATATGATGAATGTAAAAAAATACTTATAACTACTTATAGAGAAACATATTATCATTAAAATTGAGGCAGTTTCTTTACAGCTAATTTAAGCTCATTACATAGATCTACATTCATTGTACTCTTTTGTGGTACACTCGAGGCAAACAGGTTTTTTACAACAATAGCAAATGTAGGCAGTTTTTATTTTCTTCTTCGGATCACAAGTGTAGCATGTCTTTCTTTTATTCAGTCTATCACAAATAGTGTCGGATTTAGGCGCTTCTACTCCTAGTACTCGACGGATGCCTACTCGTAGTTCATGCATCAGCCTCGTATTCTGCAAACGTCTCTCCAATTGTAGTTTCACCATCATCATCTGAATCCAATTCACTTCCTAAAGCAACCTCGTACCAGTTTTCAAGCGTTTCTTCGAAATCTGAGTCCAAAACATACAGGGACAAAGGGCCAGGTCGTGAATCCATTGGGTACCTTCCTGGGTCCAGTCACTCAGACTGCTGATAACAACTAAATCTATAAATATCGCTAAGGACACGACCGTAAGACAAATGACTATCGGTTTCGGTGGTGGGGAGGGACAACTACCTTGCATGGTAGGGGTAATCGTCTTTTGAAACCCTTATACTCAAATAAATAAATAACTCAAGCGGTCTGTTAGACCGGATCCAGGACTTTAAGGGTTAACAAATATTTATTTAGAATCTCCTCTCACTCCCCTTACACCAAGAGGATTTTACCTCTTCTCAAACCCGAAAGTCTTGTTATGGCTGTTATTAATTTTAACTGAAATATCTTATGCACTTTGTTTATATAAAACCTTTTCTAGTTGAAGAGAAGCCAGCTTCAGTTGAAGACACACTATGACGGCGTTCCTCCTCAGAAGCTGTTACTTAATCTCCTTTCTAAAAGTTTCATTGACTGCCTACAGGCTAAGACCCTATCAAAAATTGAGGTAAGGCTTGTGATTATTACTAAATGTTTATTGATTGAGCCATTTTTTTGTGGGAGCCAAGAAAGCTTTTATAGACGACATTGTGCTCTTTTATGAAAAATTATTAATTATATTTTTATACATGACTGAATTAAATTGCTGCCTCTTAAAAAAAACTTTTTTGCTGATGTACTTCATGACAAAGGACCCGTTTGTCCTTTCATTAGTCTCAATAGCTATTTGGAGTATATAAGGTTTGATAAGATATAACTGTAAAAATATATTTGAATGCAAAATCAAAGAAACAAATCACACCCTGAGTACTATTTCTTAAAATATGTTAAATGATTATAAATGGTAATTAATATAACACTCCATATTGGTTTTTTTTACTTTTGAGGCAATATGTTTTCGGCCTAATTAATTTTTAATTAGTAATAAAAATTTATTAAAGTCTTATTAAACTAACCTATATAACCTTACATCCTATTGATAAGTTATATTTATCTGTTATTATTTTGTATTTAATTATTATTTTTTATTTTCAACATTAAAATATTATGTTAATCTCTCAGACTTAAAAACGTTTTATAATTAATGTATTTTCTGATCACACTGTTGGATAAAGTATGTAACTAGTTTACATCTCAATATTTTTCTTATTTTCCAGATAGAGGCCATGTTTTTCATCCTGACCTCCATAGGCAAGGACCTGGAGCTGAATCTCCCGCAGATGATGGATCAGATATTCTGCATCATGCGTGACGTCTTCCTTACCAACTCCTCCGCAGGGCCGCTCAAACACACACTGCTTCAGCTGATAGAGCTGCGGGCATCCAAGTGGCAAATGCCCTCGGAGGCGGTCATCTACTACTACCCGGCCTCTCGTTGATCATTTAACAATAACATTATTGTATTGAAAACCTTTACTCATACTCGTTACCGCGTCTTGGTTGTAAGTGACTAAGATACTTAACTAACTAGGTAGCAACTAGTCATTTGTTAATACTGAAGTTATTAGATACTGTTTAGAGTTTTTATATGACTAATTTATATGTACATATTGTTCTATGTAAGGGATTTTGCTGCAGCAAAATATCGTAAGACTGCTTATCTAGTAGTGTAGGATTTGACCACTAGCTATAGCGGGGTTGACTTTTTGATTTTTTTAACTAATTTGGAAATTTCACACATTTGTTTATCAGAATTATTCTAAGGGGAACAGTTAGAAAATATTGAAACATCGTCAGAAGGAAATTAAAACATTCCTAATTTAAAAGGGGTGGGCCAAAACCAAAGAGTGATTTTTATACCAGAATTATAGTCATAAATGTTATTGTGCTTGGAGAATTTACTAGTATTAACAAAGTGTTTTAATGTTTAACTTACTTTTACTTATGGAATATTTTATGCTTTAATAACTCAAAGCACTAAAATACTCAAGTTTCACATATTATAATCCTCATTGGGGAGTTTAATAGTTTGGTTTTTCATATGTTATTTAGTGCATAGAATTAAGTTAAATCTGAGACACTCTTAAGATGATTTGTGTGTGTGGTATAGTTTGTGTTTTTTACATGGAGGTTTGATGTTGTAGTGTTTATAGAGTAAGGATTTATTGATTTTTATTTGGTTATTTGAAGTGTCAAATCATGTAATTTGTGCCATTTCAGTGCCTTATATTCTGTGGCATTTTTAATGAAATGAGAACTACTTGTTTAAGAAGCTGTGCCAAAGATACGGCCAAAACATGTATTGAAACTGTAAATTATAACTTGTTTATTAATAAAAATGGGTTTTTACTAATCCTTTTGAATCTGGCTATTGATTTTTAGGAAACATTTACAACTTAATTCATCTACTTCAACCAGATCATCAGCATAATTCAACAACTTAATACATCTTACCTTACCTATGTGGCCACTCAAACCGTAAAAGGTTTTTGGCCTCACCAACAGCCGCATGCCATCCGTCTCGATCCTGCATGAGGTCTGGTGCAACATCAAGCTTCTGCACCTGATCCCACCACCGTAGTCTTGGGCGCCCCAGTGGTCGTTTGCATCGTGGAAGATGCTCTAAAGCTATTCTTAATGTGGAGTCCAGCTCCCTTCTATTAACGTGACCAGCCCATCTTAGTCTTCTGCTTTTGATTAGAGCAATGATGTCAGGATCTTGATAGAGAGTTCTTAATTCCCTGTTGGTCCTTATCCTCCATGTACCTTGATCATAAACTGGTCCAAGTATTGAATGAAGGATTTTGTTCTCAAACTTAATACATCTGAAGTATTAAAATGAAATAATAAACAATTTATAAAATAACACTTAATAGGTTATGATTTAATAGAATGAAATTTAGAAAAAGTTAGATTACTTTGCAAAATACTGTAGCGTAAAGAAATACAACAGATGTTCATAAATGATATTATTGTTATTTTAAATTATTAATTTACATCTGTGTATATATAAATTGATTAATAAATAAATAATCTTTGACAAATTTTGTGTCAATGTTTACATATATAATTATATAAGTCCAATTATTATAACTCAAATTTGTTATACTAATCTATAGGGAAAGTCTAGGATATAAGCTCTTTTTAGGCTACTATCTGCCTCTATATTTTCCAGAATATAATTTTTTAACCTCAACTGCCCATCACCATGGTCATAGGGTCTGTGTGGTGAATTAAAGACAGCGAGGTACTGTTGCGGCATGGTCACACATAGGCTGGCCAGAGGTGACCGCTCATTATATGATAGGAGTCACTGGCCGCTGCTTTTGGTCCAGCAAATTTTGACTTACTGGGCCAGAGCTTTACCACTGAGCTCAGGTATGCAGCTGCTGTGAGAAACACTGAGAGTAGGCATTTTTACCATAAACTATTTTTATTTTGACAGTATACATGTCCATTAATAAAGGAGTTTGTCTATTCTGTATATGATTAACATGTGGAAAGAGGATGCAGGTTAGCTGCCATGATTAATGCATCAACTATGATTTTTAAGGAGAGAGGGCCTTATTGTTACACCAATAATCGAGGATAAGTAGTCTTGAGAGAAGTTCAAATTAAAATTAAAGTCAATTATGGAATTGGATAAGGGCTTCAGAGATTGGGAAGCGTCTTTCTTTTTCTGAAGACATCAAGGAGAGGACAGAAACCAAGAAAGGGATTTCAGCAGGAAATAGCAAAGGTCCAAATTGATTTTCACCTATCAACATCCAACAATTAACTTTTTACATGTTTTGTTTCTATGGTGAGTTATTTCATTCTTCTACAAATATTTTATTAGAAAGATCACTTTTATCAAATATTAGTAATCATTCAAGAACATACTGATTGGAATTGACATTATTGAGAATCTAATCTAACTTGTGCCATAAGGAGGGATAAATGTGCTCATGTGCACCACGGCGAGTCTTCATCTTCACCTCTTACTCGGTCAACTTCTCTGTTCAACCTATCTGACGAGTAGAAATATCGGAGTGCCTCCTCAGTATAATGAAGAAACTAGCAGCGCTGGTTGGATCACATCAACTTCCGGAGGGAACTCTACTGCTGCATTGTACTTTTGTAACATAATTGTAAAACCATGTAAACTCTTAGCATAAGTAAGGCTAGGGTTTACCGAGTAGGGACGCATTAGCGCCCTACATTCGGGAGGTCTGAAAAACCAGGCCGGCCATTCTGAGGTGAGCTTGTATGGTTCCTCACCTCGTTAAGGCAAATGCCGGAATGGTTAACTGAAGGGCCATACCCCGCCAGGTTAAGTTGAAGATTTCAATCAAGTCCGAAACTATCCTGGTTATAAAATTCCCACTTCAATTGGATTTTTTAGATTTGTTTTCATTTATTATTATTACTAAACAAATTGGTTTTTGTTAAATGGAATAATTTTTAAATAAAAAGTAATTTTGTTGATATTTTGTAATTGTGTAGCAATAATAAACTTTAAATTTTTCAATAAATATATTTTTATAGTTTTATTGTTCATTTAAGTCCTTATTTGAGTGAATAAACACAATTAGTCTATATATTTGTTTATTTTTTTAATATAGAAACATTTAGTACTATTTAATAAAATAATCTCCAATAATTTATAGGATTACCATCCCATAATGTTTTCTAACTCAGTAGAGAAAGAAATCAATTAATTGAAATAGTAAACAGTATTAGTGGACTAACACATACTTTCTCCCTTAAGTCAATTTAAACGACAATCTTGAATAAAACAAACATATTTTTTAACTTTGACCTAAATATTTTTTAATAATTATAATTTTAATATTTTTTGTCCAATTTCTGAATATAACAATAGAAACAATATTAAATTGTGTGTTCAAATTTCTTGGGGTGAACACCCCCCTCGCGTTGTAATACCAAACTTTTTGAGTGATTTTGTCGGGTGATGTGATCTTAAGCTGCACACCAAGTTTCTGGGAAAACGGTTGGGAAATAAGGAAGAAATATATTTTCAACATTATCCACACAAGGAGTTTACCACAGACATTCGTAGACTAATGATTCAAAATACTAATTTGTTTAGGTTTTTAAACTTGTTTCACTGGTGGAAGTCAAATTACCTTTATTGTTTTCGTGGAAAAATAAAAACAAATGATTTTTTACATTTAAATGCCCATAACTTTTAAAACCCGATGTTTTGAGAAATGCAAATGGTGTCAATTTGTTTATCTCATAAAGGACTACAAACCATATAATTTTAATCAAATCCGTTTGAGCCGTTTTTGAGAACTCTTCATTATACGAGTTTGGGAGGAGGGTTAGGGATAAAATACCCTTAAAAAAATGTCCCGAGAATCCATGGATTATTACCTATATGCCGAATATTCTTGAAAATCGGACCAATAGTCTCGTCTCTAGGCTTCCATACATCCCCTCACACACACAGACATCACTAAAATCCCCTTTTTCGATTCAGAGGGCACTAATATTTAGGCTTCTGCACATCCCCCCTCACACCCACACGGACACACATCACTCAAAAACCACTTTTACGATTGAGGGGGTTACTTTAATGGATATATCCACCAGAAAATCAAATTCGAAAATGCTGACAAAAACAATACTTTCTCCTTATACTATCGTATAGGGGAGACAGTAAAAATCTGAAAATGATACAAATTTAAAAATTCTATATAATAGGTAGTAAACTGTCCAATGTAAAAAACTAAGGACAATTAATATTTTGTTACGTAAATGTTTCAAAAGGTTAATATTTAATTTAAAATTACTCTGAATCAAAGTTACTAGCCTACGGCTACCTAAATTTTGAATGTGGAGATTCTAAGGTTAAGGCGAGTTTACAAGCAACGATAAATTAAGAAATACGAAACGACGACGACGACGAAGTCGATTTGTCGTACGTAGATCAGACGTTTGTTCACACATACCGACTTTTCGTTCAAGTCAGTCGGTATTTTCTCCTCTGTGGTAGTTGAATTGTGAATTCTTTCTAGCAATGGAGGAATTACTGACGTGGTATATGTTCATAGTGTGTCTTGCAACAAGTGTGGAGAGGAAAATAAAACCTAGAAGAAAGTAGAGTCGTCATTGGCTACTAAAGAAGAGGTTATCCCATATGGAGTTGTTTCAAAATTAAGCAATGGACCATCTGATTGGGATTGAAACTACTTGAGGATACTTACAACGAGTTAATGGATTTCGTTCCTCGTTTTGAGTTTCAGTACATTTCAATGAACTCTAACAGGAACTCCCGAGAGGCTTGACGCAGGATTGACATTTAAAATAAAATAAATAAATAAAACTTTCTTATTTTTAAACGTTTCTCTGGTACACCAGCTTTTCAGAACAACTAATTGTCAAATTACAAATAGCTTACAATCAATTTAACCTAATTTATGATAAATAAAAATGTTTACTGGTACAACTCACAGTATGATTAAAAATCAACAATAACCATCAATAAAATTTAACAATAAAAAAGGTTTAACACTATTTATATAAACAATGATTTTAAGTTTGATTTAAACGAATCAATATTTAATGCTTTTAGACTTTCAATGAGCCCATTGTACAACTGAGGGGCTCAAGGTTTACTTTTTGGAATTGGAGCCTCCCAACATTGCGATTCTTAAGGGTTTAAAAACAATTAAAAAATATTCAAGAAACTGTGTTTACGCGACATAACAATCTTGCGTGAGCCCCTCCTTCGTATTTACTGTAAGGCGTTACGAAGTTCGCCGGATCAACTAGTTTTCAATATAAAAGACTATGAACAGCTGTTTAGATGAACTGAAAACATTCCCTTTAGACATATCCATGATCTAACCTATTTCCCACAGGGAAGTAAATACAAACGTTTTTGCTTAGAGTTATAGCTTAGAATCTCCCATTTCCATTGACATAGCAATTAAACCTAATTCAATTCTAAATCTGGGAAAAACTAATTTTGGAATGTCTTATCATTTCAGTATTGTTACTAATTATGACGCGACTCAGAATATCTAATCTTTCACAACAAAATCGAAATGCTATTAGACTTCAGAACATGGTCAGTCTTAAAGTTAACATGTATTTGCGGCTTTAGCCTATAAAAATAATCCTAAATATATTTTATTTATTTTCTCCGCCTTCTGGATTTTTATAGGTTAGCAACAATGTATTTTCAGAGAGAAACCCTGGAGGAATGACAAGAAAATTGCTGTCGCACGATTTTTATCACGCGCGATTGAATGGATCCCGTTTAAAATATCTCGGTAATATTCAAATAATATTTTTCCGAACAGGGTTGTTGACAGATATTGATAAACTTGTCATACAAGTATATTATTATTATTCTTCTCATATTATTGATTTGGAAAGTCGCTGAGTACGTAGGTCTGCTGCGACGGGGATGTTTTAGATTCAGGGAGCCTAAAAACGAGAATGATATATCCATTCTCAACTAAAATTTAAAAAAATTGACAAAAACTATCTAAAAATCATTAGACAAAAACAACACACATGGAAGAAGAATCTTTACATAGCTCAAAGAAAGGAATACAGTACTTTTATGGAATTTTACACCTCGATAGGAGTTCATGGGAGGAATGTACGGACTCTATTTTGAAGGTCACGGAGTCACATATGCCCGGTGGTGACTCATTTCTAGGAAATTAGACCGGACTGTCTTCTACCTGCTTGGGACTAACCTAACGGTTACGAGTTCATTTTAGCAACTATTTGGATTAATCTCTGCATCAGGGGTTGGTGAAGAATAAGCAAACCTCTTGTGTATTATGTGTTCTCTGATTGAATACTTGAATTGACATTAGGATAATTAATTATTGGATGTAATAAATATGCTGCTGAAATGTACTACAACTCGCCTGAAACCTTTTAGTGAACATCGTGACTAAAGACTGAAAACCAAATTGGTAATTTAGAAGTTTGACTTAAAAAGAAATCGTAAAATGTTTTATACCAGGTTTAATAACTGTTTTACCAACTTTTCATTGTTATTAATATTTTTAACAGAGTATATAGACTACTGGATGTGTGGTTCACACAATGTCTCATGACGAGCTTTTAATGAACATTTCGACTCCTACATTAATCCTTATATTCTCAAAATCAATGATCGATACTTAAACGATTTAGTGTTAAAAACTACAAAGACACAGATGATTATTACCAGTAGGTGATTCATTTAAAAACTGAAAGCATAATGCGACTAATATCGCGTAAAAAGTGGGGGTTTCAATGCTCGTTATTTACTTTCAAGGGGCGGCGGACAATTTCAAGCATTGAAAAACCTTCTCTGAAATGTAGAGATTGCATGAAATTAGTTTCATTGTTATCAGTTCTCCTGATTTTTTTGGAGTAGACGACATAAAATTCTACCTGGAGCGTCACAGACACACAGACAGACAGAAATTGATATGAAGACTTGTTTCGTCTTCTCTAACGCTCGAAACGAAAAAATAACTAAACAATTAATAACGTTGAGAAATTTACAGACAAAACTCTAATTTTATTTATATAGACTCTGTAAAACACATGCAGATACGGAAAACTAAGCGTTTTAGGACATATGTTCACAGTGAATTCCATCTTAGTTTTAATGTTATAAACCATATCAAGAAGTCCTGAAAGGGTTTTAGTAAACACCTAGTATAAAAATATTTGTACCTATTTACTTCCCTATGGGAAATAGGTTAGATCATGGATATGTCAAAAGGGAATGTTTTCAGTTCATATAAACAGCTGTTCTTATTCTTTTATATTAAAAATTCAATACAATAGCTCTGGTAGTTTCTATGGAAACCTGTTACATATTTTCCATCTTAAAAATCGCCAACACCCCTCCAGAGCTAAGACATATCCATGTCAAAAATGTTTGTATTTACTTCCCTGTGGGAAATAGGTTAGATCATGGATATGTCTCAGTTCATCTAATCAGCTGTTCTCATTATTTTATATTAAAAATTCAATACAATAGCTCTGGTAGTTTCTATGGAAACCTGTTACATATTTTCCATCCTAAAAATCGCCAACACCCCCAGAGTTAAGACATATCCATGTCAAAAATCTTGTTTTACTTGTAATAATTGTGTTAGTGAAAGGTATTAGTTGTGGAACGTAGAGGACGCATGATGCTACAATCTTTGGAGTGAGTAATAGATGAGAGCCCCATGGAGTGCATCTTCAATTTATTTTAATAGTCTGTAATAGAATATCATATACACCGTGCATTCTTTAATATTATTTTTAAGGGAGGAATTATATATCAGATCAATCCTACAGTTTGTTTATTTGTCTGCTTAGTATGACTCAGCAATGTCTCAGAAGAGACCCCAACACCATTGGACCTTTAGAATCGTACCAACTTTACAAGTTTACAACTCTCTGACCGGTGTAGTTGTGACTCACGCGTCGCCAGGGGCTTTATCACTGCTGCCATATTGGATTTTAGATAAATTATATTAAACTTTTTCCTCCTCTTCTCTTACTGCTCGATTGTGATAAATACATCTTGGAGCCACAAATCAAATGTTTACGCAGGTACTTTGCCCTTTTTTATAGAGTGGAAAGCAGGTAACGAGTCACTCGTAAATATTATAACATCCAGTACAATTCCGTGACTATCACGCGATATCGAGACAGTTGTAGGTGTTATACATTAATTAAATCGTTTATTCATAGTGTAACTATAACCTAATAACATCTGTAGCAGCAGATTCAGATACCAATAAGGCTTTCCTTGAAGACCAACACAGGCGGATTGACACTCCCTCGCCAGCTGCTATGGTGATGTAATACGAGGGTACGATGCTATCGTTATTTGTATAAAAAATATTAGAATACAAATATTTTACTTTACAAACGAAATTATAGTTATTTAAATCGTGCTCTACCTTAACTATTGTTAATTTTAAATCACTGAGAATAACATTTTTGAATTGTTTTGGCAGTTTGTTGAGTAGTATATTCTTCAATATATAATATGACTATAATTTATCTCACAGTTAATATGTACTTGCTGTATAAAGTAGAAATATTTCATAGGTTTTATTGAATCAACCCCCCCAACCTAAAAGCTTTCCTGGAAATGTACCCTAGGCCACACACCGCTTCGGCACAGCCTTTTTAGAAGAGCATCTCTGAGTTACCAAATAATGGGTTAAAAATACATAAAGATAAATAGCCACTTATTGAGTGACAAACGGAGGTATGTTTGATATTAATCGGCCGCTGATCGGAACGAAGCCTGATACAATCTCCGAGAACATTAATCCAAACTTTGAATCCCCTTTAGCTGAAGTTGCACAGGTTTGTAAAGTAAGTTTCGGGATGTTTATTAAAACCTTAGACTAGATGGCTAAAGGCAAAGTAAGTTTGGTTCTGCAACCTTGGAAGAAAATACCCAATTCATAATTTTTTTATTTCAACATTCAACATCACTTCTAAAAACCCTCTTCAAACCGTGCTTTTCCGGGAACTCCGACATGATACAATACAATACAATACAATACAAATGTGCTTTATTTTCAAAATACATCAAGTATTGAAATGGCGTCAGAGTATTGAAATGGCGTCATGGATCCTAAAGCAAATCAGAGACAAGCACAGAAGTGGCTCCCAAATGTATAGATGAAAGCAGAAGTCTACTAGAGAAGTCCTAAATATAAATTAATGAACTTGATCATTCAGTTCGGAAAATGGTTCATTCTAAAATTGTTGAGAAGAACGCAGGACCAGAATAACTGCATCTAACTGTTGGTGGATATGTGCGAATAAAGCCTCAACTTAGGCTCTGGAGTCCAAATAATTTGCACAGGTCCTAGACTCGTGGCCAACTTCATTAGGCCTACTAGGCTTATGGTTAACAGTGAGCTAATCATTTTCGTGTTATCTTTCATTGTAAATTAGAGATTGCAATGTTTTTTTTTCTGAAAAGTACCCCCTCTCCCCGCGCACATGATCATAGCCAGGGGTATACCGACGAACCTGGGTTATTCGGTACCTCGGTACACGGTAGGGGGCATACAACTCGGACGATCAGCGTAGTCTTGGGGTCTGTACACGAACAGACAGCCACATATCAGTCTTAAATCCACTTTTTTTGATTCAGGTAGCCTCAAAACAGATATATCCACTCTCAACTCAAATTCAATAATTTTGACGAAAAAATAATTTCTTCATATACCACGTAGGCCTACAAGGGGAGAAAGTAAAAATGTATTTACATTCAATTCACTGACGTTATTTGTTATTGCTTATAACCTTTTGGCCTGAACTGTAATGGATTAATGAAACGTGGGTTTAGAGAAATGTAATCTGGTAGGAGATAATCTAGTAAGGTGCTATCTTCTTTGTCTCTATGAAACTTGGTGCACAATACACACATGTAAATGTGTAATTATTATAGATTAAGTTTGAAAACCAGACACATCGGTCTATCCGTAAAGAGGTTTAGTTGGGGTGTTGTATCCCAAATTGGGGTTTTCGAAACTGTTACATACAATTTATTAAAAATTAAATTAGATTAGTACAGTTAGAATCATGTTAAAAAACAAACAATCCCGACTCTGCTCTGATGTCAATCGCCAGATACAATAAATGATATAGAAATCGGTCAAGTCAGCGTGGGGTACTAACTTATTGTAGGCCTAACTCGTATTTCATTGAAACGGCACATACAAGCGAGTGCAATATTCTAACTTCAATAAAATTCCGCTTATTAGGTATAGCTTTCGTAATTATGATACCTTCTAAAACAGCATCTTTAGTTTTCCCTATCTCATCAATGTTATTTCGTAGGGCTGAGGTGGGGTTTGCCGTGAACATTAAAATAATTTCCTGTCTATATCAATGTCCTATACATAGAAACGTAATCAGCTCAATCCACACAATTATAAGGAAGCCCTTTCAATAATTCCTTGAAAGTCCTTTCATCCATTTGCTAATAATAGCCAAAACTACCCCTACCCCCACCAGACCCACTGGCCAGCCCCCAGGCACCTTCAACCATCCGACCCTCAGACCTCAGTCTTCACTCTTCAGTCTTCAGTGACAGTCAGTGTCTTGTCGTCTCCTTCTGAGCCTATAACTTCACTAGTGGCACTTATTGTAGAGGTGAGTACACATTGTTCTTTTGATTATATAAGATATAGCCCCAGATGCGTATAGACTGAATTTTAGTTTGATTCATGTGCTACTTTGCTTCATATCAAGTTATATTTGAAAGTTTCATAAACTTAAATGCTGTTTTACGAATCACAAGACAATTTTTGTTGTGATTTATTTGTTAGTAGCAGTAAACCGGTCCTTGTACGGGTAGTATTGACTCTGTGTAAGGAAGCGAAACTTTTATTATTACGACAAAAACTATTAAACCCCTAAAATCGTAAACAAATAAAAGTTCAACACAGTTATTTAATAGGGTTTTAATTAGATTAGATTAGAAATTTTCTCTTTTGGTCCGTTAGTATAAAAATTTAATGAATATGTTATATTTTTAAATGTAGTTTTAAAATCAATGGTCAATGTAAACTATTATTATTGTTTTTAGAATTAATTTGGTATAACAGCTTATTATTTCTGCCGCTTTAATTGGTCAAACTTGGCCCATTGAAACCAGAAATATGTGTTTAACTTACTTTAATTGGCCGTGGATCAGATTAAAGTACTGAAAAACTTCCTTCAAAATTTATTGAATACCCTAATAAAAAAATAGTATCACTGAATAATTAATCTGAGTTTTCTATCGATTTTCTTGTATGATTTTTTTATTCTCCTTCAAAAAAATAATGCTATCTAACTCTAATTCTGGGCCATGAACCCTGTATGAAGGATGGGCTTGTGTATTAGTGCATTTTACAGTTTACAAGGTGTTCATTAAAGTCGGGGACAAACTTAGAGGGATGAAAGTACTCATCAAAATAAACAAAAAAAATCCCTATAAGTATCAATTACTGTAGTTTGCTTTTATATTTTCAAAACGGCGGAGGTTAAAAATCTTTAAATTTAATCAACAAAAACAACCATTAATTTTATAAAATATTTAAAAGGCATTAAAAAGATTTTATTTTATTTTCAAATCTAACCGTGTCGAAGAAGCCGCTTTTGTGCCAGCTGAACATGAGCCGCGGTGGCGCATATGGGCCCTGTAAACACTAAAAATGCATTTTCTTGCTTATCCGTGGACGGATTTCATTCAACAAAAAGTCGGTAGATTTGAAATTAAAATTGAAATCTTTTTTACTTCCTATAAGTTTTTTATTAAGTTATAGTTTTTTATAATTTAGATTAAAAGATTTTCAACCACCGCCTTTTTAAAAATATAAAAGCAAACTAATTGATACTTTTTTCTCTTTTTTTTACTTTGATAAGTTTTTTTTCTCTTTGGCCAATAAAAATGTGAGTTTGGTCAAAGTTCTTGATAAAGTTTTTTGTATAAAATACAAAATGGCGGCAAGCGGCTAAACGTAGTAATTTTCGACATATGTTTATAGGAAATTTTTGTTTATTTTGATGAGTACTATCCTCCTATTGAGTAGTTTGTCCTCGACTTTATGAACACCCTCTATACGTACGAGTATATAATTATATACATTACAATATTGATTAAATTTAAGATTCTAAACAACAGTACTGTAATTCTGTAAAGGGTTTATTTTATCACAATAATGATGTACATCATGGAAATACTGAAAGTACACAATCAAAAATCTAGGAGGCATATTGTCTGAAAATTTCTACCCACCCCTAACTAACCCTTTTTGGGGAAGGGCAGAATTTCGATTACATAAATAACTTCCCTTTTTGAACACTGCCTATGTGCATATTTTAAAACAATGATTTTAAAATGGTAAAACCTTAGAGACACAAAATTTTAATCAATGTTTAGTTTTTAAAATTAAAAAGGTCTAGGAAAAGTTAAAAACCAATCAAATATGTTTATTCCCAATTTGAATCTAATTTTATCTAGTTTATCTAATTTGAATCCTTATTTTAAAATGTTCATACAGTGTTCTATTTTGAACATATTTCATACAAATTTCAAAAAGGGATTACTGTTACCCATAGTTACATACATAAACAAAAATTACAACTACAGTTGACCTAAATTAAAAATCCTTATTTGAAAGGCATTTCATAAATTAAACTAAAATAAATAAAGAACTTTTGAGTATTTTCAGTATTTCCATAATGTGTATCATTATTTTGCAAAATCTTAGTTTATTTTTTATTCTTATACTGTTGGTGCTGGGAAACTTAAAATATGCATTATTCAATCAATACTGCCATTTTTGAAATCTAGGGCAGACCAAAAAATCATTATTTCTGATGTATACATATAATATCTGTTAGATATTATACGTTACAACAGCCTTAGTTAAATTTTAAACCAACAATCTGTGACAATCATATTCTTTAAAGTTTACCTAAATATCATTTATCAATTTATTTTTTTCAAAAATTAACCATCCAATTTCTGAAAATAACAAGAGAAACATAGTTAAATTATTGATTGTTAAAATTATGGGGAACCCCCTTCTCTCGGTAACAACAAGCTCTTTCGAGTGGGTCTTGTTGGGTGATGTGACTTTGCGCTGCATACCATGTTTCATGAAAAACTGTTGGGAAATAAGGAAGAAATAGATTTTTTATATTCTCCATTGGGCGCTCTGAGACAACATACTGTGTATCATGGGCAGAAAATTTATCTTTTCTCTTGAACCCTAGTCGTAGACAAATAATTTAAAACACTAATTTGTTTATTTTTTAACCTGGTTTCAATGACGCCAGTCAGTTTATACTTTACTTTTATTGTTTTAAAAAGAGAATAGGTAAAATCCGTTATTCTAATGGACAGATGTTAATGAAACTTGGTATAAATGGTCAAAATAAAAATTGTTATAGCGAGAAATCTATAACGAGAAAGTCTACTTTCAGTGTTCCTCATAGTGGCAAACCTGCACACTCTTTTTCCATGTTAATCTTAAGGAGAATAGGCAAATAACTCTCATATTTAACGACAGATTATGAATTATAAAGCTTGTCATATATTATTGATTTAGAAATTTGCTGAGTAAGCAGGTCTGCTCATCAGGGGTTTTGTTTTTGCAGAAAACTTTTGGCCACCGATTTTGATAGACATGGTATTTAGTGGTAGTGTCATGCTATTTAGTTCTCGATGGACTATAAACTATGAAATTTCAATTATAATCATTATATAGCCATTTTTGAGAAATTCCGTTTTATTACGCTTTTAAGATTTTTATGGATGAGTTACCCTTAAAAATTAAAAACAGCCTGCAGATGTGGTGCATACCAAATTTCAACCAAATACCAAATATACATACCAAATTTCATTTGAAACGGGGCATGGCTCTGTATGCATCCAGGCACACAATGTAGACAGACAGGCACGTCTAACTTTTTGGATTCAGGGGAACCCAAAACATATATATTCACTCTGAACTCAAATTTGAAAATTTTTAAGAAAAAAATACTATCTCCGTATACGTGTAAGGGGAAAGTAAAAAGGCAAAGGGCATTGCTTTCAATTTACAATGCATTTATGTCATTGTACGTTGTACATTCATTAATTTAGAAATATAATTTATTTATAAAATTTTTTGAAGCAGACATTTTACCTGTCCTAATACATATTTCTTAATGGAGGAAGTCCTATAGTTAGTTATTTCACATTACGGTTTGACATAGGACAATCAACTCATACAATTTAAACTTTCAAAACTCAAAGCTAGGGATGTATTCTCAACAAGTTTATAGCGAGTTTTAGAAAACTTCTGACTAAAGTCCTGAGGTATTACAAGAAAATACAAATGTTTTCTTGAAATATTAGCCTTCATAATATCATTAAAACTTAATGAGTCTGATATATAGTATAGATTTATTATATTTGCCTTTTCGACAAAACTCATTAAAAAATTTTAGGTAATGTTTTCATAGTTTATGATCAATTATAACTTTGTGTCTATGCAGAACTTGGTCCCAAGTGTGGTTTTCAAATTGGATCAGTATTATAATACCACATTGTTGGCGACTCATTACCTTTCATTGTCTTGTAATATAAACTAATATTGTCTTTCTATTTTAGGTAAACTTCTAGTATGATGATGATGATTGATCACAATATGTTGGGGGTAGGAGCAAACATAGGCCTAGATATAAATGGTGATCTGGGCATGGGAGTCTTCGATGCTGAAGTGGATCTAGAACTGCGCATGGCTATCAACGGTATGTTAACCTTTTTTACCATTAGTTTTATTGCAATACTCTTGGGTCCGATATACAGATGGTCGAGGGGTAAGCGTAGTGGTCAATTTTCATTTTAAGTTTCTACAAGATGTGGAGCTTGTAATATATCAGCCTGAAACTCCTGTTGTTTGGGGTGTCAGAAGTGGTGGCGATACAGTGGTTAAGTGACCTTCAGTCTGTCTCGCACCTTTGTTTCGTGACGAGTTACAGTGCAGTAACCACAACTTGCATAGCTAAAAAGGCCCTTTTAAGTAATAAATTATGTTAAATTAATTATGCATAAATTAAGTGAGCGTAGTGCTCACCCCTCGACCATCCGCATAACACAAGTGACCAACGGCAGGTTAAGAGTGACCTCAGTGTCTTCTCTGCTGCAGCTGAAAGATCTGGACAATAATTGTTATCATTGGTGTGATAAAATTTGATGCTATATTACTTATGCTACTTACTTTACTTATTATTTATGCTATATTTATTTAATTTGAAATAAATTTACATATATATTCCCATGGACGGAATTAAGAGCGTGGACATGGGAGGGAGGAAATGCTTCCCAAACCTCTTAAAAGTTTTTGAATTTTGATTACTAATCTTGAGAGCTACGTTATAGTTGTGTATTTGACACAGATATTTTACTTTGGTTTTGTATTAGTTTCAGGTAAATATTTCTTTTTCTCTATATTGTGACAAAAACTATGAAATTAGCTCCGTGCCTCCCAACGTGTAACTGCCTATCTATATGACATGTTTTCATAATAACAAGTTTTAGACATGAATGGGATGGAGTAGGGATGTAACTGAAAAAATTTAATTTTGTATAGTTTGTGCTATTTCAAAGTGTAGTGAAAAACATTGAATTTTTTGTGACTAGATCCTGAGGATGTTCATCCTGAATCTCTCATCAACCTGGCCAAAATTATTGTGGATAGGGCCATCAGTGAATGCAAATACGCCAAGCCTGCTGCCAAAATATGTATTAGCATCATCCAAGTGAGTGTTCTCTCTCCTTTTAGAGAATTTCCCATAGGGAAGAAGCTATTACTGTAGGTCTCATGGTAAAACTTAAGCCCGGGACCATGTTATTTTTTCGTCTTTAAGTGCCCAGAGTCCAAAAACAATAGTCGTTAAAATTTATATATATATATATATGTATATATACTTATCTGTATATATATATACATTCTTTATAAGTGCCAAATGACTTTTATAACTATTTTATAACTATATTTTTATTTTATTTTATAACTATATATATGTGTGTGTGTGTGTGTGTCTGTGAACACGGTAACTCTCGTAAAAATGGTCCGATCAAGACCAAATTTGGTAGAGACGTGTATTTCTACAAATGCTCCGACAAGTTCGTAAACCAGACATATCGGTCAATGGGAATGGGTATTTTGGGGGGGTTTTGTACCCCGAATTGGGGGTTTTTGCGTTTTTCACATGTAATTTTTAAAATTTCTAATTTTATATTTCACCATTAGAATCAGCTTAAAAAACTATATAATTAAGTTCCTTAAAGTTTTTCTCTATCTCCAACAGTTACCGAGATATTAAAAAATCTAAACACAGACGTTGTATTGTGGGGCTCCAGTGTTAATGTTATGGAGGATAGTGAAAAATTAATATTTCCCATATTAATCAATATTTTAGGATAAAACTTGATATTTAGCTTCATGTGGTTGAGATCTATCCATTTATACTTAAAAATCATAGTTTATGTGTTTATCATGGCAGCAAACCTGCATACTCTTTTCCCATATTAATCATGTAGGGAATAGGCAAACTCCTTTATTTATGGACGGATGTTGATGAAGGTTGGTATAAATGTTAAGATAAACATTATTTATGGTAGAAATTACTACTTTCAGTGTTCTTCACAGCAACTAACCTGCACACTCTTTCCCATGTTAATCTTATGGAGAATAGGCAAATAACTGCCATTGTTTATGGACAGATTTTTATAAAACTTGTCATATATTATTATTATTATATTATTGATTTAGAAATTTTCTGAGTACGCAGGTCTGCTGCGGAGGGGGTATTTGAGTAACAAGTTCCCTTAATCGAAGTGAATGAACTCGGGCAAAAATAACAACTCTCATTTGAGCATTAAACCGTTGATCACATTAAATAATTCAATACTTGTAACATAGGCATTAATAAAAAGAATCAATTGTTAATCAACTTCACTTCAGTATTAAAAAAATATAGGTCTAGGGTAGTTACTCTCTAGTCCCCTATTTTTAAGTGATTTTCTAATCTTGGATTCATTATATTGTTAACCTCTTACGTTTTCATGGATTAACCCTTTTCAAACTTACATAGTGACCTAGCTACCCAAAACTTATTTTACTGACTAACTTTGCAAGGCGATCGGCGGATTTGAAAATTAGAAATCAGTTCAAAATTAATTGAGCATCAAGTAAACAAATAATATCATAAAACACTCATTCATGGTATCGCAAACTAATGAGGCTGTAATATTGGATGTGTTTATGAGCGATTGCCTCCACTGTCTTACTCTTCTACATTCACCTGGTACATGGTTTCAGATTGAAGAAAGTGATAAGTTGTTTTTGAAGGCTATGGTCCGTAGATGCCAGCTCTCATATCAACAGCGAAACAGGATGTTGTCATGCAATACCACCACGACGAGGCGTTACTACCAGTACATGACTTTCCTCTACGAGATGCTTGTAATGGTATGTAACAATTAATTATCATAAAGTCTCAATTTTACATAGCACTCACTCTTAACTAAGGTCCTAACCAAAAGACAATTATTACAATTTAAAATCATACTCCTAGCATTTTATATTACATGCAAGAGCAAAGCCAGTTGACCAGTTTGAAAACAATCATCCTCATAGCAATTGAAGTGAGTTTTAGTTTGTACCATCCACACAACTTTTACTTTACTGAAAGGGGCGGATTTCTCCCAAGGCACTTCAGCCGTAGCGGCTTTTTGCGCACCCCTGTGTGGGTTGCGGCATTATCACATAGCGAAAAGCCATTGGTGATTGGCGGGATTTGAACCCGGGACCTTGGGCACCAAAGCCCCGCGCTCTACCCCTAGACCAGCACGCTCCCCTATGCACACAACTTATCACGCTGTCACTTGCCAGCACAATTTAAACGTATGTAGTAGTGTTTTGTTTGGTAAAAAGCCGTCATGATGCTTAGAAAGAACCACGTAGTTACTAGTTACTGGTCACATCGTTATTTTAATGATTTTGTTTTTGATTCAAAATTTGAATAAATCACATTAATTAATGAACTGTTCCCTAAAATAATAATAGTATGGATACCTTTCCATTGCCCTATAACTGAGCATTTCACCTCTTCCCCACACATGAGCCTTTTTACACTCATTAAATAAAAATTAACAGTTTTAGACTGAAATAGCTCATGCACTGTGTTTGAATTTCAGTTGAAGACGTACTATTATGACACTTATCCCCAGTCGCTATTGCTGAACCTGCTTGGCAAAAGTTTCATCGACTGTCTACAGACCAAGGTGCTATCAATAATCGAGGTAAGGCTTGGCGATTACTGATTATTAATATACCCATTCCTCACGTGAAGCTTAAAATTAATTATTGTAGCTTAAAATTAACCCGTGGGAAAATGCCAAATGACACACACAGAAATAAATACTGTGTTATAACAAAGCTGATCGAAGTTCTCTCAGATCCAAACAGGTGGCATCATAATCTACATCGCTTGATTCACCATCTTGATTTTAACCTTAATGTCAGTATGAATTATTAGTAATTACCATTTGCATTCGAGTGGTACGGTCCGTGTCCTGGGACCTGTGCCCTTCGGATTCGAGTAGTCCGTATGCATCGTGTTAAGGTACAAAATGTATGCTGATGCTGCTCTTTTTATCTTCATTATTCGTTCAATTCACAACTACATTTAATAATAAAAAGAAACCAATTTTTTAATTAAAAAATCTGTCCAAACCACTCAGTTTTTGCTGCTATCCTGAGAATCGAACCCACCTCTTAGATTAAGACACTAATTGTTGGGAACCCATAGGGCAATATGAAAATTACCATTTGCCATATCATTATGGTTAGTCACATTAAACACTGACCCACTACCTCTTCAGAAGTGTCCTGGAGGCCACATTTTTCTTCAAGTAGTCTTGATATTTTCCAGGAGAAATTAAGCACTTATTCAAGCAAAAGCCAAAAACGATCTGATAAAGTAAATAAAAAACTTCAAAACTATATTTTAAAATCTGATAACGAAACCATGAATCTTGAATTAGGACTATAATATATTCCTTGTTATTTTCCAGATAGAGACCATGTTTTTCATCCTCATCTCAGTAGGCCAGGATTTAGACGGGAGATCTCCGCAGATGACGGATCAGATATTCCACCTCATACGTGACGCCCTCCTCAACAACTGCTCTGCAGAACCAGTAAAAACAAAGCTTCTCCAGCTGATAGAGATGCGAGCGTCCAAATGGATTTTGCCCTCTGAGACAATCACATACTACTATCCATCCTCTGTGGATAGATAGACATTGTTGTACAGGCAACAACAATAGTGTGTTGAAGACTGTTATAATTTAACATGCCATGTCTCGGTTTTAGGTGACTAAGATACTTAACTAATTTTCTAAAAACTAGTCATGTGTTAACATTCATAGTATCAACATCTTACACTTAAATTTTATCTTGCAATTTAAAATATCTGGTGAAAACAACCTTTCACTGCCAGAATTTTGGCATTTTGACACATAATAGCGAAAAACACAACACTGATATTGCAAAACATTGACAACCAGTTCTGGATAAGCTTGACGATATAACCCCCTCCCTACCTGAGTTCAGCCCAGACTAGGGTTTTTCGGTTTATATATGTTTTCCTCCTTTCTGATCAAGGCTTGAATTCTGTTTATAAAACCACTCAGATATATTTATTGTTGTTTTGTAAATGATATTAGAATTTTTTAAATTAAGAAAATTAATTTAGGTTTTTATGTTTTTACTATAATTTATGAGGCAGCAATAACAGTATAAAAAACCATACAATACACATGTGTGAGTGGTTGTCACAACAGTTTTTTGTAAGTATGAAAGTTTTTTGGAACCCTTATCAGAACTTCGGCTGCTGCAAAAATTTGTATATTTCAGGGAAGTAATCAATCAGTTGATCCACGGTTCATTAAGAGAGCTTCCACTGTATTTTAATCCTCATTAGGGAGCTTAATAGTTTGGGACTTTAATTTGTTTTATGAAATAAGGGTTTAGTTATATCTCAGACCCTCTTAAGATAACTTATATGTGATATTATTGTGTTTTTTTACTTTTTACGTTTTTTACGAATGTTTTATATTATATGGTGATTATGGAGTAAGGTTTTATTGATTTATTTGGCTTATTGAAGTGTCTAATCAGGAGGTTTCTGCCATTCCAGTTCCTTATGTTCAATGGGCATTTTTAATCAAACAAAAACTTTGTAACAAATTAATTAAATTAAGTTTAAGAAGCTATGCCAAAATAAGTATTGAAACTATGAATTTAATAAAATTATGTGAATAAAATGAATGAACTGTTTACTACATAGAATTATTTTTTATTCTTAACCTTACTATGTAAATTTATTAAATAATTAAAAGTCCTCTGTAGTCATAAGTTATTTTTAATACACCTTTATATATTTAACCTAGCAACACTTGAAAATTCTTAAATCAATCTAATATTCTATCTACACGGGGCTGTTCCAACAGGGATATTTACTGTCATAAGTTAAGTTTATTGAATATAGTCTAAATATCAAGTATAAAATTTGTGTATTTAAAAAAATTTTACAAAATATTTTATGTATGACCCATAAATACACAGAATTTGTACCCACAATAACTTGTTTTTCACTTCTTCGGCAAAATTTTTGAAAATGCATCACTTTGCATCTTCTTCTCTGCAGAATAATTACCGGTAGTAAGTGGTTTCGATGGCGATTCTGTGATTGCATTCCATAAACCTAGAGCAAGGAACCCAACAGCAGCTACTCCGGCACCCGCCAATAGGGCTCTGGAAATCATATTATTTAAATAACAGGATATAAAAATTATTGGGTACATAACTGGACATAAAATAATTGGATATAAAAATACACTTCGTGAGTATTATTTCTAAAATATTTTAGAGCACGAAAAAGTGCATTTATTAGACCATGTTGGCAGAACCGTTGATCGGAATAGGATAAAGAGTGTGTTTTGTACCCCAAAATGGAGATTTTTTACAATGTTAAAAAATAAATTCTGATAGCACGCTTAACACGCGAAGCTGAAAAATTTTACTAATGACATTACTTATATATGAAGTGGGAAATATGATAACACTGTTCCTTTTGATCAACATCTTGTTCACCAAAAATGATATCATTGTTGATTGGTGTGATGCTGTTGACCTTTCAGCGCCTGGGGATGGCCTGGTGTGACCCTGGTCCTGTTGACCGGATGGTATGATAGTTATTATATATTATTTTTATGAAAATAAGAAAATAACTTAAACATAAAACCAAATAGCATAATTAATAGAAAAATTATAATAACAAAGGACACAGAACGGCTAAAAATATACTTTCGCCACTCCCAAAATCACATGAAACAGTGGTGGCGCTATTTAGCACCAAAAACATTCAGTACATAACCTCAAAGCGTGTAACAGTTATAATTATAGTTTATTTACATCATAGAATTTGGTACAGAGTAAGTATTAACTGTATACCCTAAGGGGTTGAATTTGGAAGGAAAAATACTCAAACCCTGATGAAAAAAAAATCAGAGCGAGTGAACCAAAAACTGACACCACCACATTATAACATCGTCAGTTATCCACACGCTGAGTGACAATGATCTTCCTCCGGCAAGAGCTCTGCTAACACTGACAGTTTTAGTTACTGGGCTACAAGAGGGCGCCAGCAACCGCGCCACAGTGAACGTCTTAAATCCACAATTTTAATCTTATGGGGAAAACCACACAAATTGATATTTTGCTTAGTACATGAAATATGAAGTTGTGTAGTGAGTAGTACAAGTTGATAAACAGCTTCATACTGTTATGATTCAAAACAAAGTAGTCACAAAGGTAGTTGTATGTTGAAATGAGGTGTAGGTAATAGAGGGAGTCGACAGAAAATTTATCAATAATTTCTGTGAAAATTTCCATGACTCAGGTAATTAAATTGAAAACTATTATATAATATACGGTACACTAGAAAATATTACTGCCTAAATAAGTTAAATACTGAAATATGTATTGACATAATACAATAAAGAAATTGTTTCTTTTTTTATTTAGGGTTTAAACTTACCTACATATTTAAAATATTTAGGTACTTATAACGCACATTTCACACAAGCAAATTGTTACTATCAAGGATTTAATACCTAATTACTTGATACTTGGGAAAATAACGTTACGATTTATTCATTGCCTGGGAATCACTCAGCTCTCTCTCCGGGTTAAGACCAGGGGTCAAAGTAATTTTCACAGAAGTCAGCCTTAATCCTTCAAACTTAAAATAAAGTCAACCTGAACACGTACCGAGTACTGGTTAACCTATATTAATAAAAATAAATACTATGTTACTTTGACAGACAATAATTTAAAAAGAAAAGTAAAATGTGAATCTAACATTGTTGTTTCTTGAACACAAAAGTTCTTCTTGAAACTGACTCTTTTCTGATTCTTTTTCAAACTGGTTCAACAACCGAATTTGTCTAGGAAATAATTTAACTAACTAATTAAAGTTAATTTACTATGACACATGGTCAAAGCCAACTGTTATTTTACGACGAAAATCATTTAAAAATGCTAGTCATCACCAAGCACTCAAAGGCTTGGTTGCTGGCAACCGGTGAGGGATGAGGTCAAAGATCTGTCTCTAACACAACTTAGAAGGCATAGGACCACCCGAAGGTTGCATAATGCACAGCTCAACTGAAATCACCAGGTATCCTTTGGATTAGGAAAGTATTAACACACGACCATAACAAAGACAAATCAAAAATAGAAAATACTGTCGACAGAGACATCTGTCTGTTTTGTGTGTCCCTCCCCATAAATAGCCTCGTAACACACTTTAGAATGTGATATGCGACACTTTACAAAAAGACAAAGTTGCACCACTTAAATCGGGAAATAGTTGGCATCAAGCCACAATTCATTTAATTTACCCTCTTAGCCATTTCACTACTAACAAACAACTAGTCAACATCCTTGACAAGAAAGGAAAAAGATTACCGACTAAAACATTCCAAGCACAAATGTACAACAATAAATTAATTTGTCATACATATGTAAAAAATCATGAACAATTTTGCCCGAGTTATGGCTGACTAGAGCAGGGATTCTCAAACTTCATCTACTCAAGGATTGTACTCCAAAGTAGGAGTCTGGAGTTTTTACAAATAATTTAATTTAATTTTTACTAGCACCACTGAAATCAACTTAAAAAGAGATAATTTAGTATTTGCAATCATGGATGGCTCTGTCAATTGCTTAGTGAAATCTAAGAAGTGTTTTTTTATAAGATAGAGCCGTTATGTTATAGACTAGTAGTTTGAGCGCATTTAGCAATAAGCGTATGTGTCATTTACCAGCATGCTTTGGGAACAACTGTGCTCAATTTCACCTCTATGGTAGTACTTTCAAAATAGTTAAGATTATTAACTTGGTCGCCGCATGTGAGATTTTGCTCAGTGGAAAAAAAGAATAATTAATGAGGTTAAGTATCAACTTTAGCTTTAACTTTTTTAAACTTGTACTAAAAAATTTTAATTTCTCATCATTAGTACTTCCTTGAAACCCAGTCATTCTCATTGGTTTTCTATAATTTGGATTTCAGAGTGTTACAATCTTTGAATGTACTTATGTATCCATCTCACCTATTATGTTTAACATCTTGCTGCATGAAACAAGAAAACAGAAGATGTAAAACCTTGAACAACTTAAATCCATAAATATTAGAATTTTAGTTTACTTACTTACATATGCACTAGCAGTGAGTATAAAGAGTTCCCCATAGAGAGGACATGCAGTGCAATCTAGCGTGCGTAGCGAGTACTAATATTTTCGAAGCTTCCCGCTTCGCTTACTGTTGTCTGTTTACCCTCGTCCGTTCACCCTTCCCCACAGCCTAACGCTTCCGCTTCTCTACTCCTTTCTTTGGAGATTTGTGGAATTCTTTTTGTCCCTAAGTGACTCATCGATGTGACCGACTTACTACAACTGTCACGTTATTATAAACCTTGATCTACGGATTGAATATGTATGATGCTCAAATACAAATAGAGGTAATCGAATACTACCTTGGAATCAAAAAGAGTTTGCCTAGGATACTATATAATTGTTATTATAGAACATTAGGTTAGTATACCAAATTTTTAAATAATATCACCACTTCTGTCTGACGAATAGATTTCAAAGAACAAAGAACATTTCTATATTCTTCACAGTAATCAAAGACATTATTTGTACATTCAAAGATAATCAAAACAAACATTTTTCGTCCTGAACTAATTGCTATTACGAGCATCGCGCCTTTGAATAGCTCAACTCAACCTTTAAGTCGCGTTTACGCGAGGTCAGTAGGCGAGCAGGTAACCTAAGGCAAGTACCAGGAACATGCCGATGTCCATACGACTTGGGTTGTGAGTGAGCTAGTGTTTGATGTGGAATATGACAGAAAGTAAATTTTCTGCGTACAAGAATTTTCTGCGATGACGTACAAGAAATTACCCCTGATTCTGCACTTTTCACTGTGTTGGCCATTTCACCAGAGCAAGTGGTTTGTATTGCTTTTATTTTAGATTTAACATCAGTCTTTCCAAGCCCTTCAATTTTCATAGCGGAAATTATTTCACCGAGGGCTGTTTCATGAGCATTCTTATTTTCGTACAGTTTAGAAAACTGGTCCTATAACCAAGGCCGGTCCTTATAAAGGTCCAAAAACTTAATTCTCATCTCTTTGGACCAAAATGGTTTTTGAGTGGTGGGGGGCAGGTTGTCCACTCCTCGTTCAAGTCGACCTGCCAAGCAGGTTGACAAGCAACTTGCCTGTGAGTTACGAGCTTGGTCGTTCACACAGGGAATGTTACTTGCCTCAGGTTGCCTGCTTCAAGTAACCTGCCAGCCTACTGGCCTCGTGTAAACGTGGCTTTATAGCTGACGCAATAAGTTAAATCTTTAATTCACACACCTGCGGCGGCTTCTTAAAGGTTAAATAAATAATGAAATGACTCATCTATATACAGTATACAGGAAATAAACCAATGATTAAATTAATTTGAAAGTTTTAGGACGGTTAATGACTTCATTATGCATGGCCCAAACAGCAAGGCCCAAACAAAGCAGGTGTCACTGCGTAGTACGGTGAAGGGAGGCGGGGGCGGGGTTGTGAGTCACATGAACAACCGATGCCGGTGCTAGGACACGTGCTCTGGCGGAATACACCGAACGTTGCAAAACCTCGACTCGAGTGTAGACTTAAATCTTGAGTCTACACTGTGACAACTCTTGACTTATTGTTGTCATTGCCTGCTAGTGGTGAGCATGAGCAACAATGGACTTTGCTGCTGCTAACCCATTTTCCCATTTTATTTAAAATTTAAAAAAATAATTTTTTTAATTTATTAATTGTAAAAATGAGGAACATAGGCTGTTTTGAAATATTTGCAGATTTCTATGAATAAATAACAATAATAATAATGATATTTTTATTGCCATAAAAACAAATCACTTTTTAAGTTTACTATTGAAAAAAACAAACAAGATTACAGACATGTTAACCTAGTTTTAATCTGTTTCACAGCAAAATTAAATGTATAACAATGTGTGTACAACATTTAATAAGAGATAAAAATATATATTAATCATTATAATTTAGTGTATGATTAATAGTCGTAAGTATTAAAAAGTCCTTCACATTTTCTGTTGAAGTATTACCTTACAATGTCCACTTCTCCTTAGTCACCATAAAATCACAATAAAGTGGCTACACAAAATGTTTCATAGAATTATATTAGCGTGAAAATAATTATTAAAATGAATGAGGACATAAACACTTAAATGAATACACAAAAAATAAACACAAGAATTATATTAGCGTGAAAATAATTATTAAAATGAATGAGGACATAAACACTTAAATGAATACACAAAAAATAAACACAAAAACTTACCACAAAAACAGCTATCAAAATCATTCGCTGGGAATAAGCCATCATTTAACACATGTAAATAAACATTCACGACACACAGTTAAGAACATAACATTAAGAACACAATCAGTACATAATATATTATTTAAAATTATCGTTCTACAAGTGTGACAAACAGGCTTACGAATGTAAATTATTCAACTTTCTTGATTCTGAATAACGGAACATCCGGATCTCCTGCGAAGTCCAAAGTGCAGTTTTAATAATTTTCAACCTTACAAGGAAGTTGATGATGAATCCTCTTTGTGTAATAAACAAATCATTAATTTTCAGCCACCCAGGAAACTTTTACGTAACTATTTTGTGTTTTCTTCCATTTTCTTTCATTGAACGAGACAGGCCAACAATGTGCTTAACCTTGTTAGATTTTTCATGAAATGACATCAACATCAGGTCTGTCACATGAGCCATCAATTAAGATGTAGCTGTCAAATGATTGACTCCGTTTTTCAATAGCTCTGTTGTCTTTCAATTCTTTGAATAGCTTCTGTGTAGGAAGAGACGTTCATTTTTGTCACACAATAGATCTTCCTTAGTATGTTCTTTGCCACATTGCTCGCAGTTAAATTTCCTTATTCACATTCGGGCCAAAAAACCAGCAACATACCTGAAATTAAAATAAATCAGAGTGCTGACACAAACATTCTCCCTTAGGAAAATAAAAAAAATTAAATTATATAATTAAACAATCATATTGTGTAATAAGGAAGAAATTTTTTTTTAATATACACCTTTAGATTAACATTGGGCGCTCTCAAATAACATTCTGCGTTTACCATGGACACTAAATTTAACTTTTCTCTGGAACTGTTAGTAATTTATCTAGTTTTTTAAACTAGTTTTAAATGGTGGTAGATAAATTATACTCTAACTTTATTGTTTTTGCGAAAAACTGAAAATATTGTTTTTTTTGGACATTTTAAAAGCCCATAACTTTTAAACCGTAATTTCTATATGATGTCATATTTTTTAGTACTCTATGTTTTTAGTACTCTTATAACCTACTACTTTTTTTGGATTCAAGGGACCCCAAAATGGATATATCAACTCTCTACTCAAACTTGGAAATTTAGATGGAAACAATACTTTATCCATATACCATCGTATAAGGGGAGAAAGTAAAATAATAAACAATCAATTATACAATCACCTCATTATAACATGTTGTACATTTACTTTGGACTAGGGTAGAATTGTTACATTTTTGATTATTACAAAATAATTTATGATTCTACGGGTATAGGAAACTGTATACATCAGCAGGAGCGTTACAATGTAAAAATATTTAATCATTACTCATGGTAGAGAATAGAATCAAAGATTAATGCAAAGTACAACTATGAAGTGTTAATTTAACACATGTTCCCTGTTATGCTGTGGCAAATAAAACTACTTACGTCATTTAACATGTTTCAAGAGTTTGGAGAGTTGGAGTAGGAACTGAATCCGTAAGTGGGTCGATATCCATTGAATCAGAGGGGCCAGGAGCAATGTCTGGGTCATCGATCTCCTCTTCTTCTTACAGATTCACATAAATGTCAGGCCTATTATTGTCGATGACATCAACGTCCATGAAATCACTCACAGTGCCTTCATCGTCCCCTTCATCTCCCGTGTCTGCTATTGTCTTAACATCTGATTTAGAACATCTTCGTCCATCTTGTAACAAAAATTACCTTATAATTTCAACTAAAATGAGTAGTTTAAAACGTGGATAGAGTTCAAATAAATCAGCTATAAATGAAGTTCCACCAACAACCAAAGTTGCCAAACACAGTTGTAATGTTTTGTAAACTATGTTATTACTAAACTACAGTATTGCTGCAGCTTCTCCAATAAAATATAAAAAAATTATTTGTTATACAGAAAAAACAATTATGTTTTAAGTTAATTTAAGATTATTTTTTTATGAATTATAAAAATAATCAGATATATTAATTTAATATATTTATTAACCGTAGGTCACATGGTAAGACTTATTTTACCAAAACAGTATTATGCTAAAAATGCCTAGTTTCAATGTTCCTCACAGCATCAAACCTGCAAACTCTTTCCTTTGTTAATCTTAAGGAGAATAGGAAAATAACGCTCATACTCATCGACAAATATTTATAAAAACTTGTCTTGTATCATTATTATATTACAGAGTTGGAAATTCACTGAGTACGCAGGCCTGTTGAGACAGGGGTATTTAAAATATTCAACAAAAATAAGACTGATTATGTAAACAGTTAACTATAAAGCATTAAAAAATTGAGAAGTCCTGACATTTTAAGATTTCTAGCTTTGTGGATGATACTTTCTGTTGGTCTTGGTGAAAATTTATACTTTCACCAAATTTACAAAAATTGTTATTTACAAAAAAAGTTAATACAGTGGAACTTGGTTATAACGTCATTGAAGGGACCACACAATTAATGACGCTATATCCGAGTGACGCTATAAAAGAGGTTACATAACCTCTTTTATAGCCTCTTTTTAATTTAAAACCGAGGAAAAATAGGGAAACACATTTTTTACATGAAATTACGACATTTAATGAAGGTAATTTGATAATAAGTTTATGTTTATGACTGACTGACTACTCTACTATATAAAAAATCTAATTTGAAAATACAGTGCAACTCGGTTATTGCGGCCCCGGCCATAACGTCAACTCGGATATAACGTAATTTATTTTTAGGTCCCGCCAAACTATATGGATTTACATAGGAAAAAACTTCGGATATAACGTCAGTAAATTCTCAAACCTCGTATATAACGTCAAGAAAATCGGGCCGAGATGAAGGCAACATATAGCTAAATAGAGAAAGTTCGGTCGGTGGTGCAACGTGAGGGCTACGGCTATTGTTTAGCTACATACTATTTTTAGAAACGGCATTTTATCGCTGTCTTACAACTAAAAACCACAACCCCCTCCCCTACCCTATATCCGCTGTCGCCGATCATGAAGGTCAGTGTCAGTGACTCACGTCACATCAAAGCACTGTGATGCCGTTCATACGTACCTACAGTTCGTGTAGATATCGTTAGTTCAGTGTATGTCTTTTACAGTTTGTTTTTTGTGAATACAGTATTGAAAAATAATGGCAAGTGTTAAGAGAAAGGTTTTTTATATAGTAGAGTAGTCAGTCAGTCATAAACATAAACTTATTATCAAATTACCTTCATTAAATGTCGTAATTTCATGTAAAAAATGTGTTTCCCTATTTTTCCTCGGTTTTAAATTAAAATTATGTAACCTCTTTTATAGCGTCACTCGGATATAGCGTCATTAATTGTGTGGTCCCTTCAATGACGTTATAACCAAGTTCCACTGTATTGCAATGAAGTTCGGCTTGGTGAATTCAACTGTTGGTTCAATTTTA